>HG993125.1:96916997-97516997 GCA_905231855.2 Eristalis tenax
ATCAAAGAAATTCAAATCTGGATGTTCCTGTATTATTAGGAATTGTTCGACTAACACATAATGAACAACTGAATGAATTTCCATGGAATCATCTGTCAACCGCTCAAAAAGCTAAAAGTTGATAAATTTCATCGGGCGCTATGTATTCCACCTGTGGGCCGCATTTGCTGTCTCTCTGCCCCTCATTTGGGCCTATAAGCTGTTAATTTTGTGACATTACACGACGCACGCAACTGGGTTTCTATGGGTTTGGTCGAAAGGCAGTCACAACGAAACTTGACATGATTGTTTGATACCAATCTCTCAAGGAATACAGAGCTCTACAAATAGCAACATGCAAAGCAGCCAGCAACAGAAGCCCATCCGAAGATTACATATTCGTACACTTTTTATTTTGAAGATGATTTCACCAGACATCCTACGAGACATTCCTTTGAGATCGTCGCTGAGAAACACAAGGGCTATCGTAGATTCCTTAAGGGATGTCGTTGCATGAAAGGACGTCCACAGTAATTTTACTTGATTAATTTTTCCTACTGTCTGCTTTGATACCTTGATAGTGCAGGAAAGGTCGACAAATGTTCGAGTATATTATGTATATTTATGCAGCGGTACCCTTTGCATTTCAAAGGGCTTGCGTTTATTACTGACATTTGAATGAACATCTTAAAGGCAGCCGAAGGAAATACATACGCATCCAATCACATTCAAATTTGAATTCACAATTTCAACTAAGGAGATAGGCAGATGTGCCGCAGTTTCCTCTCCAACCGCAGGTGCTATTCAATTCTCGATTCTGGGTTGGAGATAACACGGGTGTCAGATTATTAAAGTATCATGTTTTCCAGCACAACTATGAGTGCTTGCTGTTTCCCCTTGTAAAACATATCGTTCGGTGGTGGATCAAAAGGTGGCTCCTGCAAAGGTTCGCATTACCAAGTGTTGGCTCGCAATCGTATCCGCTCGTTAATGTGATTAATTAAAATAAATATCTTATGACCTCCGCTGTTGAACTACGACACCCCTGCATTTGGGTTTAATGACGGTCATGGCCATCTTGCATTTCAATTACATTAATTCTGTGGGAGGACATGGAGTATAGTGTATTCCTCTTAACACTATGGGGTATTCAATGACTTTCTGGTTGCGACTTCTTCTTTCAAATTCAAAAAACAAGGGTCCCGTTTTTGTGTGACTATATGTTGTGGTACACATGACCCTAGAGTTAGTGACCAGATAGAGGTATTCTCATAATTGCCTTAGGGGTGGATCGAAACTAACCTGGAGCGTTGGAAATGAAATAGCGCTAGATAGATATTTTATAGGCTGATATGTCAGTTTTTAGGAATATCTGCAACCCCCAGAAAACTTTTTCCAATATGCGATTTGATTGAAAATGTCAAGATTATTGCTAATAAACTGCAAAACTCGTCAGGACATATGTCTTACTTGTTTAAATGATTTTAAAACTTTTGGAGTTATCCTACAAGGCTATGCAACTTTCCACACTTTGTTAGTCTCCAACCCTAATTCTCTTTTCACCAAAAATCCTGCAAAAATGGATGCTGGTTAAATGGCAAAATAGTAGATTGGTTCCATACAAAAAAATAACAAAAGTGCAATTAGCAATATTAAATTTTTAATTTGTTTTCCTTTTTTATAGATTACAATTCATTAATGATGTAATTAGCAAATATTTTAGAACATTGACATATTTATTGTAAAAAGAAAAATGTTTTTAATGGTTTACAAAACAGTATTCCATTGAATAGCGATAAAATATGGACAAAGAAGATACCTTACGTCGATGTTCGAGCGAGCACTTACGTCGATGACTCTGCAATATTGCTGTCTCCTATAAGTTTTCCCGTCGCCTTTAAAATCTATCTTATGGCCGTTGTACTCAGTCTTGGGGCGGATATGTGCCTGTGAAGTATTTCTTGCATCGATTAAGGAAGCCTAAACATTTCGCAGCATTTTTGGCGACCTCAAATATGTGATCGTTCGAACTAAGTGTTGTGTAGATACACATACCAAGGATGGACATTTTTCCGGTTTCATCGACACAAGCGCCATTCACAGATAATGACTGACCGTCAAGGTTTCGCTTGAGTGAAAGCAGACAGCATTGAGTTTTTGCAGCATAAAATTCCACTCGGTTTTTCTTTTCCCACTTAATTATGCTGTCAAGATCGGAATTCAATGTGCTTAACATAGGCTGCCGTTCCAATTCTACGGCCGAAGGGCGTGGTCATGAGTCTTGGAACGAATACAGGTTTACCAACTGTATGAAATATTTTAAAACTAATTTTAAAAAATCCATCACTTTGTATAATGTAATTATATTTATTTAATATTTATTTTATATTTATGCTTACACATGTGTTTTCTTTTTGAGTGGTCGCTCAAAATAATATTATTCAATGAATGCCTATATGCTTGCTTGCACAAAGAACATTTGGTAAATTTAACAGGCTTCCTATCGACCGTCTTAAAAATGTTCACACCACTAATCATTTCCCTAATGTTAACATTGCTAACTGCTGCATTTCGTTTCCTTGCAAAAGTACTTTAGGAACTGCGTACAACGATATTGTCTTTAGTCACTGAAAATTTTACTTAAGTATATAATTAGCAAAAGATTATTAGCCAAAGTGAAAGATAACGTTGCTACTCGTTCAGTTTCGTTTTTCGACAGACATTGGTTTCAGCCAAATTTTAAATTTCGTGGACCATTGTGCGACAGAGTATGCGTTGCGTAGAAGTTTACGTTCCGAATGGTTACCTAGCGAGGGTAGATTAATCTGTATATAAATTGAGCCTCAAATGATTGTCGCTGATACACGCCATAACGCATTTATCGATATCAACCAAACTTTCACACATCTTTGGAATTGATACCAATTTATAGGGCTTGTTTAAAGTTTGGTTAAAATCGATAAACGTGCTGAAAGAATTAACAATTTTTAGAGCACAGTCATTATCGATACGAAACTTACAATACTCTCAACGCAACGATGTCGGAATAATTTTCCGCACAACTGTACCACGCAACGTGACCTACACATCAACTTGTTAAACGTACACTTACATTCCTTCGGCGTGCCTTCGCAAGAAAAAGATGAAAAAAATGTAACCACCACAACCACAACAAAATCTACTACATTACTCAAAACTCTCTGCCATTGGGTACTCCTCCTCATGCGTGCAACAACAAAGTCCGTCAACGTACCTGTTGAAGGGTTTCATTGCTAGAATTTCCCAGTATTTTTCACACTGCGCACAAGCATTGTACCCGCCTTTCGCTGGGAAATCTTCAGTCCCACTCTGCGATAGAAAACAGAAACCACCCCCTACCTGCTGCGGCCGCTGTCTACGTCTTTATGATTTGTGTCAACCCCGGTGTTAAGCACTTCCGCATGGTCACTTCTAACGGCGGCGCCTCCTCATACGCTGCTCAGTGGGGGGCGACAGGGATGGTCAGTACACAGGATCGTGAGACCACGAAAACAGAAATTAATTTGTCACCAGAAATCCTCGTGCCCATGAGCATGGTGTTGACCTTACAGGAATCGCAACAGGACAGCACATACACACACATTGCACACGAAACATTCACAAATTTGTTTCAGACCAACCAAATATTTTTCAGACGGCTTATCCCATGCTCCGGGCGGCAGCACGAACTGCTCGGGCCAGTGCAGAATTTTCAATTTTCAGTTCCAATGATTCATGGTGGGTCTGCCCAAAGCAGGGATATTTATACGTGGTCTCTCCAGGAAGGCCCAGGCTTCATCAATTGTGTCCGGGCTGATTTTTACTATTTGAAATATTGAAAAGTCCCTTTTATCCTTTGTGCGGGTATCTGTGGGTCTGTGAAAGTGGTTGCTGCAGGGTGGTGACGGTGATTTCAAACAGAACCACACAATGTCACAAGAGAAGTAATCCCGTTCTTTGTGAATGACAATGGCGGTCGATGTGTGTTGCTAGCTTTCATTTTTCCTTGTGTGCTCTTTTCAAGTCAACAATGTGTCGTCCTCGGCCTTAGAAACTCTCACGAGTATATGTCGGTTGTCGAGTGTATCGGGTGGATGAAGTGAAGGGCGTGAAAGGACCACAACCCGATTTTTTTTTCTTTGAGCAATGCGAGCAACAGTAATAAAGTGCTCATCATGCAGTCATCAGCCCTCTCAAGAACATTTGTAAAATTTCATACGTCAAAGTTTGGGTGGTCTTTCTTTGTCACTGAAGAGAGCGCTTTATAAAGGACGACAACCGGAACGAGTGGCGCGGCTCGGCGAGGGTGAGGACTAGAGGAAAGATTTTCGGCTTTACGCTATTTGCTGCCATTGTTGCAGTCAGTGTTCACAACGACACACAGTTGCGAAGGGGCACGGGCGGGAATGCCTGGCATGGCAATCACCGAGTGAAGCAGCGAAAGTTTCCTTACACGATATTGTGCTCAGCTTGTGCACGCTGCTGCACTCATACCTTCAGATACAGCGACAGCGCTGAGGAGGAGGAGTGTAAGGCAGACTCCAAGGGGTATGGGCATAATGCAAGAACACTGATGCTATTATAGTGTTGTTACTGGCATCGCAGTTCACTGCAGAGCGTGAGGGCGAAAGAGAGCGAATAGAAGCGAAAAAAAAAAATGAATCCCGGTGTTAAATTCCGGGAATTCCTTCAAACTTTTAATGAACAGAAAACTCCTGAAGGAACATTTTGTACCTTCATTAAAATCTGCGATGATAATGAGTAGAGAAAGGGATACAACGAGTGTGGCGCATGCAGTGCACCCCTTTCTCCATTCAACAGAACTTGCAGTGAGTGTGGTGGGGAATGTTCGGGACTTTTGCGGGAAGTGGAGTATTTCGGGGACGTAAAGTGGTGTTTATTCCACTGTTAATTAGATGAACTGTGTGCGCGGCCTTGAAGTACGCAAATTCGGGGCATAATCTGTCGGAAAGCCACTTCACTGCGAATGAATGACCTGAAGAGAGATAATGAATGGATGGTCCCCTTCTGTCGGTTTGACCATTAACAAGCATAATAAATGCGGCTCGTCCCTATTTTAGGTGGGTTTACGATGCTCTCGGGGGATCTCTTTGCTTGGCTTCTCAAACTCGTTGGCCTCTGGGTTGCCCTGACTTCCTTCAGTTAGCTCTCAGCTCTCGGCAAACGGCACAAGAAACCAACCCCGTTGACATATTGTATTTCTCGACAACGGCAATGACATCAACGAAGCAGGTGGACATAAATTGTCCTCGAACAAAATTGAATCCCGGAGACCCCGTAAATGTATTCGAAATGAATATTTTACTAGTCCGAGGCTGCTGTGACATCTAGCCTCGGGATTGAAATTTATAGGGGAGGATTTGTAATCAAAATGTTACCTTCTACGGTTTTCATATCCACCTCCACCTGCACCTTTTTTTATTGGATTTGTTACGTTTCGCCCTGCTCGGTGTCCTGCTGCCATTTCAATCTCAAGTGCTCTTGAGAGCAACAGCGGAAGATCGGATCACCATCCTCTGCTGGGTATATCCATCGATTGAGAAGGGTGTTTATTGAAAAATGAATAACACGGAATAATTGAAGTAATCTCCCGTGTCCTTCTTACACAACGGTTGGAACGGGAGATTCTAGAGCTCGTAAGGCTGCTTCAGACTCGAGACTCTCTGATGAAATCGAACACATAATTTCGATCTACCAAGTGAATATGTTTTCACAATCTTCCTCCCTTGGGATAAGAGGTTTGCACGCAACAAAAAAAATCGAACCTCCGTGTGCTGTGCAAGAGCATCATTCCTTCTTCGGTTTATGTGTCCTTTAGACGGGGCGGGCGTCTGGATGCGCGTGTATGTGAGTGATGTGGAAATAGATACATATTGTAGACACGACAGGGAACTGGTGGCTCTATATCTGCGATTTTTCTGCTTCGTCGTGTTTTTAGATTCACACACTTAGCACAGGAATGCTTTCCATGCTATCCACAGTCAAGATGAGATATTGTCGCTTGAAGATTATTATGATCTCGTCCTGGCTGTGCTGGTGCTCTTCCCGTACCGCTGTTGGGAAATGATTGTTGCGCACTTGAGATACTCGAAGTGAGTTTTCCACTTGAAATGATAAATATTTTCACATCATTTTGTCAATTGATTGAATTCGGTGCAATGAGTTGGATTAGAGTGGCAGAGTGATGTGTTATCTGGCAGCAGGAAATGGTTTCAGGCTATCGATGACCTTGCATTGGCAGGTGGAAATACGTACGTACGTACATGCACAGGATATTGGTTACCTTCAAATGAAATTCAACATTTTCTGGTTCAAAGATCGCGGATGTAATTGAAATAATGCCACAACGTGGTGAGACACCTGGCGATTGGCTGGGAGCATGCCAAGCACATCTACAGCTGTTTTCTGGATGTGAAAAAGACATACGACCGAGTTTCTCGAGGTACGTACTCCTGTAGGAGTATGGGATTCTTCTGGGGGCCTTTCAGTCTCTATACATAAACTGTAACAGCTGTGTTCGGGTTAACGGTAATAAATCAACTCAGTATTTGTTCCAACTCTCATCTGTGGTCGCGAAATTTGGGTAATGACGGAAAGACTAAGATCGCGAATACAAGCTGGTGGCATGAGATTTCTTCGTGCTGCTGTGGGAATTACTCGCCGGAATAGGGTGAGAAACACGTCAGTGCGCTAATCATTGAGGAGCTGCTTCTTTAAACGGTGAGGGCTATGGTGCGGTGGTTTGGTCACGTGGCACGAATGTCCCATTCATCACGTCTTCCAAAGCGGACGTTGATTGCGATTCCATCAGGTAGGCGACTGATTTTCAGACCACCCTTCCACTTAATACCCTTAAATCAAGAATTCATATTTTACAATTTGTTAAGAACAATCGCAAGATATTGCAATTATAACTAATGCATATGGTGGTGACAATTTTCGGTTAATTTCAATCGCTGTTTTTGTAAAAAGTAAAATAAACTTTTTCTTTTAAGTGATTCAGAGATTCATGCAAACAGTCAACACACGCACGTCTTGGACTGTGCTAGTTAACGAATCCTCATCTGAGGATTCAAAGAAAAAACCTCTCCCCAACTGTTCGACTTATTACCGAAAATCCACAAAAACAACAACAAGAATACCTTTACTACTAACTTAATAATATTCAACACCTATGCCCACATCCGCTGGGCAGCCTATGCCTGCAAGGTAGCTGCGTCAGTATTCACCGGCCTGGGAACGTTCTTATATTGGATCATGTTGATTCCCGCTTACAGGGTGTCGTATTGCATACACGAACAGTCGGGCAGCTCTTAGACCTGACACATATTCGCAGACACCGGACAAACATTGCTAATAAAAAATGTTCTCAGATGTAGTCAAGGTAGAAGATTCCATTTTTCCATTTCCATCCTCCGTTATCTCCGGCCGTATTTGAAATGTAAAAAAAGGTGTGGAGAGATGAAGAAATACCAAGGATCGAAAACAAGTGGCAAAACCTCGTCATATTCTTTCGGCTACAAAACAAAGCGATCCCAGGCAGTGAGATTCTATTGCGTGGCAGTCGACGCACAGACCCGCAAGGCCCCGACACGCAGTGCCTTCAACGCTTGGGGATGATGGACAAAAATCAGAATTTCGACAGATTTGTTTTTTTTTTCTATAAAATAAGGCGTATGATACTTACAAGGCCGTAAACAGCTCGTATATGGCATATTAAGTAAAAAATAATATAAGTATTCGGACTTTTTTTCAAAATTTGAACGTTTATTTAAGAAGCATCGACCGGAACAAATGGTAGTCAGAAGCGGCAAAGTTTGGGTTATAAGGCGGGTGGAGTTAAACTTCCTATCCACTGTTTTCCAAATAAGTAGTTCTTAACCGGAATAGCAACGTGGGGCCGAGCGTTGTCATGAAGGAAAATTATTGCCTCGTGTCTGGTCGCATATTTCGGCTACTGCGCTCTTCAAACGGATTAATGGGTTTCGGTAGCGTTGTCCATTGATGGTTTCACCCAGTTTTAGCAGCTCATAATACAGCGCACACTTCTGATCCCACCAAATACAGAGCATTACCTTTACCCCGATTTGGCTGGTAGGCCACGTTTCAAAACGCTTTTGGCACCTTCGTTCAGCTAACGAATGTTCACCATAAGCTTCCACCAAAATACGATGACTTTCGGCAGCGGTTTTCTTCATATTAAAGTAATGAAGAAGAACTCCCTGCAAAAACACTTTTTCAGGCACAAAATTCCACATATTTCAGTGAAAAAAAGTTATTGTTGTTTACGCTTCAAATGAATGACATATACTGAAATGACGTACAATGACAGTAGCTTTCCAACGCATGTTCCAATGGAATAATACAAGTTACGCCATCTCTTAGCAACCGCAATCAAGTTATAGACCCTATAATTACTTGTGTTTTAATTTGAAACTTTTTTGACAGACACCAATACCCCGGTTTGCGTATCTAATCGGGACCGGAAAGTTGAGACGCAAATCGGAATGACGCAAACCGAAACACGATTTTGTATACATACATTTGTATGCACATACTTACACACATACATTCCATTGGTTCCATGGCCCAATATATAAGCTAAACAAATTGAATTGTTTGTCAATTCAAACATTTTTTATATTTATTTTAAATATTTTTAAAAGCACGTTTTTATTAAAAAAATTTAATAATTCATGAAAACAACACAACAAAAATAATAAGACAACAATTAAAAGTGAGAATTCAGACATCCTTCAAAACCAAGTTGAGGTTCCCCGCATTTTAAGGAATTCCCCACAAATTGGTAAGTCTACAGCAATACAGATTTATAGGTTATATTTACGTTAACAAATCGCTATGGGACCAGCACGCAAACCGGGGTATTGCTGTTTTTCAAAAATAACATAATCAGATCTAAGTAGTAACACGGTCATTAGATCTACATGTGTGTATTTTCGTGAGTATTTCCTAGTGTGAGCGAGTCGACGATTTCGAAACTCTTTATGCCTTGCTTCTTCTGAGAGCAGACCAAAAGGTATTTCAAAAAATTAGATAATATCTGCTTCGTGGATTAGGAGCTTGTGAACAGTTCTTGGCATATAACCAACTATAAACTTCCAAGTATTGCTCTTTCGTCTCAGTGAGCAAATCGCTAAATTTGGGGCATTTATATTATTTCAACAAGGTATGACTCTTAAAATAGGATAAAGCTTCTGTATTGTGCCGCCTGACAAACAAAGCGCAGTTTCGGGAACATTGTTTCCATCGTCTGGCAATATTGGTGTCAAAATGTCGAATTTTTTGAGTCTGGCGATACAAATCAGTTTTGATAATTTTTGTGCAATTTTTTATTCTAAGAAAACTTAAAACATAATCTTTTAGTTTGTCAATCTAACACTTTGAACATTTTTTGATCAAACCCATTTTTCGAAAATTCTTTCGTTTTTTATATTTGAATATATATTCAAATTAAGGTATGTAGATATGCCGCTCTTTCGCCAAAAATAAAAGTGTTAACATTGTAAAAATGGGAATTTGTTGTAACTGCTGTATCTGCCAAATAAGTTCCGCAACATTACATCTTGGTATAGCACATTAGATTTTTTGATTTTTGTCCACTACCGATGGACCAAAAAAGAACCGATTAAAAACTATGTTTATACAATGTGGTAAGAAACAACTAAAATGTGTTATTTATAAAAGAGAAATGGATGTTGATCGAAAGTTGCAACCCTTTACGTATCGATTCACATTCAATCCTAGCGATGTCTTGTGTCGGAAGCCTCCAGCCAACTAAGTATTTCCAGATGAGGAAAACATGAAGTCACCTTGCAATATTTATCTTATCGTAGTTTCCGCAAAACCCTACTTATCAACTCGTTCAATGCACAATTGTTTCCGAATACATTACGAAAGTACTACCAGAAGACAAGCACCGAGACTGGTTAGGGAAAGGAAATCCCGACTAAACCGCACACATCACAGGGAACACACTACAGAGTTCGCTACCCCTTCCATCTTCCATCGCGGTGAATTGAAAATCAAACCGTAAAGAGATTGCTCATACAATTACCCCCCAACCCCCAGTGACACCCATGACATGTGTTCTAATCTGGTGTTGTCTTGTCTGATATTTGGCACCCCACCAGCACTCAACCCGTTCCTGTCATGCATAATGCAAGACACCCCGCTCTTCAGATACCGATTGTTTAACATAAATTTTGAACTCGATTGAGCATTGCGAATATGCACTCGTTCGAACGTAATCCTTTTTGTTTTGTTCGTGGACGTGCGGCCCCCTTCCACCACCGCCGTCGGACACCCGCTGGCGATTGGGAGGCACCTCTAAGTGCATTCTGCAGCCACGAGAACACGTGAGCCCATCTCCTTCTGCTTTTTTTTTTCGACAGAGTAACTGCAAATCGAAATGTTTCCTTGGCTTCGCACACATATGTACCCTTCATCCGAGATAAACAGCAAATAAATGGAATTCTTCCGCCCTTGTACCAGGAAACCGCTGAGAACTAGTCCTTGCCACCTGAAACGCAGAGCTCCCGCCGAGCCCCAGCTTTCTCAAGCAAGGAGTTGTTCCGAGGGGAATGTGAACGGCGGATTTGGATTTTTTTTTCACTCCGTATTGTGTTTTTCCGATGGGTATTTGTGTGTTTGTGTTTGCCTTTATCATTGTCACACATTTCGCCGTCCTTGCAGGGGGCACTTGGGCATGAACGAGTACATATCTATGGACATGAATGTGTGTGGAATTGTAATTTATACTTTGTATTTGCACACGAACCCCAAGATAAACACAATTTGTAATGTGTGACATTCAATTGAGAGGAAAATTGAATTTACAGGATTGCAATATTTTATTTAGCTAAGCAATAAAAACTGTGGGACATCCCGATATCGAGCCATCCAGGGACGAAGGACGTCGGGCGACAATACAAGTCAGTGCGAGACATTGAGATGGCAATACGGCGAGACAGGTTGCCAAGTTGCGGCAAGTGGTAAGTTTTAATATTGCAGGAAGACATCTGTGCCTGTGTCAGGCTGACAGAATACGCCAATATCGACGGAGCTCTTTGCAACACCCCCAACCCAGACAAACCCTGGGAGGGAATGTTCCGTCCCGAGCCGAGCAACGACTTCCTGACACATTGTCCTCGACAAAGTCCATAAAAGCCTCTGCTGCTGATAAGAGGCACCGTTTCCCACATTTGAGGTTTTCATTCAGAATCGTGTTCATTCGCCGGATGGCGTAAACCACTCGGCTATCTAGATGGGTACAGATAAACTAAACACATCGCCATTGTGCTCGAATGTGCCATCGTCGATGGAGATTGAGGATGACGACGGCAATGGGGGGACGATGGGGGTGTTGTGAAGATACCCCTGGAAGGCAGGACATCCATTTTTCTGTGATGCACCGAGGCGAGGTATGAATATTTAACCAGGAACACGACAACTTTGCTCTCCATAATCCCAGTACGGTTGATTTATCGATGGACGTCTAAGAGCGATAATAAATTTTAAATTCGAAATCAATGCACGCCTCTTTGGCGTTCTGGGCAGTGCTGTACAAAGCCCCACCTCCCTTGAGTCCACCGCCACCGCCGCAGCCGCTGTCTAATCCTTGGACATTCAGTCGGTCGACTGGTCGTTCGCTGAGCTCGATGATCCTGAGGGGAATTGGTAGTCGTGTGATTACCTTGATGTGAAATGGATTGGTTTCCTCACTTCGGGCTATAACGAGGGCGGTTGGATAGCTGGACGGTTGGGCGGTTGGGCGGATTGCAGTTGTGTGGCCATCGACTGCCTGCCTTCGTAACGGGTGGGGGCAGCAAACTGCTATGCAAATCAACAGTCAGACAGGCGGAGAATTACAATTCACAATGGAAGGATGCGAAGCCAGGATGACAGATGATATTAATAATGACGGTCTTCAGGGTATTCAGAGGATTATAATGTCCGATGGCCATGCATTTCTCAGAACGAACTGGAAATGCTTAGCGTTCAACGATGACATCCCGGCCACCGACAAGGCGACAGGCAAAATCTCATCTCCTTAGTGCTCATGCCCAAGTCACAATCACCATAGCCATCATCATCGTTACGTCTACATCAGTTGCCAGATGATAATGGCCCAGGACTTGCAATGTGGAAATCATTAAGTTGATGAATCATCCGTCAGTCGGTTAATGTTGATATTTTTGCAAAGGTTGCCGAATCGTTTGCTAACTTTACGTTGTCGTTGGCTTCTCCGATGCCAGTGCCGTTGTCACCTTTTTCGAATTCCCCGGATACATCCTTACTCACTCACCCAAAAGTCTCGCTCTAAGCACTTGCAACTCCCAGACGTCGTGTACTTTCCCTTGAAGAATAGGTGTTCATTTTTCTCGGGAAGTTCGGTACATCCATTCAGAGTTCGAAGAAGACAGAATCTACATTCATCATCGCTTGAAAAGGAATTCCTGTGAGCGCTCTTTCACCAGTTTTTTCTACCCCTAAGGTCTTTCCGTTTCATGGGTTCAACACTTTTCTTTTCAGTTTTCTTTACATTTTTTCCTCGTGTATGCGTTCTCGTCGTCGTCCCTTCCCCATTTACTTGAAAGCAATATGTGGATTATGTGGAGCGCGGGCGGAGAAATGTCAAGACATCAGAGACTAGCACCCTGGCAGTGTATGATAGAGCTTCTGCGTATCTCGATTGATTGCGGAACGACGACGGTGGCGGGAGGGTGATCAATCTTGCTTGATTGAAAGAATCAATTGCGATTTATTATGACAATTTAATTGAAAACGGAAATGTAAACTTTTCCATTTTCCTCAAGTGTTGGCTGTGAGACTCTTGCGCTCCTACACGTATTTAAATTGCGATCGTCAATCAGTGATCATAATGAGGCGCGGGGATTCAGTGGTACAAAGGGGAGGCTTTTTTGATGTCGTTTGTTATTGAATACTCGAATTGACAAGGATTTGTATTGAAATCTTGACAAGAACACACATGAGTTGTGAGCCAAGACATCCGAACTCGGGAGGCATCTGTCACACGCCCTAATGCATGGGGTTAGTGTTTGGCTATTGATTGAATGGCATGTATTTCCATGACTTCTTTTTTTGGAAATGCCTCATGTACTTACAGTCGATTGGATTCAATTGAGCTAATACACTTAATTCAGGTTTCGGAATATGAACTTTATTTTATGGACAAAAATAATGATAAATAGAGGTTATGAACGCATATTCGTCCGGGTTGTTCGTAGCAGCTAGTTCACTAACAACACTCATAGAGGCATAAAATGACTTTGTGTAGGTGACTTGAAATATAGAAGATGGCGGCTTCTGCCTTATGACTTGATACAGGAAATTGATTATTTGTGAAGGTTTGTTGGGGAATCGCCTATGGCAAGGTCACCAAGCTCCATTTCTGCGAAGAAGATGTTAAAACCCTAGCGAATGTTTGCGAAACTGATGGTTTAGGACGCGTGATTACGTCATTGTAGCATGGGTGCCTGGCTAGTTTTGTTCGGTTCGACTCATAGGCGGAAACAAACACTCTAATTTTTAAATTGTCTTTATCGCAATAACACCAAATTATAACTGCGAGTTATTATCAAAAATTGCTTACACTAACTTAACAACTTATTCTGCAGTGAAGGACGCCATTTGGTTGGTGACCAGTCGATCCTGTGTGGACACGTGGTGACCGCGTGGTTTGTAGTCTAGAGATCGATTGATCGTTGGGGACGCCGCTCTCCAGGCTCCAGAGAAGGACGCCAGTTGGTTGGTGGCCAGTCGATTCTGAGTAGACACGTGGTGACCGCGTAGGTTGTAGTCTGCAGAGATCGTATGATCGTTGGGGACTTCACTCTCCAGTCAACACGTTGGTAGACCAGTTGACACCTACGAGTCGTTCGAGCAATACACATCTGCACGTATGTGCTGAAGTAGTATTATAGTATGTTGCCACTAGATGAAATTGAGTAATTTCCACATTTTCCCTCGAAATTAGGATTGAAATTGGACTATTTCATATACAATTACAAAATTGCCCCAATTAGATCAATTTCAATGAAATTGCGTACGAAATTATGTAACATCACGACATCCAACGCAGGCGTTGAATGCGATTCCATCGAGGTGGTTGGACTAAGTCGAAAAACTCTTCTGGTTACGCTTGCAGCATGCATCATGCGGGTCAGAAGATTATGATTGTGTATTAGAACAAATTATCCCAGTTTGCGTACAGTAATAACAATTAAAACTAGCTGATCTTTGACAAGATATGCTGTTCTGATGTAAGCACTTTGTATTCGATATGTAGTACAAATCAACAAATAAGAAGAACTAATCCAAAAAGGCGTTCCTGTAAAAAATCAATTTTGCTACTACGAAAAGACTGCTAGTTAAGAGAAGAAACATCATATTAGTGATGAAAAAAATTAGACATATTAGTGAGCAGCGTTCATTGGATTTTGTATGACACTACGTTTTTTAAATATATTAAATCGGATATTAGTAGAAGAGACAACAAGTCTTTTTTGGAAAGGGACAGCAATTATATTGCGAAGGATCATACACTGGCTATGTGCAAGGTACATATACATGTACCGTGGTCCGTATGTATTTGGTTTTCAAACTGCGAAAAATGAAGAAATGCCAAAAAAGGTATTGGCAACGGCTGAGAAATGTAAGTTGGGTTACACTTTCAATCAATTGTGTTTGACGTTTGACGAATTTTCCCCTCGCTACGCTGCTCTCCAATCAACATGCTGATGACGCTGCCAAACGATTCTGCATTACTCTGCGTGGATTGTTCTTCTACAGCTGCTGCTCTCGCGTGATCGATGATCAAGTGTATGTATGTAACTATGTAACTCCCGCAGGGTTTGATGAATTCCTAGGCAGACCCACTGCTGCCATTTGGTTATGAATTTCTCCGCTGATTTGGATATAGTTTCATATACTTATATGATACGCTTTTGTGGTGCTGACTACACTACTGATTAAAAGTTAAGTGACTTTCGGAATGCTGATAAGATTAAACCTTGTAGAGGGCGACATTGTTTGGTTGGTGTTCATTCAATTTTTCATTCTATTCACGAGACAATATTTTGGTTTTATTGTACGTTTCCACTGAACCGAAACCGTGAGGTCCGTATGAACTTTTACTGAATCCTCAATAGGCCGTTTCCATCGAGCTTAAAGTGGTTTCGCTCTTTCCAAGTCACTCGCTCTCAATTCATAAGTGCCCGCCAAAAGAAATGTCACTCAAAATGAGAAAATAAACACCAAAATAAACTGAAATTCATATGTAGGCGTATCCCTGTTCACAACCTCTCACTGACTCTCGAGGAGGATTTAACGAGTTTTATCAGAAACCCCGAGGTATCCAGACCCCGGCAATGTATGGCGGAGCCTGGTAGGTTCGGATAAAATTGATAGACAATTACAGTCGAGCCTCAATAAGTCTAGTCACGGGAACACATATTGAGTTCGACTTATCTTTTTTATTTCTCAGCGTTCGTGCATATTACATGATTTTTCTCTCCTCTCTCATTTACTGTAAACTCAGAAACATTGAACAAAAGCTTAGCCATGCCTGCTGCATCCATTTGAAAAAACGACTCCCTGGATGACCACAATTTCCGCCGCCTCTTGTGATTCAGAGTAATTACCGGATCAATGGGATTATGACAATTTCATTTCTATTGATATCTCCATTAAGGATAGAGTTTCCATGACTTCCATGTCATCGCACACCGAATTGCGTTGTTGTAGGAAATAAACCCTCTCCGGCCCTCCTGCATTCTCGCACGTTATCCCATTACACACAGGCATTTAATGACTGTGACAAAACCCATGCGGGCTTTTAAATTTATTGACATTGACAGGAATGCTCTATGTACATGTACTCGTACCTACACATAGGTTCACATGTCAACGTCCAGATAAACAACACGCACGGGTAGACCTTGGACTCAGGACTGACAGAAAACTTTCAAAAAACTAGGACAGTGCTTACGCCGGCTCACTTCCGTTCGAGTGAAAGTGACGAACGTGCTGAAAGTGACTAACCCTTTCGCCAGGCGCTGACAGATAGCCGGAAGTATGTGAGACTATTCGCCCATTTGCGCACCCATCTCAGGATATTCCAGCGAAAGGCCTTCACAATTAATTGGAGGCGATTAATTGACGTCCGGCTCGGCATAGTATCGGGAGCAGGGCCGACCATGTGTGAGACTGCCTTGCAGGAGGAAATCAAAGAGAATTCACTAGGCCTAACCTTCTGCACGTATTTGCGTGCCAAGTTCTAATTAATTGACATATCTAAATGCAAGCAATCCGTTTTATTTTCGGCGAAACGTGCGGAAGTGTTTTTATTGAAGGCAGTATTTTTTCCTCTGCCCTCCCATGCAGCGGTAGTACCAGTAGGCTACGCTGAGTGGAGGCTATGGCGCGTGAAAAGGATTATCTTTCGGGGGCGATGGCGCTTGGTGAATCTCGACGTAAGTTAATTTCCGCCAGTTCCGTCTGTATGGGTAACAGGAAATTCGTTTCGGATTTAGGAGAGTGGAGACGTGGTTTAGATGGCATTTGGCGGAAGTGGGTGGGGCTTTGCGAAATTGGTGGGGTATGTTTTAAATCTGGAGGAAATGCTCTTTTCAGCAAGAAAGGCC
Organism: Eristalis tenax; assembly: GCA_905231855.2. NCBI lineage: Eukaryota > Metazoa > Arthropoda > Insecta > Diptera > Syrphidae > Eristalis > Eristalis tenax. The sequence continues at coordinate 96,933,701 of HG993125.1, forward strand.
ATTCGCACTGAAGACTATAAACCGAGAGTGATTTTTTGTATTCTGTCACTGAATAGGGTGGGATTTCACTTAAGCGAAATGAAGGCCATTTTAAGTTTTCTCGTCATCCATCAGGAGCGGTCCCGTAAACCGTGGTCGTGTAGTTTGAACTTTTACTGTTTTGTCTGATTTACTGGCTCAAAAGGGAGCCTAAATGCTATGGGACGTTGAATTAGTCGGAACTGCGCGTGGTTTAGGTTCACTTAACTCATTTGATTGATGCAAAGGATGATTAGATGTGTATTTATGAAGCTGAAATAACTTAGCCTTCGTCAGCGGGCGATACAAATTGTTTATTTCAACACTCTTGAATTGTGCAAGAAAAACTATGCGTGCTGTTCAGATCTTTTCAGACGTGTAGATAACATTGAACATTGTCAAAATATTTAGTGCTTTAGCCGTCAAAGTCAATTAGTGATTAAAACTTAGTAGTAATTAAAAATCACTTTGGAAGCAAATTAGGAAAACTAACGCTTCAAAGTGGCCATGGTCGGTTTCAGTTTTATGTCCTTACCATCTGCTTGCAAAAAAGGTGTTGGTAATTATTGTATGATACGATGTTAGTGTTCGATTGCTATCAATGACCCAGATAGACAGAAGATCTATGGAAACACCATCGTTCAAATACAAGATGGTAAAACTCTGACGGCTACGAGTATCTCTATAGGGCCATAGGAGATATATGCAACCTTACCCTGGGTTGGGTCCCTGGGCGCAAGAGAATTCCAGGCAACGAAGGAGCCGACGAATTAGCGAGTCTACAACTGGCACGAGATCAGGAGACACCTTAACCCCCATTGCAATGTGGCTTACACTAGATCCATGAAGAACTGAATCCCTCCTAGAATTGGACTATGTAATCAATGGCCATTGCCTAATTGTCAATCAGGCCACAAGACTTGGAGCACCCTACAATGACTTCTGTAAAAGCTGCAGGGATGAGGAGGCAGAGGAAGCCGTGCTACATTATCTCGGAACCTGCCCCATTACCTAAGAGAAAAGCACATGGGCAGCTGTATCCTCAACAGCCGTCCTCAAGGCAAGCATAAACATTAAGGACATCCTTAAATGTCTAAAAACTACCAACTGGTTATAAGTATTACTGCATACACCAATAAAGGGAAAGTGCATGTCAAGTATTTACGAAGTGTCGGGGAAGAAGCCGATAAAAGTGACATCAAAATGGACTTTAAAGGTCTAAGTGAGGCAACTTCCGAGTGGAACATGTCAGGCACGTCTACCTAAGATTGAAGATATGAACAATTTTATACACAAGAGAGAATATTTTTTGTAAACTCAACTGTGAAAAAATATAACCCAACAAAAGCAAAACTTTCCATGTTATTAAAAAAGCTCCAGTTTTGTTCCTCCAAGTTCCATGGATGTTAGACTTCAACTTGACTCTATATACCAGCTCATAGTTCAATATAATGTGCTCATAAAGAAGTTAGAGATGATTGGTTTTCATTCTAAAATCTTGAAATGGACAAGCAGCTAACTTACAAATCGTAGACAGTTGCCCCTTTTCTGTTTCTTCTCTTAATTAACGATTGATGTGAATTCCCATGTTTTCCATTCTAACTGCCATTTATACACTGACGATTACATTTTCTAGAGTTTTATTTCTTATAATCGAAGAATATTTGATTGATAATACAATGTCAACAAGAATATGTTAGCATAAAGATCTGGGGGTATATTCGACATTCAACTGACTTGTTCTATGCACATAGATTATATTATTTCAAAGGCAACTGCATGTAAGAAGGACTTATTATTCAGCTCTTTTTGCTCATGCCATCATTACTGTTCACATTGATTGTCCGATGCTACTTTCCATGTTCAGTGTTTACACCCCGTCTAGTTGTCTGAGGCCTAGACATTTCTCTTATTTTTCGATGCTTAGTACGAAGGATGGGCAAACTGATCCTGTAACTAAGGCTTGCATAAAGTTCAACACAGTTGCCAATGCAATTGACTTTAATATGAGTAAAGATATATGTAAAATAAAATATAAAATAAAATTTAAAATTCTTTGAGTAGCAATTTACTCTAGATTAGATTAGGATTGTATGTACATTTTTGCTTCAACTATGTATTATTATTTATATGAATTACTATTATGAGTAGCCTTAAAAAAGACGACGAGATAAATAAATAAATATGTAAATATAAGTCGGTCATGAAGAGTTGATAAACTTAAACTTAAATTATTTGCTCGAATATCTTCTAAAGCTCATGTTAAACTACTTTACTCCGAAATAGTGATCGGTAAAGTAGTCCTCCCGCCGTATTGTATAATGTAACGTGTACATAGATATATCGAGAGGAAATGAGTCGAGTAAGAGAAGTCAATCTCGGATATGGCGCATTCTACGATAGTGGTGATTGGCCTGTGTCGAGTTAATTGTTAGAGTGGAGTTGCTTTAAGAACATATTGTAAAATTTCAATAATCAAGATTACCTTCATTTCTTAGGTCGGCACGAATACCTTCTACCTATAAGATCCTATTATGAACCTATTGAAAACGCTTTGAAGTATGGTGTCTAGTAGTACTGTTCACTTAGCCCTCGCCACGTCTTTTCAAATCCAAGAGTTACTGGAAAAAGTTGGCATTCATGTCTCCGTACCGCTTACCATTGACTGTAACTTTAACAACTCCAGTGGGTCCACTCCACATTTCCGCTACAATCTCAACGTCACATCATCTAGTTTAAAATGTCTTCTCTTCATTGTCCTGGTTATGCGAATTACCAGCATCAGATTCAGACCATGTACAAAAAGAATTCAAACAAGGTTGCGATTTGATTATCCCGCCCGTAAACAAGGAAGCAAGCAGGAAAAGCGTCTCCAACATCATGGCCAGCCGACTATTTACACGATTCCCAGCTATAATTCGATGTCATCTTCACCAGAGTAATAAACTTCATCTCCGACTTTTGTTCCGTCATCTCTTATTGCCAACGCCACCATGATATTCATTCCTGCACCTTACCCTCATCGCCGCCGCAAGCAGATGCAGATGCATATGCAAATTTCAAACAACGCCAACCACCACTCTATTCCATTGCACTTTCTGTTCCACCCACATGACACATAAACATGTGCTTAATTGCACAGTAATGGTTCCTGTTGACAAGGAAAAGGCATCACTGCCTTAAATTAGCATAAAACTGTTCAACCACAACTATCCTCATCTGTTCCCTCTGCCATCCGCCATGTGCTCTTGCCGGGAGTCCATGCTCATTTGACACTTTCCAGATAGAATGGAGTCAAATTGTCAGCAGTGTTTCCTCCCTTCCACACATCGTAACTCCAAATTGAATGGGCTGGGGGAGGGACTCGGGAAAAAATAATGATTTCTAACCACTACCTCCACTGCGAGCAGGGGATCAAGATTCATCCTCATCACTTATGCCGTCATCACTCTTCCATTAAGCAAATCTCATCGTCGCCTGCCTGAATCTCTGTTATTTATTGGCTTTTGATAACTTTCATGAATTCCCTCCTCCACCCACCCATTCACTCACCCGTGCCACGTCCGCATCCAAAGTCATAACAATGAACAGTTTTTCCTTGCGCAACCCAGTCCCGCATACCTGTCATCGCTTGGGAAAAAGTTTAGATGTCGATTTTGTTTGGATACTACCCTTCATATTATTGTCCAGTTGCCTGCAAAAATGTTGATAACCATTTTGACAATGTGTTGCCGTAGTTGGACAAAACTTTAAACTCTCATCTGGGCGAAGGGTGGGCGCCAGGCGGACAAGACGGGCAGGACGGAATAAGAAAAAATATCAATACGGATGAGAGTTGCGAGATGTGAGAGTCCCCTATGGTGAAGTTTTCTCCTAATCAAAACTTTTCCATGGGTTCGGCTTTATCCGATCTTGGCATGTCTATCGCCCCATCAATTTGAACCATTTTGGTCGCTGTCCGCCACCTAAAGCATTTGCTGGCTCAAAAAGAAAAATAAACTATAATTCAGACTGAACCGAAAACTTTTCGAGCTGTTTTTCATTGAAAAAATATTTTTCGGTCTGCGATAGGGACAACAAAGGGATATTGACAAGGCTGCCATTTGGTGCCCGGCCCGATGCTTAGTTTTATACTGTCAACTGAAGCCGGGCACACCTCTGCATCGCAATTGTCGGAGAACGACGGTAGCTGACTTTCGTTGTGGCCAAGCAACGATAACGATAATTGATAGCAATTACTTAAAAAAAACTAACACGGCCACGTCCACGGAACTGGGAAAAATAATGAATACTTGTCGCAGATCATTAATCTTCAGCAAGTTGCAGGGGTAATGTTCAAACATTCGTGCCATTACATAAGAGCAGCGGTCTATCGGATTATGGAAACGGAAAACAGAGACCAGAGAACGGAAAACGGAAAACGGCTTTTTGGGTAAACACTCATTTGCTGGGCAAATATACAGCCGATAGCTCATGCTGGCTCCCACGTCGATGACACACACAGACCCAGCCACCATCATCCATAGCATCGGTCCGAACATAATCCCATCTGACGGTGCTGCGTCACGTTTGATTGAAACATACAGCAATAGGGATGGTGATGCATGGCGTATTCTCCGCCACGGCCGCACCGGCGATAGACACTTGTCAGCGTCAGCGTGCGTCAGGGCCAGCTTAGGGACGTTTCACTTATGGCCAGCGGCCACCTGAATCGTTCTACTAGTCTGAGCTGGGTATCGTGCTGATGCGAGACCAACGCCCATGCAAGGACGAGCAGAATGGGTAGCGGGCACAAAAACCGATAAACCGAGGTATTATAAAATGCAAAAGATGACCAAACAAAAAACAAACACAAACACACGCTCTCACACACAGAAATTCGAGGCGAAAATCTGCGACATCCTTAATGAGGAAACTTTAGGAGTATGATGAGCGTGACTAATAAAAAGTTTCCTTAATTAATAGCTAAGCGGAAAATTTGTTTATTTGGTAAAGTTTCTTTCCGCAAGAGTATGGAGTCTACAGTCTAACTCTAGCATGCATGTCCCAGTCGATATGTTGTCGCCGCCCTCCACATCTCCTCGCCCGCACCCAACCCCTCCGTACAACGAATTTATGGCCTTGGTAATTTATCTGTGAATTGAAAAAGTTTCGCTGTTTGTTTTACGATGACGCCGTCCGCGCGGTGGCAGGTGGCGCGCTAATCACTTCATATAAATCAATATTCAACTATCGGTGACACACGCTCAGCGTACAGTGTGTGTGCATGTGTGTGGGTGGGGCGGGCTTTCAAATGTGTATTATTATAGTTATGCAATTTTAATAACTCCCGTCCTTCGCCAACAAATGCACGCGGATTAAGTATTTACAAAATAATCATAAAATGATATTGAAATCAATTTTGGTTTATGCATCTCAGCGCTAATGGGAATTAATTAACAACTTATCTCAGGGATACTTTTGCCATTTATCGCAGGAACAGAATAAAAAATGCTGTTCGCAGTTTTTTGCTCCGTGAAATTCCATGAATATTGCATTATCCATTGATCCTGCAAACAATGTAAATTGTAAATGTTTCTACACAGATGTGGATTAATGGAGCCTGTGAAGGAACGGCTTTAGCCTGGTTTAGCAAGTAAATGACTGGTAACTATGTTTTTTTTTCACGAAGACTGGAATATTATGAAATTTGCGCTGAGAGAAAAGACTTTTGCGCTTCGACTGGCTTCTGCAATTTTAGAGAGAAAGCCGTTTAATTTTTTATGATAGTACTCCAATTTAGTTCCGAGTGTATTAAAATGGCGTTTAAGTGTTGCATTTAAGATGGCATAGCGAATGTCTTGGGAAAACCTTCTGAATCACTTACATTGATGGGCTAGTTCAGTTAAGTAATTATAAATTGACAATATTATTTAAGAAAGAAATATGAGAGGCTACACACAGCACCTGTTCGTCGGTTTCAGTTCACAGGACAGGGTTATGACAATATTAACATGCTGCCGAAGTCATTAGATGGTGTACAATGACGATGTCTCTTTTATTCGATTTCTTCAACATAATGCTCGAGAAGATCTTTTTCTATAGTACTCAGACGCCAACAGAGCGAAACGTCATTGTGGTTTAGATAGATCCGGCGGTGAACGAGAGCATCAGTGTAAATTAGGCTTGTGCATTTTAGTTCAGCAAAGAGATCGCTCAGTTTAGTTCAAATCTGTTTATTGAACTAGTTCGTTTTTCTAGTTAATTTAGTTAAATGTAGTTCACTACTCAGGAAAGCGTGAGAGAGTCCATAGGATACCACGCTTTTTGAATATGTTTCTTGATTCCAATGATGTGTGATGTGATGCTCCGCAAAATAACTGCTGCCTCTTTCCAAAAAAAAGGTTTGCTGTCTCCTCTGCAAACGTGTGATTTAATGTATCAAAAGCTTGAGCAAAACTTAATCAGAAAGAAATCTCCTTAATAGTTCATCCATTCAGGGCGTTAGAAAATCATATATCGCATATATACATACATACGTTCGCGCACATACATAAAATTCCGTTCAATACTCCACCGGCAAATCAACGGTCTCGACAAACCCTGGTGTGCACATTGACCATTCCCATACACACTTTAAACAAAAACAACCCTGATAAGCAAGCACAACGCCCGTAGACACAAAACGCAATGCGCTCAATTTTGTTCGAATATTACAACTGGTATACTTGAGTTTGGTGAACTGCTGAACTAAATGAGCTAACATAAAATGACACTATGAACTAGTTCACATAGTTCACTGGTAAGAGCTATTTTTTTTAACTAGTTCGTTCGTGAACTAGACAAGCCTAGTGTAAATTTCAGACGTTTTAAATTGTTTGCGCACAGATTTACGTATTTATCTTACTTCTGAATTACTATTACACTGGATCGCTGATATTAGAACCACATCTAATTTCCGAAATGTTTTAATTCCTAGACTTTTTTTAAATTCACTTAAAAAGTAAGAAAAAGTGAAACTACCCCCAAAATGTACGATTTTCCCCACAAATCTCATTTTCCAAATGGCGAAGTGCGTTTTTAAGTTTATTTGACATTTTTATTAAATTACATTCTCTACCTGCAAAATGCACAGGTACGCCTCGCTCAATACGTATTCGTATAACGCGGTATCGGTCTGACGCGTTTCACTTTTTACTACACATTTTCGTTTTGCGCGGAAAAAACCTCGTTCTAAGGTGGTTTCAAAATTGTTCATTTCGCTGTGATCTGGGACTTCTTACTTCCTTACTTATCAGGCCGACTACCCTTGGAGGGTGTCAGATTGAGAAATTGCTGCCTTCTATCGTTGACGGCCCTGGGCACCCTGCTGCCAGTAGTAAAGACCAAGCTGTCTTGCATCCACGATAACTTGGTGTTTATACTGGATATTCGGTCTTCCTCTCCTTTTCGAACCAGGAGGCTCGCATTTAAAGACCCTCTTTGCCTTCCGAACTACACCAACATCCTGGTACGGCTCGTAGAGTTCGCGGTTGTGTCTTCTCTTCCATTCACTTACCTCGCCGACAGGACCATATATCCGAAGCAGAAGTTTTCTTTCGAAGGTACACAGAATCAGCTCTGCAGTTTTGCTTGGCGTCCAGCTTTCGGCTCCATAGAGCAGAAGTGGCAAAATGAGAGTTTTGTAATTTTGGTCCTTGGAGTCACGAATTCTGAGCCCAGGTGCTGTCGATTGTGATGTTTTGACCAAAGTGGTGTGCCACGGAACGTTTTTTGGTCGACAGCATATCTTTGGTTTTTTCCGCATTGAACTTGAGACCAGTTCGTTTCAACTCGGACATCCTTCAACCGAACTGCACTCACGGTTCATTGCGTGTGTGTCAGCGATGTGCGACACAACTGGATCAGCTTTCCCGGGACCCTGAATTCGGCCATCGCATCAAATAGCGCCTTGCGATAAATGCTGGCGTATGCGTCGTTAAAATCGATGAAAAGATGGTGCGTATAGATTTAAAACTCGCTGGTCTTCTCCAGGGTTTGGATTATAGTAGATTTGCCGGGCTAGAGGCCGCACTGGTGCATGCTGATTAGTGCGCTGCAAAGCGGCTATAGACGTTCACACAGTACGCTGGACAGTATCTTGTAGACGACGTTGAGCAGGGATATATCTCTATAGTTGTTACAAGAGTTAGGATCGCCTTTTTTGTAGATCGAGAATATGGGATTGCATCACTGTCTGTTAGGCACTTAGCTCTTCTTCCAGCGCTAAAACGAGTACGAATGGATAGTGATGATTATGATTGAATGATGATGACTAGACTGATGATGATTATATTCTTTTAGTTTTGTTTTTATTATGTGTATTTTTTACTTGGTTATCTTTTTATTATGTCTGAAGTTAGTTCGTTTTAGAACTTCTAAATTTGAAATATTTAGTAAATTCAAAACTGATTTATTTAATTTTTGTTAAGCTTTTTGCTTTATTAATCTTGTCATGCTTAAAACTAAAGTTACGTTTTCTGTTCGTAACTCCCTGTTCTGATACTACTATTGCCCTTAATTATGACACATTACATATTACACAACACACTTTTTATCAGATCACGCTGACTCACTGGATGGATCGCCATCGATTGAGTCGTTAGCGATCATTCTGATTCTGAAATCTGAATCGTACGGTCGGCGCATTCCACATGAATCGCAATATTTCTAAGGCGTTTGTTTTTTCTTTTGTATAATTCTAAATCGTTTGTATTTTTTTTCAATATAAAGCCTAAAATAATTCACGTGTAATAATGTCTAAGAGTGTATAGTGAATGTAATTAGATATTAAGATATAGTAGTTCTATAATAAAAAAACTTCTACTAAGCAAATAGTGTTTCTTTGATTTGGGTTAAGGAAAACAAAAACAAGAAAAAGTGAGTCTTACACTTGAGAATCGGGCTTCTCAACTCAAAAAGGAAAAAGTACAGCAATGACTTCTTGCGCTGATGTTTGCTGAGCACAACGAAACCCAATTGAAAAGAAAATGTTATAACGTAACAGCTGGGCTTAATATGATGTGTGTGATGCTTTGGATATAGTACTTAATCGGGCAACCAATGTTTCGGGTGTTGGTTCTGTGTCCGAACCATTATCTGGTGAATTTTATGCATGCAGAGCCAAATCAAATCTTGGACTGTAATGCCAATAAGGTAGGGATTGATACCATGGACCAAATGATCTCCGAATCGATAGCCATTGGATAGCCAATATATTGGATATTGCTGGTTTGCCTTCGTTTATTATTTGCACCCATCTGCTGCCAGCAAAGCAAAGCGACAAACGACTAAAGTGTTTAACCCAATTGGCCGTATAATTGGTGACTCCAAATATTAAGGTAAGACCGATGAATGGCCATGTTTCACGCCAACCTCGTATCAAATAAGCAATGGCAAAATTCAGTGTTATTGTAAGTTGTTTCAATCTCATTACTTCTACCATTTCCTCTGTTTTCTCCCTACACAAATCAGTTCGTTTTTCTCATTTATTCTGATGCATTTGCCATACAATATTCGGGAATATTACGATTATTCATGTTTTGAAAATCTTGTACAATATAAGAGCAAAATATAAAATACCAAAATGCTCGGTTTTGCCTAGTTTAGGAGATTTTGAGGTTTAATCTGGAAATAAAACTTTAGCTCCGCATGCCTGCCACACATGCATCGCGTGAGCAGATTAAACCTTGCAGAAAAAAGGGATTAAACCATGTTAGCGAGAGAAGCGAGCCACCCACCTCGTACTTTATATTGGGGAGCATGCGAAGTGGACTTAGTTCCCTGCACCGGAATTTACATAGGAAAAATTAATCCTCAATATCTCCTAAACTAAGCGATTGATCTTTTTTTGCTTTTTCATTGGGAAAAAGAAAATTGTATCTTCAAAACGCGTTTCCACGGGAATTTTGTCGAAAATTTTCCACGGAAATAGTAATCGTGCCCAATATTCACTTGGGCCCATAGAGGCCCAGCAGGCTATGTTACTGCCTCACAAGCAGCTACCCAACCTTGGGTTAATCTAGCCAATTACATTCCTTTCCTCCATGATTCCGATCCGCATTGCACGTCTTGCCAGTCGCACAGTTTATACATCACCAATGTGCACATGTATCTTCTCTTTCGCAATTCGTTTGACGACGACGACTATAGGTAAATTTGTAAACTCGTGTAGTGGTAATTTTCAATTAACTGGAATTGGTTGAAAACATTGCATCATACAGCTTTTTTCGGAACCACTCTTTTCCTTATTTGAACATAACTGTTATCCTCTGGTGCCTTGGCCTTGCATTTTCTTTTTTTCCCCTTTTTCGAGATACGCAACCTATCATGCCTATAATTGTGCGATGACTGAATGTTATGCTTAAGTCCTTAATTTTAAGTCATGGACTATGCACTGAGGACAATAGCTCTAACTAACACGCACACATATACACGTTTGGACTCTCATTTAAAGAACTGTAATAAGATACCTAAAACTAGCTGTGAGGTGGCCATTTAACAGAATGCCAACTGGAAACAGTTCATGTATACTCAATTCCATAAAATCAGCTGCGTTCCAAAGGACCTTCGAAAAGCAATCGCAAGATTACATACACACATGTGCGAGTATTGCCTTTACCCGGAACACTCTAAATTATAAAGATGAAGCAAAACACCAAAACGTGCGTATCAACGACAATGCGAATGCCACGACAGTGTACCCCAAAAATATGTGTTTTAAAACCAACAAAACTTAAAAGATCGCTTTCAAAGGCAACCATTTCTCAGAGCTGAATACGGTAACATATCTTGCACAGATAACGCAGCCAAAGAAAGTTTATATCGCTGTCACGCACACGTATGCAACAATCCAACTCGAATAGTGAAACTTTTAAATTATGCACCCGTCCTGCATTTGAACGACTAGCGTCCTCTCCCCATCGGAGTATTGCATACCACTTCCGGTTGAAAGTAAGCATCCGCTTTCCTAGGGCAAGCGACAGAAAATAAAAAAAAACACACTTTCCATTCCCGATTCAGTTGCCTGGATAAGACCGGCGGCGAGACAAAGTTTATCATTCCGCACCGAGGAGACACCACCCTTCCAAACACTGCCGCACCGACAACGTGTGTACACAATATGTATCGCTAACCAATAAGAGTCTGCTCAGGATATACTATTTACCCGGATACTTGTGAACAACCTCCACCACCCCGCAGACTGGCACTACGAAAGCAACAGCAAAGCAGAGCACAGCTCTTCGCACACTTGATAAATAATCAAAAAATAATTTTCGCCTTGTTATCGTGCCAGGAAAAACTTCACCCGAGGGAATACAAGCACTTCGAAGACTCAGGGCTCTCCTTATTAAATTATTCCATGGATGTTACCTGCTCCGCAAACACCACCAACTCCAGCAAATCGACCCACGTAAGCAGCCGAGATGAGAGAAAAACAAATATTTTATTTATGGCTATCTCAATGGAGATTCGGGGGTTTATTCCGCACATCTTGAGCTCGTTGCCAGACCGAATTCCTCAGTCCATAGCCCCTTAGTCCGCAGATCTTAGTTTTCCCCGGCCTGGCCCGCCCATATACGTGATCTGAAACTTCAAAGCCAATAATTTGGTAGTCAATTACTGATATTTGCCAACCACTAACGGTGACGTGCTCAATAAACTGCGAATTAGTCGAGTGGCAAGAAGGGACGGCCCGAGCATCGCATACTCCAGTCACCCGTCGGGCACACGCACACACACGCTGGCTGTGGGTTCGTTTGTGTCTTCTGGCTTAATAGCTCGGCCGAACCACCAACACCGCCCACTGGTGCGTGGGGTGAGAGTGAATCCCACCGCGAATAGATTATCATTTCATATATCATTTGTGCAATGTCAAAACGTCATGTGTAATATTTCACCATTATTTTCTCCTTATCTTTGCGGCACGCTATTAAAACCGCGACAACGAAGTCACAGTGGTGAGGGCGATACCGCAGAAGAACAAGGACGTTTGCACGTACAGCGTTAAAAAAAATGCCGGTCGGTTCTTCCTTCTTTCGTGGCTGTGATGGCGGTGTGTGGTGGAGCTTCAGAAATGGCTCAACGTTGCGACATGTGGGTTTTACGCATTATAAACTGTAGCTGTCTCCGCGCATACCTCTCACCGGAGAGCACAGCCAGGGGACGCGGTTGGTTGTCGTGGTGCTGTTGTCAAATTTATGACTTATCAGCTTAATACGGAGCTGACATTATATCATGAGCCGCACTGCTCTGCTTTTATGAAAATTGAAATCAACCTTTTTTTGCGTTTTGCGAGACGTCACCGTCGCCGCCGCCTCTCTGTACCTGATGTAACTGCTTTGTCCTTGCCAACATACTGTTTTCAAATGTCCTGCGCCCCGTGTAAATCTCATGTTGTGCGGTGGTGTTTTGCTGCGTGCACTGTCGGTGAAGTGAATGGCTGGCACAGGTGCCATGTCGCCAGGAAGCCGTAAGGAGCAATCTGAGAGAGAAATTGGAACGTATCTTGCTCGGAGGAGCCAAGACTGCAGGAGAAATTACGGGCGAAATTACTGCAGCCACGATGTAAATTGATTTGCCGAAGGTGGTAGCTGCAGCTTGGCAGGACATTTTAACTGAATCAACATGGATGATCAATTACAGGCTCCTTGCGGTGGCTTGGATAGCACTTGCCCCGAAAATATTACTCATGCTGGTGTACTTGAAATATTTTTGGAAAATCCGGAACAAGGGATGTCGGCAGCCGAGACACAGTGATGAAGTTTATTTTTCGAATTATTTCAAAGGAATTCGCTTGTATGCCCATTTGAAGGCTGCCGTTGCTCGGTTGTTTGGTCCACCGAATGAAAGGACTTCAGCTGTTGACACATTTATTTTTCTCTGAATATTGGCGATCTTGTAAAAACGCATATTTTATCCAATCAGTAACGAATAAATTCCCATTAATGTCTCTTTGATTGTCGGCATGGTGCATCCGGATAGCTGGAAGTATGCGCAATGTCGTCTTTTTCGGCGGGTTGCCAATTAAACACACACTACGAGCACACCAAGCGCTCTACATGACCTAGCCATCTTAGGCGTGAACGCCTGAAGTGACCTGTACAAGTGTCCTTCTAAAAATACATTGACATATAAAGGATTTAGTACAATCTTTCCATATTTGTACTTTTTTTCGAATTTAAGAAAATCGCTAATGGAGTCACACAACGTACGATGGGTACATTCTCCGATCAGTTTTCGAACTATGCACTTGTCTTGGCGAGACTTAAATTGAGGCTGCAGATGGATCTTTCAAGTTTGCATGCGGCACAAACTTTAGCAAAGTGCTCTAAAAAAGTCCAAATGGACACATTAATTCTATACAAATAAAGGCGTAAGTAAATTCAGCTAAAAGTGTTTATCTAAAGTGTGATAAGCAATCTAAAACCAAGTTTTGCCAATGACTGTTGTTTGAATATTCTCCTCTAAAGGTGCTTACTTCTTTAGCTTATCGGTCAATATAGCCAATTTCAAATGCTTTACAAAATGCTTAGTTCAGGACAGAATATCCTTGTTGAGTTCTCTGAGCACGTATCTGTGTTTACGTCTGTTAGAAATCTTCTAGTTAACTGGCATAATGGTGAAAACTCAGCTAGTATTGTTTGTTATTACTGTACGGAAACTGGGATAATGTGTTTTACTCAATTTCGCCTAGTGGGAACACACTATAATACTCGAAATGTGTCACCTTCAGCTTTACGTACTTCTATTGGAAATACAAATGCAGAAGCTGCAGAGACGAGGATGACGATGAAACCATTGTATTGGGTATATATTTTAATTCGTGCTGTTTTTTTTTTTTTTTCAAAATTTGAACGTTTATTTAAGAAAGACATGTACAATAGCATTGTCCATCTGAACCTATGGTTTTTTCCCATCTTTGTGGCAATTTGTGGATACCATCCCAAAAGAACTGCGCCGGCTTGGCAGCCAAGAATGAATCAAACCAATTTCGGATATTCTGCTCTGATGTGAACCGTATTTCTGCATCGACCGGAACAAATGGTAGTCAGAAGGGGCAAGGTCTGGGCTATAAAGCGGGTGGGGCTTGGGGTTGTCGTAATGGATCAAATGTTTATGTGTAAATGAACATGAACTTCCAAAAAAATATGACGACCTTCGACAGCAGTTTTCTTCATATTAAAGTAATGAATAATAACCCCGCAAAAACACTTTTTCAGGTACAAAGTTCGACATATTTGGGTGAACAAAAATTATTGTTGTTTAGGCTTCAAATTAATGACATATACTTTAAGCTTTTCAACGCTTGTTCCAATGGAATAATAACAATGAAATAATACAAGTTACGCGAACTCTTAGTAAACAGCACATTTAAGCTTAAGTTATATACCCATTCACGGGCAATGCAATGCTCTCTCATCCCGTAGATTTAGACTACTGGGAACTTATTATTTTGATAGCCTGCCTGAACTGAGCAGCATAAGAGTGAGCCATTTTCTTCGCTTTGTTAAAAGCACTAACGGGATTGCGGAATAGGTATTCCTAAATCCGCGTGGTGGCACAATGGACCTGTGGTGGTCTATGTTTGCCAGTTGTCTTTTCGTACAGCAGTCAACGACATTAACCTAACCTACATATGCCCCGGGCGGCCCCAACCTACGCTACGTCACTGCCCCATGGTCGCCATTGTAAGTCTTCAGGTATGTACAGTGCTCAAAACCAACAACGGGGTAGGTTGTAACACGGTACAACTTACGGAAAATGTGACAACCTGCGCTGGTATGGAATTTTACACAAAATTCCAAACATGTTAGAAAAAACCAAAATCAAACAAAATTACATATTCACACAATTAAAACCAAAATAGCATGATGAAAAAAAACAACCAGTACTGGATATCTTTCGTATGGAGAGGGTGACCAAATATATAAAAAAGTTACGGACGCGAACTTTTCAAGAAGCATATATCACATATTTCTCTTTAGGAGTTGCCTTATTCTGAGAGGGATTTGTTATTTGGTTCCTGTTACTTTTTACCCCTGTAATAACAACTGATATTGGCCACGCCAACTTATCCTAGAAAGGAAGAGTACAAGAGAATAAAACGCATTAAAGATAATTGTGGTTAAGAGAAATGTAGACCACATTTCTTGTTCTAAACCATCTTCAGCGAGAATGTATAATTGCCCTGGATCATTTGCAGCTCACAATTGACCGCGTGAGAAGTAAGCGTTTGTCAATTATAGTCCAGTTACCATTAGGGACTGTCCTCGTTACTTATTAATGGTTATGGCGAACGTCAAGCGAACAGGAAACTGTAAAAGTAAAAGCAAAAAATGCCCAAACCAGAACTCGGATAAGAATTTGAATTTTAGTTTGCCATTGATGCCTATCCCAATCTCTCATTCACATCTCTGCTCATTATACCATTTGTTGACTGTGTGCAGACATGTTGAAGTAGCATTTTCAATGCATAACGAAATGCAAATACCGTCGGTTTTTTTCGATTGGTCTGGAGTGACAACGACGCACAATGTGCGTGCGATGTGGATTTTGTTGTGCGAATTGAAGTCAAACTTCTTGAACCAAGAAAAAAAATGTGTGACACATCATGTGATTAGTCTATCCCGACAATTTGACCAAAATCGGATAATCCCTTCAGAATTTTGTTATAAAGGGTGATTTTTTTAAAAGCTATATTAAAGTTTTTCAAAGAAAAAACGTATAAAGTTCAGAAAAATGCATGAAATCTTTATTTGAATCGATAGTACGGTCCATATAATTTAATGTTTAGTCCAATTTTGGCATACTCTTTCCAACATTTCGGCCGGTATCTCACGAATAAATGCTTCAATGTTGTCTTCCAATGCGTCAATTGAAGCGGACTTGTCTGTTTAGACAAGTGCTTTAATATGAGCTTTAACATAGCCCCACAATAGTTAAATCGTTAAAACGCACGATCTAGGCGGCCAATTGACCGGTCCCGAACGTGAAATAAAATGTTCACCGAATTCGCCTCTCAATAAGTACATTGTTGCGGGTGTTGTGTACCATGTGGCATCGTCTTGTTGACACCACATGTCATGCAAGTCAAGCTCTTGCATTTTGGGCAAAAAAAGTTGGATATCATCTCACGGTAGCGCTCACCATTCACAGTTACGTTACGATTCGCATCATCTTTGAAGAAGTACGGTCCAATGATGCCACCAGCCCATAAACCGTACCAAACTGACTTTTTCTGGATGAAGTGGGCAACTCGATCCTCCGCCAGTGACTCCAACTCATCAGGAGTTATACCCAAGCGCAACCAGACTTCAGTTTTTGGACTTGGTGCAACCACCTCGTCCTGGGTCTGCCTACCTGATGGAATCGCATCCAACGCCCGCGAAATATTAATCAATTCAATTTTTTCAATAATTTTAAATTCCAATATTTTATAAAATGCAGTTAACACTCTGTCGTCGAACATCCTTGTCGAATTTTGTACAATTCGAACAAATGTTTCAGGAGATGTTCCCATAATTTACACCGCTTTTATCGAACATTCCTTAAATCGGACACAATATTTGTTCCCCTGACTATTAGTTTTATGAAGGTTCGACTGCATGTTGAATATTAAAACTCCAGTTGACAGATACATATTATTGCTTTTATCCAATCAAAATGTGTTTTAATTACAACATCTGCAAAGCCAAAAAGGCTAGTCTGCAGAAGACTCAGTACATGCACAGATGTTCACTTTAACATGCAAAAAAGTACTGAATAATTTGACAAACCTGCTATAGGTCCGCATTGAATATCGTGAAACCGGTTCAAGACAGTCATATTTTTTTGTTCACCTGATTCATAGCAATCACGAGTAGTTGACCCACCAAAACCTTAGTTCAGTGAATGGATATGGTTATAATTATGAACATCGCTGCATGGGTTCGATTCTCGGGACGACCAAAATAACTTTCACGGTCCCAACTATTTCGAGTAATTCTGTCTAGAAAAGGGTTCGCAAACTTGGCCGTTCGGAGTCGGCAGAAAACTGTAGATCCCTTCTACTCTTGAAAGAATAATAGCATGCATAACACGAGTAGTTGTTGTAAAGGCTAGGACCTGGCCGCAAGCATAATATATTATTATACAGTAAAAGTTCGTTAATTCGGAATGTTTGGGAGGGAAGGGCAGTCCGAATAAACGAATTTTCCGAATTAATGAGACTTTTTTGAAAGGCGTTCCTATTGATGAAAGTGTGGAAGAAGAAAAAATGATTTTATTAACACAAAAGAACTATAGAAAAAGAATAGTAAAACGCCTTTTATTTATTCGGAAAACTCTATACATATTTACGGTTTTGTCGTACACTTATACACTGTTCTACTCAACCGAATGGCATGATACTTACGTCATTGGAATAGATTTGCAGAATGTAAAGTGCAATTAGGTTGTTGCATCAATCATTTCAAGTTGTGTAGTCATGGATATCAACCATCCTCCAGTGTTTGTAATACACATTTTTTCATATTTCACTTTTGCTGCAACCCTTTATTTTGTTGTACGTCTCAATTGATCTTGTAAACGAACGTATACGAACGATTGACTGGGCCACTAAACAAAAACGAAGCAATAAACATTGCCACCCTTCTCTTATTTTTTCATACCTAATCTATATTTCCGTGTACGCATAAACACAGGTAAATTTTGCTGAAATTATGAATACCAAACTTTTGAACGGATTGGCCGATTTAGATAACACTTGAGAGCTAGACTAATCACAAGATGCAACATAGACATTTTTTCTTGGTTCATGAAGTTTGATTTCAATTCGCACAACAAAATTCAACACAACAAGTGAACACAGGTAGATGGAATTTCCAAGAACGCAAGTTTTACTGCAGCATACGTAAATAATTCGACTTCCATGAGTACAAATGTGAATGTGAGATCGGGATAGACATCAATGGTAAAACAGTGTCCGATGTATACATGTGCATAGACATATGTTCCCGCTTACTACAAGGAGAAAATAAGCAAAAGCATCAAGCACTTTGTCGATCGAACAATATGTCGATCGACTTATGCACGGTTCTAACGAGATCGATGAAAATGGGACGTAGCAGTACGCGTATACACGGT
Organism: Eristalis tenax; assembly: GCA_905231855.2. NCBI lineage: Eukaryota > Metazoa > Arthropoda > Insecta > Diptera > Syrphidae > Eristalis > Eristalis tenax. Next base: position 96,951,863 of record HG993125.1, read on the forward strand.
CACTTCAGTTTCATCGCATGTAAAATACTTAAGTGGGATAGAGACTATTACTTATGAATAGGAACTAGAAAGTGGTTGCACTTTTCTTTCCTATTGGCTTAAGCTCACAATGTTCATTCCATTTTTAGCAAACGAAGGGAGAAAATATCATAGCATGTATTTAAATACATAATCGTTGAATTTCGACGACGGGCGAGCCTAGTTTCCTGAATAAAAGAGTTTTCCGAATATAAAAGCTTTCAGTATAATTAAATTCGGCTTAAAAAAAACTTTTAATTATTAACTGCTTATTCAGTTCGTCAAAATACATCAGTCTTGTCGAATTAATTTGAAAACATTAATTTGTTCACCACAGTTTAGTAAGAGACAGACTAAGCACCCACACACTTCGTTTTGCATTCGGTGCACTCGGCGTACTCGGTGTGCTCGGTGTACTCGGTGCAGTTTGGTACAGTTAGTTAAATGTGTACTTGTTTCATTTGGGAAGAACACCCGCGAAGTAGGAGGAAATCAAACACTGTGTTTATTTCATTATCAGGTTATCAAATGATGTACAGTGCTTGTTTTGTGGTACTCATTTTCAGTGCACACTGTTTGAGCGGATGGAATGAATAGAGTACACTGAAGTACTGTACACTGTATGATCAGGCGAATCTATCAGCATTCATGAAGACCTCCAATGCCTACCACTGTTAGCCTTGCTTTTTCAAACAGTTCATACAGCAAATTTTCTAAACAAAAGTTTCACTTTACAGAGCCCTTCAGTTTCCAACATTCTCCTTCCCCATTTCAATTGATCAGCAACACTTGAGACGGGCACGTGACTCAGTCACGATGACTCCTACTCTACGAAGGTTCCAAATAAATCTCACGAACTTATCACCCTTGTCACTCCGCTTTTAATTAAATAATGATTCATCTCACTTTACTGTTTACAGGACAAACACACAATTGTCAGGGCCACCGATGTGTCAGATCATTCCTCCACGCCATGCCGCCGTCACGCCATCACCCGAACAAAAAATATTCGAAAAGACGAACACCAAGGCCACAGACGGTACAAGAGTAAAGTGCAAAGAACAACCGGGAGCACAGATGACAGAAGAAAAATACCAAACTCCAGAAGCAGAAATTAAAAGGTCATGAACGGGCCAACTACTTTTCTCTCCGGAAGGCAAGGCAACGTCCAAAACCCAGTCACGTACTCGCTGATGTCCCTTCGCCTTACGCCAAACAATGTCCTATATTTCTTAATTAGGTGTTCATTGTTATAAATGGCCTGTCATTTTATCGTGTGCAATTTTCCGGAGATGCTGTCACTGTACTCTGTTTGCTACGTCCTATGTGAGCGGCATAAATTCCACTCAAAAATTCAATAAAACAGAACAGGGTAGCTTCGAAGAGGAACAACAACTCGTTGAGAAGCAATTAAGTCTGGGCCAGCATTTTTCTGTCGTCGTGTCGCTTGAGGTCCTTTTGAGGCAGTCATCTCCATCATTGGCACATTCTTCGCCTTTGCCTTCTCTTGTGAGTTTGTTCTCTCGTGTACTGCCTGTGCGAAGAAGAAGGCCGCATTATTAATGGACATTCAATATGCCATCGAGGGTTGGCGGCTGGATCTGCTGTGTGAAGATGTAATATCGCCCCAAAAGGAGTCATCATTCATCAATAGAGGGCGCCAATTCGCACCCTCTGATTGACGGATTCGCCTCACCTCGTAAGTCAAGTGGGTAGCCATGCATGGTTTGGAGAACAATAAATTAAATAAATGTCCATCCATCAATCAGCCACAACACAACCTAGACGCACACACATGCCGCCTCATCCCCTCGCCTAGATTGGGTTCCAATATTGTTGACTGTTTCGGTTTAGGTTCCCCTTTTTTCTCCTCTCTTCTTCTCGCTTTGGCCTTGGCCTTCTTTCAATTATGCATGATTATTTAACTGTTCCTCAGAGTGCTCGGTGCGCAATCAACACCTCCCCAACATGTGGGCACACGCGTCAAACCCCATCCCGACCCAGTGGTGGTGTGATGACGGATGGCAAGGAAGTGGCGCCACTTCAGTTGCCAAATTTGCATAATCCAAGCGACCGCATCGTAAATGTACGGAGATTCGTCGCAGTCGTCGCCTGGATAACATTTACGACGAGAGTACGACAATCCTCAAAATGAACTCCAGTCCGGGACATAACTCGCTTCCATTTGGGGTGGCAATCAAGCGGCGCGTCACGGCACGACGCGGCGGCACAGATCCTTGTTCACTTTTAACACTTTATGCGCACAGAGTGGCAGACGCGCACGCTTTATTGGCTGACATTTTTGCATGCATGCCGCAACGATTATGGCTTTTTGAATGCGACAATGTTTTTACGAGCAGTCGTAGTACTCTGGTATTAATTTTTGATTACTTCCGGATCGTACTGGAGATTCCTGCAGTTCCGTAATGGCCTAATTAGTACTGCTTTCGTACACATTTCCTCCTTTCTCAGGGGTAGACGAAAACGTAAGAACACGTTTATTATTCGGTGCCACCTCTGACGGACGGATTCTGTAATTCTCACGTCCGGGTACTCCATCAAGTCTGCGGCGGATTTTCTTTGATTTTACATCGCTTTCTCGGTGTCTGTGAGCCGGCAAGGGTGGGTTGCGAGTGTTCCAAGCAGAGAATTTTAATGTCCGCCCAAGGCACTTCGACTACTGTTCCGCCATCGGCACCGACATCTCCGTCTCCTGTAAATGTATGCAGTATGCGGGCTACATAAGTAAGAGTGTGATGACGGTGGGGGCAGATCAGATAGCCCTGCCCAGCGATTGATGGAGATGAAAAATTGGAAAGCACTTTTTGCGCACTTGATAGATGCTTGAGATGCGGCGAACGAGTTCGCTGATGATGAAAACATTTCGACTTTTTATGAGGTGCAAATTTATGCACGATTGCCAGGCGGGCAGACAAATTCCGTACACACACATATTCAATTTGAATATTTTACTGTGCTGAGGTATGGTGCAGGCGTTGGTTAGTGATGAGAGTGCGGTGCGTTTGAGGGGCGATTTTAATTTGGTTGGTGGCATTTTATGGAACTGCAGCGTCAGTGTGTCCTGCTCTCAAACGGGGACCGATAGTGGTGGGGTGGGTGCATAGTTTGAATTTTATTTAACACCGTTGTAAATAAGATATTCATTCGGTTAAGTGGAAAATGTGAAATTGAAATTGAAGTGCATGGTATTCGAGTCTCTGTGTGTATGAATGTGGGAGCTAACGACTCGATTTTTGATGTATGTACATGTTGATGTACTAAATCCACGACACGGGTTGTGGGGTTAAGTGCGATACGTGTCGGCAAGTGTCCTTGTGGTTTATTGATTGCATTGTTGATTGCGAATGCGGAAGGAAAGGGGTAGTCATTTTCAAATAGGTAAATGCCTTCGTGCGGTCTTAAGTTTTGCTTCATTTCTGGAGCACATTGTAACCCCGTATATGGGGCATGCTGTGTCATATGCCCGGTGTACGTTGTAACAAGAACTTAAAAGAAATATAGAATTAGTTTTTTTTTTTTTCAGAACAAGTTAAGGAATCACAAAGTTAAATTAAGATTCGTCATCAGTTAAGGCTGACATATAAAACTGTGACTTTTTGTATGATGTGCACTACACCAATTTTTCATCTGACAAACTTTGAGAAAATTGTTCGCAATAGATGAAGCGCGTTCTGGGATGAGGAATAAAAACTTTGTTCACTAATTGTCATTTCTCGAGTTCATCCGTCCGTGCGAGGTTGATAATCCTAATAAGCTAACAGCGTGAACTTAATTTAAAGAGTGAACGCATTTAAAAATTGAGATCGAGAGACATTTGTTTCGGTGGGCACTTATAAATTGAGAGCTAATGACTTTAAAACTGAGAGCGAATGTAAATCTCTAACGAAATCTCTTCAACTCTGTGGAAACGGCCTATTCAGGTTTCAGTAGAAATTCAACCAATTCTCTCGATTTCGGTTTGGTGGAAACGTAATACAAGACACTATAAGGAAGACGAACCAAATACATTGAATCCACGACAAATGTATTTTAAAGTTGAATTAACTGACATTTCAAGAAAACTACCAAAAAATTTATTTGGCTGTGCGAAGATATTTAAAAAGAAACTTGTTACACCGATTTTTGCAACTGCCCTCAACCTCGTGGAGGAAGGTGCCTAACCAGCCGAGGAGAAAAGCAGTGGCCTTCTGTTTGGTTATTCTTTAATGTATAGGCTCCACGCGATTGACCTCCCGTACGATCCACAACTTGAATCGCGACAAATCCCGTTTCCTCTGGGATTCGAACTCGGTTCCCGCCAATCTCGACGTACAAAGTCTCCGCGAGTGCATCGCCACCGACTCAACCATTGTTGACTTCCCGATTTGAACTATTAGAACAGTTTAGCAACACCCTCAGTTCGATGTATACCAATTAACATTCTTCAAGTAATAACTATGGATCGCGGCCCTGGACTTAATTTATTTCACCCGAGTGCTACGAATCTTTAATCTCGTATCGGCTACCAAATTTGCGAGTTTATCGTCCTCTGGTGTACTTCTCCGTAGGGAATGATCCTCTGGGATGGCTTATCAATATCCGGGTGGGGCTGCGAATACTTCTCAATCTTACTCGCTTCTACAACACCGTCAGTACTCATGCGAAGGAATCACTGTGAACAAAAAGCGAAAATTCCTCCCTACCTCTCTCCAATCGTTCATAAACTCATAAAAAAAATTACTTCACGACAATACTTCTTGTTTTTTTTTCATGCATCAAGTTGACGCAACTGACGTGGATTTGGTTTTGACGTGGTTCCAGCTGTTCCTGTCTTCGGCTGTACTTTGGAGGGTTACGGATCTCCACAACATCATCTCATCTGCAGAGCCGCTATTTCTTACTACCAATTCAGAAATATCAAGGTCATGGAACCATGATTGGAACTTGGAACAACAGAAATAAAGAAAGGAAAAGAAGCACTACCAAGCAGGATTCGAACCTGAATCCTAACCGAGCTAAGAACACCATTAGCTCAAGTTGATCCTAATAAACTAAATCGGGAATATAACAATTAGGCTTTGCAAGACATGTAGCCATTGAATTTAAATTCTGAAATATGATTAAATGTGGAAATAAAAAAGTACCTCTGTTTCGCCAAATTAAAAAAAATCTAACCTTTTTTTCATACGCTACCATTTTTGAATGAAAAATAAATACATACATGTAGTGATTTTCCCATTCAATGCTTCTGTTCAGCAACTAAATTCCTAGAAAAATCCGAGTTATGGCTGAAATATCTGTTCGAATAGTTCGAGTTATAAAATTCAGAAATTCCAGTTACTGAGCAAAGAATATGTGAAAAATGCAATTAAAATCATTTGTGGTCTTTTTTCATTTTTTTTATTTATAAGTTCACTATTTCATCTTTTACAATATACTAACAGTCTTTACAAGTGAAAGTATATATGTGTGAACATTTGTTTACTATGTAAAGAAGAGGAAAGAAAAGAAACTATGGATGTACATTTTTTAGGATTAACAATAGATTTGAGATTTTCATTATTCAAGATAGATTTTCATTGAGTGACAAATTTATAGTGAAATAATTAACCAGCCAAATATCTAAACAAAACCTTCTCGAAAAGTTTAGTGCTACGAAGTTTTCTTGGCTTTTCTTGGTGAAAGCAACAGTTAGTCTTCTCTTTGTTTCGGATCTATGGCAACTAAAGATTTGACAACCATATGTTATAATTGGCATAATGATAGTTTTAGCAAGTTGAAGTTTAATATGTTTTGGTGTGAAGCTTTTGGTAAGGGATAATGTCCTTAAGCAGCCGTATACTTTCCCAATTGCCAATTTGATATGATAGTTTGATTTGAACATCGTCGGCATACATATCTACCGACGAGTTTTTTTTTGACATTGGGAAGATCATTGATGAACATACTAAACAACAATGGCCCGAGAATTGATCCATGGGGTGCCCCTGAACACAATTCAGCAAAGTTTGACGAATTTTTGTTGACAACGACAGCTTGTTTTCTTGCGCTTAGATATGAGGCCATTAGATCTGCTGCTGAAATAGAAAATTTAAATAGATCTATTAATTTGGGGATCAAAATAAAGAAGTCTAAAAAACCAAGAAAGGACACTCTATCAAGGTACATCGATTTTCTGATGTAATCACAAGCCTTGAGAATCGCCGAAGTATTGCTATGGTTCCTCCTAGGCCAGATTTACTTAGACCAGAGACGTTAGCTTCAAAAAGATTTTCAGTGGAATCTTGAAATTGTAATTGTTCTGTTGTTGAATGTATAAAATAAATTTCTTGTTAATTTACTAATTTTATCGTGAAAATGTCTTGCGGATTTCAGAAAACTTCTCAATGTAAGCCCGTAAAACACTATCCGCTTGGAAGAAGCAGAGAGTTCGGTAGAGTTTTACATATGTTGCAGTTTTATTAGTGATAATGATTTGAAGACATGGAGAAGCTTGCAAAAACTCGGCTTTTTCTAAATCTTCTAAAACTAAGATTTATAACGAATACTTTAGATATTAGAAAGATCAGAGGAAGACTCAATTATTTTGAGTCTCCTTCTTCTGAGACTAATAAGAAACAAAAGGCTTGAAATTACAATTATAAATTAATTTAAGTTCACATTTTCAATTTTAACTTTTAATTTAAAAAAAGTTGCAATATTCATGGAATTATAAAAATTGTCAAAAACTTAAATAACACTAAGATATAATTTTGTCCAGTTAGCATGTTCGTTCGTCTGTCTTCCACACTTTCACACCTTCTACTCATGGGCAGCGCACTGATAGTTTAGTCCAAGATAACGTCTTGATTTTCTTTGACGTTTCCTCCCTTTTGCAGGGGCCGTGTTCTATATTTTTTACTACCCTCAAACGTAGATAGCATTCTTCCCCTCGCACCACTCTCAATGCTTTATTCGGATAACTCAAAGTCGATTGATTAATTCTGTCTCCCGGCAACAACGGGGGCATGATGTATACATCCCCTTTTGCAGACGCCGGCATTCTTTGTCACTACTGATTTTGTAATATAACTCCATATACTTACATGCATTGTACATGTGCAGGCGCTCAAAGGAATTATGTATGCACTATCGCCTTCAACTATCAAAATCCCATCCCCAGGGTGATTCTATTTAAATCCGCTTTCAATGAGCGCAAATTTAATTAGTTGCGCCCTCCCCATTGTGTCGTTTCTCGGAATATTGCCGTTTTTTCCTTTCACCTTAAGCAGCTATATATCGTAATTAAGATCAACCGCTAATAAAGGAACTTCGCGCTAATAAGCCATTAATCCTGCAGAGCTCATATATATTCCAGATGTAGGCAATAAAGTGGATTTCATTGCCCGTCTTGTTTGCACCTTGCCATTATTTCTAATTAACTCGGACGGTTTTATCATAGAAAGCGAGGGAGCACCGAGAGGATAGCAAATGTACGCCACCTCAATGGTCCCCATCGCGCTCGAAGGGGGCGTGAGGCGAGATCCATGAACCATGGAGAGGATGCGCTTCATATAACCACCGCAAGAAGAGGGAATAGGAAAAAAAAGTGTCGTCACAGTACCCACACACGAGGACGCACAGTAAACAGAAACACAAATTTGCTTTTTGCTTTTGTCTCCTCTCCCGCATTCCGCATCCCCCTAGCCACTGCCAGCCCATTCTGACTCTTTCAGAGATGTAATTAACTTTTGCTGTTGTTATAAGTCCTGACAATGACGGCAGTGATTGTGGTATGGTGTGGGTTTAACTTCGCTCTCCGTTCTCCGTACACACACGGATGCGATGCCATCTCGCCAAGTCACCCAGTTTAAAACGTTTTTTATTTGCTCCGCAATCAAGTGTGAAGTGCTTATTCTGATTACAACTTTGATATAATGTTGCACGCACACTTGAACGAGGCGAACACGGTTTGGTGGATAAAATGGCTTTGATGGTAATAATTTTACAGGAGCGGGTACTAGTTCGTTCCGTGTCACGGAGAGTTCATGCGGTCATAACCTTTATCTATGTATCTCCCCACCTGTCACACCGTCGAAGGATATGACATCGTGCAGATTGTGTTTCCCATTTTGCTGTTTTTTTTTTATTGCCTTGCCTGGGTCAAGACGGAAAACAGGCGCATTATATTCAGGCAGAATTCTCTAATTATTGAGCCTGCAACCTCTCCCGGAAAATAACTTTGTCACTAACCTCGAATTTGTTGAGTCTTCAAATGATGCCGAATTTAGTTGGCTCGTCCTGGCAAGGAGCAGATCACACTCAAAAGTGCAACTTTACAAAACTAATTCCAAGTGTCTTCCGCTGATGGTGGCAGTCTATCAACTGTAGGTCCACTGAGAAATCTCTCGAATTGTCAAATCCAGACGTAGTGAAAAACAGGCACACATTACCCAGGAGACATTATCGCGAAGGTGCATCTGCAATTTTTAGTTTCACCGCCCCCGCTGTTCCCAAGGGCAATGGTTGCTTTCGATTTCTTTCTCGTCATTGCTTCCAGATAATGTAGACGGAAAGAGTTCAGCTGGAGATGTTCGTTCTTCCACCTTTCGATTAAACTGTTCAAGTTCCGGGGTCGGTTGAGTGTAGCATGTACACGCGGAAGGTCAAAAGTTCCCGCCACCGCCGCTGCCGCCGACTAGAACTGATGTGCAGCATGACAAAGCCGGTTACTATGGTGATGGTGGTACTGATACCGGACGACTACAGCGTATAGATCCACAATTTAAATGCAAAGAGAGTCCCTACGGTGATGGATTTTCTCCGATGCGGTATTCCTCAGCTCCCCAGTTATATTGCCAAATGGAATGCTCCCATGAATTATGTATTATCCTTCCGGATAATAAAACCGCAATATTTACCCTTTAAATTCTTGATAATATGTTTTTGTACACGTTTTCGAAAGGATTATTATTATTATCAACATCATCATCATCGTCCAACGTACCCATCCTGGCTGCTGAATGCCAATATCTGGTAAATTAATGCAGAGAAGGGGGCCGACCGTGGGAGGGCGTCCATCCAAAGGGCTCGTTTTTGTGTGTAGCGTTTTTAAAAGCACATATTTTATATTTATCCTTTAGCTTTTTGGCACACAGTGAATACAAAATTTCAATTGATGTGAAGGGGGACGGACGGCTGCTGGGATGCAGAAGATCCGAATTTTGTTGCAATGCTCGACGAGATACTCCATGGATGCATGCACTTAAGCCGTTTCGAGTGTCTTTAATACGAGTTGAGCTAGATGCCATGGCAACTGCAGACGGATGTACATGGTGCATACGAAAACTAGCTCAAGGTCGACGGTAGGTAAAAGCAACAGACGAATTCAAATGCCAATTAAAAGTACATCTCCTAGGCCTGCTGTGTGCATTCATAACACTCTAGCATACTAGGAGAATCTCTCCAACGAGTGGAGGGCAGGTATACACTGTGCAGTGCTTAAGTATCTTTAAGAACTCTAGTAAAGAGAGAGCAATTGCCGTATTGAATATATCTTTAGAAGGTATAGTGCAGAGAACATACATAATTAAACATATGTGGTTGCCCGTGCTTTGTATTTCGGAATATCTAACAAAGGACGTATTGAAGCGAACCCTTATGAGTAATAATGTTTCAGAAAAAATTCAGTTTTTTGTGCTGATGAAACTATGAGCTTAGGTCTTATCTTGCGCCCTACTAAAGCACCAGAGTGTTTCAATTCATATTAAATCCCAGGTGTTCGATATTTCGGAAAGTGAGTTTATAAGTGCTGAATGTTAAATATATCGTTTGTATGTGATCTTCAATGTTTGAGTCCTGAATCAAGTATAAAACATGCATATTGCGGTGTCTTAAAAAGCTTGTGGTTTTAATTTAATTTCCATTTTGCTGAGAAGTTGTTGAAGTTGCTGAGAAGTCTCAAATTGTTTCCTTCCTCTTAAGGAGGCGGAATTCCGTTCCGATCGGATTGCTATTCAGGGGTCGAATCATAACATCCGTAAACGGATCTGCTATTCAATTCTTTTTGTCTTCCAATCCAATATAACTTGGCTTTGACACCAAGCTCGGCTTTCCTGATTACAGATCTATCAAGCTGTTTCAAAATTGACCCAGCTTGATCAATCCTAAAGGAAGTTCAGCATTACTCCTTCCATCACTCGTGAAAAATACCCCGAGATACTTAAACTTCTCCACCTGCTTCAATGGGACTCCCCTGACTTGGAGAGTGCATTGAACAGGCGTTCTGGAGATGACCATAACCTCCGATTTGTCCACGTTGATCCTCATTCCAGGATCAGCACATACGGCCACAAAACTATCGAGTGCGAGTTGGAGTTCCGTCTGGGAACATGTGAGGAACTAAGCCATCTGCAAAAAGAAGACTTACCCTCAACTGAAACTGAACGCAATCTGAAACATTCCCCGCATCGGCTGCGCCAGTCCATATATAAAATGAAAAAGAGGTGACAAGACGCACCCTTGGCGAAGTCCAACGCCCACGGTGAAAGGTGTTGATTTAACACCGTTAACCCGAACACAGCTGCTAAAATGTGTGTATAGAGACTGAATGGCTCTCAGAAGAGGACCTTCAATCCCATACTCCATACAAAAAAAAATATTTGTAGCAAATATTGCAATAGAATCGGGCGTAGTAAATGTAATAGTTAAACGTCAAATACGTGTCATTTGTGAAATTATTTATGCAAATGTAACGATTGCAACAAGCGGTGGATTATATTTTGAAATTTTGCTTGAGTTCTTCTGATTCACCACAATTTTAAATAGGAATGTAATACACTTCTATTTTCAAATTCATTAAAAGTTTTCGCTTGAATAAAAAAAACCAACATTGGTCTACTGCAGTACCTCCTGTGCTGCAATTAGCATCGACACTTTCGCTGTTGGCAACTGGAGAGTTCAACACTCTGTCGACATCTACTATTTAATTGGGACGTCTCTTGCGAGGGATTTATTTTGTTCCAGTTTGTCCTAAAAAATGTACGCATTGCATTTTATGTATGTTCTTATTGTATTATAATATATATACATGGCCCAAGTGTGTCTGTTGACCTTTGCGCTGCAGTCAGTCACTTCAACCTAACCTACTCTATAATATTTTAACTTTTGCTGGCATGTTTTATTATTTTAAGAATTCGCTAGTCAATTTTTAAATCAAATACGTTGCATGTCAACTGATCGAATGAAGTTTCGATTAGTGTGTGTTGTATCATCTCTCAAATTACGTTAGCGTTTATAAGTTCACGTGCCCTGTAATTCCAAACACAAGTTTTGCTGTAACGATTTACTCGTTCATGGATGCTGCGCGTCGACCTCATTCTTCCAGATTGTCCTGTCACTGCTTACTTATTTAGAGAATCGTTTACTAAGTCAAAGATCAATAAAATACTGAGCCTAACAAATGTCAGGAGTGGTCGACTCCTGGGCATTCACAACCACCTTAAATGACCACATCACTCATCCACTGAGCTGATCCAGTTCGACCAGTTTATGCGCTTTCTGTCACCATGCAGATGTACTCGATCATAGTCCCCGAACCATTTGGTGCTTTTGACAAAGCGAAGGAGATGGCTGACATTAATGGTGCTTACCTCGTCCAAGTTATTGAAGAAATACTTTTCCTCCAAGATGATGCTCCTCGTCTCTGCAGTAGTCATTGTTGGACAGACTGAACCTAAGTTCCAATGACGTAGTGGCCATGTAATAACAACGATAGGAGCCCTGAATTTCGCTCTACTCGGTTTGATCATGTTCAGTAATTGCATAATTGTTGCGGAATTAGTCATGCCATCAGACCATCTATCGATCGTTTCCGTTGACCAATCTCAACCCGGAAAGTGAATTAGATTGGTGTCTGTTCTAGCGTGCAGTTTTCTGGAATGTCAGAGTGTCGAGGTGTGCCAACACACACATAATGCGAGGGCATCTTAATAGCTCTGTTGGCGCAATAACTTGGTCGAGAGGTGCATGAGAGACACTCAAAAATGTTCAAAGTTTGGCATGCCTCTGTATTACAGGAGCCATGCGATCTTGCCCAACGGACTCCATTGCATTTGGTGGTAGCAGATTGTGCAAATAAAACAATCATGAGAATGGCAAAAGAAGGGATAGGAAAATATCGGTGCATTACATCGAGACAGTTCGATGCACCAGTCAAAAAGCTACCACTCCTGGCCATTCCGAAGGATGACGCGATAAGGAAATTCAACTTCCAAGGCAAGTTTACCATTAAGTTCAGCCAAAAAAGACTGGAGCAATGAATCTATAGTCCACAGACTGAGTAGCAGATAACATAGTAAAAGGAGGAGTACATAGTAAAACTCTGTTGGATGCCTGGGTGGATAGAAGGCAATGAAATGGCCAATTCCCTCGCTAGGAAAGGAGCATCGGAACCTTTCATATGCCCCTAACCATTCTGCGCTGTAGGAGATCAAGTCCTCAGGGAAGAGTTCAGGAAACTAGAAAGAGGCAATTATCTGGAACAACGCTCATGGCATGAAGCAGGCCAACATAACCGGAAAAGGCTTGAGGCGTGCATCAGAATGAGCAAAAACAACCTCCGTATCCTAACATGCTTCCTAAGGAAACTAGGAGCATTCGAAGAAGGTCTCTGCATATACTGGGGTTTTGTGAGGAAAGCACCTAATACGAGAGGAAGAATTGAAGTCACTGGAACCAGCTCTCATTCTCAGATTCCCAAAAGGAAACTGGCTTAAAGAGAATACTCTAGGAGCAGATAACCCTAAATACGACTCTGAAAATAGCTGCAGAAGAGGAGAAGCAAAGGTATGAATAGGGGGCTCAATAGATCTATAGGTCGATGTGCAATTTGCCCTTAACAATAATAATAATAGCTATGTTACCTACTCCTAACAAGATGGTCGAATATTCATTAAAGTTTTTGAGTTGAATGTGAGTGCATCCAGAGAATTGTTCATCGCCTGGCATCAGAACAAATGACGACGTCTGTACTTGATGTCTCATTCTTCTTCAAAAATAGCTTCCTTGATCGCTGCAGTTTCCACGAATCAGTAGCACCGGTTGCTAAGGGCAGTTCTACATCGGATTTCCATTGGGATGTCGTTCGCGGAATTCACTTTTAACCTGAGGTAAAAAAAACTCCTTTAAATCATCAAAATTGTAGCTGTCGATAGTGATGTTTAGTCCCAGGTGGTGTGATTGATCCTTGGACGACAGGCTTGACATTAAGGTTTTCAATTCAGTATTAAGTCTCATCTATGGCTAAGAGATTCGGGTAACGACAGAAAGATATGGCGCATACAAACTGCTGATATGAGAGTTCTTCGTGCTTTTGTGGGAATTACTCGCCGGGATAGGATGAGAAACACCCGAGGAACTCAAAGTTGGTAAGCTGCTTCTTCGAAGGGAGAGGGCTATGCGGGTTGGATCAAGTTCGAAGCCTCGTGGATATGCTAAGGTAAGCATTTGTCGTCAATATTTCAATGCTCGAACATTGAAACGAAGAACGGAAAATACTAACTGGGCAGATGTTCGGTGGGCGGGCCACTCCTACGATATACTTGTATGTTTGGAATTGACTGAGAAATAAAGATACGCTCCGATGAGTAAGAGCTATGCTCGTCGTGTCTTATGGCCAAACCAGAATGTCGCGTTCGCGCGGTCGGGCGTCGATAGGCTTCAGTACGGGTTTTATCGAGCTTACGAGAATGTTATGTCAAAGAGCTGTTTCACTCTTCCAGATCACAATGAAAGGCGCGCGTTTCAAAAAAGTCTTCTAATAGTCTAAGATCACATAAAATTTCAAATAAAATCTATACAAAAAATTAATTACGTTCACAAATAGCCGCATTAGCCTGCCAACATTGAAATATCACGAGTAAATAAAAGAAAATTGTCCAGAAAAGCTAGAGTTTGTAGCAAAAGCTAAAGTTTGTAGAATTAGCTCTACCTAGAAATGTGTGCTCGTGCTTACCCTATTACGGTTTGTAAACTATAAACGCCAGATCTGCGGGAATTATTACTAAGGGAGTATTTGTACTACTATCGTATTCAGTGCACTCCCGTACTCCCCTCTGCTTGAAAATACTCCCCTCGAAAATATTTCAAATTATTACATTGTATTGTTTGTATAATTTCTTTTGGAACATAATCTTACATTTATATTGACAACTCCGCTTATATTTTTAATTCAATATATCGCTATAGATGAAGACAATGCGAAAGACTTGAAATGCCGGAGAACAAAAGCTTTACAAAAAACAAAAACACTTCTTTTGACGTTCAATTTAGCAAAGTTTTAAGAAACAAACGTTTTCGTCAATAATTGGTAAGACTAGGTACAATTGTGTAGTGAGGTATTTCTATGAAGTCGCCAATCGATTTTTCGGTTTATTTGAACCCCATAGATCAACGACTCAAGTGATCTTTGATACTAATGTCAACTATTATAATTCGATGGACATCCCGATAGACAACATAATTGGATTCTGCTGATAATCCATCAGTGATTATTTGGAATAGAAGTATGGTGAAAACTTTGTTCAAACGGATCATACAGAGTACTTACGTCTTTAAATGTCCTTCGCTAAATTTGTGCTCTAGTCACTAGGGCAAAAACTCCCGGAAAAATTTGAGGTTCTAGTTAAAAATATTTATAATTATTCTTAACAAACGACAGAATGACCATAAAATTTCTTTCACTAGGAGCAAGTAATCAGCAGAATACTCGAGCAATAGACTGACACAGCTTAATTTTTACTAAGCCCAGCTGACTTTGTCAGATTTATTGTGAAAAAACACTTACATACGTATATATTCAACCGTAAGTACTACATTGGACTATGCCAAGAATTTGGCTCTAGGTTCGATTTCAATGAGGCAGTCTTAAAGGCAATAAACATTACAGAAAAAAAACCAAACATGATCCTCCGATTTCATACAGATTTTTCCAAATCTCATAATGGTAGGGTTGAGAAACTGGATGAGGAATTTAGGCTTTTAATTAAAAATAATTCGTTCAACAGGGAATGCAGCTTGGAGGATTTTGTAATGTATTCGCACTAAAAAATTGACTTGGCGAGCCTTTGTTCAAAGAATTCAACTAATTTAAGTTTAATAATCGCGTTACCGCACAGTAGTGCAAATGCCGCATTTTTGCCCTATTCTTTTTGATTCAGACTGAAGGTAGAAATTGTTTAAGCTCATTTACAAAACCAACACTCTCACAAGGAGCATCTGCAAACCTTTTGGATAATTAATAAAAATGAAGTGCTATATGATTAGAAATGTTATATTATTATATGTAACAAATATTATATTATTATATGTATTATTACTATATATATGTATTATTTTCCTGTTGAAGAAAAAAACAGTTTTACGTACTCACTGCGAGAGCCCCCTCTAGACTTTTCAAAGCGCGACCGCTGCATTGTGACTTGTTCAATGAATTTGCGTGTATTCTACTTAAAATGTCTAAGCGAACTCGCGAACGCGTCGTTTTGAAATGGGTATTATTTCGTATATCAGCACACAAGCTTCTAAATAGATGAACTCTGTAAATAAATACAAATTGTACGTTGGTTTGAAAAAAAAACTCCTGGCCGATTGACTTTAAATGTTGATACAACATTCCCCGGGACTACGCATGTGTCTCCAACAGATGTCGCTATTGTTTGTTCACCGATGGACTAATCAAAAAAGCATATTTTCGCAGTTGCAAGCATATGAGGATCTAAATGAGTGGATTTATACATTTTGGCCGATAACTTGCGTTACCCCCTAGAACGGGCACTCCTGCAAGATGGTCCCGCGGACACCATATTAGTACCTTCATTGCCCTCGTGTGAAGCCGAAGCACTAGTAAAATGCATTGACTCAGTTGTTATTCAACTTGTTGCAAAGTTCAAACCAAAAGATTCAAAAGCCTACATGGATGGAATGCAACTTGTGTATTCCCTTGAGTAGCTCCAGAGAAAAATAATTGTACCATTAGCCAACATAGATCGTGTCGACTTCTTCCACACCCACACGTGATAGTGGCTTCACATGCGTACCACTTTCGTGACTGTAATGATATGACCAATAAAACTTTAAAACATATCACCCAACCCTGCTCAAAAATGCCCCGCGGGCTAAGGGAAAGTATTGTATTCATATCAACACATTCGCACCTAAGTTAAATTCATTACTCTGGGTCAAAGCTTAAGTGTTCAGAAAATCATTAGCGCGTTAACTGACACAACCGAAGCAAAGGGTTAAGCAGCAGCTCAATACAACCCGATTCAATGGTAAGAGATACCCTTTGGGGCACACCATCACAGCTTAGCAGTCAAAAACTTGAATAATCTCAATCCGCTTTGCACGTTCGTATGTACCATCATCGTTCCATATAACATTAGCTACAAATTTCATGTCAATTTTAATTTAAACGAGAAAAGTTATATCATTGAAACTTTTCTTATTAGCATTTGAGAGGAAATTTGGTTGTGTGCTCTCTGGCTTCGCAAACCCTTCTCTACTCTGGCAGCACCACCGCACCGCACTCCTTCAGCAGAGCTGAGTTCAGTCTTGAAGCTCGATATCGAGTAGTTGGCGAAGGATTGCAAGGAATATGAGGATAGGAGGATAGGTGCGTTCTTCTTCTGAATATTCATGAACTAAAATCTCTATAATTAGTGCTTGTACACTGACTGGTGTGCGAGCATGCACACACACACACACACACACACACACACACACACACATACACACACAGATTCCCAAAGAATGAATATCTTATGTACGATTAAGAGCAGAGCAGTTGATTCTGGCTGAGTGTACACTGTGACTTTTGATGAGGCGGATGGTCTTATGGTTAATCGAGACTCGGGAGAATAAGTTCCGGGGTGCCTGTGTAGCTGTCTAAGCGAGTATTTTATCCTTTCTCAATTTTACACCTTTTTAGATATTTGCTTAATGTCGGCATGAACAGGAAATGTTCCATGTCCGACCCAATTAGGACACAATCAAGCTGTTTGCTGGGTTCTCTCCTTATGTACGCACACAAGTCCATCCAGACGAATCGAATGACGTACTGAGACTCGAACGATTGCTGAACATGCACACTGGAGACGAAGATTTTCTAAGAAAGTTTTCATTTGAATTTTTTATAATAGGGAAGTTGTGCAGAAACATTTCGAAAGGTCGATAATGTTTTACTGTGGGGGTGGATGCTAAGAGAAACCGAACTTTATCGCAAAAATGTTTCCGATGAACTAGGAGGTCATGATAGTTTTCAGTTCGACAGATCGTTTTCGTTCGGCAGCGATGCTTATGATGCTCCGTAGCCTTCTTCACCCGGTATCACTGCGAAATGGCCATGTGACCCGTCGCTCTGTCTTTGTTTTGTTCAATTTGCGCCCGCATAGATAAATAAAACTCAAATTGTTTGGAAACCATGCTTGTCGCATTGCTGAATATTTCAAGGGATACGTGATTGACGGGTGTTAGGTTTTGCTTGTGTAGTTGGCTATTACTGATTCATGTGAATATCTCTTGAATTCAATTGTAGAATAAAATAATAATTTCGAAGAAAACGGATATTCTTTCAGTTGTGAGCATGTGGGCAGTGCGAATAATGGGTTCACACGAGTTATTCTCTTCTGTGTTGTGAGTTATTAGATTCTATTCGGCGGCAGTCCCCAATCGTCAATTATCAGAAAATGCCACGGACAATTACTACAAGTAGGCACCGGATCTTTTTGAGACATTGGTCGACAACCAGGTACGGCCATGGCCTCGAAATTCATTTCAGATGAGAAGCACGCGTGTTACATGTAAACTTGAATAGAAAGTGGAACACCGATCGACGGTCGTCGAAAATATTTGTCGACGATATGACCGATGAATGAACTTGATATCCGTTCGCAACTCAGCAATACCGCCTAGAGCGGACGGATATCTGAAACTGATACCGTGGTGCATTATTCATGTTTCATGTTATAGGGCTCCTCATCCTATGGCTGTCTGTGTGGTTTAACGTGAGTGCAAGCTTGATCGAAAAAATGTGGGCTTAGTAATTAAGCTTATCATGAATTTTTGGAAATAAAAATTAATTAAAATAATAAAATACGACCCTCAGAGTGATATACAAACTAAAGTCTGTGCAGATTGTCTGCACCGTGTATGGTGAAGGGGTGTTTGCACAGACTTAAGTTTGGGGCGACGGGTCTGTGTCGTGTATGGGCCCTATTGGGTTTAAGAATTTTGTGTATTTAATCTTAAGACACACTTCACAGTAATAAAATCGTTTGTGAACCAAAGTTGTGCGGCATTTTTTACTTCAAATAAGAACATAAATCCTGTACCACCTCCACATCTAATAACGCCGCATCGTATCTCAAGACACAACGAGCACACTCATTACAACTTATCATTTTTGTTCTTGCAAGTTGTTACAGACCATCACGTCTGCCAGCCCTAAGATGCTGTCATGTTCCTCAAATGGATATATGTAAGTGCAATCAATTTAATAAATGTATTTCTGAATGATTGAACGACCGAATGACTAAACGCACGGTGGGAAATGCCATATTGACGAATTTGAGTAATTTGAATGACTGAGTAACTTAATGACTGAATGACGGACTGACTCACTGACGGATTGACTGAATGGCTGAATGAAGGAATGAGTGCATGTCATGCCGACCAATAAGTTACAATACAACGGATATGGGGAGCTCCTCGTATTTAGTTGCAAAAATCTATGATTCGTAGCAAGAGTAATCTAAATAAATCTTCCCCAAGCATAGGCTCTAATAAGACTTAGCACTGAGTGTATCATTCCCGTTGCCAGTGCTCCAAGCAACATACGAAATCCAGCAGAAAACCTTTATTTATTCAAAAGCAACGAACCATAGGATTTAATACATACATCGTAAGCCCACGACAAGAAACGCCAATTCGGCTCACAAAGGAACAAAGAATCTCATCATTGTGGCAAACAAGAATCATTATATCCCCGTATCCACCATATCAATGGCAATCTTCCCGAACCATTCATATCATCTCCATGCCACAAGCCAGTCGTACGACATACGCTATACGCCGTCCCATGCACACCGCTCATCTGGCATGAACCCACCTGGTACTTGCAAGAGGAAAATAATTTCTTTTTAATCAGGTTTATCTAAACATTAAATCTGACCTTTTTCTGCACTCCGAAGACGAACACATCCGTGTAAAATTTCCCAGCCATAGTTCCGATGACAGGGCCACATTTTGGCCATACACGTCTGTCTGCATGTGGTTCCTCGGTGCCTCGGCTCCTCCATTCATCGTGTTGTTGGTTACGTTGGCACCAGGCGCTGCTGAAAAGAAGGTATCAAAAAAGCAACTCAGCCAGGGAGCCAACCTGGAATGATGGTCCTTGCCGTCAGTATACTGCGGTGAAATAAAGGCAGGAGTGAATGACTTCGATAAGAAACACGGTTCTGGCGGAGCACTATCGGCACGCTCGGATCAAATGAGAGCAGCGTGCATAAAGAAGCCGGCGATGTATCTTGTCGTTTCCAAAATGATTATCACCATCAAAGGAGACTGAGGTGTGTGAATTTAAGCGAATGCGGGATGCGCAGGATGGCGGTGAACGCCCCAAGGCTTATTGTCATCCAAAGACATCGCACGAATGGAACAACAATAGCTTCTGCGGAATGGATGTGAAGGGAGGTTTAGATTGGATAATGGGCAACCTAACATAGCGTTAGCTGGATGTCTCAAGGGAGCTCAATGATCAAACGCAATCAGTCTAATGGCCGTGTAGATGGTCTAAAGCAGGGAACGGAATTATGTCAGGAATAAATGGTTTGACAATATCGCTAGGTGCCATGGGTAAGGAGCGCACTGTTTATTGCTCAGAAATGGAATGACCTGAGGTTCAACAGCAATGAGTGAGTTAATGACGAAAGGCCGTTCATGATGATCTGAGCTATTTTGAGGATCGCATGTGATGCATAGCAGTAATCTATGAGTGGAGCATTTCTGTCATATTTCATTTCTAACCGTTACTTAGCAAACTACAGCGTCGTCGTTACAGTGCCCGATATATATAAAGATTGCATTGTTAAGTTGTTTTGGTTTGGCTCAAATAGTTTTTGTTCTTTTTTAATTTAAAATAAGGTTTTGTTAATAATGAATTTGAGTATTATAAAGTTCAAAGTTTTAAAAAAAAGAGAAATTTCGTGGGAGCCGCTTTATGAGTTACACTTTACACTGCATTTGTCTTCCTAGGTAGGAATTTCCCAACTATTTTTATTTGTGTGCATGTATGCGAGCTTGATAGAATTTGGAAAGTCAACCCTTTTTAAGAAAGGTCGGATCCAAGCACAACCCGCTTAATGTCGCAATAGTTCATTGCACGGTTGATGATACCCTCAAATTCGGGAGAGTAGGCCTCATCACTCGCACTTTTGTTGCGGGAGCGGTTAAAGCAAATCGGAAATGGAATTAAAAAGCGATCGGAGCTCGTTCACTCACATATTTAAACCGATTTGACATTATTTCGGTTTTCGACAAAAGCCGCCTGGTCGCCTGGTCTAGAACAGAACAAACTGCCGGAATTTCGCTTTGAAATTTTGAGGAAAAAGTACATGACAAATAACGTTATGTACTTCTAAGTGATGTTATTGTGGTTGTATGTTTTCCTCCTTTTGATCAAGCCTGATATATGGTTTGGTGATCTTGGACGAACATTGTTACTATTTCTAACTTACTGGCCCTCCTCGGGGACTCTAAGCTAAACTTAATCTTATCCTATGCCTTTCGACTTAAACTAAAAAGTCATATGCATAAAGACTAATTATCTTAACTGTACATATAAATATTAAGTAAAATTTAAAAAAAAAATGTAATACATGAAATTTTGTATGTAAAATTTATATACTAACTTATACACTACCTTAAAAATAACTGCCTAAAATAACTTAAGCTAAACTACATATATATACATATGTTTATATGATGATATACTCATATGTATATATATGTACTTAATATGTACAATGTATACACAAGGGTACACAGGTGTACGCATGTGAATACTCTTGCTTTTTTTTTAATTTTTTTTACACTTCTTTACAACGTACAAACTACCTTAAAAACTACCCTAGGCTATGTAGGTCGGCCATGGCTTACTGCTCATAGATTTACATCGAATGCCGATGCTTTGTTCTTAACATCGAATATGCGATATTTTACGAATTTAAGAATCGTTGTTAAAATATCGATATTTGGTCTCTCAACATCGACTCAGAGTCTGAGAAAGAGTTAAAACTACCTTGAGAGTCCAGCTTCGAGAGAGTTATAAACTCAATAACTCAATATTTTGGGCTTAGTTTTATTTCAGAGGTTAAAGCTTTACACTCAACTGACTACTCTCCACCAATTGTCCTCCTTTATATAAGCAGAAATGGATCACATGACGTTACACAAATAGAACAAATGGAAAAAATAAGATCAGGTGACATTAGACTTATAAGACAAACAACTTAAAAGAAAAGCAATCATAGGATCAGACGTTAGGTTAGTGACGCCACAAGACAAGATATCGGGTGGGCGGAGACACAATCAGGCGACACGTGAACGATAAGAGAGAATATCACGTGGCACATGAAATGTAAACAAATAACACAAACAAACATCAGGTGACTGGAGGACGGATCTACGGGTAGGGTGCCATCATAGCAACTCGCTAGCGTAATTATTTGATCTCTAAACTTTTATACCAGACTAACTCAATTGTTGCTTCAACACTTTGGTATTGAACTACTTGATTAATATATCGCTGTACGTACTGCACTGAACTGTGGGTGAGCTGTTTTTAGCTTCGCACTGTCCTCCACAATGCTCAATTGTGTTGCCTTCGACTGTAGTGTTTTCCTCTTCACAGTCCTTATCCACTACTATTGACCATATATTTAATAAGATTTTCAATTGATAGCCTTCACCGACAGCAACTTCCCCGCTGTGTGGGATAATTAATTTCTTGAATGAGCAACCAGATGGCATCTTCCACCTGCCTGAAGATCCTTGCCCCACGAGGACAATCGGGCGATGGTTTGCCTACTACACACCAAAACTAACAAAATGTCATGTCCTGTCGCACTCTTTGTTCTAAAATCGCGTAGATGACAGAACAAACATATTTTTTGTCGCATCTGGTCTGACTGGGTACAACCCAATCCACAACCTCTTCATGACCTGATCGCATGTATGTATCATACATTCCCACGAGCTTTCATCACAAATTCACCGATATCACTACCATCAAGCAACAAAGGATACTCATATATGCAAAGTTGAAGAGGAAGACTAATGCCACTGTCGGATAAATCCACTATTGATGCGAAAATAATTGACAGATCGTTGCTTTTAAAAGTAACTCCCCCGAGCCATTGCACAGCTTTATATTGCGGTCTGCTGGTGATGAATGTCCCAGCTTTCTTCACATAAATTGATAAATGTCTCCACACTTAAGATTATATAGTGCTCCTGGGTATTCGTCCGTTTGCCAGTTCACAAATGCGCCCACCGTATCCGTTGCCCGACCAATGCTGTCCGAATTCGTAAGTAGGTCGCTCCTATGTCGATTTCTTTCAATTGCTTATGGTAACGACAAAGTGCTCCCTCGGGGTAGGGCGGGCGGTTGACAAGGCGACAAGGCGTCAGGGCGACAAATGGAAACATTAATAATGAGAGCCGTGAGGGCATACACCCGGATGCCATAATAACGCTTATTGGTTTTTATTGAAAATTCATGTTCCGCTCTAAGTGACGATGCCGCCCCGACGGCGTGGTTTCCAAAATTAATTGCCGATCATTGTTTCCCCAGTCCACTGGATAAATGGGATTGTCGATGTAGACTAACATCACTACTGAATCAATCTCTAAGCACTCCCCGGTTACGCCCGGTCTTAATGATGCGGGGTTGATGGGGAACATGTAGAGCATCGGCATTGCATGGCTCTACTTCGGTCCCCAAGCCAAAGCAGAACGAAATGGGATATTGATGGATTCACCAGTGAGTGGTGCTGTGCATCGCCAGAGATATGGAAGCAACACCACCAGACACCGAAGCAATTAAATTTATTTACATGGCTAATTAATGGACTGGAATGACTGTAAATTAATGCACCTCCTACACCTAGTGCAGCCGGGGGCACCGTGTGTACACTTTACTTTTGTTTGCCATATTTCAAACGTCAAGCTGCAATCATGCGGAGAATTCGTGTTGGTTTCCTGTTTAATTAGGCTAATGAGTATTTGCATAAATGAACCCGCCACCCCAGGATCCGCCGCGCCGCATCGATCCTTGTCCAATTGGGAAATCAGCCCTTGCCCGTAACTCTCCCGGGAAAGGGATGGAGACTCGGCCACTCAAAGCCGACACTCTCAGAGGTATGCGCATTTATCGCCTCAATGCAGATGGAATTCAAAGCCTGCAATAGCTTTCATGAATCCATGGTGCCCTGGTGTGCCTAGAAATTTAATAAAACCCAATCTCGCAGCAAGAAGCAAAATTGGGGTTCATTGACACCATCGACGAGGTACATATGACAGCAAGAATCGTTTGTAATTAATCCTTGGTCTAAACAACGGACGATTGGCTAGGGATGTAGAGGGTGGTGGGAGGTGGGTGGTGGGTGATGGACGTCGAACAGCAGGGATACCATTTTCCGTGTAAATATTGCGTCACAGCGGCAATTGTGTTCCTAAACACTTTTCACTATATCGCTGGATATCAATCTTAATTGTCCTTTGGCAGAAACAAGGAAATCAATGACATCGACGGGAGCATACAACAAAGGCTCGTCCGCCCACTACACGAGCAGTAGCTCGGGCCTGGCCCGGTTAGCAATCAACCATCTACTGAACCTAATACAACGCTCGGTGGACAACACACAACACCCAGAATCGGGCGGGAGATTAATGCCTTTTTGCTTCCTTGCAAATGCAGATTACAATGGAAGGAAGGCACTGTAGCCCGTGCGCCGGCTATGAAAGACATGAAGGCAGAGGGACCGAGGCTGAAGGCTGGTGATGATAATTTCAATCCATCATTTTGAATTATGAATGAAATAGATCTCGTTCGTGGCGCTCTAATGAATTTCGCAAGGTATTTAGCAAAGAACAGGATCTACCTATCAGTTTGTGTCAGAGAAACGCATTACTTACAGGGAATCGTTTGTTTGCCGTGTATCCCAGCCACCCCTCACCCAATCCATTGTCTGGCATCGTATAACGATCTGAAATATTAGCGTGATATTTGAGCGACAATGCCATGGCAATGGTAATTAAGTGAGCCATTATGATGCTGTCGTAATTTGTGAAAGGTACACTGGTTCACGTTTTGCCGCTAGAACAGGGCGGGGAAACCTGAAGCCAGATAAAGGGATAACGAACGAGCTGCGAATTCTGTGTGCGCTCTTTGTGCAATTCAAGCAATTACTTTCGATCTCGTATCTATCATTCTTTGCTCCGATGTGTGTGTGTGCCGACAAAGTGTGAATTTTAGACATCCCGTAACATCGCCTAAGGAATGCTGTGTAAAGTGTGAACTAGTTAAATTATTTATGAATTAGCTACTGTGTCTTCCTCATGTTTTGTTGAGAAAGAGACCGAGAGCGAGGGGGAGACGTTTCTGATACAATTTCTGGATGAATGCCAGCCAACAAAAACATTTGTTGCCTAAATAATTGTTTGATAGTTAATTTAAACAACTAATGCTCTCTTCAAGAGCTTCATTCACGGCTTGCATCATATTCGTCGGCTGATGCTCAACAAAGCTCATGTTATAGAAACGGTGGAAATGAAACTTTTTGGAAGAGGCTACCAATGTGGACTATTTTAAGATCATACTTAATGGCTGATGATATTTCATTGTTATCATAATTAAGTTTGAATTTGAACTCAGTTCTTTTACCTGTAAGATGCCAGAATGGTGGGGGGCTATAATGTGGTCCAAAGCTTTTGAACACATTGAAATCAAAACAGGAAATAATAAGAAAAATAAATTAAATAACACTGTAGTTTGTTCCTTGATTTCGAATATAAAGGATTTTGTTTTTTTTGTACAACCCATGCCGTGTAGGCAATGACACCGCGACCAGGATAGATCGAGAGTTAAATCAAGAGACATACCACTTCCTTCATATCTCCCTATGGAAGATACGTTTAGTTAACCAGATTTTTGGAAGTCTCATCATCTTCTAGGCAAAGCCGACAAACCGTGTCTTGACAAATGTTTAGTTTGTTTAGGTGATATTTCAGGCCGCAGTGGCCGGTAAGAACGCTTGCTAGCAATCTAAAGCTATCCACATGGAGTATTTCCTTATATGAATAAGGCCTGGTTTATCTTTTGGATTGTCTAAGACCATGACCATATGTCCATTGGTCTAGGCGACGTTTGTTTTCCCATTGTAGCTGCTGTTCAATTGACATTGCAGTACGGTTCTGGACCAATGAACGCAGATTTCGATCCAGCTCACTCGAGCTGATCCGCGGATTCGAAATCCTTCTGTGTCCAGGGACCAATCCAAGCTTTACTTTGATGTGTTGGGCAAGGGATTACAAAGCGGCATAGCAGCACTTGACCGTTTTGGAGTCCATTAGAGTACCTTTAGCGATGCTTGACTGTCTGAGAATATCTTAATTATTGAGTCCATGATACCTTTGTGGAGGTTATGTTCGGCGCAGATCTCTATGGCATGGATTTAGGCTTGGGACACAGTAGGACTCAACCCCATTGGTACGGAAATCCTCGTGTTTGGTCCAAAGACTATTGCCCCTATTTCAGAATCCATCTTTAATACGTCTGCGTACCAAACCAGACTTCCAGAGTCTAGTGCTGCGACACCGTTAGTCCACTTTCCGCGGTCCAATATGGCAACTTCAAAAAGGCTGCCGAAACAATGTTGCTTGACCATTATATGCGGCATTGTACAAAACGACTCTATTAGGGATTAAGTTGAGTATATTAAGGTGACCGGGTAGGTTACCTGATTTGTAATTGTACTGTAGCTGAAGATTGATAGCGTGTCTGGCAGTAATCACTCTGACGAAGATCGGTAAGGGAACTAGCCCGTCTATATCTTCTAAAATAATATTGGTAGAAGGACCCCAAGTCCTGCCATATAGGCGTATATTGGCCCACAGTGTTCTAGTAGCACGTTTTACGACTGACTTAATGTCTGAATTCCAGTTGAGTCGTTTATCCAGGATTACCCCAAGATATTTAACCTCACTAGAATAGTTGGTTGATAGGTTGATATGTAACCTCCTTGAGAAAGGCAGTAGAACGGTCTTGCAGGGTTGAATCGTTAATCCTTCTGCTCTACACCATTCTACGATTTCCAAGAGTGCATTTTGCAATACACTAGATAATGTCGCTTCGTGCTTACCCCTAATAATAATAGCCAGGTTATCAGCATAACCTATTGTGGTAAAACCAGATCTGTGGAGATCTTTTAGTAGATAGTCGATAAATAGTGACCACAGCAATAGAGAAACCCCCTCCCCCATTTGTGGGCATCCCTTGACCACAGTTACAGAAACCGACACTCCTCCGGAAGAGGAAGTAATTGAACGACTATCCAGCATGGCCGTGATCCATAGGTAAGTCGATTATTCGTTATCTCGGCTACTGATCGCGCTTGTGATCCAATGGTAGCCGATATTGTCGAAAGCACCCTCGATGTCGAGTAAAGCACAGAGGGCAATCTCTTTGGAATCAACTGCGTTCTCTATCTTATTAACGAGAAAGTGGAGTTTAACTGCTGTAGATTTGCCTTTCATATATGCGAACTGGTTTGAGTTTAGAGGACAACTCTAACCAGACTATGATATGAACATCGTCTCTAGGATTCTGTTTAGAGGTGGACGACTTAAGATTGTAAAACAAAACACAGAACAATTACATATTTAATATCAATGAAATTGAATTTATTTGACAGATAATTAATGTTTGCATCCGTGATTTAAATTAATTCGATTAATTTTTTCATACTTAGCATGTGAAATGCT
The DNA here is from genome assembly GCA_905231855.2 of Eristalis tenax. Lineage (NCBI taxonomy): Eukaryota > Metazoa > Arthropoda > Insecta > Diptera > Syrphidae > Eristalis > Eristalis tenax. The sequence continues at coordinate 96,978,959 of HG993125.1, forward strand.
CACGGTAATAAGTAGCTCATGAGGCAATCGCATTATTCGCAATATTTCCCTAAACATAAATATATTTCATTTCGCATTCACATCGTCAAAATTATTAAACAAGCACAATGCGCAAATTTACATTCATAACTACAACCGTTGCTATTGCTAAAATGAGCAGAAAGGCTCAATTATCCGTGGACCTATTTAAAACGCAAATAGACATAAGGTCTGAGTGTGTATACCAGAAATGAAGTATGATAGAAATACCCAACTTCACTAGGGGTCAATCCCTAGTCCATCGGCGAATTTGACGGATAATCATGAACATTTTGACCGTTATTCATGAATTTTTGACAGTTATTTACGAAATAACGTAAATGCCGTTCTCTTATTGTTAAAAATGGTTGTCAAATATTTTAAGGGGATGTTGCGGTAGAAGTTAGGCGTCTCTATCATACTTCATTTCTGGTATATACAATACTCATGTCTGCTTTGAGTTTTCGTTTTGCAAAGCCTACTTCCTGCTTTCGTTGTGTTTACACAAACCACGGCCTACTGCTGAAAAATAGCTTAGCATTTCATCAAATTTAGCAAGTGATTTTCATACTGTTAATGCTGGAACATATAAATTTTGAATTAATTCTGCTAATGCTAACTATCCCATCACTAGTTTGCACACGATTTCGGGCAGTGGGACGATCAGTACAAAGTGTGGAAAAAATCAAAAAAACTTTTTGCAAATTTGTTTTTTTATTATTATTAAATTAATAATATTTTTATGAAAATATGTATCAACTATTTGTTAAATCCGGCTATATGGTAAGAAAGGAAATGTTTTCGACGAAAGAGTTCAAGAAATCGAGCCAGCACTTATGTCTTTTTAAAAACCGATTTCGACATCTGCCACATGTTTTGCCAGCAGCTTGTTAATATTTGAACATAAGCCTAAAAACATGCATTCCTAATTTATCTTCTTCTTCTCACTCTAAATTATTAATGTTAAACTTATCATGAAAAAAATCCAACTCAGCAGAAATTCTTTCGGTTGAATTCTATTTGAGCACATTTTGGAAGCAGGCGATAATGTGACAATACATCAATGAAAATGTCACACTTTTTCTCTTTATTCTCTCTTTATTACCAACTTTTCAATTGCTTTACAGCCTATTACTCTCACCAGATACTCTCTGTATAAAAAGAGCTTAGGGTCGTTAAAATAGGTCCTAAAATAAATATTTGCTTGAAGAGTCAGGAGGTTGCTTGTGCACTTAAAAAAAAAAATCAAATAAACTGTTCTTAGCCCACTAATGAGGAACCAATAATATCAATAAAAAAAAGGAATTCAATCTATATATATATTATACATTTTCACACCATTTATATATGGTGTGAAAATTGTATAATAATTCACCAATTGAGAACGGCTGGCCGACATTTCTTTTTTCGGTTGCTCTTATTGCCAGGAGAAGGTTCTTACTAAAGAAAATGTTGGGCAAATTGGAAAAATCGAGAAAAAAATTAAATTACACTGCAGTATAAACGTTACGATAAATTGCAATATTCAATGCGATATTTATCAATTCAAAAAATCTCAGAAATAAGTTAGAGTGTAAAAAGTGAGGTTATCCAATTTGATTCCGGGCATTCATTGCGAAACTTTTATCCTACAGCAATGTAGACTACACATCTCGCCCGTGATACATCTCTAAAAAATGACTGGATGGCGCAGTTGGTTGAGTGCCTGTCCTTGGTTAGTGAGGTTCGAATTCGGTTCGAATCCCAGTGAAAACAAAGTTAATACGCTTTTATCTGGTTTTCAAATCTGGTCCAGTCACCATTTGTCGTTGGGATCAAATTCACTCACACAATGGACTAACTTGGTCTAAGTGTACTGGCGAATTCACTAGCAGCCCCCTTCCCTACCCCCACCCTACATCTCTGCGCAATGACGAATCTAAAACGGATGAAGTCAGGAAAGGCCGATGGGTTAGCTGGAATATTGGTCGACCTGTCACAGGACAATAATCAGCAACCCCTCACTCCAAGTAATAAACACTTTGTTACTTAAAGATGACATCAATACCACCAATCGGAGATGGATGGAGGACACTTACAAGAGTGCAAGTCTAGAAAGTGTGCGAAATGAACAAGTGCACTCCTAAAATTAAACAGAAAGGAAAGTAGTAAAGTAGTGGGCATTATTACCAGCCATTCTCTATGCCGCACACACGCCAGAAGAATGGGAGCTCACTCAACGACTTCTGCAGGAGCTGTAGGGTCGAAGAGGGAGAAAACACTACGCATGACTACCTCGCCACTTGTAATACCCTTGCAAAAACAAGAGAAAGCACGCTATGCAATTTGAATGGGCCTGCTTTCGAATACGATTCCGCAATCGCCTACAAAGACTTTGGCTGCACTGATATAGGTTAATTGTCTGTCGATTGCAAGCAGTGCAATGCATTGAAGTTTTAATCGATCAGTGGAGAATGAGCACGTCCATAGCCTAAATTTCATTGAATTATCATGAAGCGACCAACTATCCGACGGAAACTTTGAATTCGATTGATGTGGCAGGAACTTCTTAGCATAATCTACAGCTGATGGTGGGATCTATCATAATCATGTTGCGTAATCTAAATCACACATGTCACAATGTGATTCAAGCGACGATCATCAAAAGCCGATTTAAATGAGAGGAAGACCTTATCGCTGGATTTCCAACTTTCCATTTCAATTCATTTCGCCTTTCCTGTGTTTGCAACACGTATTCGTTGTTTGTTTTTCAGCCGATTTCGATTCCATTCACATTGAAATTTGATTGGTTCACATTGAATCTGTATGGAATTTATATGAAGACGTTAAATTGGAGCAAGACGAAGTTCGCCACTTCCGCTAGTTCTTAATAAACCCTTATGTTTGGGGGACTGCTGACAAGGAGCGGGTGGATTTCATCGGGTAGCTTTATTTTATTCATATATGGCAATATTTCTGACTTTCTTAAGTTTTTTTAAGTTTAAGTAACGCGTCGTACATTGCCTACCAAATCTAAAAAACGTTCATCGGAAACATCATCATCATTTTTCAAGATGTGTGGACCAATGACTCAACTGGTCCAGAAGCGCACCAAACGACCACTGCTTCGTGAATGCTTTTGTTTAAAGAAAACCATGCTTTTCAAAATAGATCTTATCAATTTGTAAACATTGCTTCGTCGATGAATTGTGGAGCCAAATCAACAACAAAACAATTAAGAACTGTCAAATCAGTTGTCATAGAAAACGAAGTTGCTTGTCTTCAATAAGTTCTTCTTCATTCGAGGAAGAATTCATGGGATTTGAGTACTTTGAAACAAAATCCCAAATGGTGATATGAATCAGCGGTCAAGAATTTGATTCGCTGTCGCCTGGGCAGGGTGATAGGAGTTATCGTGTTTTAATCAATGTACATTGGTAGTGCCGGACGTGGCGTTATGGGATGGTGCGTCGACTCCTTCGCACTTGGGCCTAGGCAGACCAGGTTTGATTCCGAGCGGTATACTCTTCACTGCCCCACCTCTTTCGAGTCACTGACAATGCGTAAAGAGTATAACTAAATTTCATCACAGGGCGTAACACATCGTACAATTAAGATGAGATGTAACACGTTTACAAATTACGAAAGACCACTTGCTGCGTAACAAACTTCAGGCAATCCACCAGGCCCTTCTTTATTTTCTCACTTTCCTGTGCTCACCAGTTTAATCAGAGCTTAAAATCATTTCGCTTACCTCAGTCAGGTAAGTTGGGCCTAATCCAAAGGCAGTGCAAAAGAAGAAAAAGGCTTCGCAGTGGAGAAGGAAGTCAGTAGTTGTAACTTAAGAAAAGCAAGCAGCCTATGTTTGAAACAAAGCAGCCTATGTTTCAACTAACCGCATGGTCCGGGTAGGTAGCAACAGTCTGAAATTGATTTTTTATTCGTGGCGAATTCTAAGCACGTGTTGTTGAGCTTTTTTGCAGGATTTAGGATTTGGAAACGTAAGAAGTCTTCCTATGGGTTGAGTTAAGCCAATCCACGCGACGCGCACTAAGTGAGAAGGACTCTCCAAAAAGCCACTTGTTGGTGGTGTCATTATTGGTCAGTACATTTTGGATAACTACCATGGCATTGCCATCATCATTAACAGAGTAAGCTACCGAAAGGTGGCAATTTTGTTTGCCCAAATTTGTTACTAGAGGCGCATGGTACTACGTGCTATACAGCTGTTGCACAACTGACATTATGCAATGGCGGTTTGATATCACCCCTCGTTAAGGCGGGAGCCGTTATGTTGGCTTGCTACCATTAAAACTCCGTCTGATCAATGAATGCGCCATGAATGCGAGTCATCAAACATTTTATCCGGATGAAATATATCACACTACACACATAATGCCGATGAGAGGCCTTTCAAATGCAACAACAGAAATTCCCTTATAACTCACAAAACACTTCTCCCCATAGCCAGATACTAGGACAGCATTAATACCCATTTACGAAGTTTAAAATTGCACACAATTTTCGGAAAGCACTCTGTTAGCCATCCATTCCCGTTTTGCACCCCATGTCCAGAGGAGACTTTAGAGTTCCTAAACCAACAGGAAAGCTAAACCACCCAATTCTACCAAATATCACTTAACCAGCATCCTGCCTAGACATATTGTCTTCAATGTGTCTGATTTGCATTTTTCAAAAATTCTCAGGCAACTTCATTTGCATAAAACACGATTCCAACCCTTTGTGTCCCGAGAAGCAGCAGACCCGATTTTGCACAACCATATCTAATTTCCATTGCGACTCACAAAACAAAGTTGCAACTTCTTCACAAGATTTCCCAGCAGTGCTATACTTAAAGCCCGCACGCCAGGCCATCGTGTACGCAAGAGTATAGACTGGGTTGAATAACTTATGGCGAACGGCCGCCCGGTTTCCCTTCCCTTGGCTCTGGCAATTTATGCGCAGGCCAGCCTCCTGTTCGACCGCAGATTCTGGCATTTACAGCTTACCTTTAAAAATGGAAATTGCACAATCTTCACATCCGATCTTATGATGCAACGACGTACGCTCTCACACATATTCATCTTAATCTAAATGAAATGAACATAATCTTTTACTCGCCGACCCACCCTCAATCGATTATTTTTCACGATACCATACCGAGCTAGGGTCTGCTTTCGAATGCTGCCACCGGCACAGCGGTAAAAGTGTGATGAATCCTCTTGTATTCCTATGACTCTACTGAGGGGGTAGCAGGAGAGTTTTCCCCCATCGAAATTAAACATTTGCACTGAAGCGGGGATTTGCATGGCCCTACCATCCAATGACCATTTGAGGATTGAGAAGTGAGAAATCTGCGAAGATTCTGGCACTGTATGCAGGAGAGTCCACAGTCGAATTCAATAGATACGAATAAGTTTCTATTCTCTAAAATATGAGGATATGCAAATTCAGATACAAATTTGTTGCAAAGGATACGACGTGGGATGGGCATGCTTTGGTGGCGCTTGGCTGGGAAGGAAAGTTGTGAGATGAGATGGGAAAAATTTCGCATCCTGGCTAAATCGAATTTTCTTTACAATTGAATGACATATGCAGAAAATTTGTTCAGTTAGTGTTGCTATTGTGTGAGTTGAGTTGCTCAGAATTGAGAGTGATGCAGAATATGCAACCAAAATACAGACAAAGAATTTGAATCCTTCATCATTTGTGCAGGCATCCTTCGGGCATACGATACTGTGTGGAGATGAATGAAATGGAAATGGGCAGGTGGTTGGAGGGTTGAATTCCAAAGAAGACCATGGAGGAAGAATCTATCACGGGAGCGGCATTTATTTACTTAAACATATCGGAAATATTGCAGAACAATACTGCAACTAGGGACATGGTTCGAGTTGCAAAGTTGCGACACAGAGGATTCGATGTCATTCTCAAGTTCTTAGGAAATTGTAAAGCTGTGCTGACGCTGGGAAAATGTAAGGACCTGACGGGTAAATATCCCGAGATTATCCGAAATATGAGATTTTGATTGTAGTTTGATTCATCCAAAAATCAGAATCAAAAGATTTATTTATGTAGAGTTTTTATTGAGAACGCATATCCCCTTAATTTTACAAATATGTATACAACAAAATAAATAAAATGTTGATAAAAAATAATCAGCTGTAGAAGAGTGGTAATACGGTATCTAGTAATCTTAACCTCGGTAATTCGAGTTGATAGAAAACTACCTTGGTTTACCACAGACATAGAACCACGGAGTTTTTTTCATTTCATTCACAGATTGAATGAGCGAGATTGTACTGTAATAAAAATATGAGTGGCACGAAAGCCAAGTCATTATGGCTTTGAACGTTGCTGTAGTATCTATTTAAAGAGCTTATATATGCAGTACAGTGTACAACTTGTGGTATGCACGCTAGTATTCTTTCACGAGTGGATGGGACCAAAAGTTGTATGCCGACTCCAACCGGCGAAGTTTGAGAAGCCTTTTCTAAACAGAAATACTCTTTGAGCATTGTCAGTAACTCGAAAGAGGTGGAGCAGTGAATTATGGAAGTTGGTAAATCCGGAGATCGAACTTGGCGCCCTCTGGAGGAATAGACGCATTTACCCACTACACCACTACGACTCAGTGGCATACGTAATGCGGCATATCCTAAGGAAATATGTGGCCAATGTCCTAATCCTAATCGTGAGAAAGCTTTGTATGAAGATCCATCCAAACCCAAAATACCGCTAAGCAGCAACAGCTCCACAAACATCGAAATTTCCCAATTAGGAGGACATAATATATTGTATAAAAACATTTAACAATACTCTACAGCACACTCCATATGACTCCACGTTTTTTTTTTTTTTAATTTTTTAAAGCGGATATATCGCTTCTGCTAGCGACTGCCAGAAATTAAGTATGATAGAGACGCCCAACTTCTTACCTCTTGCCCCTTTAAATTTTTTGACAACCTTTTTTTATCTTTTTCCAAGCATTTATGTTATTTCGTGAATAACTGTAAAAAGTTCATGAATAACTGCCAAAAAGCCTATGAAATTCATCTATGGACTAGGCGTCAATCAACTGTGAAGTTGGGCATTTCTATCATACTTCATTTCTGGCGACAACAAGTCTTTTTGCAAGACTGACTGTGTGCAAGGTACATCAAAGTGTGTATTGTCTGTAACGTGGTTTGTGTGTTTATTGGTTGTCAAACAGAGAAGGCTGAAATGTCCAAACACAAGCCGCCTACGGCTGAGTAATATGGACGTTTACTATTTTACTATTTTTTTATAAATTCTATTTCTCTTTTTCCAATTTATGAGGCTAGTGAGTACGCACTTACACTTCATGACAAATTTAATAGTGAATTTTTCACACTGCTCTATTTCGAATTTAAGTCATGCAAATTACGGAAAAAACGTAGTGTCGTGTAGCCATGACTAAAATAGTTATCAAGACTGGATGGCGTTGTTGGTTAAGTACCTGCCCTTGATTAGTGGGGTTCGATTGATTAGCCCGGTTCGAAGCCCAGTGAAAGCAAGCTTAATACGCTTTTATCTGCTTTTCAAATCTGGTCCAGTCACAGGAGTGGTCAATCAGTGGTAGTAGTCTGGCAATGAACCAACGTGCCCATAGTGTGTTGGTGAATTAATTTGGTGTGAACAGAATGGGAACACTTCCCCTGAAGAAGTGCCAAACGCAAAATACAAAATTAAGCAAACTTAGAACTGTAACAACCAAGCGAATTCAAGCAATTTCAATCGCAGGCACATCGTCTGGTCCACACGAAACCTCCGTCCATCATCGTCGACAGTGCGATCCGACGGCGCCTGTGGGAGGGTAACGTCGCTGGCGAATCTTGAGAGCAAGTTTCATATGTGTTTAAGGCACCATAAGAACTTTTGTTGTTAGTTTTGTTACATTCGTATAAGGCGAAGCTCTGTCCTGTCGTCGTATATGTCCTCAATTGAACAATCCCACTGCACAGCGAGTTATTTATAGTTTGGTAATTTTGATGACGAAGTGCTCATCAAAACAATATGGATGCAAGATGCAAGCAAACTGTATTTTCCCATCGCTAAGTGGTAATCTATGATTTAGTCTCGGACACTGAGCCATCTAAATTGGTCAGGATTAGTATTGTCGCGTATCCTTGGTGAACACGGCGATCAAATGCTGGGTACCTGGACAGGGCTGCTGTTTTAACAAGTTTTTTAGACTCTTGTCAATTATTAATAAAATAAAATCTAGGGAATTCTAGCTAGTTTTCGCTCCAATTACTTCTCAAATCAGCGGACTTACAATGGAGGCAATGTGCAAAGATCGCTATAATCGACTATTATATCTGTGCTTTCTAAAATTGTATGGTTTTTTATTTTGTATGTGTTGTGCATGAGTGGAATAACACATGAATTTCAGTACATTTAGTGTTCTTTGCACACATTAGTCGTGTTTTTTTGCGTCGGTATGTGTACAGATATGTCACAATTTAACAAAAATGCGATTCGCATTTGCTTTGAGTTTGAGTGTGTCAAGATGTATGAAAACCAGTTTTTCTTACACTGCTCGCTGATCATTTGGAGGAACAACACGTCAGTGGACTCTCCCTAAGTCGAATTTTCACGGGATACCATGATTTGTTCGAGTTAGACATTCGACTGTGTAAGCAAGGGATGTGAGGCAAAAGAAATCACAGAAAGGAAACAGAAAGGTGTCCAGGGCAAAAGCAGACAAGTTGTATATTCTTAATTTGGTATGTATTGGATAAGAGTAGGTAGAAGCTCAACGCACGTACGATGATGGCATACGCGATGTAAAGTAATAAGCACAATTATTCATTATTTATGTCTTACTACAAGACATTTTCACCATTCTTAAGCATTTTTCGCAATTCGTAAGAAACGGTGTACTTAGTAAGGTATATTACTATAAGCCATTTTTCGCAATTCTTAAGAAAAGCTGCACACTTAGTCTGCTTACAAGTTCTTTCATGATCGGTTTGAGTTGTATACCTTATTTATATCTTACAATATGGCTTAATTCAGATTTACTACGGGTTTGCAATAAGACTTACCATAAAGTGTATGCCTTATTTAAACCTTGGCCGGACATAACTTATACGATTTTCTGCTGGGATAGGAACATACAAACAGAGTGCCCCGTCAGCGATTCAATATAAAACGAACTTGTAAAATACGCAGAATTCGGGAATTCGCCTTCAGAACTCGACTTATTGAAGGTGACGCTAAATAATATGTTCGAGTTATACAGGCATTCGAGTAATCGCAGTTTGAGTTATTAAGAACAAATTACTTGTAAATTTCAGTCTTGTCGCTATTGTTAATCAATTTCATTCGAGTTATAGAAGTTCGACTGTACATGTAAGATATTTAGATGCAAAATATTTTAAAAACGAATTTTATTCTGATCTCTTAAGTCTCAGCATTTCTCAAGCCTGACGGATTGAAAGATTCTGACGCTTCTTAACTAAACTTCGATTTTTTAGAGTGAACAACCTCTTACAAATGTGCTTAGAGAAGCGGCTATGCGTTTGTTTGATTTCAAAAGATTGTAATTTGAATTGTGCAGAATTGACTTTAAATATCCATGCCTCTCCCACGGACAATTATGTGTATCATGTGCACGTGTAGTTAAACTAATAGTTCTATGTTCTATGTTGATACCACAACTCCGGGCAAACCAAAATGTGTAGTTGGCTCTGCGAATGGGTCCGCGATAATTTAAGTAAAAACTTAGCATTAGATAAAAGGAAGATATGTGTAGGAAAAACCGACATTAAAACTAGTGTTTTCTTATATTAATGTAATCTGCCTAGCGAAGCAAGCACATGGACCGCTAGTAATAGTATATTTTTAAAGACTTACTTTCCCCTTGATTTCTGGCGATTTCTTGCGGATTAATGCAATTCAGAAATTTTCTAGCAGATTTTTCTTTGTGGTCTAGCGGACGCTGAAAAACTAAGCTCTGGATAGAGCCAGAAATCGATGACTTTGGTTGGACATTGGTTCAACAGCGAAGGCTCGATGTTGAATAAGAAGAGAGGAGAGAATTAATAGCCTGAAGATGATGTATAGCATGCAGAGACGAGAATATGTGCAAATCACCTTTGCGAAGGTCCAGCCCTGAGTGGTTTTAGGAATAAGGACAATCTGAAGGCGGGCAAGCATCCCCCATTAAGGGCACAATGGACCAGGTACGATGGTAAAGTCGGTAAAGACGTCAGGGCAATACGAGTGACTGCTGAAAAAGCCTTGTACACGTCCATATAGTGCTGCAGCGCATATAATGATTACAATCAGAACATATAGGGGTTTTCAAAATCATTGCAAATCCTATACAACTCGATTGTTGTGGCATGTAATCTGAAATTAAGCCTTCTTTAGCTAAATTGAACAATTGGTTACATAACATGCCAGAAGTCTAAGCATCACAGTCCGTCGCAATAACAAACCACACAGTCGTTACACAATCGAGTGTCTCTATCGAATGCGAATCCTGTCGCAATTCAATTACAAAGAGAATCTAGAAATCGATTAAAATTTTCATAACTACCACACTCGGTGTGGCGGGGCAGATGGGCGAAGTAATTTGCGCCCGAGCATGCAGGAGATATTGTAAATATTTTGCCATAACATTCCCAGCATTGACATTCCAATCAGATCTTCGTGTAGAAGGCAGGGGAGAACCCTGCGGTGGCATCCAGCGACACCTCCTGCCTGGTGTAAATTAAAATGCCTCACTCATCGGTTGTTCTACCCTACATCCTTCCGTACTGCCGTCCTTGGGTATATGGGGCCCGCATTATTCTGACCACTGTTCCTCATCAGCAGATATGCATGTACGTATTTGCGAATGTGCGTGTGTGCTTAAATAATTTCGCAAACAATGTCCATTTACAGTTGTCATTACTCTCATACAGTGGGTTGCTGAAATTATTTACCAATCTGTTGGTATACGCATTATAAATGATTGCCAGGCCGCCATGGTTTAATCCTTATTAATTCATAAAATATTGCCGTAGAGTGTCACAGGCACACACAGACCACCGCGCACCGCGTACCTCATACCGAGTCCCTGTCGCGTCCACTATTTACGACAAATTTTCTGATGGATCGGATAGAGATGATAAATTCCGTCGATGGGTTATGTATTGTCCAGTCATTCAATCGCGGGGAAATGAGCTTTATGGCCCATTAAATTTGCTTAATGATTGACATTGTTCCCTAGGTGGTGTATAGATAGCATATTCATCCGACAGCATTGTGCATGCATGGACACCGCGCTACTCGTCAACAAGTGGCCGGAGTCACTGGCAAACTCGACGCCTCGGAAGCTGATGGCAGTGAGTATATGTAAGTATGTAGATGTGGCATGGGATACCGGAGCGGGATTCGCGGCTTGTGATGGCCTTTAAGCATTTATTGCAGGCAAATGAAATTGCGGCTATTTGACATGAGATAACGAGAAATTATTATTTCCATCGCTCCACCTGGCAATCGAAACACGGGATGACGCTTGTTTTGCGGTATTTGACATGCTGACAACTTCAGTTGCGGACATTAACCGAGATCGACAGACCGAAACGGACTCAGACGAGGCTCAATTAAAAATGAATAAATACCCATACCATAAATGCCAAGCCATAAATCGACCACTTCTACCGTCGGGCGACGAGGCCAATTTCATATTTCATAAGTCCATTACAGTCACACTTCACAGTGGAACGATTTCCGTTGACATTGTGCCAAGTGTGCACTTTGGCGCGGTGGTGGTGGTGGCCGGTGGCGTCGCCGGACGCGGTGGGTCACCCCTCATTAATTTGCTATCCTATCTAGCTAGCTAGCTGAAGAGCGAAGGATACAAATTATAAAGCTCGTGCACAGCACAGACTCCCCTTCATTCTTCGTATTCATTCACTCGAACGAGCCACATGCTGCAAGCTGCCAAAACGGATTTGCAGCCAATAAAAAGGATCACAGAGTCGTTCAAGGAACGAGAAGCAACAGAATTAGACCAGAGAGGAACAAAAAAAAGAAATCTCAGATTCCAGCACTGAAGGAACAGCATCCTTTTACCATCAAATTGGTACTAGACCGAACATTATGTCTTGTCCACCCCGCCAGCTCGTCTTCCATCTGACTCACACACACACCAGCGAACACACACTGCTGGCCATTTGCAAAAACCAATGAAATTTTTATGTAGTCTCAAGCTTCGGGGACCAGCCAGCCAGGACATTCCATGTGTATTATGAACTCCCTTGCGGACTAATATTGTTCTCCGGGCACACTCTTTGCCTTCTCTTTGGAAAGGAAGTTAATTCGCAGCAATTAGTTGCAAAAAGTCTTAGAAAAATGCTTTCATTCCATTTTCCTGATGGTGTTGGTCAAGGATTTTCGCCAACCCACCCAATCCTCGCCCGACGTTGCCGCGCCGGGATGCTTTCTTTCTTGGCCAGTGTTTCATTTGCAATTAATGAACTCATTCTATATTATGGTTTGTGATAGACATCTCGGAGCCGGAAATGTACTATTTTCCTGTGACCTGAACTTTGCAATTCGCGCCTGTCTCATGTTTATCCGAGTGTGCCTGTATGTGTGTTTGTGTGACTGCGAGTGTCTGCCACTAATTGAAGATGCCAAAATTGTTGTCTTTGGCTGCTGGTAGTAAATACGTATGTACAGCACACGATAGTAACGAAGTGATGAATGAGTTTGGAAAGACAAAGAAACACCACAGAAGACACAAACAAAGCTATCCTGTCTCTCTGATCGAGATACATATCTGTGCAGAATCCTTCTCGTTAACAAATAGTTACTATCAATTCCAGGCATCTTTTAAGCATCAGCAGAGACGCAAAACAAAGCAAAACAACGAGAGGAAAGAAAGAAATCATCTAGTTTGTTTTTTTTTCAATCAAATTACCAGCGAAGGATGCCAAGAACTCCGCTACGCTTCCCTTCCGTCTGTTTCCCATCCCCCCACACATACAAACGGATGCGCGTATAGTTGAAGACGACGAAAATGAAACCAAGGAAACCATGTTTCCCACTCAGATTACAGATTACGCCATTCTCCAGCGATTTTAAGGATATTACTCTGAGACGTAAAGCTAAGCTGACTTATATGTCGCCAAATGGCTGACGGACGTGTGGGGCGGGGATTTGCCCACCTGGGGATGCCTAGTTGGATGATGGACCCCCGCGTGTCAAGAAGAAATGGAGTCTAATTCAGGTGAATCCAAAGAAGAGGTAAGAGGAGATTTTTCCGCCTCGGGATTGTTATTTAAAAGAAATGGCGCTACTAAGGACAAACAAATTATCCTTGGTCCCACCTCTGTCAAGGCATATACACGACGGTCCTGTTGCCCCTACCCATCAGCAGCAGCAGCACCGAACGCAACAACCTTACCTTCTTTATTGCCGTATTTTCATTTTCGTTTCACACTGCGAGGGGAAATTTAATTTTCCCCGAAAGGAAATTAGATGATGTTATCGCATGGATATTCAGAGGCGTCTACCTTTCGGTCCCGGGATGTCTATCTTTTGATTAACATTTTTCAAGTGGGCTTTTTATGATTATTGTCATCCCTCTCCACCCAACACACTCATCACACCCGCTGCTGGCATGGTCAGAATCTAAGCATGATGTAGCCGTGCTTTATTTACCTGTAACCCCCCCACGCCACATCTCTGGCCGTCGTCCCTTCCGTTAGCAAGTCCTTTACGCCGATGTTAAAACGATCATTACTCGTTTAAAAAGTCCTTACCACAGCCAGCCGCACAAGGAAGAGGCAGACCGAATTGAATAATTAAATATCCCGGTGCCGTGCCATCCATCATTTTGCATGTGGGGATGGATACCTACAAAATTTTCAATTTTCGACAGTGAATGCATTTGCTACCCGGCGCCACTGTCACCACCAGGCCCAGCCGCAGCCCACTCCCCGTTCAGCTCCGCACGAGTACGAGTTAAGACAAATAAATTGTCATTTTCATCAATCAAATATCTGAAGGGGATTTTTCATTCAATAATGTAAGTTTATTTAAACGAAATTGATTCTGTCTACTTGCGCAGATGATTGATTGCCGCGTCACCAACGAGATGGGATGGCTGATGGTTGATTGGTACCCGGCACCCGGTACCCGGTGCGGTGATGGTCGGAGTCTCTGCGTGTGTGTGTCAATGGCCAGAGGAGGGGGTGGATTAATTTCCATCCTTGTCGCTGGCAAAGATAGGGAGAGATTTCATTCGAAAAGTCAATGTTTGGCAGTTTGTTCAGCTTGTACGGAGTTGTGTGTGCCTGCTTGCGAATGCGGTGATGGCTTTGGATATAAACATCCTTAGGCATAGTTACATACTTGATAGATGAGTCTTATCTGACATTCCTGTTACGTTTTTGCCAAAAACTTGACAATTGTGCCCGGAGGAAGTTGGACACACACAAGAGGGACCCCGAATATCACAAGACTTTGCGTAATGACTAGCTTCTAATCGGATTTCAGATTGTTAGAGAAAGGCAGTGGAACTGTGCTCTGCCCATCCGATTGTTATTTAAATATTCGAACAGTTCGATGTGAATTACTTCGGAATGGCCATGGGAAATGATAGCTTACTCAGATCCTTTTAGGAAAGTTATGTAGTTTATTTGAGGAGACTATTATAACGAAGCCGAATAGTATGGACGTAGTGTTCGGTCCATGTTGTGTCCAAAGTCTTGGAATTTTCTTTTCATTGTATGTCTTCCTTTTTGTAACCTAAGCATTACCAGCTTACACAAGTTCTTGCTACCTGATAATGAACACTCCATTTAAGGTACTTCAGCACTTTTGTCCGGCGGGAGTTACGTGTTGCAACATGTTACAGCTCTGCAGCTTAAGAATTAAAACAATTTGAGTTGTCTCGGTGGGAGTTTAAGTAACGGAACACGTCCGTCAAACTTTATTTTCGAACTGACGCTGTTTTTCAAAATTACATAATTTAACTTGCCTAATGCTCGGCGGCAAGTCTACTACAATCTACTGTGTTAAGACCCTTTCTGGACCGAATACATAAAAAAGAATATTTATCGTTTCTCTTAGAAGTACAATTGTACTTTAACTTACGTGGCTACAATGCATGTATGCAAATTAGAAACAGTGAGTTCGCTCGGCTAGAGTAACGGATGAAGTCCGCTTTCGTTCAACTTTATTTCTGAACTGCTGTTTTATAACACATTCTAAAGATGAAGCGTCGATGCAAACACTTGACATCGATCGTTATCTGCTCCACAAGGGATGTGGGTGGTCACTTACAATTGATGAAATGGAATGATATGTAAAAAATACAATGTCTGTTCATGTAGCGTAGTAGCCGGACACTTTGTTGTTTATTGTAAAATATTAAGAGAATTTAGGGCGTTTAGTGTGAAAAATAAATATAAAAACAACCATACACACACGAAGTTTCGTAGATGTGATAACTGGTTTGCGAAATACGCATCAGTTAATACGTGGTTGTCGCGAAGAGTGCAGGCTTTTTTTTTTTCTATAAAAAAAATAGTGGAGCTATTTTCCAAATGTGAGTATTTTAAGCATTATTTAATGCATTTCCACATCACAGTAAGTTCAATTTTAATTGAATATAAATGATGTTCAATAAAATAAAGGAAAAAAAAAGTTAAATCTTAGGCAAATTATTTGGTGTCCGGATACTGAGGCCCAAATTTTATACTAATTTTAGTTTCCGGACAGGGTGACCGGCTACTGAAACTTTAATGCAAATTTAAAATTCAAGTTTTAATACTTGTAAGCAATACTTGTGTATTTTGCCTAATTTAAATGAAGGACATTGCATGGTTCCTTTAATATTTCAGTACGCGGGCAGTGTTTTTTAACTTTTAGCTAAGAAAGCTTGAAAAAAAAACAAAAAAAAATAATTCCAATCTATATCAGGTGATAGAAATTAAGTTTATAACTATCAACCAATTTGCAAAAGTACAACAAAATTGACTTATGCTAGATTAGTACCCATTCTAAAAGGCATTATTTCTGCATTTCAACATGGTTTCATTGCTGGTAGATCTACCTGCACAAATCTTACTACACAAGAAATGAAATTTGAGAAGGGTATCAAGTTGATATCGGTTATACAGATTTTTCAAATCATTCGATCAGGTTGATCACAAAATATTGCTTGAGAAATTACATAAAATGGGATTCCACTCTAATTTTAAAAATTAAATTTTAAAAAAATGATTAAATGGGCACCTTCTTGATTGTACTCAGTACGTTCGAATTAACAGCATTCTCACATCACATATCAATGTTACATCGGGAATGCCTCACGGTAGTCATCTTTCCTCCCTTTTCTTCTTATTATTTCTGGCGACGCGAAAAATTAAATCATACGTATATATACACACACGTCCGATTTAATTCGCTGCGATTAAAAAATCGTTGCCGCAACGAGATGTGGATTTCACGCACATGCGATTCTATCGGATAGTGACTTACTCGTGGACGCAAAATATGTCTCCTAATATTATTTTATGTATGGATGCACGCATATGCGACTAAGTATTTGCAGCTCCATTTTATACACTATTTTTTTCCACACGTGAAGTATACAACTTGTTAGCATAAAATGGATTTCACGTGGAAGTATGTATTGTGTTGTTGCTCTTCTGCTAAAATCTAAAATAGTAATAAGTGGAATATTACTAAATCCATCATCGGACACCAGTTTCATTTTATGTGATTTCTTTTAAATTTGTTACCCCCTCATGGCCGATTTTTCGTACACCAGCAATTGAACAACCTAAAATAAATGTATTGTTTTCTTTTAAATGTATATGCATGAGTTGAATTTAGAAACCTTAAGTTCAAGGTAACCATCGATGAGAGAGGAGCTATGTATAAAAGTGGACTTCATAGATGGGTAACCTTAGTGTGCGTAAAATAAGCCTAAGAGACAGGGTTGAGAGACAGTTTCATAGAATTCACCATAATGCCCACACTTTACTGCATAACTTGCATAACTTATCCTTCGATTACTATAT
The DNA here is from genome assembly GCA_905231855.2 of Eristalis tenax. Lineage (NCBI taxonomy): Eukaryota > Metazoa > Arthropoda > Insecta > Diptera > Syrphidae > Eristalis > Eristalis tenax. Next base: position 96,996,013 of record HG993125.1, read on the forward strand.
TCTTTACTTATTTTATCATATGTTTATGTAGATATAGATTGCCGTTTTTCTGCTTCTATTATAAATCTTTCTAAATCAATAAAAGGGTTCAATGCTATTTCACCACTTATATAACTGTATAACTTGTCATGAAACATGTGAAAGTGTGATTTTTTGGCAAAACAATGGTCAAATGGTACAGTTCGTTAACTGTTGCGATTATTTGGTCGCATTTGTGTGCACTGACATAAAAAGCTGTGTGTTATATCTTTTGTGACTGAATAATCGTACGACAGAAAACCACAAGTGCGTGCATTTACATTTTTTTCGCGACCACGATTTTCCTATAATTCCGATGAAAAAACGCATATGCGCTACTAGCCTAACACGTGCTTTAGAAGATATTCAGGCAAATAATTTGAGTCTTATAGAAGCGACTAATAAATATGGTGTGTCATTGAACTCTTCATGACCGACTGAAAGGTAAAAAGCTATTTGGTGAAAAGGCAACCAAAAATCCTGATGGAAAATTCTGTGATCCTTTGGTAGTGTTCCCATACTTACTTAATCGAGAGCACATTGTTGAAAGTATGCCCCAATATTGGATCCTAGGGAAAAGCGAGAGCGGTTTGATGCCCCTATTCTTATATTTCTATTCTCTATTATTAATTATCTCTTATGAAGAGTGTTTTGTTGAAGACTATATAAATACATACACATATATTTATTGTTATATGCTTAAAAATTAATTTTATTTTTCGCAGAAAACTGTATAAAGTGTTTCATTAATCCAAAACGCTAAAGTTGATGTGCAATTTTGGTGTCCGCCTTCTAAAACTAAAACCCCCGAAAACTAAATATTAATGACCGGGTACGAGCGCAAAACTTTTTTAAGAATTAAAAAAAAAAACAATTATCCGCAATTATAAATATGTGTGAGGAGTTTTACTATCTTTTCAAGAATTATCTACAATATTTATATATCCAAACGTTTAATACAATAGTCCAAAAATAATGTGACGTGAATAGTATAACGATGAGGTTATCAGGATACCAACCACTACAAAAAACGCCATCTATTCGCAAGGAGAAGAATGATCAACTACGAAGAGTATTCCCGAAATTGTTATACATACTGCTAGAATTAATGTGGCCACCTATACACGGATAGATTACAAAGAATCGAGGACAAGAATAGTGTTGACAGTATGATCCAGAAGAAATATTGGGAGGTATAAATATGGAGACGACGGTTGATGCCAATGAGTTCAGTTGGAAAATTATTACAGTCAGTTCAGTGTCGTGATTAGTAAAGTTTTGTATTTTATAGTGTCCAAAATGTTAATCGGTTCAACCTGAAAGGCAGCAAAGAGTCTTGTAGTAAAGAAATAGTTCTAAATAAGTGTTTGATTTTTATTTGATGTTCCGTGTATTATTTCTTTCTCGGTATTCGGTTTTCGTCCCACACGTCCTCTATTGCGATGTTTCATTGGTTGGGATTCGAAAATTTTTTAGACCTAGGCTAAGTTTTTCTGGCACCCTGCATGTCCCAGTCATTATATGCGTTGTATCAGCTATGGCTATAAACGAAAAATTTGGCATTGAACGACCCGCGCCACATTCTGCTTGCGTACTACGCTGGTTCGGATTTGAGTACTCCGCTCAATCGAGTGATATCTGTATTGCAATATTTTATTCATGGAAAGATACGTCCCCCTACGATAAACAATTATTTAGTTTTGGAATTCAATATCAAAACGTTAAGTGGCAAAATATAGAATTACAGCACGTTCTCGGTTATCGCAACTCCTCGATTTTCGGAATAACTAAAATTAATTGTTTATCATTATTGACGCAATAATAACAACTTTTCATGTAGACAGAAAGTCGATAATTGCAACTACCCCAGTGTCTATTAGTTGCGAAAATCGAGAACGCCCTTCTGACATTGAAAATAATTAAACCAATATCAGAAGGAGAGTTGGGAGTTTCACTTCAGTGTAAGAATTTATACAGTTCAGTGTGGGTTTGTATACAGAGTTTTCAAAGTGTAAACCGAGTCAGCCTGAAAGGCAACGAAGAGCAAGAACAAGGGCAGTTTGATAAGTCAGTGACTTTGATGCAGGCTGGGGCTCGGTTTGCAAGGATTTTTTTTCTATGGCGTTGAAGCAGGCCGTGGATTTTTCCAAACAACAATATTTATTTTTTTTTTAGTAGCAAACGCGTGAATGGTGTTTGAAAATTCTCTAGGCATTTTTTCTAAAGGCTAATGAAAAAACAACCGATTCTGTGTACAATGGTTGTAATAATTGTGGAATTTGTTAAATTCATAGTTTTTGGTTATGGGTGCATTTTAAAACTATATAAACATAGTGAATCCTCCTAATTGGGACTCCTCCAATTAACGTCCGAGTTTTTCCAAGTTTTGTTGTTCGGTCAATCACTGCAAATGTTGTAATGGAAATGGTTCACGTAAACTCGAAAGTTGACGCTTTAGTATCGAACATGATGAAAATATTTTTAAAAAGTACATCCCGGATTGATACCTTTAAGCAGATGGAACCTGCATTGCCGCTACCACCTCAACCCCTAAGTCTGTTTAAAATCTAAATTGTTTTATCTACATTACATCAGGTGTACTTGGCTAGATGCAGCAGTATATTATGCGGATTATTTTTCTCGGATCAAATAAAAATGTAAACGTTCCTGAAGACAATGCAAGCTGTGTTGTGTTTGCAAAGGTATTGATTGAAGATGAAGCAGTATAAACGCAGCTGGCGTATATCAAAGTCAATTTTGGGTTTTTAGTCGACCCAATTTTTGAAGTATTACTTAGTATCTACTTTTATTGTTAGCTAACTTCATTCTTATTAAGGAACATCAATTGGCGAAGTGTTTCCGGTTTTGGACAACATTCGAGAAAACGTGAATAAGCAAAGGGGTCGGTTGCAAAGGAAGTCATGAAGAAGTTTACTGCCGTTTTCAATGCAAATAGGGGACAGAAAACTATTGAGCAGATAAATTCTGTAAAGAACGGCGACGTGAATTCTAAACTTCTAGAAACACTGATGTTGATAAAGTTGAAAGCTTTAATTGGGCTCCACTTGTTTCAGTTGAAGTAGATTCAAGCTAAACGCGCAACAAGAGTGGTTGCTGAGAAGCTAGGCCCTGACCCTCTTCGGGCTGTAGCGGCACATATATTATTATTACTAAACAGGCTTACTAACGACTTTTTAAGTTAATATCATGTTTTTAAGTATGAACATGTTAACACAATAATTGTACAAGAAAACTTACTCGAAAGAAACTGAAAAAAATGTACTTTTTTTTGTAGTATGACAAATCGATGACGAATCACGTTTTCGTCAGAAAAATATGAATTTGCTTTGATAGCAATGATGCCTTGGGTGCCTCGTTGGGTGGCGTCTTGCAGTTGCTATTTATGTAAATAAACAAATTTGTGAAAACACACCAACAACACATTTAAATTCTACGCCAATAATAACTCATCCGATAGACGCGTCTCGTTTAGACTGCTGCCGATGAGCTTCTTTAAGCTAGAGTTAATTTTAAAAAGACTACGTTTCATACCACGCAACTCAAATATAGCTTGGGAAGAACCAGTTTAACATTTCCCGCTCTCAGCTAGTACACCCAGATCAAGCAATTAGGACTGATGACACACGTCTTCTCTCCTTCTCTTCGTTTATTGCTTGACGGAGTGTTACCCAAATAGAATAAATGCAAAATACAAAATAAATAAATTCTCTTTTGCACGCGTTTCGAATTTGTGAAATTAAATTGAAACACTACGCAAACATAATCGAAACCATTCACCTGAAGTGTGTGCTTCTCAGGAACCTGTTTATCTGACCTAGAATGTCTTACACAGTTCACACACAGAAAGATAACATTTCCAAAATGACCCGAAGGATTGACTCTGCACCAATTCGAGAAGTCAAAGCGAAATCCATCCTCTCCTTATTGCTTTCTTAAGGCCAAAGAAAATAAGCTCACAAGCAAATGCATACCAAACTTGGAAGCGTACATCGTCGATGACAGGCCAAATTATTATTCCCTTCTATCGAAATTAACTTACACTCGGGGGACTAAAACAATATTGAATCCCTGCACACAGCCACACAATAACGTCAATATGTCGATATTAAATTGCCTTCAGGCACCGGCCAGCCCAAACTTTTAACAGATATTAATATCGACCACCTTCTAACAGGGGCCTGGTAATCCCCATCAAGGCACAGGTAATTTGTCGGCCACTATTATTGTTGTTTGCATGTGGGGGAAAGTAATTATGGGGGATATTGTTGACCCACCTTCGGAACTAGACTTCCCCTCATCGGTAAGTGGTGTTAACATCTTTCTATTTCCTGTGGACACGATAGATTTTCTCAAATCCGTCGGGAAGGTCCCTCGCTCATAGGCGTTATTTCTGAGGTTTTAATTAACTCCAACGTCAATTACAAACGAACACAGCCACTCCCACATGCGGTAGAATAGATCTGCGATGCTCTGACGGAATTCGAGCACAGAACACATCCTCCACGCCATTATGAACGAAAACCATTGTCATATCCAATCGCCCACACTCCAACATCCGCTGCATAAAACAAACCACATTAAGGACATTACATTACGTTGCGGTTGCCGCCATCAAACTACATTACGACGAAAGGTTATAACTTTACGGGTCGACATAACCGGCACTGGTAGACGGGGCGAGGCCCGATAGGTAGACGGTGCGCAACCCTTCTGAACATTTGCATGATTTCCAAGGACAACTACGACGACAGCTTCGATCGTCGACTGTTGCCTGTCGACTACTGACGAAGGCGAAGTCGATGGCGACGGTGACGGTGACAACGGCAGCGACAACGCAACCGAATTACACACATGTACGGCACTAGCAGTACAAGTATCCTTTCTGCCGAATTCGGGTGAATGTAATTTCTTTCGAAATTGCTTTCAAGGTAAATGATTCAAGAAGTCGTAACGTTTTATATGCGGATGTGTGTCACAGGTTGTGTGGCGGGTGTTAGGAACACACACGTAAGTGGAACGTACCACTATCTGCCCTACGCCATCAGTGCGGGGGAGGTCTTCCCCGGTCCTCCCCCAATGCATATGCTAGGTACAAATGAGAAAATAGCAGAATTGTTTTTACGGCGCTGTAAAATTCAATGGGCGTTAAAGCAAAAAGAGCCTGTACCACCACCTCCGCTGCATAAGTTACCCGCTTCATGGATCACCACAGCAACATATTAGGAAATAACGACGGGAATATTTTAATAAACATCACGTACGTGCAAGACGTGAAATAGTTCGTAGTTCGAAGTTCGGTGATTTTGGCTACGCGTGGGAGGGCAAATGTATCTACCGATACAAATTGCTTCGTCAGATGTCCGCTTAGACCGAACTGATAGGCGACCGGGCCGGGTATCAAGGGGTTGAGCGTATTCTTCAGATTAAAGTTACGATCATAGACGAGGGCAATAAATTCTTGCGCCAAGTTTACGCGGAAGAATGTAAATCGGTGATGGCGTGGGGTTACATATCCTCCCGCCGGGAATGCTCAATGTTTACACACCCCGGCATTGCGACTGTTTCAGGTTTTACGATTTGTCTGATACAAAGGGAACGAAAATCATAAATTAATGGTTTTGCAGTATGCGGGGATCTACTGTGTGGAACTTGTTGAAGTGCTTCAACATATGCATGGAGGCTTCGCGCTTGATGGGCGTTAAAGGGCTGAACAATCAATTGTGTAACATACTTGTGCCTTAATGTATCGCATTATGTCGAAGATACTTAACAGATTTATGCTCGAGCAGCTGCACAAGAACTAATTAGATAATTGGACGAGGTACTTGAAAGGATGATTTTAAGGCACGTGCGAACTGTTCATGAGAACGTGTAACGCAATGGGAATTGTAAGATTGACACAGAAAACTTTGCGTTACTGATTTGAATTGGACGGATTAGCACATCGGAGCCTAAACTAATATATTCTATGCGAGCATTGGAGAATCTAGGAGGTATGTTACGATCACTATTGGTTCACAAAACACAGTTGTCGTCGTGCTTGCTAGTAGCACGACCGAAAGTATGCATCAGCAATCCAGTATTGATTCGATTTGCCCCATCAAGTATAAAATCAAATAAATTCTCCGTGCACTAGGTGCTGTACATTTTATTCTATTGTTGTGTGCCTTGGTCAATATATCTCACCAATAGAAATAATTTGAACGTAATTGACTTTACCAGCGCCTTCTTAAGAGGGTCGATGAATGCGAGAGCCCTTACTCGAAAATGGTTGTGAAACTGAAAAAATCAAACAAAAATCTAGCAAATAAGAACATAAGAACTTTGCATTTAAATAATATGTACAGTGGAAATTCTTACAGACACCCTTCTTTAATCACTTCTTCTCAACTCTGCTTTACCACTCGCAGTTGGAGTTGGTGAGCAAACTATAAACAGCTGCCTTAGCGCTGAGTGAAACACAGTTAGAGAAGAACACCGAATTATCAGATTTGAATCGGCCTGAATATAGCTTGATGCCGTTTCTATTTGTACACCGCGGTCTTGCCATCTACTTGCTTAGTGACATAGCTTACCAAATTCAGAAGTTCAAACTTGGATAGCAAATCAAGTTTTAACTTTTTGATGCGCTATCTGGTCCCATCTCAAAAATTGTATCCCTGTATCCTCGCACTGAAACTTACATTGCGGGCGAGTCTTCAATGGACACATTTCTAATTGGCTTCGACATTCGGGCCAAACAATCTTTACTGATGTAAGCAATCTACCTCATCTATTAAATAAGCTCATCCGAATACCTGACATTGCAGAACAATCCGCCAACAACCCGGGACCTGTTTCTCACCTCTTATCCTGATAAATATTCTGTTGACATGCTGTCACCTCTAGGCTCGTCTGAACTTTGTGTCGTATCAGCTAATTTGTCCTTATCACGTCTACACGCAGTTAGACAACACATTCCTAAAAAAAACAGTATGGCTGTAGGAGAAACCCGATTGGAGCGGACTTTAAAACTTCTTCTGCTGGATATTGAGAGATACTTCATTTCCCATAGAATGAAGAGTATCAAGCCCAAAGCAAATGCGTAGTGTGACTCGAGCTGTAAAAAGGCTATTATGATGAGTGAGGCGAATTTTCAGACATACAAAGCCAAAATCTACTGAGGAAACCCAGATTAAAGCCGTTTCTGATTGCAATTATACATGTGAAATATCTTATGAGCAAAAATTCTACAATGTCCCAGGGGTAGCAAAAACTTTTGGTAATTTATAAAACAGATAAAGAATTCCGCCTCGTCTTCAATCCCCACTCTCATTCACAATGACATCCCAATCCCAACTGTCAGCTCTTTAGATAAAGGCAATCTTCTTTGTAGCCAGCTCAACAAGAGCCAGATTCCAATATGTCTCCACCGCAACCACAGGTACACTGGTGATCTGATAGCTCATCTCACTGAAAAGTGGAACCAATCTTTGTACAAGGCAAGATCGTTGCGCTTGATATTTTTAGGCATTTGACAGAGTTTGGCATCAAGCTCCTTTGTCGAAATTGCGTGCCTATGATATCGATGAATCTCTTCTTCCATGGATTAGAAATTACCTTTCGAACCGTTCAATTGAAGCTGTTTGGAATGGGTTCCAGTCCGATATCTACCAAATAAATGCTGGTGTTTCGAAAGGGTTTGCTCTGTCTCTGACACTCTTATAAAAAAGCGACATATCTCCTTACAGATAATTCTTTTACAATTTCTCTTCGGAAAACCTAACATAGCGTTAGACATTCGTATAATCGTGTAATGATAATGTAATGAAAAATTAAATTTAGAATCAAAAATCTTTAATTTCTCCTTGGCGATTGAATCTATGATCAAATATTAACTATTCATAGACAATTGGGAATATAAATCGTTGTGCAGTCAAGATATTCTTCTTCTTCTTAGGGCGCTACCGACCGTGGTGGCCTGGGCCTCACTCAACATGCCTCTCCAGCCGGTCTGATATCTTGCTAGCTGTCTTCAGTTTCACACACCAAGCCGGCTGAGGTCTCCCTCGATTGTTGTGCGCCACCTTGTACGTGGGAGTCCTCTGCTGCGTTGTCCCACAGTTTCGGAGTGGAAGATTCTTCTGGCCGGAACTGGGTTGTCCATACGCTCTACATGACCCAGGCATCCTTGGTGGTGTCGTTAAATCCGACGAACTTAGAGAGAGATTCCGGAAGACTAGATCAGCAAAGACTCTAGTAGTTCGTTGCGTTGGCATAAGTTGTTAAAACAAAAATCGAATGAATTTTGTGTGTTTTTCTATTTCCAAAATAAATCGGGTTACCCCTTACTTTCGTGTGCACTATTTCATCCGTAAAAAACCATAGCGTAAAAAAAAAGAGCCAGATAAATACTATGAGGACCCTGGACCATCAATTTCAATGGTTAAGAAGTGGTTTACTGAGTTTATTGATTACCAGAATAAGCGACGGCGATCAGCTCGTCCATGTGCGAGGGGCTTGAGGCTGTAGGCTTCTCATTACATTTTACATTAATATTCATACATAAAAGCTATCCTGACAATGGGTTTCAGGAACTATGGAACGCAGTAACAGCCATGGTCAGATTTTCCGGACGCAGGATCAAAATACGAATGATTATTGCTGAAATATAAACGGTCCCGCGCATCGCCAAGGGAACAAATAATTTCTTACTTCCGTTCTTTGCGTCACAATCTAAATGGATCAAAACAGCCCGACTGAGCAATTACGTTGAATTGACGAGTTTCGGCTAATTAGTACGACACAAGAAAAAATTGTGTAAGTCCCTTGGCGGAGTGTGTTGATGCGTTGCTCACTCTTTTTGCAGGTGTTTAAATCTAGTTTTAGCTATTCTTTTTATAGCCTATGCCATTTTTTTGTATGAATAAACATTAATGTATATTCTGTTTTCCGAAGTATTCTACATATTTGTAATTAATATAATGATACTTTTCGTAGAAACAGAATATACTTGTCTTAAGACAGGCTTTTCCACAGTCTTCTAAAATATTCTTTGTTGGAATTTCGAATTATAGAGTGGCTTAAATGTTTGTACTAGTGGGTGTTTGTGGGAAGTCGTCCTTATCGGGTTAGACAGTACAAGTTTCGATCTAGAAGATTTTTTATATATTGTGACGTGAATGGTATAACGCGTAAAGGATGAGATAATCAGGACACCATCACCATCTATACGCAATTAGAAAAACGATCAACTTCGAAGAGTTTTACCGTAGATTTTGTACATACTGCAAGAATGGAAGCCGCCACCTATACACTGATGGATTACGTGACGATGGTCGATGCGTAGTCAGTTCAGTCAAATATTTATTACAGTGCAGTTTGGGATTTTATAGTGTCCAAAGTTTTGAAGTCTGAGCCTGAAAGCAAGCAAATTGTTTTATAGTAAAGTCATAGTGATTTGTAAAGTGTAATAAAGCGTCAGAGTAAATCAGTGCTTGTAAATAAATTCTTGTAAATCGTGAATAGTGAAATTTTGTATTTCATTCGTCACAATCCAGAGATCGAACCCGTAATTTTGAATAATTTAATTAATCTTACGTAGACTCATTTCGGCTAAATGTAACAATATATTTATCGCTACCATTTCCTCGTTGTCGAAATCCATATTCGCAAAATAATGACAAATTATGTTGCATAATGTTGTTAGGTTAGTCGAATTCCATCGTAATCGGAAATGCGGTACGAAGTCCGGAAAATGTATCACGGAATTTATTCGCAGCAGATTCGTGGTGAAACATCTTCTACGAATTTTGAAGTTCGTGAAAACTGGTATCACTGAATACCGATGAAACGGGAACTTGTTATCTTTTTCTACGACAAGTAATTTACGTCGGAAAGGCGAAAAATGGCTGAATCGATACAGCAGGCGAGCGGGAACTTACTCAAATGTTCTGAAATACAATTTCTAAGAAAAAAAATAACTCTCACGCATTACTCGCACAAATTTTCAAACTGAGAAATAAACTTTAAAAAAATGTTTCCCAAATGTCAAAAAGTCCGTGTGACTGAATCTACCTAGAAATTCGTTCAACAGCCAGAATGTATTGCTCATGAGCAGGGACTGGATTCTGTTGATCTAAAAAGTAAAAAAAAGGCAAACCAAAAGACTTAAGATGGCAAAAAGGCAAAAAGGCATTTATTAAAAAATAAGAAAATTGACGTAAGTACGCATTTAATTGAAGTAGCAATTTCTGGAAATAATCTTCTCTGGTTCTCTCTTAGAAGCGCCTAGAAAAAGCTAAACGACGTTTATACTTCGGCTGAAGCAAGTGGAGCCCATTTAAAGCTTTCAACATTATCAACATCAATGTTTTCTGGAAGTTTGGAATTCTCTTCGCCGTTCATTCATTAAAATTGACTTTGATATACGCCAGCTGCAATTCCCTTGCCAACACAACACAGCTTGCATCGTTTTCAAGAACGCTTAAAATTGTTTTGATCCGAGAAAAACGATCCGTATATACTGCTGCCTCTGTCAAGTACACCTGATGTAATGTAAATTTAACAATTTTAATTTAAATTACATTTTAAACAGACTTACGGGTTGAGGTGGTAGCGGCAATGCAGGTTCCATGTCCTTAAAGGTAGCACCTTAAAGATAGGACTTTTTAAAAATATTTTCGTCATGTTCGATACGAAGACGTCAACTTTCGAGTAGTGACTGCGTATGCTTTCATATACTCAATGCACACCGTGTACGTGAACCATTTTCGAATACAACACTTACAGTGATTGACCGGACAACAAGACTTTCTCACGGTTAAGTTCATCTGGCCACAGCAACCGCATTGAATCGTCGAACAGCTGGGCAATGGTTGTTGAGTTTACTCTCTCCAGAACTTCGGACGTTAACATGAACCCTTGACGATTTGCTTGCAAAGGCCCAACAATTACATTTTGTTACACTGCGCCCTGCTTTGTCTGTCGTTTCATCGATGGATACAAAATATGTTCGTCACCAACATCAGCTCGGATTTTGTGGAGCACTTCAGGCAGCAATCTCCAATGTAATTTTTTCTTATCGTCGACTCATCTGGCACTCGGGTTTATTGGTTTTATCAAACGGTATGTCACATGCTCAGAACATTTACTAAAAGTACTTTGCCTTCAGATAAAAAATAATCCAGTCTAAATTCAATACAAAATTTTTCAATTTTGTCTCCTCTTTGCAAGCTGTTTTAGGCATATTAGCACTTTAATTGATTTGTTTTAGTAATTTTTAAATAAAAAACAGTCTAAGATATTAGGTCTACGGGCGGACAACTCCAAACTAGATTCTTAACTTCTTTCTGGCTTACAAATAACGAACACTACATCTGTGTGAAGAGTTCAGCGTTGCAGACTGATCCAGTGATACCACCAGTAACACCAGTAACATGATAATCCAGTTTTTATTGCTCTAAGTTAATTGATGTGAACAACATATGGTTTCAACAAGACGGTGCCACATGCCTTACAGCCAGAGTAGGAATTTAATGACTGCATGAGGCATTTCCTAATAATACATTTTTGTTTAGTCGACTTCTGCGCAGAGGGTGGCAGGTTCGAGCCCCGAAATCACCAGTCCTCATGTATTTTGTTTTTTTTTTTTTTTATTTTTTTTTTAATGCGTCCATGACTTTTGGTTTGCGTATTACGTAGTGTGACACGCAAACAAGGATTTTTCTTAAATTTCTTAGCGAACAAGCTTTGAGACTAGTTCAATAGAGGCAAAAAAGGTGGAAAAAATAAAAGACGTATATTTGGAATCAGGAGGACATGAAACGTGTTTGTATAAAATGAGCTTGAAGACACTCTAGACGTGTCTATGTCACCCGACCAAGGACTTTCGACATTCCACTTGAGTAGGAGCAATCGCGAAGCTAACAGTTTCCATTTTCTATGAATTTATATTTAATTTCAAACTAAAACCGAACCTTTTTAAACCATTTGTAAGCTTAGCGCACAATTTATTTCAGTAATTTTTACAAATTTGATTGAATTTCACAGCTGATTGCGAAAATGAGAACGAGAAAGTTCTATGTGACAATGCTTCTTGCTATTCCGTCCGGATTGTGAGATAGTATTATTCGTAGTTCGTAGATTTGCTACGAATGGATTCTGTGATAGGGCTGAATAAGTGGTTATAAAATGCAAAGAAGGAAAATTATGCTGCCCCCTAGGTTTATAAAATAAGGGTCGTGGTCTGCGGTTTTTGATTGTTATGAAAGAGAGCCAGTTTTTTAAGTAAATTCTAGAATTGATGTGATCAGTGTGTCAGTGTTTCAGTAATACCCACTGCAGTACCAATTTTGGATCTCCTTAAGGAGATCAAACTATCTGATATATAGATCGAGACAAAGCCAGATTTTTTGGGAGATTTGGCATGTAATACCTGTCTTCCATCAGGCATTTACTTTTGGTTTACTTAGAATGTCAAGCTGTGGTGGCTAAGGGAGTACCTACCTGGCTATTTGTAAAAATACAGATATCGCTGGCGGATATCACGTTAGACCTCAACCAGAACAGGGCTCCTCTAATCGCCATTATTTCCGCTTGAAAAACACTGCAATGCGAATCGAGATGTTCAGATTTTGAAGATGTTCAGAGAATAAAACACTCCCTACTTCATCTTCCGTTTTGGATCCATCAGTTTAGAAGTGTATGGCGTGTCCAATGGGTATATTGGCGCCGTACCACATAAAAGCACATCGAATCACAGTCGAAACTTCCGTCTCTTCCCCTCTTCATCAACATTTAAACTCTCACATAGAGATTCTTCTGATTGCGTAAATACATTCACCTAGTCGCCTATTTAAATTTTTCAAGACTGCTCTTAGGTCAGAGAAATTGTGTAAATTTGTTAAGTAGCTTCACATAGCTGATTCTGACACCGCGTCACCACCAACAGTCTGAGAACGTGTCCATGACCCATTCTTATATCCGGATCATCTACTAATTCTCAATATCTAAGCAATTTGTTCCAATTGAAACTAATGGAAATCAAAATGGGGGAAATGGGCAGCTCGGTTCATTTGTTCTCACATTCATCTCATCGGCTGCTCATTCGCCACTCCGTCCAAACGTATGGAGTGCTCATACAGGGTTCGATGCGTTCGCCCGAATGACTTTTCACTAGATTAAATTTGCTTTCGATTAGAGCCCCAGTGCACTTTGCTTGATTAATTTTTTATTTGCCATCGCCTGACTATTTTTTTCCTATTTTGGCCGTATTTTGTGCTTGGGCTATCCAAAGTGCACATGGATTGGGGATTGGTGTCCTATGCGAGTATGCGATGCCACAGTCTACGGTTGACGGCTGGGTTGTGTGGTCGTTGATGATAGTGGTGAGTGCTGGCATTGATAGCGTTGATAGAGAAGAATCCTAGATAAAATAAATATTTGCAATCCGATAATGGTCTGGGGGGGCACTGATGTATGATGCATATATAAAGCTTGTAGTTGGTGCCCGAGTTGACGTTCATTTACTGTGAACAGTCGTCGGCGGACGTCCATTTTCATTTGGATTTTTGTTGGAATTCCGTTGAGGTATCGAATTCTTTAACTGCAATGAAGTGTTTTTTGATTAATCGGGCGTATCGAGCTTTGAGTTAAAGTTACAATTTGATTCCACCACCTAAGGGATGAAGATCGAAATGAAAATTGAGAAATAAAACGTTTGTGTACTTCCAATATAACTGTGTCTATTTCCACCGAAATTAAGTTGGAATACCTTCCAAAATATGGACGTAGAGTTTGTGCCGGATGATCATAAGCCCCAAGTCCCTACTTCCTTGTACTTATATTTCAATTCACTTATTGGTGGATATTTTGTATAAATACCACACACGCTTCACTACTGCTCAGAAAGATTTAAACAACAAACTCGTGTTTCTCGTGGTAATCAGTGATGTACTCCGTGCAGTATTGATGAACGGAAATTATGGCACACTGAGCAAACTAAGGCCCTTAGCATTTCTGACAACTGGATTTCACACAGACATTTTCTTATGAGAAAAATTTTTGATTTTGAAAAGCATTAGTTTCGGAACACCTGTTCATTGCACTCTACATATTAGTGGAGTCCCATTGAAGCAGATGGAGAGGTTTAAGTATCTCGGAGTCTTTTTCACGACGGATGGGAGGAGTAATGCTGAACTTTCCTGTAGGATTGGTCAAACAGCTGGATTGGATGAAACAGCTTGGTAGATCTGTAATCAGGAAGGCCGAGCTTGATATCAAAGCTAAGTTAGCTGTATTTGTTCCAACTCTCACCTATGGTCATGGAATTTGGGTAATCACCAAACGAAAAGAATCGCGAGTACAAGCTGCTGAGTTGAGATATCTCCGTATTGTTGTGGGAATTACTCGCCGGGATAGGGTGAGAAACACGGCAATGAGCGAGTAGCTCGAGGTTGTGGTTGGACCAATTCTAAAAACTCGCCTGGTTACGCTTGGGCATAACAATATATTGGTAAACATTCAATACTTTGCCACTTCTAAAAAATACAGCATTTTCCAGTTGCTGATCTAAATAAGAAAAAAAGTCGTAGACAGATGAAACTTTCGCAAATTTTTCTGTATACTATTAGTCAAATAATACAAAAAACATTCCATGTGTTATGATGTGTTTTTTTTTTTAACTAAAAGTTTTGATTTGAGCATTTTACTACCATGTAGAGACAAAATCTATATCTCACCCCTTGTGGAGGAACTATTTCGTTTCTAGTGCACACCGTACACACATCTAGTGCACACCGTACAAATAACAATTCTGTTGTTGAGTTAACTTAAACAAAAGAGAGTGCAATGCCAAACTCACTTCTTTTCGTGAAGTTCTTGGTACATGTTGAATAGCTTTCTTTTCCTAGCCGCTTAAATTGTCATCACTAACCAGCTCATCTTAAAAGTACATTTTTTATTGTCCAATTTATTCATGAATTGATATTGCAAAAAGAAAATTAAATTATTAAAAGTTAAAATTTCGATTTTTCGTAAAGGATGGCTGTGGAAAATGTGGACTTTTGTTGAAGACGTGGTTCGCAACTTGAATAAATGTTTTTTTTTTTTAAATTTTGAGGACTTGTAAATAAGTGCATAATACATGTACATTAAGAAATACTTTGAAATCATAAGCCCGAGTGATCTAAGATATTAGATACTTACATCCCTATTCTGGTTGTGATGTGGTCTCAAGACACAAATGTCTGTTATGAGAAAATTGTGATGCCTGTGAGGTTAGAAAACACACAAGAATAGTTTATTTAATTTCATTTATTTATTGATTAGTGTCGCTGTACATCAAGAATATTCTATTCTTTAAGAAGTACAGGGCTTAAAGTATAACATTGGACAGTGGCAGAGTTTCATTTTATAGATGAATTGAAATTGAAATGAACACCATTTTATGGTAAATTCAATTTTCACTTTTTTTTTCTTTTTTTCTTCTCCCACATTGAGAGGATTTCACATTGTCCTCAAACTGTTAAACAAAATGTCTTTGTGCCAAATTTCTCCTTGTGATGTGATCACCAGAACATCACAATTTTGATGGCTCTTGTGATGCTCGCAAGCTGTGAGGTTTTGCTCAGAAACCGAAAACCTCACAATTTGTGGCTCATCATGATCTTGTGAAGAAGTTGTGACTTATGACACATTAAAGAGGTTTGCCAGAATAGGGGTGTTAGACATAACACTAAAAAGGCTGCAGTTGTCTTTCTCTGAAGACCATTTTTTCGACCTGAGCAAACTGTGCGCTGCAGCCAGTGGTGGTTGGAGAAGTATTTATGGGGAATGACCCTTAGAATTCAGTCAGCTACCAGAAAAGACGCTAACACTACGCGCAAACACTTCATTCAATTCTTTGTATGTCTTTCTTTTTTTACAAGTTGACGTGCTTAGTTGTTTAATTGCTTAATTTAATAAATTGATAAGAATTAACCTGGAGTTAATACTAAGCTTCTCTTTACGGAAATTCGTTACAAGGAACGTCTCTCTTTACTGACAACTAGTCATGGTCCAGGCTTGAAAGTAGGCGTTTTCATATATTTTAACGGTCCCCTTTATACCGCACAGGGACCTACAGCAAGAACAAAAATGGAATTGGCACAAAAATATTGTCTGTGTGCATTCCCTTGCTCTATATGTAGGCTTGGGTGTTTGTAGAGACGAACACACTCATTGTTTCTATTTTCAAAAAAGGCCGAAACCATAGAAACATTGAATGCATGTGGCACGCAGTTCGGTTTACTATAATCTCTCACTTCATAACAAAAAGGAACTTCAGTTATCCCCCGGAAATGGACACCCCTACACAACGGACAATTATGAGGGCCCCACAGGTATCCCTTATTGACAAGTTTCACTGTAGTAGTTGTTTTTTTGCAGGTTAATATTGAGTGTTTGAAAATATATAATGGTTACACGCAGTTGACAACACCGCCTTAAGAGTACCGATTTCTTCCATTCTTGTCCACGATGAAATGCTATGGCGCAGCAAAAGTATCGACAATGTTGTAGTTTAAGATCCGCTCTCACTGTTTTCATGATTATGTATTTTGTCTGCCGTTTTGAAGAACGGGGTTCAATGGCCGATAAATTAGTACAAAGTAACTTAAACAGGATCCGTTTATTATTTAGGTGTGTCAATACGAAACATCGTGAAAAGTCATCGAAACATATCTGTGCTCAGAGTGTTACGTTATGCGCTAAAGCCATGATTGATAAATGTTGTGTTCTCTGGCTGATCGACATAGATATGAAAGCGTTTCAATTCCGGTGATTCCGGGGCATGGACCAAACAAAACTATCAAGACAAAGTTCGATGACAATTAACTAGTAAAACGAGCTCCCTTGTGATTCTACTCCTCTTGATTATTTTCTTTGGCGATGCGTAAAGTCAATAGTGTACGAAAGAAAAAAACATAACAGACGCACTAGAAGCCAAGATTATTTGTGTTATTGAACTGCTTGAAAGTCAGTACACACTAACGACTGCTTGAAAGTAATTGGAGGGCCATTGCGTCTCTGCAGCCATTTCATAAAAATAGCAATTTCATCCCAATCACAGAGCATTTATGGTTCTGGTCGTCAAAAACAGTTAAGTACAAATTCATTGGGAATATGTCACAAAAAAGAACTCATCGTTACGACTGGCAGAAACTTGGTAATTAATTTAGGAAATTGATTCCTCGTTGGCGTGCATGAAAACGCCTTCTCAAGTGTCCTGTGTGACACAGTTAAACCGATGGTATTCTTCCAAGGAAAGTGGATACTTTTGTGTTTCTTTCGTCGACACGACGGTGTGGAGAGTGTTAGCAGTGACCAAGCCCAAAGCAATATTACTAGGTGCTATCCAATTCTGAAAAGTGATAGAGAATCTAATATTGGCAGGAAGCACGAAACGCTGGCTTTTCCTTGTGGTTACTGTTGTGGTTGTGTTGTGTTATTTTCATTCGGATAGTGTCGTATTGCCGCTGTGGTAAACAGCAATCAATACACCTCAATCCCATATCAGTTAGCGCACCCAATTATTATGAATGTTTTATCACCATGGGTTGGAACTTTTGATGAGGGTGGACACATTCTAGCGTTTGATTTAAGGAGTCACCTAATTACAGTATGAGAGAACCGATATCAACTGATGTAAGAATGTTCGAGTTGAAGTTAATGTATGACATCATGGCTTAGTTATCGGCCCCAAAAGGGTGTGTTTATTCAAGCCTCACAAGGGCAAATACAATTTCCGAAAGCTAAATCGCATGAGGACATCACTAGTTTATTTAGTGTTCTTGTTCGGTCACATGAAAGTTGCTCCGGAGATATGAATGGTGGAATATCCTGCTGTTATGAGTAGTGAAATAAGTATACTCCCGTTTATAAGAGAAAAAATTGAAAAGAAAACATTGGATTTGATGCAGTTTAGTGCGTTTTTCATAATTTATTAATTCTATGATTGGCACGAGTCAGAAACTGTCACGGTGCCCGCAGTAACTCACTAGGTTATGTCAGAAAACCGAAATTCATCTCAGTAATCTGTCAATAGTTCGAACCGACACGTCAATAACAGCTGCACCAAACTCTGATGTTTTTCCAAAAGACATTTTGTCGATGTTTTGGAGTTATTATATATATACATTGACATCCTTCACATTTTCGTACGTCAATGTATTAGATACATTTTGGTTAGATATGTATAGCCGTGTGAGACGTGACGTAAGCAAGTATTTTGTCTTTAACAGGCCCACGTTTAAATGACGGCCTAAGCTTATGGTACTGAAATTTGAAAAAAGGTCTTCTTTAAGCCAGGATCTTGAAATTTTTAGGCAATCAAACTTATCAAAGCTTTGTATTATTACCACCGTCAGTTTCCTCCTCCTCTCCATCCTCTACAGAATCACATATACCTCGAGTGATTCCCCAGAGATTACACAGTGTCTGCTTATTAATTCAACATCCTTCACAATAACTTGCTAATACATTTATAATCATAGGCAATTATTTCATTACAAAACAAAATAGCTGTATGCTATATTTAGATTCACCACACACGCGTATTTAGATTATCGTTTTCAGGACTTAAATTTCCCAGGCAATTTTCTTTATTTTTTTTTTTTAAATCCTTTTCAAAGTATTAGAGAGATTAACGAAATCGGTAATCAGTCGATCTCAAGTTATGGTGTGACCAAGGCAAACGGGGATTAATTTTTATATATAAAGATTGTTGTACAAATCATCATGGAAAGGGTCAGATTCACAACGGCGCCAAATTATTCATCTTTATTATGAGAATCAGCGTTCTATGAAAAACGTGTTTCATGCATTTTAATCAGCATATAGTGGGCATCGTGGACCTTCCAAGTCCGTTATGGTCGTAACCATCCAAAATTCAAGTCTTGTGTGAAAGAGTTTTGACCGCATTCACCTATGATCAATGTTCTGTGTCATCCTCTGATCCACCCACAAAAAAATCGAAAATGCCTTAGAAGAAAAAAATGTCTCCGGTTCAGTAGAGCGGCCCTGCTCGAATCAGGAGAGAAACTGATAAGGAGCGGCACTTGTTTTGGTGGTTGCATCAGAACCAGTCCCCACCGTCGTGGATAACATACACGCCTTGTGTACACGACCGTAATGTTACGAACAGAGATTGATTTAAAATAAGGTAACATTTTGTTAGGTTTTTAATATGGCAATAAGGTTTAGATTTAGGTTAAAGCGGATGGGTTTAGAGCGCCAAGTTTCTTCCCAGTTTTCTTGCCCAGTAGTAAAAAATAAAGTCCGAAGGAGTAAAGAAATGTTAATAGTTTCGACGCCGAAAGGCAAATGGATAAGTTGTATTCGATTATTTTGGATAGAGATTAAATATATATTATATATTAAATATTATATATTAAATATAAATAAATCGATATAAAATTGCTGTCAAAAATGTTAAGGGGAATGGAAGGCGATGCAGATTTTGGCTAACACTATAATACTTCATTTCTGGTTTCGGTATTGTGTAACTCATTTGCATAAATCGTCTGGTGTGAATGAGACATGATATTTGAATCATAAACGAAGCATTATAGAAATGCCGAACTACACAGCTGATTGCTCCCTAGGATATGTTAGGCTGCAGAAGGCAGTCACACTTCGGCCCATTGTGATACCACGCGGATTGATTCCCCCTAACAAGTAAAGGTGCTTGTGACAAAGCGATTTAGCTAAGATGATGGTGGATGTTGAGATGGTAATATCTCTTTTGGATATTACGTTGTTCTTGATCCAGGACAACGCCTCCTTTATCGCAATGGTTTCTTCAATTAAGGGGCAAGAGAGGTAAAGGTAGGGCATCTCTATCATACTTCATAATGATTTGAATATTTCATTTGTGTTTTGTTTGTGATTTTTTCGCAATATTTATATATTATATTTTTATGTATTATATTTTTCGCATAGCAAAAACGTTTGGTCATTTAAAACGTAACATAAAGACTTCCTCCTCGTCTTCAATTCCCACGCTCATTTACAATGACATCTATCAGCTGTCAGCTCTTTAGACAAAGCCAATCTTCTTGCCGTGAATTTTGTTGATTCACCGTATTACAAGAGTTGCAAGAGTACTTGAAGATCTCGACGTGCGCAAATCCGCTGGCCCGGGCCCGGATTCCGCCTATTTTTCTGAAGAGGTGTCATCTTCGTCTTAGCTGGCACAACCAATGCTTAGGCTTTTTCATCTCCCCTGTGTCTCCTTACCCAGTCCCTCCCTAGAAAGAGCGAATCTTCGTTGCCCACCTCGTACCGACCCATCGCACTTACATCCCTTCTTTCTAAGGTCATGGAAACGCTGACAAATCGTTAGCTTATGAAATATCTTGAATCGCGGAAGCTTCGTAATAACGGGCAGTATGGTTTCCGCAGCAACAGGTCCACTGGTGATCCGATAGATTATCGTTGTTATTTCTTAGACATTTGACAGAATTTGGCATCAAACTCTCTTTTGGAACATGCGTACTACGGATTAGACATTACCTTTCGAACGGTTCAATTCAAGTCGGATGAAATTTATTTCACGACACCGTTCAAGTCCGATTTCCACCAAGTAAATGCTGGTGTTCCCAAAGGCTCTGTTCTGTCTCCGACACTCTTTCTTATTTTTATAAATTATCTCTTGTCTGCTCTAATCCAATCCATTCCTTTGCTGATGACAGCTCTCTCAGCTTTTCATATCCGTTCCAAGACTCAAAACCCCTGCTCTTCGGCCGTTGTATTGGAAAGGCAGAGTATGTTAATTACATTTAATTCCGATCTTGACAGCATATTTAATTGGGGAAAGAACAACTGAATGGAGTTCAATGCATAAAAAACTCAATGCTGTCTGCTGTCACTCAAGCGAAAACTTGATGGTCAGCCATTATCCATGAATGGCGCCTTGGTCGATCGAAATCGTTTCATCATTTGTATGTGATCCCCTTCGGGTAGGGGCAAGAATATACCCGAGGTAAGGCATGCCTGTCGTAAGAGGCGACTAAAAGCCACCGTTTGTTTAAGGACAAGCAAAAAAAAATATGCAATGAATAAAAACACAGGAATTAGTACCCCTCTTCGGAGTCAGGCTCTACGGTTTCTGGGGAGAGCCAATTATTGCATTTGGACCCTTTTAAAAAATGTTCCAGGGTAAATAGATCACCACCAGCAGGATCAAATATTATAAACAAGCGCGCATCAAAGCCAATGAAAACTACTGCGTCTAAAACGCAAGTAACTAAAACATCAACAAATTTACATTCTTCTACACACGAAGAACAGGCTCTAGCGAGGTTCGAAAGTCTCGAAAAGGAAAATGCGGAATTAATGACTAGACTCGCTGATATGGAAGATCTCTGTAAAGAAGTAAGAAATGAACTTAGTCAATTAAGGGCAGATAAAATTGAAAATAAAAAAAAAAGCCCAGCTCGAACGAATCAAAAAAAGTTGAGTATTATACGGATGAGGAAGAACTCGCTCGTGAAATCAACTGGATGACAGAAAGGCGACCAGGAAAAAAACGAAAGGCCGGTTCCTCGCCGGAGGTAATAAAGAAGACAGAAAATGTACGTCTTACTGGTAACAACGAAACTAAGCTACCAAAAGAACGGGCACCCCCGCCAATTAACATACTCGGAATACCAGTGTACAATAAGTTACACTCTATTCTAAAGTCAACAATCCAATCTGAGTATAAAGTAACAGTGCTCAGCAACAATGCATGGAAGATAAATCTCAAGGACTCTGACAGCTATAGATTACTCTCCCAAAAACTGAATGCGCAAAAAATCCAGTGGTACATGTATGAAAATAAGTCCGACCGACCTATTCGTGTCATAGCTAGAGGACTCCATGCGTCTTGTCCAAAAGAAGATATTATTAAGGACTTGAAGGCCTAAAAATAGTAGACGCTGCTAATCTATTATCCAGAAGGAAACAACTGACAAATGGATCCGAAACTGTGACACGTGTCGGTTTACCCCTTTTCATGCTAAGCTTCGACAAATGTGAAAGCATAGACAAAATTTATGGATTAAAAACAATTCTAGATGTGACTGTTAAAATAGAAGCCTTGCGCAAAATACGAATTCAATACCACAATGCAAACGTTGTCAGGGATTCAACCACACTCAAAAGTATTGTCAGAAAGATCCGCGATGTGTCAAATGCGCCGGCGGACCTCTGTCGACGGATTGTAACGAAAGTAAGACTACACGAGCTACTTGTATTAACTGTAAAGTAAATCATCCGGCTAACTATCGTGGCTGCGAAGTAGCAAAAGAGCTTCAGAAAGGACGAGATAAAATCAAATCGAAACTCCGTCAACCACCAAAATCGGCAACAAAGGACGTAGTTCTAAAAACCGTGCCGAAACCAACTGTGACTCGATCGAAAACTGCTGAAATAAAAGGGCAGACTCAACCTGCGTCTTCAATAACTCAAAAAATGAAATCAGCTAATGTGAAATCATCACACGTCGGAGCAAAAACCTTCGCCCAAACAGTAGCATCTACAAGTGAAAAAAGCTGCGAAGAACAATCAACTCCCGCTACAAATATATTTAATATTATTTTAGAGAAACTTGACGAACAAACCAGAACGAACAAACTTATTTTCGCAAGGCTAATCGACCTCGAAAATAAGATTAACAGCAAGCGTACCTTAACATGAATATGTCAATTAAAATATTAAATTGGAATGCGAATGGTCTGCTACAAAAAATTGACGAACTAGTATTATTTATTAGAGAAAAAGATACCGATATTTGTCTGATCTCTCAGACACACTTGACGAAGCAATCGTGTGTAAGCTTAAAAGGGTACTGTGGTTACCATGCCTGCCATCCGTTCGAACGGGCAAGAGGCGGTTCATCCCTGTTTATACGCGACAATATAGATCATTTGGTAGGGATAAGTATAGAATCTGATCCTATACAATTAAATACGGTTCGTGTAAAAAATAAACATTACTCATTTAACGTCGCGTCCATTTACTGCCCTCCGCGTAGTATAATTGATCAAAGCGAGCTCGATCGAATTTTCCACACTCTAGGCCCAAATTTCGTAATTGGTGGAGACTTTAATGCGAAACACCCCTTTTGGGGTACCATTTGTAAACGATACCCTTGTAAAAAAGGAAGTTCCACCTACGTTAACAAATAAACGTACGAATTGGCAAGCATTTAGAAATTATCTACAAGATAATATCGAACTTGGAGTACCGCTGAGAACAGCATACGATTTAGAAATAGAACTCGATAAATTTATAGAAGTAATACAGTGCGCTGCGTGGAGCAATACACCTCTCGCTAGAAAAACGACGATAAAACGTGTATTGCGATATCCACCGGAAATACGAGAGTTAGTAAGAGAGAAACGTAAGGCTCGTAAGAAATGGCAGCAGACCCATGCGCCGCAGCATAAAACTCGCCTCAACCAACTGTCTAACATTCTGAAGGCGAAAATTAAGTCGTTTAAAAATAATAACCTAAATACCTACTTGACAGGCTTGTCAGGGAAAAAGGATACCCATTACTCACTCTGGAAAGCAGCCAAAGGCTTAAGAAAACCTCAACCACATGCGGCCCCAATTCGGAAAAATCAATACGAGTGGGCAAAAGAAAATAAAGAGAAAGCGGATCTCTTCGCAGATCATTTGGAAGAAACGTTTAAATCACGCGACGGACAAACGTTTCCTGGAAACTCCTACGGTTCAAACACAAATAATGAACATTTTTGTATAAGAAATGCTACTTTGACAGAACTTAAGGAAGAATTGAAAAACCTCAAGCTCAAAAAAGCTCCTGGTTATGATTTAATCACAGGCGAAGTTCAGAAAGCGCTTCATATGTTTATCTACCTAATTAACGCCGCGTTTAGATTAGAACATGTCCCTAGTCAGTGGAAAGTGGCGGAAATAATAATGGTGCCGAAACCGGGTAAACCCCCAACAGACAAAAAGTCTTATAGACCAATTTCCTGCTTCCGATAATGTCTAACGAATATTTGATGTTTAAGCCCGGTTGTGGAAGAAAGACGACTTATTCCTAATCACCAGTTCGGTTTTAGAAGTAAGCATTCAACTATCGACCAAGTACATCGAATATCTGATGTTATAGAAAAATCGTTTGAACAAAAGCAAGTCTGCTCAGCTGTATTTCTCGATTCGCAAGCCTTTGACAAGGTTTGGCACGAAGGTTTGAAACACAAGCTTCGAC
The DNA here is from genome assembly GCA_905231855.2 of Eristalis tenax. Classification (NCBI taxonomy): domain Eukaryota; kingdom Metazoa; phylum Arthropoda; class Insecta; order Diptera; family Syrphidae; genus Eristalis; species Eristalis tenax. The sequence continues at coordinate 97,020,296 of HG993125.1, forward strand.
AGTTCCTCCCGAGAAGATTTTACACAATTTTATCGAATTATCTAACTGATAGAATCTTCCGTGTGAAATATGGGAAAGAATACTCCCTATTTAAGCCTATACAAGCTGGAGTACCACAAGGAAGTGTCCTTGGTCCCCTCCTTTACTTACTTTATAGCAGCGATATACCGCAGGACGTAGGCACCGTGCTAGGCACATTTGCTGACAACACCGCCATTTTAGTAACTGCCAAAACGGTCGAAGAATCAACCAGAAAATTACAATGTGCTCCAGAACGGATACACGAATGGACGAACACTCAGCGAATTGAGCTTAACGAAGCTAAATCCGTTCATATACATTTTACGTATAAGAACGTGAATAACTTGCCCGTTTTTATAAATAATGTTCAAATACCCTTCGGTAATGAAGCGAAATACCTCGAAATGACTCTAGATGTAAAGCTTAAGTGGAAGGAGCATGTCAAAAAGAAACGTGAAGAGCTCCAATTAAGATACAAAGACATGTACCGGCTTATTGGAAAATATTCCAAGCTAAGTATTGACAACAAATTGTATATAAGCAATTTGTCATATATAGCAGTTTGTCAATTTAGCAAGTGCTAAAACCAGTCTGAACGTATGGTATACAACTATGGCGTTGTACCAAAGAAAGTAATAGAAACATACTACAAACATTTCAAAATAAAGTGCTAAGGGCCATCGTCAACGCATCCTGGTATATACGAAACAGCGACATCCACAGAGATCTTGGAATTCCATCAGTCCATGATGAAATTACGAATTTTGCTCGTAAGCATAAGCGTCGTCTGGAAGAGCACATAAACTCTGCTGTCCTTCCAATTCTCGACGAAACCAACGCTTTCCGCCGTCTTCAAAGGACTAAACCCCTTGACCTAGCACGGTGAATTCAACCCGCGCTTAGCTGCGATGATAGCAAGAACTCTCAATGGAGAATTTCTTGCCAAATGCGCCTAGACCAAGAAAGTAAAACTGCTGGATAAGTGTAAGACTTAGTTGTAGTGGAAATATATTAAAAATCCCTTTCGCTATGTGGGAACGGTTCCCATAGTGTCATTTGAAGATTTTCACTTACACCCGCAAAAAAAAAAAAAATTGTATGTGTATCACAGCACTTAGTTGGGACGATCCCATATTTGAGGTCGCCAAAAATGCTGCGAAATGTTTAGGCTTCCTTAATCGATGCAAGAAATACTTCACCCTCTCTGATTTGCCTTCAATTTATAAAGCGTATATCCGACCCAAGCCTGAGTACAATGCTCACTAGATAAAATCTACAGGCGAGTGATAAGACTTTTAGGAGACAACAATATCGCGAAGTCATTAGACTCGCTCAAACATTGACCTATCGTCTCTTCTTCGTCCTTTTTCAAACGATGCTCAAGCCAACTGCATTCCTCCTCTACATGAATTCAACCGCAATACCCACCTCGCCAGGAATGATCATCAGTTTGCCTGGTTTCGGACTCATCGTTTAATAAAGACTCGTTTTTTAGCCGCCCTAAGCGAATATGGAATGTTCTTTCCAGCCCATATTAAATATTTAAGACTATGTGCACATGTATGTACCTGCTCTCCCCTTCTCCATATATTCTTCAGCTCGAGCTTGACCCTCGGACACTTAAGAGTATTAGTACAGTAGAGCAAATACCGCAGTCCTGCTGATATCTTTGATATTTGCCACTGGGAGTGCTTTAGTTCTTTTTGGACTACGTATAGGGCTTGGTAGCCTTGTCGTTCTTCAAGTTTACGATTCTTTCAATTCTCTGCAGTCTTTCTAGTCTTTCTTCGTTAAATACACTACACTTGTTAGGCAGCAGGCAGAGGGAGATACCTTTGTCCTCCATCTTTCACTGCCAGTCCTTTCGTCCGGGTTGCATCCATGAGGGAAGACTTTCCAAGCAGCGGGAACTTGAAGTCAAAGGAAACGCATGAGTCGTTTAACATGCCGCTTTAGTTCATTGAAACTAAGCAACCAACTCACCTCGGGATACGTGCATAATACATGCATTCCTTTCATCTATTCAGTCCAACATTCCACTGAAATTCTCGGAAGCTTTAGTCCTTGCGGCACTCACCCGCCGCGTTGTCAAAATACCAATTACTGTCAGCAATGATCTTACGCACAAATTGTGACCATTGTTGCATAAATTGGAACCGAAAATCACAAGCACCCCAACATTCGTGTTCAAATGATATCGTTGATTAAAGTCAAACAAATGCGGTGTGCTCTTAACGCCCGTTCATCGGTCGCTTGATGAAAGTTTATTTAATTCGGACGTCTTAATTATATGTGCCGCATGTATTCGTTGCCAAGAGCCGTGAAATGAATAGGGGATTAATTAGGACCTACCTTCCTCTATTATGCTTATTTGTGTACACAGATAGATGTGTGTGCGTTTGGAACGGCCATTGCTTTTCAATTGCTCCTACCAAAGTCCAATCAAATTAGCATTCGAAAGCATCCGACCGCATCCTCAATAATTTAGTCCTGCCAACTAAGCACAAGTGCTTTCGCTATTCACAACATTCCGACTCAAGTTTCGGTCTGTGTATGCTCCCAATATTCGGCTCTGTGCGGGGATTGGATTGAATGGAAGAGGGTGAGTCCCCGGGCCGAGTATTTGAATTGAAGACTAAGATATTTAAGGCATAGTAATTAACTTTTTTCGTCCGCAGACACAAGGCGCAGCCTGACCCAATAACCATCCCGTTTCCGACTGAACTATGTCACTCTGTATCAGGGCCCGGGAATCTGCCACCCACAGCAGCACCGCAACTGCTTGACTAATCTGGACAAACGTATCCTTCGCAAAATTTTCGATTTCGATTACCCATAAATGGTATTGGCAAAATAATTAAATTTAATTGAATTGTCTTATCTGCAGCATCATCGAAACCACATTATGCTCTGGCGCACAGGCCACTCGAAGGGACATTGAACGACACATCGAAACGCCCCCAATTTACCTGAGACAGTCACACCAACACGTATTCGATGGAACACGTTCGAGTGTGTTCTCTTTGTTTATGAATAGGCAAGTAGAGATGGGGTGAAGTGGACCGGGATGCCTTTAGGGGAATTTCCTCTGCTGCAATGCAATATTTTAATTGGATTTCTAATAATATTGGACGATATGTTGGGCGCAGAGGTATGAAAGTTGAGTTGCGACATCTGCATCTGCACTGATGGTGACATTGATGTCTTCGAAACTAGTGTGATTTCCTCTGTGTGGAAATTGCAGTCAAGGGTGTAGGTGTTAATTTTCCATGCAGTGTATTTATCTGGGATCCAAGTCAGTTCACTGGGCAATACAAAGGCACAGTGTGAAGCGCAATATTCACTGCATTAAAAGGGCACACAAGGAAAAATGTACTTTAATAAATACAAAATAGGGTGTTTTTTAGAAGTTTAGTTTTTAAACTTAAACTGTTTCTACAGATTGTCAATCTGATTTGTTTTGTCATTTTATGAATAGACTAGCCGGGTCGGCCACAAGTTGCTGTGGTTCAGTACATACAGTACGATGGATAAATATTGTGTTCATTCCCAAATAGTCAATTCAAAACTAATTGAAAAGGGCTAGAAAAGGGAAAGATATGTAAATGAAGCATTTTGTTTAAATTTCCATGATTGAAATTTCCTGAATTGAAATAAAAATAAAAAAATGATAGTACAACGATATGCGTTTTACCTTTCCCAGAAAAAAACGTCATGTTCAGCAACAAGGGCGATCGGTTGATGGCATATCATAATGGCTCAGTGGCAAATTTGAAATTCATATACATTAAACTTCAATTAACACTAATACTTCATTGTGTGAAACCCACATTTGGCCTGGAGTTGTTTTTTTTAACTCGGTGTGGTATATCTTCAATCATATAGTTTTTATATTTTTCCCTAAATGTTTCTCCAAACATGTTGTCAAAATAATTGCAAACAGTGGGAGAATATTATTCGGCATGGTTGTCATCGCTACATCAGCAAGTGTCAAGCGGAAATGAGTGTCGTCTTCCAGCAAACATGAATCGACCATTAACGGTACTTATAAATTCGAAAGAAGTTAGTTTGGGAACATTTACCAACAATGTACTGTGGAAATGAAGTACTGTGTAAAGCTGACACATGTCTAGGCTTTGACTATACCTGCTATAGTAAGATGACTATGCCTGCTTTCCCCGTTTATGTGGCCCCTTGACCTTATTTGTTTCATGTGAAATAGCGTATAACATCTGTATAGAATATTTTTTTCTAATCGGCTGAACACATCCTTTTTTTCACGCAATGTTAAAACTTCAACTAGTGTAGTTTTGAATGACTCATATTTTCTTAGTTGAAATATACGCGTTGAGGTGTAGGGAAGAATGATGTGCTCTACTCTTTAACATTGCTTATAATATCTTATTTTATTGTTATTTTCTAAAAATAATTTAATATTTTAACCTGGCAATACCATATCTGTAAACGTCATTGACTTTCCTTGATTCTGCTTTTTATAGTGATACTGCATTATTTTCGTTGTTGTAAGTGTGTGAAAAATTCTGGTGCTATCGAAGAAATAAATTTGGAATTAAACCAAGGCAAGCTTTTCAATGAATACATAAAAATTCAATATTTGTGCAACATTTTATGTTGCTGGAACAGTTGGGGCAGATTTGATCAAGTGTGATTTGATCATGTTCAAAACTGTCTGATAATATTTTATTATAATTTTAATTATAATAACCTTCGACATTTCATTTAATAAATCAAATGAAATTTCTCACGCCAAGTTTTTTAAGGGTCCTTTCAACTGCGGTGCGCCACCATAGAATCTCTTGTTTGCTGATTGTTCTAAAAAATAAGTCTTTCACGTAGATCTCCGAGTGAATTATCTTAGCAGTCCTTGGGTATTGGCCGGATTTCTAGGGAGGTGATGATGCTTTCCCAAACTTTACCGGTCTCAGGCGATTCTAAGTATGCCCATATTAGATTACTATATAAAATAACATCTGCTTTGATAACTTTTGCGTCAGATTTTTCGAAATATCTATTGAATTGAGCACAAAATAAATATTGCCCTACTTTACTCTAAGAAGCTAAAATAGTTTGAATTCTATGTTATGTTTTTTTATGAATCGTTGTTGTTTTTTTTATCAAGTATCAATTTTGAGTGTGTGATTGACAACTTAATAATCATTGGCAGTAATATTAGATGCAAGTGTTTTATTTCATTTCGAATTTGCATACCTCTAAAAAACACCCTTTATAAATTAAGAATAACCTAAAAATAAAACAATACACACCATTTTTAAAGATTCAAACAAAAAATTTAGGAAAAAAATATTAGGAATGAGAATTGAATTGAATGAGAATGAGATTGAATTTTTTCTTGTGATAGTTTGCCAAACGTTTTGTTCGGTCGAATTCGTTGATCAATTGTTGATGCTTTAAATTTGGTGTAGCTTTGCCAGCGGTGGGTCAAGCGGTCGGTCGAGTTTTTTGATGACTCGGTTCAATATGTGCTTCCCCCAGAGAAACTTGCCGAATGGTGGCAAGTCTCATCGATTGCAATGAACGCTCGCCGTGAAATTAACCAGTCGCCAAGGTTAAAGAAAACGATGTTTTCACTTTTGGATCCAGTCTGTCACTGCTTTATTTTCTTCGAAACTTAATTCTAATTTAATACTTCTCATAATGGCATCAAAGTGCTGTGTGACGGTGAATGAGTGTGACGGAAGTGCAGTGCTGGATATTGGATAAGGAATATGTGATTGGCTGCAATTAACTTATATCGTCGGGACGAAGTAACTGACAGTTTTCAAGTTTAACTGAATTTAAGAGAATGTGGAGTGACTAGACCAGACTAGATTGCATAATCACCAAACACTGAGACCATAATAGCCCTATTGTGCCCCCTTTCTTCAGCCCCCTCTTTCCTATCCAGAAAATCCATGATCTCTTTAGATGGGATTCCCTGTTAATGTGAATCGGTTGGTTGTTTTGTATCTGCTTGGTATCAGATTTGGACACTCGACTAGTAGGTGTTCCATAGTATCTTTTCATTGTCCACAGTGTCTACAGTTTTCTGAGCTGTTCCTTGAGCATTTTATTGTTTTTTTTTTAATGTCAGGCTTTTTGGTTGGTTCTTCTGGTTGAATGCGCTGAGTATTTGACCAGTTAGGTATGCTGTTGAATGTCAATGTTGCTTAAACCATGAAGAGAGAAAGGCCAAATGAAAGGAGTTTGCCTGTGCTTGGTTGTCTGACTTTTTCGTGCCCGGCACCCTTGTCACTTTAACCTGATTGTCTCTGCTATCGTGTTACATAACATAGAATATAAAAAGCAAAAAAATGTACGTTTTCTGACAGCCCAGGAGCTGAATGTGAAATCTAAATGTACCATCTTTGGGCGTCATTAGTCATCCAAGGACGGCTATAATCCCGTCTCTTTAATTTATATAGGTCTTGTATTGTTTGTTGAAATCTACGACTGGTGCCATGAGATCATTGATGTCATGACTCACCGTAGTTAATTCATTAACGTGAACGACCATTCTTAGAATATCTAAGCGACACCTTTGTGGTTTTAAGGTCTTTGTGGGGCTACAGCTTGTCTCGCAACTTCAGCCTGGACAGCAATATGTTGGTGAAGGCTCAACACTCACATGTGCTTCATTAACCAGGGTTAATATAACCATTTTCATTTTACAATATCTTGGACACTATTTGCTCAGACATCTTTACACTGGGGAAATGGTAAAAAAGGAACCTTTATAGCATCCCCTCGGTATATCGCAGCTTCTAAGCCCTTTGACAAATATGAACTTGACCTAAGCTTTATAACAGCGTTTCCATTTCAGAAACATCAAAAGCCATTTCGTCCTTCCAAAATACCATTAGAAAAAATGTTACGACATTGCAAGTGATCAACGAGCCGTCTGTGAGATTTATTGCTTTGAGGACGGATTGTTTGATATAAGTCATCCATTTGCATTCTTTACAATTGCTCTCACGAAATCCTCTCAGACGTGCAAGCTCAAAGCCTGTTTACAATTCCTGCCACTCGCCTGCTTTCAAAGATCTCACAGGTGCATAAATGCATCTAAAGTGCTGTCAACACATCATTGCGCTCCTATTGTTCTAGAAAACTCATAAAATTGTCATTAATGGGGAAAAATGCACTTAACTGAATTATGTGTGTCTACCACAGGAGTGGCTGAATCACATTTCTCATGGATACACCAATATATTCACTCTGCTCGTACGGTACTTGGGCCAACAATTTTAATGGCTAGCCCGACTGCAACGGAAGAAATTCAAAAATAAAAATTAAACATGAATAACGATGCATTAAATTGGTGCATAAAGCTTCACTACTGCATGTGTATGCAGAGTGAATATGATAAGAAATATGTATCCATCCAATACTTGGTTACAGTTGTAGTGACTCCATTAAAGCATTTAACAGTTACATAAATCAGTGGGAAGTGTGTCGGGGGGACTCTGCTCAGAGGTCGAGCAATGGCTTGCTCTGTTTCCGGCCAGAACGTTTTAAAATGATTTCACAATAATTCAGCGACCGTATGTAAATGTGCACGTATGTGCATCAAGAGATCAGCACAGTAACTCTGCTGCTCTGATATGTCGTCAAACTACACAATCACATATCGCCCCTTTATTCAAATGCACATATCAAGCCCAGCATATTTCTATAACGAAACTATTGTCTAGAAACATAAGAATTCATTACTTACAATGACCGAAAGAATATGGGCGAGAGCATTTCTCCATGCTGTTGTGGGAATTACTCGGGATAGGTTGAGAAATGCGGCGGTGCGCGAGGAGCTCAATATGGTAAAATATAAGGAACTGCTTCTTCGAACGGAGAGAGCTATGCTTCGGTGGTTTGGTCATGCTGCACGAATGCCCCCTTCATCACGACTTCCGAGGCGGACCTTGAATGCCATTTCATCAGGTACGACCGCTTTTCAGACCAAGGACGAGGTGATTGGACCAAGTCCAAAAACTCGCCTGGTTACGCTGGAGAGCATCCGCAGGAGAGCATCCGTAGGGAGAGCGTCGGCAGCCTTTTATATAATTCCTCAACCTCAAAATCAGTTATTGTGAAATATAATTAATTCTGGAAATGCTTATGAAATAAGAAAGTTAATTTACGTCAGAGGTTTAACATTGTCCAGGACTAGCCTAAGCTTAGAGCACTCGTTTTATGCCAATAGTTTAGATTTTAACACTTTAGACAATAGTTGAGGTCGTGAGCCAAACTAAGAGAGGTACCTCCTCTCTTATTGGCTCTTCGAATTCGAAAGGTATTCTCGGATTGGTCCGAAAAACTTTATAAAAAGCGCTGTAAAGTTGACACTTATGATTCTTTACATATCTGCTGAAGACTTTTTGTCTGATAGTAAACAAAACAGTTTTCACACAGCTTGAATTTTAAGAATACAATTGTAAGGTCACAAAAACACAATAAAGAACGCAGATTCAATCGAGAACGTTTTTTCTTCTCACCAGCTTTTATTTAACAGCGACCACTAATAACATCGATCAGGCTTTTATAATATTCGTATAAGATTAATGTAACAGTATGACATAAGAACATACAACGTAATTGAGATTTGAGAACATACATAATTGAGAACATATGTGTACATCATTGAAAGAATTATAGCAGAATTGCATTATTAATGATTGTGTGTGTGTATGTGGAAGGGTGCAGGGCGACACGTCATTTTTATTTCTCTTTTAATCATCGTTAATAAATTTAACACTTACACAATTTAATAAATCATAAGCATGTTTAGTTTTGATAATCTTGTCAAAAATCATGGGGTATAAATAAAACACTGAGGTCCGCTGTGATGTGCCATTTCTTCAATCTGGTACTGGAGAAGATAGTGCGGCGGGCAGCTGTAACACCGACAAAATTAAGGCAAAATTAAGGCACAGAAAATAAGCAGACATTTACTCGTCTAAATCAGCTTCTCCCAAGCAAATAGGGAACTCTAACTATTACTGCAGCTCGTAATCAAAAATAAAAAAAAAGAATCCTCTCACATTAGTGTTGAGTAGGACTTGTATTTGCAATGAGTTTGTATGAGGCACTAATTTTAGAAAGTGAAGTGATATTATGTCCCACATCATCTGAGGTGTAAAATCTGTCACATAAGAAGGACATCCATACGTCATTGTTTGGATGACATTGCAAGTGTTGTCATAAATGTGAATGAATGATTGGAAAAGTTAAATGATTTGCCAGTTAAATGTTCAGTACAGCAGAAACGAAAATGTCCCAACTGAGTGAACGTCTAAAGCTGTTTTGCACCGCACTATTAGGCACGTACCAAGCACCAGCTTTTCATCGATTTTTAAGCCGCATACGACAGAATTCATAGCAAGGAGCTATTCGATACGATGACCGAATTCAGGATTCCGGGAAAACTGATCTGAATTGCACAGAAAATCTACATCAGCTCTGTTGAACGCCTAGAATCAACTGATTTTCGCTGGAATTTGACTTATTCAAGATAGATTTCCATTGCCTTGAAATAAAAACTTTTTTGAATTCAACGAACAACACAAGGAAAAGGATGGCCAGTGGCGGAGCGTGGTTGGGGGCTGCACAGGGCAGACCCAATTCTTCCCGCCCCTTGTAAATTGTTTCCACGCTAAAAAACCTTTCGATGTGTTATACCAACATATATGCAGGTTAGGATAGTGAATGAAATGGTCGATTGCTATTCGGAAAGACAGTGGCCGCACTTAGGCTAGCATATGCCGTTGTGCTACTACACGGATTTAGGAATACCTATTCCGCAAAACTATTTAGTTCTTGAATAAAGCGATGAAGATGGCTGACTCGTGTGCTGCTTTGTTCAGCCGGGTTTTCCAACATACTAAGCTCCCAGAAGTCTAATTATATGGGATGAATGGCCACTGCAGTTGCATAGCAAGTGTACAAAGGTTTCTTCCTCATCCTCGTCTTCACAGCCTCAGCAGAAGTCGTTGTAGTGAAGGCGTGAGTCCCCTGTTATAGGGATATATATAGAAGCATTTGCATTTCCGGACGTGAAGCTGAAGGTGGCATATTTGGAGTATTAGTTCAGGACAAAATGTCTTTGTTGTTTTGTACTACTTCAGAATCCGAATTTGCAATTTCCATTGCCATGGGGCATAATATAGAGTCAAATTATGAAAAAAAAGGGTGAATGAAAATTACAGGCACCTTCTCGAGCGAACACGTTAGCAATATTATACAGATAAGTTGGTATCAAGAAAATAATATGGATAGTTTAAATTTTCAGAGACTTTCTGAAAATCTGAGAGATTTAGAAAGATTATCTTTTTTGCTCGACTTTCCTCTTACAACTGGTCTTAAGAACTAAACCAGGGAATAGCATCTAGAGATGGGTCATCGAGTTGCTATTCCTTGAAATATAAATATAAACAGATATTCTCTTAATCTAATCCAGATAAGAGCATTTCGTCACTGGAATTGATTATTCTAAGTAATTACTCTACGTGCTTTTTATATAATTATTTACATATTTGGGTACTTAACTTGCATATATAAATTTATGTGCGTTCTGTTTTCTTCACCAACGTTGGCAGACAAAATATTTGGCTGCTTATGTAGGTTTTCGCTAATGCAATTTGGGGTTAAGATTATTTTAATACACTTGACACTTAAGCCGTGGCAAACGGTGATTTAAGGTAAGCCACCATTTAAGTTCAATTCATCGTTAAGCGGCCTCTGTCAAGACTCCCGTCTTGTAGCTTGACTATCGTAGTATTAACTGATTGAAGGACAATTAAGTATTTTAACTTGCATATATAAATTTATGTGCGTTCTGTTTTCTTCACCAACGTTGGCAGACAAAATATTTGGCTGCTTATGTAGGTTTTCGCTAATGCAATTTGGGGTTAAGATTATTTTAATACACTTGACACTTAAGCCGTGGCAAACGGTGATTTAAGGTAAGCCACCATTTAAGTTCAATTCATCGTTAAGCGGCCTCTGTCAAGACTCCCGTCTTGTAGCTTGACTATCGTAGTATTAACTGATTGAAGGACAATTAAGTATTTTAACTTGCATATATAAATTTATGTGCGTTCTGTTTTCTTCACCAACGTTGGCAGACAAAATATTTGGCTGCTTATGTAGGTTTTCGCTAATGCAATTTGGGGTTAAGATTATTTTAATACACTTGACACTTAAGCCGTGGCAAACGGTGATTTAAGGTAAGCCACCATTTAAGTTCAATTCATCGTTAAGCGGCCTATGTCAAGACTCCCGTCTTGTAGCTTGACTATCGTAGTATTAACTGATTGAAGGACAATTAAGCACGTGTCAGAACTCAACAAAAATTATCCAGAAGCTTGTCGCATTTCAAACAAACAGCAATCGAATAAATAAAAATCCCACGCCACGTTTACGTAAAAACCGACTGACTTTGATTTCGAGAACCATAAATATGCGGCGAAAAAAATAAAACAGTTTTCATACAATCCACTGCTTTAAAATCTGGCAGCTGCACATGTAAACATTGTCCGCACACGTTGACAATTCGTTGAAATTCAATTTCCATTATGCTCCCATTTTCAATCTCTTCCTGCAAGGCTCTATGAAGATATTTACATTGTAAGCCCCATCCACGTCAGAAGAGACGACGAAATTCATTTTCATACAGGACTCAAATTTCGCCTCATTAGATCCAACGACACAGGTGAGCTTCGAGCTCACCCTTGTTTCGAGCTCACCTTTGTGCCAACCTACACACTGGCCTTCCATCATATCCATTACTTTTTGTCTCCAGTGTACCAGCCCTCAGACCCTCGAAAAATGTCAAACCTGAATACCTGAAATTACCGCATGCATTCTATCTCCTCTCGCACACAACTCATTCTCGAGCTTATAAACACTACTGGGATAGAATGGTTTTCCATCTCAGGATTAAATTCAAGCCGTTGACAAGGCGAGGGGCACATTCATTATCCTAATGAGTTGTTTGCGGCCGCTCGTCTGTCTAATCATCATCCTTGCGGCCTTAGTAACGAACTGTCCGACATGCAGGACCCATTGGGACAAGCATGTTCTCGTCTATTAATTATCCCAGCTGCCCAGACGAACATCACCACCCGCATACGGCCTCAATCCAACCCTCTCGGGGCCGCACTTAATTCATCTAATTATCGAAACTGATTATAATAAAAATGGATGCGTGTGTACTTGCTATGCGTTCAGGCTCAGTAGCCACCGGCACAGCCGCAGCCACAGTTGTGAAGATATTTCATTAAATTCTGGCAAAATTGATTCGGCTCTAATAGAAATTGATGTGTGGATGTGCAGATGCGAGTGCGAGTTGCTGTTGCGTTCTGCTCCCGCTTTCCGCCCGGTTTCCTGCTTTTGGCGCATTTGCCGCGTATCTACCAAGCTAACCGCCAACTTTTCGAATTAAGATGTAATTTGCTTGTGCTCGTGAGCTCATCTCGCAAAAAAGAAAGTTATCTCCGCTCAGGATGAGCGTGGAACAGCGGCATTAGACTGGAGGAGGATGAAGTTTACTGCTGGATTACTATCAAATATAGATTTGTGCTCTTGGGGAATTAGGTTGTTTTTGTTGCTACGTCGGATACACATAGCGGTCACTGGAAAAGGGGAAAGTTTGCCCACCGACTATATCCCTTTTCTCGGATTGTCTTTGGCAATTCCGTCGAAAGCCAGCGAGGAATTGATTAGTCACGACCTCATCAAAACTTCTGTGCAGTCTTCTGGAAGTGCTATCAGCAGCCAATTAGAAGCTATCAGAAAGTTGAAATGGCCACAAGCTCGCACGCACTATTCTTCCCTTTTTCTTAAGTGGCTGCTGAGTGCGGGCCAACTTCATCGTTTCGCTTGCTTCGTCGTGCTTGACTTGATTAAACTTTTCAAATGTTTTCTTTCATGGTGCGTCCCTAATCTCCGCCGCAGGGTGCTGGTCGGTACTGAAATCTGGGCGCTCCGTGTACCTGTCGAGTTTATTGGTTGAGTGGCATGTCTCTGCAGCTATTGACTAACCGATGCATACCCTCATATGACCGTGGTAAGAGCTTAACGCTGACATACAGGCACTCAAGCGCCCTCTCTGCAGCGCATATATCGATCAGAAAGCAACTGCTGGGCGGAGGGAGGGGCAAGAGGGTGGGAAAAAACATAAAACATACAATAATACTAGTGCGACTAAAACAAAAGACACAAAAGACATTGAGATTACAATTTCCATTATGGCACCCCTGGCTGTTGGCGTGTACAGCGTGATGCAACGGCGCGGAACGGAACTCAGTGGAACCAGGCAGTCGTAGTGCTGTGTTAATGGATGCTTTTGTGTAACGCGCAAAAAACCAACACACCAACACACACACACGCATCGACTAAATGCAGGACGATATGCAATGCGGCTGGATGTGAAAACAACAAAATTCTTCGCTGGTGTGGAAGGCAGGAGGTGCCCTGCCTTAATTCCGGTCCATCGTTGAGCCGTGCTCTGCATCTCTGCATCTCTGCAGTGTGGCGCGTCCCGGTGTTCAGTCTCCGGAGTTCATTCTTTCACAGTTAAATAAGTTGTTTTATGCGAATTCAAAACCCATGCGGCGCCATTAATCGATGTGTTTAAAATGTTCAATTGAGTGCATACTGAAAGGGTTATGAATATCAATCATTGTTTGATTTTTTAATGCATTCTGGCACCTCGCTTCACCTCCATTCGTCTCGCAGGATGGATCCGTGTTATTCAGTCGTCACTCTTTTTATTTTCCCTTTTCTTTTTTGCTGTTCAGTAAATTTACGTTTCTGAAAAGATAATTTCACGGCGAAAATACTGCAACGGAGAGAGTTGCTTGGTGAAATCATGTGCAAAGTGAAATGCTGAAACATTGGCCTTGCGACGGAATAATTCTGAGATATATCCGGAATGGGTGCAGACATTAACGGTAGAGTTCTATTGTAAGCGGAAAGCCGCACTTGTAGCTTATGTATATATACATATGTATATACACATATAGCTAATAGTATGTTAACACAAGACGCGAAATTGCACCATTTCGGCATAGCAATTACGAAGTTGCCCAATGTGTTCACGGCATAAATGAATTACATAATATACAGGTGGCCAACTTCACAGCTGATTTTCACCTTGCCTATCAACGAATTTGAGAGGTTTTCTGACAGTTATTCATACATTTTTTACGGTTTTTCCCGAAATAATGTGAATGCCCTTCTCTGATTGTTCAATTTGGTTTGAGAAACGGATAAAAAAAACGATTGTCAAAAATTTGATGGGACAAGAGCCTATACGAACATTGGTGTTTTGGATTCTATGACGAACATATGTCAACACACCTTATTTTGCCAATTTCGCGTTATCCACAACTTATAATCCATGCTTTCTATTTGCTCTCATTACTATTATACGAATTCCTATCTCTGATACACTTATTCTTTTGCCATAGTCTTTGACTTGAGAGAGTTCATGTAAATGCATAACTAATTTTGGCCTATTTTTGCTTTGGAGCCTTGTGGTGAATGGACGTATGGAACATGTAAGATAAAAAAAATAAAATTATTGTAAGGTTGTGTTATTTTAGTTATTTTTTCTTCGTTGAACAATTTATTCACTTGTATTCATCTGGTATTGCCGAATTTCCCACACAACGCCCAAATTTCAAAATTATCGATCGGGATTTTAAGACATATTGGCCTAGGCTAGCTTAGACAGCCATGGAACCTACCCAACCCAGGTTCCCTGTAAAGTGGTAACAACTGAATTTTTAACACTGGGTTCATCGAGCCGAACATTTTAAAAAATGTTTCAGTATTTTGTTTTCGGGTTCCAATAAAAAGCTGGTAATTAATTAGGCTAACTAAATGGAAGCAATGATTCCTTCTATTAGACTAGAGCAAGACGATTAGCGTTATTGGCCTTGGCCTGGACCAATGGCTCTCCAAAATAGTGAGCTCTGCTCCGAATTGGTTGAGGTCTATCTCTAGAAATGTGCGTCGTCTTCCACCCGAGGGTTCTCTGTTACGTTGTCCCACAGGTTCTGAGTGGGCCGGTTGTAATTTAACCATACCTTTCTACAACAGCTATTGATGAATCTTGGCAAGAGCGTTTTGGCAAGATGAGCGTTTGGCAAGCATTGTTTACTGAATGGCCGATAAGTAGCTGTCCACTAAGGATGTGGTACATATGTATGTGGGGATCAGATGAAACTGTAATTCATCTTCACTCATTCAGTCCAATCCTTCCACATCTGAAGAACGCGGAAGACCTTCACTGCCTCACAAAAAAAATAATAAAAAGATTCAAAATTTCAAAGCCTAAATATTCAAGATTTTGATTTTAATCTCTAAAAACAAAAAAGTTACAGATTTTCGAGACAGTGAACCCATTTCGGGACTGTGCATGCGACCATTTCTATTTCTTATGGATCAAATGAAACAAGATGAAATGATACAAAATTACAAATGTGCACTTATTATTTGTTCATAATGCAGTATCTCAATATAAATATTTCTTTTATTTACCAAATTTTGATTCCGAATTCTTGTGGGTAGTTCTATGGAATACCCACAAGAGCTAATGCAAAATGCATTTTTATATATCGAGGACATTTGTCAAAAACCTCTTTATAACGAATTTCACGAATCATTGCAGAATATAAGAGATCCGGCATATAGAATCCTTTACTTGCGTCAGCTATACTTTGACAAATACATAAAATGTATGTGTTATTATGGGATGTATCATAGACCAACGCTGACGCGGACGCGACGGATGTAGTTGCTCTACTTTTAACTTTTCCCTCTCCTTCAACATTGACAATCATCACACTGTGACATTTCTATAGAATATGAATTTTAAATTGAAATCTGGGAGTTGGTTCTCATCGAGGCAAAGTTAAAAATACACGAAAATTTAAACAATGATTTATTATATGTTATTTTCCATTGAAACTTGAAACTGACAAATGAAGGCAGCTGTACGTTGCAGTATTCATTGTGTCATCCCTTGCGTTAGGTACTTCAACCTGATCGAATGCTTTAACGCTACGCAAGTATATATATATACTCACCCGTATGGCACAATCTATATTTTTGTCTACTAGTATGTTTCCACTGGCAAAATTGCACAATTTCGGCATCGCAATTTCCAAATTGCCAAAACTGTTCACACTACGATTGAAGCAATTAGGTTTGACAGCGAAACGTCTTTAGGTCGATATTGTATGAACAATTTTAGCAAAAAAACAACACAATCTGTCAGAAATCTGCTACTGAAATATCTGCCAGTTTTGTTTGTTATTACTGTACGGAAACTGGGATACTCTGTTATAATACACAATTTCGTTCGCAGAAACCGCCGAAATTACGCAATGTGGTAATGGGAACATACTATACGAACGATGTTATGTCTCGTTTAAGAGCAAGAAGACAAGTAGAGACGGGTATAGTCACTTACCCGTACATATCCAAAACTTTTATCACAGGCAAAGGGAGCTGAATACACAAGGCAGCGACTCAGATGTTCTCAGTGAGTTGAGCTGCACGAACGTCATGTTTCGGAATGCGGTACGAACTTCAGCTGGGACCCTACACATTCCGAAAAATCCACCAAAATCATCGGTAAGAGGAACAAGCTGCCACAAAGACTGATATCAATCGAAGGAGACGCATACACGCTGGTCGAGAAAGCAGAAGCCTTTGCATCCTTTTTCAAAGGCAACTTTCAACCATCACCACCCGATTACCCGGAATTTGTCACAGAAGTCAACAGCTACGTCAATGCACTTGAGAATTCATCCGCACTAGATATCATCTTCAGCGAAACCAACCCAGTGGACGACACGACAGGAAATGATGACCTCACAACTGCCAAAGAAATTGCGGGAATTATTCAACGTATCCCAAGGAAGAAAGAAGCCGGGGTTGACAATATTTCGAAATTCGTCATGAAACGAATGCCACAAACAGTGATGATACTTCTCACAATCATCATGAACAATTCCATCAACAATTGCTAGATTCCTAGCAAGTGGAAAATAGCAACAATTTAGTACGGGTTTTAGGAAAAACATTCAACGCCTCTAATGAAATTCCGCCACGATGTTGTAGCTGCGCTGAACAACCGTCGCCTGCTTCCTGGACGTAAAAAGGCCTTCGATACGGTCTAGATTGAGGGACTCATCTACAAGCTGAACCAGATGGGATTCCCATCCAACCTCATCAGAATAATTTATAGCACCAAGACGGGAGTTGCACAAGGATCAAACCTGGAACCGTGGCTTTTCGACATCTACACGGCAGATCAACCACATCCATCCGACACAGTGAACTGCTGTCGACACAGTGAACTGCTGCAGATGACTCGCTGGTTTATGCCAGCTCGACGTCACCACTGTCGCGGAAAGGGTCGAAATCCAAACAGCGATCAAATTTGACTACTATACCAAATGGGGTATTCGTATCAATGCTGGGAAATTGGTACTTATGTGCTTAAGGAGACCATCCTGCGGAGGATGCAGATCAGCAGCCAAATGTCGAAGCATAAAGATAGTGTTCCCTAACGGTACAGAAATATGAACAAATAAGAAGGTGACGTATCTTAGCGTTCATTTCACGGAAAGGTTGAGGCTTAAAAGTCATTCAAAACTGGCCCTTAAGAATGCCAACCTAAGTTTCCATTGCATCTATACCTGGATGCGCAAGCAAAATGGATTAAGCCAGAGGACAAAACTGCTGCTCTACAAGCTGCTTACACTGCCGATCTTAATGCACACCCTCCCAATACAGCACACCATCTCTAAGACCAGTATGTCGAAGCTCGCAATTTTAGAAAGAAAAATACTGCGGGTATGTACCGCACTCACCTTCGATAAGGACCGTTAATGGCACCGCAGCAAAAATAGGCTTTACGAAAGCACGCATCATCCCCCTGCAACAGTACATGGTGACACTGTTGAGAAAGCAGCTACTAGAAATCAACAACCAGCCTAACGAAAAAAAATCCCCGGACAACGCTACCTCAACGCGTCAAATCTGCTAAACGAGCAGAACTTTCCAACAACGTCGAAGAGCGAGCTGCATGCATTCTACCAGGGCAGCGAAAGGTATCACTATCGACGCTAAATCGGTTAGCAAACCACCACCCAAATGAACGATTGGAACAAATGAATGATAAACACAACCAATTTTGTTGTAGAAAGAGATAGCGAAATGTCCTTAATTTCAATAAAACACTTAAAATTTTTGTGGATATGATAATAGGCGTGTTTATTTGCAAGCGTATATCGTCATGCACAAACCAGTGTGTACGGGATTCGAATTAGGATATGTCCTAAAACCTGTAGTTGGACAGGTTACATGAGAAGGTAAGTTGTCGTCTGGCTAAATTTGCTGCTATACCGTCTGGCTGATGACCTCGTCAGGTGCATACATAACACTAGTGCGCTATGGATCGTAGCCCGCATATACGAATTTGAGGTTTGAAAGGGAAAATATGGAAAATGAGCAATTCAGTTCATAATTTATGTACCAAACTAAACTAAAACTAAACTAAATCACCCCGGCACTTTCAGTAACTTTTTCTTGAATATCTCTCCTCGCATAAATCGGATTTTGAGAAAGTTTGTTTTCTATTATTCTATAGCATAAACCAGATAACAGACAATACACAATGAAAAACACAAAATATATTTGAGTCTGTACTAGTTGAGGAATTCTAAGCATAACAACCCAACAAAATGACAATTTGTTTCTTAGGAATAAAAATATTAAACCGATTGTGATCTGTGAACTAAATATGTGAACAACAAGCCTCTCCAGCCAGGATGATCTTTCGCCAGCTGCCTCCAGTTGCACACACGAATCGTAGTCCAACCCAACTCCTATATAACGAATTCCTTGGAATAACGAATATTTTCTATTTCCTTTCATGTCCGTTATCGAGGTTGTAGCATTACTTTCATGTGTGCAAAACTGAGAACTGAACTAGAGGTTGTCACCGCCAGAGCGGATTCAATTATTTTGGTCCCGTAGAGTTCATGGCCGGCCATGAAGTAAATATACAAATAATTTAATTTAAACATAATTTAGAATCTATAATTTTCATGAATTCAACGTGAAAAATGTTGTGTATTTATCCGACATTTCATGTTCGAATTCTAAATTCTATAAATGCATGAATCAATCTCAACTCTAGGACAGGTAGCTCAGATTTAATCCTGCACATTTCGGCCGCATACGCAAGCAGCATCTACATACAGCACTGAACAATTTCAACTCTTCTGCAGGGTATATTGTTATTTGCTAAATATGATTTGTCGATTGCACCTTAAGAATATATACTCTCAAAAATAACCAAGAAACGACTGCCCACAGGCAAGAGCTTTCCAAATTTCATAAATTCTTTGCAAGCGAATGTGAATAATAGGATAGTGCCCAAACAACTTTAGTTAACTTGCTGCAGTCTTTGCTTTAAATAAATTCAATGGACTCCATCACAATACGAGCAGAGGCGTAGCAGGGATTATCAAAGCACACAACACCATAGGAAATTAAATAAACTAAAATCTCTACCACTGCACAATTCACAAACATAGAAGGGATTACCACAAACACTCCATGCATGGCATAGCACACACTCTTCCCTCCGCCTCGCACAGACTTCCCAAATAAACGTATTGAAGTATTGCCCGATTTTGTATACGAAGCCGAACACAATCCTTAACCAAATACGATTTATGGAAACCATACGCCAGCAGAACATCCTCGTGGGACCCAAAGCAGGATACACCAATGTGATACTAAAATGATATTTCAATCCGAGCGATTGTTTCGCTCTGGATGGATGGCAGAACTGAAGAACAAAAAGCAAAAAAAAAATACGCCCCCTACATCACCACGACTCCAAATGCGGCAGATTGGCGTGAGGGGCGGCTGGGTATAATGAACGTCAAAGAAAACTGTAAATGAGATTAGAAAATCTCTATGGCATATTACAACGCATAGTCCTGGTCTGTGCCTGATCCCAGGCCGAGAGGAATTGGGAAGCCATGCCAACAGATTTGTGGTTATTTCATTTTCCACAGAAAGGTCTTGTTGGCTTCTAACCAAGCGCAACGAAACGCCTTTGTATCAGTTCAATGTAATCCGCTTTGATATACTCATTTTCGAAAATTTTGTATCGACTATAAATTCGCCCAAAAAGGCCAGAACGAAGCGGACTCAGACAGGCAGGCAAACTAAGGAACAAAGAAAAAAAAAAAAAAATCAAACATACTCCTCCGCAAGACTGAAGGCGATTTCATGAAGAACGAGTATGCTTCCATGGGTCATGGCACAGCTTGCGGTTTGATGAAGATTTGTGGTGTGCCCATGAACCCGATTTCGGGTAAACCAATCTCCTTTGTGAAACTAATCAAGGACTAATTTACAAGTCGCCGCTTTGAAAGGAGCTTCAGTTTAAACAAACACAAGCAAGTGCGCACACACACTTTTAACGTCGTCGTTGTCGTCGTCGACGGTCCTCTAAGCACCTTTCATTGAAGCATTACTTACACAGCACACCCTCAACTGCCTTAGTACCCTTAGCACCCTTAGCACCCTCAGCACTCTCGGCACACTGTCGGCATTGAAAGGTCCTCTGCGCCAGTTGCCATCGACCAAAACTTCAACGATATATTGCTTCTGAGAGAAAAATGAAAATTTATTCATGCAAATCCCAGGCAAATGGATTCTTCACCCTACGGATGTTTGCTCATCCCATAATGGGAATAAATCACTCCACCAAAAAACCCGAACGGGCTTAGCAGGACCCTATCTCCTATCAGCACACACTCACCGACTAAATGAATCGAAAATGAAGTGATTCCAAGGACTCAAGGACAAATACGAGTACGAGGACGAGTACGAGAACGAGATATTGAGCACGAGAGGAATGGTAAGTGAGGAGGGCGGAAACCCAAAGTGACCAGGACCACACTTGCACTTGCACAGAAGAGTGAGAAAACTAAAAACTAAACAGTCAATAGCAAAACTCTCTACACATCCGCTCTAGCTGCAGGCAAACACTCTCTGACTGGCTCTTCATTGATTTTGCACAACTCCCACACACTCCTCAAGATCGTGCACGCTCTTGAGAAGGCTTTGTTCGAGGATGTTTGCCGATGTATGTGCAATGTGCATGTGCACGCACCCACAGCCTTTGTGTCCTTGCAATCCAAACATGAGCGGAACAAATAATTACTCTCTCCGGCAACCAAAAAGGCTGCAACTTGCTCTGGAATAAAATTTAAATATTTAATTTAATAATTTACATTCGGTTTGGAGCCGGAGTTTGTTGAATTAAAGCCTTCTTTGTCTCCACATTCTTCACTTCGGCCCTCTTGGTCATCGTTTCTAATCGAGGACTGTGGTTAGGATGTCCTTTATGGGGCAGAGCGGAAAGAATAAACATGAATTGCTGTTGGAGTTTGTCGTTTTGTTTTCGGCAAATATTTGCTCGTCCCTACTTGGAGACTAAGCAAATGCAAGGCAATGCAAGTCATCTGCCCTCGACTGTACACTTGGTAATGAAGTAACTTACACTTGAGTTCTGAGAGATGGCTATTTTAGCAGACTCAAGTTGGCAACAAATGACCTTTTTATAAGGCTTTATGTATTCACTAGCAAATGCCGGAATGTTGCAGAAGCCTTGCCAACCTGCCAGGGAGAGCAGATAGAGAAGCTCACTACATCGAGCAGAGCTGGCGCACATACAATTGCACAGCGCACAAGCGACAACCCCTCGAATCGTAACACTTTCTAGCACCGCCTCGCACATCATTCCACATCGTAGGCCAGGATAAAGAGATTTATTCGAAATTGATGATGAGACAAATAGGTCGGATTTGATGGTCGTCCTTGTCACTGAACACAGTTAATGCCCCGCACTTTGGGGGTCGCTGTTAACGGCTTTATAATTCCATCGTCGTTGTGTGTGCGGCTCCTTTTAAACTGCGATAAACGGGGATTTATTGAATATAATAATAAGAGCTAGGAAAATGAATTCCTAGTCGATGATTTCGTTCTCCGATTTATCATGATCCCACAACGATGACTACGACGGCGATGACGACGAGAAGGGCGACGACCACGACGACAACGACAACGGCGATGAACAGAATGACGAGGAGGATGACGACGAAGTCATCCAGCCGTTCAATCATTGAGCCAACTGCTCTAAAGGCATCAAATCCGTAATTTCGATGACTGCCTGCTCGCAAGCCCACCCACAGCCCATTTGGCCGTGTCTGTAGACAGACACCAGCACCAGCACCACTGGCCACGGGACTAACTTGCGCCAACATCAGGATTGGTGGCCTGCAAAAGTGGGTCTCCTCAAATATACCAAAGCTGAACGGAAATGTAGGTATAGCAATAAAGTGGTTTTTATTACATCGCATTTTCTAGATGGGTTAATATCCTATTAAATTGGATTTCAATAATTCGCAGGAATATCCTTGTGCGCTTGCCACATGCAGGAAGGCGGTGGCGGCAGCGGCGCGGATATGGGAGGGGCGCTCACGACTGGAGTGGAAACATTGATAACATTTTGCCGTTTTATATTTCCGTTCATTGGCTTGGATGAGCTAGGAGGACGACACGGTGGGCGTGAAGGACGCCATCTGAGTGTCCTTTATTCTTGTGATCGATTGTAGTTTGTTTCATCGCCAAGAGAGACTGAGCGAGAAGACCAAGACTGCGATATTCTTAGCAGTATTCTGCTTTTTATTGGACGAGAGGTGAGAACGGAATTATAGTAATTTTGTCACACGCGACATATGAAAAGCCACCGATAAGTGGATAACTCTGCTGGGAACGAGTCTGAGGGGAATAAAAAGTATGCTACTCACATCCACTAGGCCTCTTAAGTTATCGCTAGTATTGAGGGTCCTCTTGTTATGATGTGGGGACTAACGAGCGGTGTGGGAGGAAAATGCACTTAAACGCCTCGTTCTCCAAAATACAAAATGTTGCATCTTAGTTTTTGCACCGTCGATAGAGAATACTTTAAGCTGTCAAAAAAAGTTTCCCTTTTTTATCCTCTTGGAGGGTTTTTGTTACAGCACGTCAAACATTGAAATGGTCCCCAGAAGGTGACTTTACTTAAAAGCCTCGCATAAAAAATTGGTAAGCAGTAGGAAAAAAGGGTTTAAGGCCACATGTATGCCTTTTAAAAAAATATATAACTTAAAGTTCCAAGTACCTAATTTTAGGAAATATGCCATGTCAAATTTTGTAAACAAATGCGTCCATGTTTATGAATTTCAAAGTCTCAACTTTGAGGTAAAGGTACAGCCAAACGAATCGTCAAAAGTCAACAAAATGTTGGCTTTCTAGGTTCTCATATTTATAGAATCGAAAAACATATACCAGAGCCTATTTAGACGCATGCGAAGCATGAGTGGTTGCTGAGAAGTTAGGCCCTGGCCCTCTACGGGCTGTAGCTCCACCCATATAATTATAGTATTACCTATACAAAAACGATGGTGCATAGGTGTCTGGTCAACGGGGCTAAACCACTGAAGGAATCCACCTTTTGTTCACAAGGTATGTTCGTGTGGTGACCCAAATTGTGTTTGTTTGTTTTAGACCCCTCTCACCTTATATGTTGAAGAGTCATATTTTAGATTTTCAAATTCACCAAAATTCGATACACGTTCGTACACTACACGAAATAGTTAAATAAAATTAATGTCAGTGTCAAACTTTTACTCGAAACTTGGTGCTGGGTTGACGATAAATGATTTTTTACATATGCGATTTTTACTTATACCACGCGTTGGCCTTATATTATGTGAATTTCTCTAATCAAATAAAAGTGGACCACATGATCTACTAAAGAGATCGCGGGGGCAAACGAAACAGCGAGTGGTCTCCAGGTCACTCGATTCTCCGCCATCACCAGAATATATGTCCTAGTACAACCGTTCAAAGAAGCATCTGCTCAAGTTTGAGTTCTGCGTGTACTGTGTACTTTTTCGCTCTTTTACGGCGAGTAAATGCCACAGCACGCTATCCTTTCGTTCATTACACACAATTTCATAACCATAGGTAAAAGTTGGAATACAAACGGTAACTTGGTTTTGACAACAAACTTGGCCAATCCACAGAAACTGCTCAGCATTACTCCTGCTATCGTTGGTGAAAAGGACCCCGTTATTCTTAAACTTCTCCAACTGTTTCAATGGGCCTCCTTCTTCTAGAATGGGATTTTTCCACGTGCACCCACATCCCCCCGCAATTAGCCGATTTTTTTGACATCCAACTTCTTCAGTTGGGCGCGAATGTTCATTTTCAGCCCCACTTTGACTACCTCAGCCTACATGTACTGACAAAATAACCCGATTTTGGTACACGCATTTCTGCTCTTCCATACAGGAAAACATACTCGAATAGACACATTTTCTGCTCTCCTAATTAGTCGATGGCTGGTCCCCTCGAGCGAAACTTTTCTGTAGTATATCATCGCAAACGCTCTTAAAATTCTTTCTATGTTTGGCATTTTGAACTAATTTCTCAAATCAGTATTGCCTCCTTAGAAGTCACAGGGTGAACATATTGCCAATTCACAAATTATGAACCAAACTAGGGAGCGGAAAGTGAACGCCTGAAGCTGCCCTCGCAATATGCATACCAGCTGCGGTATGTGATGCCTTAATGCTATTTGCTAAGCCGATAAATTCCCAAAAATGTGTGAAAATTCCTCCGCCCGATAAGCCAATGAATGTGTCTGTCACAAGATTGTGCCAAACCCCAACTGACACGAATGTATGTCGGAATTTCACAGCACTGAGCGGATTGCAGCCACCACTCGTATGGGGACCTGACGATCCGTAATTGAATACAAATTTAATCAACGCTTCCCCCTTGAGCCAAGCCATGTTGAAAATCGTTTTTCACGAGACCGTCGGAATACCCGCGGGGGCCAACAGCTGCCCGAACTCGCAAAACTGTTGCACAGTTAATGCTACACACCAGAAGTGATGTAACATCAAATCTATTCATCATTGTCATGTCCTAATTCATGCGAGAATACCGGCAAAATGACTTTGTTTAGGTTCAGTTTATTAAAATTCTTAAAGCGTTCTGTTGCCCGAAAACAAAACGGAAGATCCTCGTGTCATTTGATGCTCACAAAAAGGGATGATTGCTTGCGTGACAGCGAGAGTGAAATTTGAATTTATCGTTAACACAACTGTCAACGTCAACACTAGTAGTAGTAGTAGTAGTTTTTATTGAGATTTTTTTGTTTTTACTTCAGTACAGGGTGTTTTGTTTTTACATGTGTATAACTTTTGGTTTCATATTTTACTGCCGACTTTGGAGTGGTCTGGCTACTCAATTTTGGGAGAGTTTGTTTTTGCGTACATTTATTAATCGCAAGAGCTAAATTTATAAGAATTGAATTGCGGTTACAATATTTTATACGTCCACTCAACAAGACGATATCTGTATTATAGAACTTAACCTAGATAACAACGGATAGGTGGATAGAGAGAGAGGAAAACTTAACCTAGTGTATAACAACTGACAGTCGCGGCAATAGCCGTCTCTGTCTAGTACACCGAAGTGTGCGAGGAAGACTGGTATAAAACAGCCGTATATTTGTTAAATTGTAGTATTGTTTTGTCTCGTTTTTTTTTTTTTTTTTTTTTACATTGTAAGTTTGACATATGGAACTAGGTTGGAATTCAGATACCGAGTTCCATGTGTGTTTGGGATACAATTGACAGGTACATACATAATTAAGAGTTAGTTCTTAAAGTAAGGCATTGCTATGGTGTATATCGAGTATATTTACATAAATAGTTAATTTAAGTTAATAAAGTTTTTTTTTTTTTTTTGGGTATTCACAACCATTTATTTTTTTTTAAGTCTATTTTTCGGGCTTCTTAGAAGTTGAGCCGCTTAGCCTCTGTGTGCAGATGCGGATTGCTTTTGGTAGTACGGGGATGTAAACGAGTTGTCGTTCTCTTGTATCGAGAAAGAGGTGTTGGATCCCTCGGCAAGGATACTGATCGGGGAGGCGTAGTACCGGTCGTCTATTGAATAGGCGATATTATCTTCATAAATGGTTTGGATGATAGGATTAGGATGGAATTGGAAGGTTGAAATTCTTTTTTTGGCCATGCTGGTGAGATAATCGAGCAGGGGGGTTATTCCTGACTCTTGGTAGAGTACGTTGTTACTGTACCATTTCCCAGATGGCCTTCTTCTTTTGGACGTGCAGGTTCTTAATATCCTGCGTTCAAATTGCTGTAGCTCCAAAGCTACATTGGGTGTTATGGAGAACCAATTTAGGAAACCGTAGGATATGAGGGGACGGATGAGCGTTTTATAGATCAAGAGTTTTGTTTTTTTCTCGACATTGCGTGAGTTGAGGAGGAGTTTTAGTTTGGCTGCTGCGGCTTTGCTGTTGTTTAGCGCTTTCCTAGCCTGCGGATTCATTTTTAGCCTTTCGTGCAGGTGGACCCCTAAGTATTTAATTGAGTTTGCCAGTGGGATTGAGTTCCCCTCGATAACAAGTTTGAGATTTCGGCTTTCCCGAACAGCTAGGTGATGTCCTCTCCCGGACGCATTCCTGAAACAGACCAATTTGCATTTTCTAATGTTTAAACCTATTCCCCATTTTTTGTAGAATGGGATGACTGTTGTGAGATGGGCTTTCACGTCACTCAGGGCTATATGAGGCCTTTCATTCGCGCTGAACAATATGGTATCATCTGCGTATAGTATTGCCTCTGAATTTTGATGAAAGATCGGGAGGTCGTGCAGGAATAGGTTGAATAGATAGGGGCCAAGGATTGAACCTTGCGGAACACCTGCCAGGATGGGTATCGAGGAGGACTCTTCATTTTCGAAGTGGACGTAGAGGGAACGGTTCGAGAGAAAACTTTGCGTGATTTTTATGAAGGTTGGAGGGAAATTTAGGGAAATGAGTTTATGAATTAAGCCTGCATGCCAGACTGAGTCAAATGCTTTTGTTAAGTCTAGGGCACATGCGACGGTGCATTGCTTCCGCCTTAGGTTTTTTAGAATCTTGTTTTGTAGGTGCAGTAGTGCATGTTCGGTAGAATGGCCTCGTTTGAACCCGAATTGTTGGGCCTGCGAGTGGTCTGAATAATTGAAGTAATCTAGTATTTTTGTTAGCAGGACTTTTTCAAGTATTTTGCCAAGGTTTGATAGCATGGAAATGGGACGGAAATTTTCTATGTTATTGGAGCTATTGTTCTTTTTCACTGGTATCAGCTTTGCTATCTTCCAGTTAGCTGGAAAGTAGCTGTTGTTGATGCAGTTATTTAATAGGGGGGTTAAAAATTTGGCTATTGTAGATTTTGCTTTTTTGATTATGTAATTTGGGATGAGATCAGGGCCTGAAGATTTTTTGTTGTTGAGTGAGGAAATGAGTGCCTCGACTGTGTCCGTTGAGACGAAGTATTCATTGCTCACTTCGTTGGATTTAAAATTGGAAGAAAAATTTATTATCAGCAGGTTTTGTTGCCAGGCGGAAAAGGAGCTATTGGATGTCAGAACTTCTTGGGTGTTTGCCATGTCTGAGGTGGGGGTTCTTTGCGAGTATAGGTCCAAGTAATATTTGCTGAATGCTTCTACTTTCTGCTCTGGGGAGGTTAGGAGTACATCCTCGTATATAAGGTCCTCTTGTGCTGAGTTTATGTTTGATTTTTTTCTACCTGTGATTCGGTCTATTGTTTTGAATACGTTCGAACAGGGTTTTAGGCTGCTAAGTTCTTTTCTGAACTGCTCATTTAGTTCCATTCTAACCTTGTCCCTGATAATCTTGCTCAGGCATCTTATTCGCGAAGAAAGTTCGGTGTATTCCTGACTAATACGATCACCGAACCGGTGGAAGATTCTTTTTAGTCGCTGCTTCCATGCTTTCCTTATTTTTAGCAACTGCAATGTTTGATCTGAGACTCTTGACCAGTTTGGTCGTGGGTTAATGTTTTGGCTGTGGTTTGAGATGCAGTTTTGGAGTATGTCTGTAAATGATGCTATGAAATGGTCTATTTCAGCATTTGGGAGGTTTCTATTGGTCGGGATGTTTAGGTTCCTGAGATTGCTGCCTAGTGATCTATTGAAGTTGGCCCAGTTGGTATGCTTGAAGCTTGTGGTTGGGTGACACAGGGACGGTAGGGTTGAGTCGTTCTGTAGCTTTATGCACATGGACACTGAGAAATGGTCGGAGACCAGATCTGAGGTCAGACATGCTATGTTGTTGTTGGAAGGGAGATTTGACGAAATTATGAAAAAGTCTATATGGGATCCGGAACTGGGCCTTGTTGGGCCCTCGGGTGCCACTATGTCGAAGTCTAGGAAGTTATCCTGGAACCATCGAGCCAGGTTGGTGCCATTTATGTTAGTTGCCGAGTCGCCCCAGAGGGGGTGGCGCGAATTAAGATCGCCACCGATGACGACGTAGTCGAATTCCCGAACGGACTGAATGAGGTTGTCGAGAGCTGTAATAAGTGCTGTGCCAGAGTTACAAGGGACGTAGATTGAGATTAGAGCTAAAGATTTAGGGGAGTTTGGGGAAGCAATTGGTATTGATGCTATAGTCGCTGAGATCCGGTTGTCTGAGAAGGGTTTTTGCTTGAAGGAGATTGAGTTGTGCAGGATAATTCCAGTACCTCTGCCGTCTGTGTTGTTAATGAAGTCGTAGTTATTGTTGAAGCGACTTCTGCTACTCTTTTTTTTTATGAGCGTTTCCTGCACTAGCATGGCTGTGGGTGTTGTTTCCTTCAGGAGGATGTCAATATTTAGACGCTTGTCGTCTGATAGGGAGTTGATGTTGGCTGTTGTAACGTTCAAATTCATGGTGAGTTTGAGGCGAGGGTGAGCGCGAAGGCTAGGACTGCGTTTGTTTTTTGATTTTCGTCGAGTTGTATAAACTCCGACCAAAAGGTCTTAGCTTTTAGTAGCAAGACGTCGAAGGGAATCCCGAATCGTTTTATAGATTCGTTGAGGATGCTCATAATTGGATTCCCTGGTGCGGGACTGGGAACCTGTAGAGGGGCGGCTTGGGGGGTCTTATGGCCTCTGACCGTGTCTGCGTAGGAGAACGAGTTCTGTTCTACCCTGTTCACCATGGTGTAGACCGCGCTGCGCGTTGCTTGCTTAGCTTCTTTGGAAGCGTTCAGCATTTTTTCTTTTTTTTGTCGGAATTCGACCCATTTAGAACAGCCTTTATAGCTTGCTGGGTGGCCGGCTGCCCCACAGTTAACGCAATGAACCTCTGAGGGTTCCGATGATGCCGTTACGTTGCACGTTCCCGGCTCGTGGCTATTTAGACATTTTACACATCTGGGCGCTGCAGTGCAATACGCTGAGAGGTGCCCAAAGCGCTGACATCGGAAACATTGCTTCACCCCCGAATTCCTGACAGACTCCCAGGTAACCCCTTCTCTGAAGATGAATTTAATTTCCTTAATTTTCAGGAAACTCTCTCTGTCTTCTAGAACGCAGAGGAACAAATTTAAGGGGAATTTATTCTCCCTAGACCACCGGGTTTCGAACTGCCTTACCGACACCTTCAGTGAGGGGCAGTTCTTCAGTAGTTGATCCTGGATCACTTTCGGAGAGTACTTGCTGGTCAGACCCTTCAAAACTAGTCTGAATTTTCTTAAGGGTTTAGGAGTGAAAGAGAAAGATTCTATCCCCCGTACCTTGAAAGCCTCCATCAGGACGCCATGCAGCTCAACTTCTTTAACTAATATTTTAAGCTTACCATAGCCCGTGTTGTAAAACTTAATGCCGTCGTGATTGAACTCAGCCTCGTTAATGGACTCCAGGATTGTCTTTGCAGATATTCCTCTGGCGTATATTGGAGGACACCATGACCGAGAACTGTCCGGGGTTGCTGGTGTCGCTTTGTTGCTGCTGTTGTTGTTGTTTCGCCTTTTGCTGTTGTTGTCAACGTTGCTGCTGCCATTGTTGGTGCCGTTTGGGTTGCTGGGTCCTGTATCGTCTTCATCGTCTGAAGACAAAATGGCGAACCTGTTTTGCGGGTTGTCCAGTGCAGATTTTTTTGCTGCTGAAGCTGTGCTTGAGTTACGCCTTTTTCGCGTAGCTATTTTGCGGAATGCTCCGTTGTCGTTCTCTAGCAACCGTATGAGGTTGTTCCTAGTTTCTTTCCCCGCTTCATTTCCAGCTGGTATGCTGTTGTCGCGGATTGTGCCTAAGTGCACGCTGTTCTTGATGCTTCGGAGTGCGCCGGTGACTGTACCCTTCTTTTTACTTGAGGTTGCGGTGGCGTCTATCTCCATCTCGCTCTCTGATCTACCACGGTCTTGTGTGTGCGGTGCGTCATCTCCCTCGTGAAGCCATCGGTCGGCTGACTTCTGTATGTCACGCTTTTCTTCTTCGCTCATCATCTGCGAAGGATAAGCTGCTCCTATGACTGCTTGCCTGTCTGGAGGCACGGGATGCGATTTCGGAGATGGGACTTTCCTCTCCATTGTCGCCCTTTTTTTAAATATTTTTACTCGTTAAACTACACAAAGAAAAACTGAAATTCTCAGAGCTAAGAAAAAACACGTCTTGCTCGTTCGAGATCACAACTGAGAATCGTCAACGTCAACACTATGCTAGTGTAATCTGACAGGAGGCGGTTGCAGAGACGGCTTTGCATATTTTGTACAATCGCAAACTAGCCTCTGGTTGCTGGTAGCGAGGGGTGAGTATAATGAGTCCAGGCTGACATTCAATAGAATCGGGCGATATGTGGCTCCATGGAATCGAGTTAGATGCATATGCGCTGAGTAGGCACCAAGCGAGCTTAAAATTCCACGAAATTAATTACCAATGCCGCCGTCGCACGAGGCTGAGTGGAAAAATGTGTGAAAAATTCCATAGCCGGGCTCGTGCAAGGGTGCAACTCTTGGCTCTTCACAGAGCGGGTACGAGGATGACGGGGGAAATCGATACCATGTGCTGGTTGCTTTACGCTCCTTCCTGCATTAGCATAACTCATGAATTATTCATGAGCCACTTGTGGATATCTTTAATGCGATTCTTAGTTCCGTTTGAGCAGAAATATCTGTTGGGTATATTTTCGTTTCGTGGAGTCGGTATCAAAGTGAACGAAACGAACTTCAGACAGATACCGGGCAAAGGTTCGCTTCTGCAGGTTGGACATTTCTCCGAGTGCAGCACAGGGTCGAGGAGTGTCTGGCTGGATTGAAATGTTAAGCAGCCCAGAAAAATTTACTGTCTGCACTGGCTGATATGACTGATTCTAGTTGATTTAATAGATTGGGTGCCTTTATTTGGGTGGAAGAGGAAGTGGTTGCTACATATGCTTGCTGCACACGTTTTAATGACATCGGATGCTGCATAGATCTCTATTTGCTTGGTGACATTCGCTACGTTGACTTTGTGGGTATCAGTTGGTTGTCTGTGATTGAAGTTGTCCCCTCGTTTTTGATAGCCATTTTACGTCGCTGTAGTGTAAAATAACAAAAACATTCAATTCAGGAGGAGGCTGTCAATGTAATTTGAACATGCCGAGTTGGCCTACTCCGTGCCAGCATTTACCATAAAGAATAAGAGTGTTGTGGAATTCCGCTGCATTTCACACATACTCTTACACACTGAACCAAAAATTGTTCGTAATATTATTGAACATCGTTCGTTAAAGTTTTTGTTGGCTCAGTGAACACTGTCATTGGTTTAACGAAAAAAAAATAGTTGAAATTACGAATAAATTTTAAATGGATGAACGTGGCTTAATGTATGATTCGTTGTCTCAATGAACCAGTGTTAGATTTAAACTAAAACCACCTTACCACTGGTTGGGGGATAGCAATAGAACAAACCAAAGTAAATAATACAATGTGTATAGTGCTACAATTCGTACAACTAGCACAAGTACAAATGTTCTGCAAGCCCTTCCCAAAGTACGTTGCGTCAATAAAAAGGTTCGTTGAACTAACGAAATTTTTCATTGCATAATGAATACATGAGAGGGGTTTGGAACAGCTGAAAGTCTTGTCCTCCGACCAAATAAGGTGAACTAGAGCATTTATTTGAAAAAGAGCATACGTTATTTGAGCGTTATTTCAAAGCTTTATGTTTCACCACAAAAACGAGACGGAGCTTAACAAAGTAGCTTGTGTTCAGAAGGTACATTCATTTAACTTGAAGTATATTGTAATGCATTCATCGTCGATACGTTACATTCGAATTCAAATATTACGCCGTGGGAATATTAGAAAATAGCTGAAATGCACTGGGCGAACTTAACTCATGGAATATTTCCACATCGCATGCAAGTTAGAAAAATTGGAAATTTATTTGACACTATTATGGGCAAATTTGATATTAAGGGGTAAGCAGCTGATCAAAAGACACCACTTGTAAAAGTATGCGTGAAATAAAGCTTCGAAATGAAGTAGTATTCGTGATTTTCGTTGGGCCATGACCCTTTCGGCTGGAAAGACGAATATCTCGATTAGGTGATTTGTGGTTGTGATTTTTTGTGAATTATGTTGTGGCGTTATCATGCATTACCATATTTTTTTACAAGAAAAAAAACTCAACCTCTCACGATGGATGGAGCATTCTTCCTAACTTTAGTGAATCTGTGACTTTTTGATGATTTTTTTTTTCACTTTTTGACGATTATGCAGAAATCTGCGGTGCTCTGAGTGACGACGAAATTTTGCAGCTTCCAATTCAAGCAACAACAATGAAGACGACTATGAAGAAGTATCCGAAGCAGAAAAAATTCCGCCCACATCACATCAAGTTGTGTACATTGCGTCAACATTTACTAAGAACACAAGTGGTCGGTCGGCGAGGTATTCTCGGCACTGGTTGTCATAGACAATGCTCCTGACCAAGTCTGCTGGAAGTTCTTGAAAAAAACATGATGTCATTATAAAATATGTAATGCAATTCAATGTGTGTACTCATTTCGTTTTCCTCCTTCGGTGTAACTCGACAATTTTTAGGGGAGTTCTCCGTCCACGGGAATGTATGCAACTTAAATTCAAGATCCATAGTCGTGAGAAAGGGGATTGCCCGCCTAAGAGTGTTGTCCATAATAGGAGCTTTCACTATTTATACAGTGAAAAAAAGAATGAGAAATATAAGCAATTCAAAGTAAAAAAAAAGTTCAAATCTGCACGGTCTATTACCGCATTCACTGTCATAACTCGAAACATAAATGACGTATGAGGTTATCTTTTGAATTTTTCGACGTCGAAATTCGAAATGACTTAACTCGTAGCTCGAGGAATGCCTGTATGTATGTACATAATTCAAATCGTTTCTTTTCCTAGATTGATATGGATTTTAGTTATTGTTTCAGGCAGTTTTGGAAGATAAACTAAAAATACCATTATTGCTTTCATTAATAAAAATGAAAGCAAATACTATTTTAATAATTCTAGGCAAAATATTTACCTAATAATGAGTATTAGCAGCAATTTTGAGTTATTCGGATGGACGTGAACGGGAAGAACACACATCTTGGCTTGTTTTTTTGATAATCTGTACTATGTATCTAGGAATGTAGCAATTGTTAATGCAATTGTTTATGATGATTGAGAGAAGTATCATCACTGTTTGTGGCATTCGTTTCAGGACGAAATTCGAAATATTGTTTAACGCAATTTCTTCGGCCGTTGTGAGGTCGTCATTTCCTCTCGGGTCGTCCGCTGGGTTGGTTTCGCCGAAGATGATGTCTGGTGCGGATGAATTCTCAAGTCCATTCATAGATTTTGACTTCTGTGACAAATTCCTTGTCATCGGGTGGTGATGGTGGAAAGTTGCCTTCGAAAAAGGATGAAAAGGCGTCTGCTTTTTCCGCCTGCGTATTTGCCCCTCCTTCGATTGTTCTCAGTGTTTGTGGCAGATTTTTCCTCTTACCGATGATTCGGTAGATTTGTCGGAATGTGTCGAGTCCTGGTTGTATGTTGCGGAGCCTGTTTTCCACCTGTATACTGTTGTGCGTTTGTACCGCGTTCCGAAACATGACGTTCGTGCACTGAGAACAGCTGAGTCGCTGCCTCGTGTATTCTGCTCCCGGTGACGTATTCGCTGGTGTCTTTTCTTTCAGCCGTTGCCTGTCTCTGCTTGCCCTGGGCCTTCTTTTCTGGCCTAAGGCGTTGTTGATTGCGTTCTCGAATCCAATTTCCCTATTGGTGAGGTTGACGAAGTCCCCTTCTGGTCGTCTGTTGGTAAATATCGGATTTTCAACATTGATTAACAGTTTGACCGCCACGTGATCGGAATCACTCGTTAGCATCTCGCAGGAATAGTTCCGGATCTCTGGTAAGATGTGTACTGTCGGTTAGATTTGACAGTCAACACGGACTAGAGCAGGAATGAGAGATTGCGCCTTTATTTTCCATTTTTTTATGTGACGTAGGCCGAGACTGCGTGATTTTACAGCTGCCTCGATTCGATATTTATTTACATACAATTTGAGGAAAGGAAGATTAAAGTGTTCGGTTTTGTGTTAAATAAATTAAGATTTTGAAATAATATTTCTATTCTTCAGTATAATAATAGTTTAGATTGACAAACTAATCCAAACAAGAAGAGCAATACATGGCAGCAACAAGAAAAATGTTTTTTTTTTTTATATAACTCCAAGTGGAGTGTAATGTGAGACTCGTCTTATATCATAAAATATTACTATTTATGCCTTTACAATGTCTATAACTTATAAAATCGTATTTATTATTAATCTTACCAGTTATCTGTACCTATTGAAGTGAATACAAAAATGTCGAATAAAAGATGCCTTTGCAAAATGCATTCGTGCTCTAAAAAACATGTTTTTCTTTCCTATGGCCATTTTCAACATAAGCTCAGTCATGTCATTTTAAATTGGATCTTGGACTTCCAAAGCTAAACCGTTACTATGAGTTCGCTTTCTAGAATCTGGATATAGTGCTCTGATGTTCATAACATGGAACCAGTCATTGGTCTGAAAAGTAGTTTCGTTTAGTGTTTCAACTTTATAAGCGAATTTCTATATATAATATTCTATATATATTCAATTATAAAAAAATTGAAGCATTCTTCCCAATGGTGATGACATAAGTGGCCCAAAGTTGTAGCCCTTGTTAGAGCCTGTGCATTAGTGTGGGAGAACAATTTTGTTGCCATCTTAACATTTTGCCTTTCGGCTCCAACAACATTAAGATAGCCTGGAGTAATTTTATGTGTTATTGAGAGAGTTCTCTTGAAGTTAAGGAAAGGAGTGATAGTATTATTTTCTTCCTTACTTCTTTGCCATTTATTAAAAACCCATGATCAAAAAAGTGGTTTCTCATGAGTTTTATTAAATGGGAACATCAGAAAACACCGACACTATTTTTTCGGTGTGAATGAACCTAGAATGTAAAGCAATTGTTAAATGATTTGCAATTCAGATTTTCATTAGTGCTTACCAAGGTTTCTCCATTGTTACTTCTGGATTCTTGTATAGTCCTCTGTTTCCTCCTCCTAGATCACTGACAATATCAACAACATTGTACTCAGATTCGTTGACTTTGTCAAGAATATGGTGTAAAATGTTCGCTGTCATTTGGCAATCAAAGTCATAGAAAACGGGCTGCT
Source organism: Eristalis tenax (assembly GCA_905231855.2). Taxonomy (NCBI): domain Eukaryota; kingdom Metazoa; phylum Arthropoda; class Insecta; order Diptera; family Syrphidae; genus Eristalis; species Eristalis tenax. The sequence goes on from HG993125.1 coordinate 97,055,987, forward strand.
TACATTTGGCAATAAGTCCTCCGAGATTTAATAAAAATATAAAGTTGACTGTGGTTGCATCGTTGGAACCGTTCCCATCTTCAAATTGAATCCATTACTTTTGCAAAGTCATGCAATAAATTGCGATTATCTATTGTATGTAAATGGAACAACGAATATATTAATTTATCCATTTCAAACTGTATGTTCCTTCCGGAGTCATCTGGAGTAAAATGTGCAGAGCAAATCCCATACGTAATTGGAATTGTCCTTCCTTCTGTAAAAGTGAATCCATTGCTTCCTCAAGATGTTGTCTTTTGGAAAGACATAAAACCGTATATTCGGGTTTCCTTTGCTATTGTTTGCATTCCAATTAAATACTGCACGGAAAAATATAAATAATTTAAAATTTTAAATTTTTCGTGACGAAATCACAACCAGTTTTCAAATATGGCAAATATGGCGGATTTTCGGAATTCGTAATCTTGTATACATCATTCTTCATTTTAAATTGCATCATTCTTGGACTAAAGCTTGTTGAAGAACTTCTATAGTATGTGGTGCCTTTCATACGATTAAGATAACACCACGGAATCACAGATGCCGCTGACAACACTTTTTTAAGATGCAGTATAATTATCTGCATTGGTGTTCGAAATAGTTCGACATAGGTTAACGTACCCCAATTTGTAATCCATGCTTTATTTCTAATACAAACGCTGCTAGTGAATAAAACCATATTTGTTCGAACATTATACAACTCATTTGACACAAAATTAAAGATAGAGGCACTCTATTCCTATTTTGGCATTTAATGCCATGCAAGTAAGGACATGCACCAACTTTTGCACAAAAAATTAAAATGAGAAGAGGAGCGTTTTATTGAGGATCATTGGTGAGCTGAGTACTGAGGCCTCAATAAAACACGCCTATTGTAGAATAAAAATTAAAGTTGTAACACCCCTGTCACCACCGATTGTGCTAGACTAGACTAGCTAAATTATTTATAGCAAGTATAAAAACCTTCCGTAGAATTAAAATAAAATTAAATTTAACTAAAATATAAGATCGTATAAAAACGTTATTAGATGAAATCAAGGTGCATTTGATGGAGTATTTGATTTAAATACCGGTGATTAATACGCTATAAAAGGATTATTTATTGCAGATGCAATAAAGAGTTGAAAAGAAGATTTAGAGTTGCCATAAGTGTTGAATTATCTCTCTCACACAAATATGTAAGCACTCATTTAATATGCGTTTGCTTTGATTTGATTAAGAATGTAAGGTTTCAATAAATTTTTGCAATTTGACAAATAAAGGCCCCAACCTTTGAGCGTTTAATCGCACACAAAATTTTCGTCACGCAAATAGCCGACCAAATGAATGCGTTGCGTTTTCGTTCCACAGTTCTGTTTGCTGTTAAATTAGAAAAAACCGGAACGAAAGTCAGAAAATATGGATATTTGTGGTATATTAAAAATAATGATGTGTGAGATGATGAATGAAGATGATAGAATGTTTTAAATCACTCTCGACTCATCAATTTTGGGCACGTTCCTTGTGTTTAAGCCGCGATAGAGATGGATTTTTTGCAACTTATTTTGAGCAAATGTACAATAATCATAGCGAGCAGTTTCACCTGGATTACAAAGGAGGTTTTCGATTTGCTTTTTAGTTTGTTGGAAAAACCTGACAAAACACTCCAACCGGCCGGTTATATAGTTTCATGTCTTCAATGTTCTCCTTAGGAACCTGATTGAACAAATGCACTAGTATGTTAAAAAACGGAGTATGTGGTCCACGATCCTCACCAATGTCTCCACAATCCCTACCAGCTTTTCGATCCTTTCTACAGAATCTGAAGATTTTTGTCTCTTGTAATCGGGTTGTGAAGGTAATGGCATTGACTGCGACATTAGGAAGAAATCTTCAATAAAAGCGTTTGATGGACTGGCGTGACACTCCGGAATACATTTGGTATTGGAAAAAGTTGTTTTACCTCCGTGGAGCAACGCGGTCAGGTAATGTTCTTCAAAGTTAAAAGTGTTCCAGAAATTAAAAGTTGACCAATTTCATCCGGCGTGATGGATTCCACTCGTGGATCGTATTTGCTGTCTCTATCCCTCTCATTAGCTCTTATGAGTTTTCGGAACGGTCCCTATGGACTGGGGCCTTAAGTCTTTAATTTTTGTAACATCTTCACATGTCCTTCCTACATGTGCATGCACGTTTTGCTCATTTCCTTGAGTGTTAATTGTTAGAAAATAGAGTAATTCAATTTGCAGCCTGTATTCAAATGTTGGAAGTCAATTCAAATGTGCTCACACAAGAACAGAGAGTTGGTTCACAACAGCTACAGATCACTGCGCTTTAGTATACAAAAGGACAGAAGCACAGAACGCCCTAGTAATTGTTATCTTTCAAATCAACCTCCGGCTCACATCTTAATGTCAGGCAATGCCGCCCATTTCTCAGCCAGTCAACGTGATTTCTTGCAAAGCATTAATCAAACGTTCCAAATCAAATGATAACAATTACACCCTACTGCTTCCTGAATTCCCCAAGTTAAGTGACCCACTGGGAATGCCATCAGCCCTTGTTGTGCTTGTGAAACAATTTTCAAGTAAATAAGTCACCCCGAACGTGCGATTAACAAATTTCAAAAGTACACACACGCCCAAGTCCAGCTACGACGATTTAGGTGCGAAATTCCTAATATTATTTCACAAAATAAGCCGGAGGTGCTTCCGAAACGAATGTGCACACAAATCACCAAGCACTCCGGCTCAGAGTGCACCGAGGACCCAACAGCATTGCACTCTCTCACACACACACTCCTCTCGTTCTACATTGCAAGACAGCAGAGCGCTGTGGGTGGTATGTCCGTTCACAACTTTGGGATGGCCCTAGGATTGAACCGGATCCTTGAAAATGTCCCATTCAGTGCGAGATTTAAATAAACGTTAACTTCTGAGAGAAAGCATAAGTAATTCGAATTCATTTTCAGGTGTGGGGAAGGAAATTGAATGAGTGGCTCAATGACTATGAACTTAGTCGCAAAACTTCGTAGATTGCGCATAGATTTTACGAGGACAAAATAGTGAGTACTGCCACCACCAATTGCCAGCTACTGAATACCGAATGGCGAATGCCTTCATTCCCTGGAGCGTTACCTTTCAACAGAGTGAAGGAGTATCTTTTATGCAAATGCCGGGACATTAAAGCAAAATCGTGTTTATGGAAATTGAATCCTGTCAAGTGCGTCATATTGAAATGACGTGCCACCTCTACGCCTCATCCTGACTCTGGGACACTCGCCTGATAATCTCTGGGTCACCTCGAACCTCGAACCCCTGTCGTAAGGTGGACGAACAAATTTATTTTCTTCATCAGAACATAACCCTGAGTTGAAAGTTGAAATTTGAATGGAACTTAGATCTACACACGAGCGAGTGGAAGGCCCATAAAACTGGACGAAACAACGGCTAGCACTGCTCTTGGAACCCACTTGAACAATAGAATGTGACTTAGAGCAAGGCTGGGAGAGTTAGTTTCAGGACAAGGAAAATACATCCCGAAGGCAAAAACCATAAACTCCCAAAACATTTCCCATTGCTAACCTATTTTTCAGAGAGAAACTTTTTGCGAACTTAACAACGTTCCGAATGTTGCTGCTACGGTACGGCTGCTGCTGCTACTACTGCTGCATTATGCTGCAATAATACAAACGAACACCTAAATGCTTTTAGCGTAGTTCCTGCCTCGCCCGTCATCCTCTGCCGGGCCATCGTCCACCGCTTCATGGACTGGCTGTTGTTGAATCATCTCTCACTTGCTCAGTTCTTTAGATTTTGATGGGATTTGTGCATAAATCGCCCGGGAACAGGACACAAAACGAATTGTTTTCGGTCGGAGCGGTATCGGATTTCCTCTCTTTCTCCATCGCCTGTCCGCGCTTTTACATCAAATCATAATCACAATGGGGAAGTTTTACCAACTTTTTAAGTGCTTCTCTCCACTGTCACCCAGTTTTTGAACGTGTCCGCAGGAAGGCGACTAAACCTTCTTCTGCGTCAACTGAGACGTGCATCCCTCGTTCTCGGACTTTTCTAAATACGGATACAATTCAAAATACCCACGTTTCAAGGTCTGCTCTGCTTGTGCAAGGGAAAGGCTGTCCGTTCGCAATGTGCCAACAATTAAAACGCCGCTATCCTCCTGTCAGTGCCGCCTTCTCTGCCATTCTCTCCGCGTGTCGTCGTCTTGACGGAAGCGCAAAACACGTTTTTCGTTTATGGAAAAATAGAGGAGCTGTCCAATGCCGCCTGCCAGTGTCCATTACCTAGAGCTGCGCCACCATGTTACAAATGGCGTAGTAACATTTGTGTTAGAGGCAAACTCTCCGTTCCACTACGGTCATCATCGCCGTCCGGGGAATGATGCCCTGTCCATACAAAAAAAAAAACGAATGCTCAACTCGAACAGGAGCGAGAAATGTTGAAGCCAAACACGAAATAAGAAATTAATTCGCCATAAAGTAGTCAAGTCACGTAGCCGAGTGCCGAGAGAAAGCTCCATATTTCTTAATTAGCTCTTCAATGACACGAATGAGCAACACAGCAATTTGCTTTTACAGCGTCACCCCATGACTCTTGAGACCAGCGCGAAAGTAGCGCAGCAACTCCCAACATCCCAGCATCATTTCGCGCTGCCAAGGACGTCTCGTCCCCTTTGACTCTGTCAGAAGTCACATTCATCGTCCGCTTGAGAGCGTGTTTATGGTTTGACGGAATAGGTGGTGCCTGAATTAAAAGAAACGTGCATACCAGAATCACTAATTAATAGAAGATCCTACTGCTCCTCGTGCTCCTGGCGCTGAAGCTGGTGATGATGATGAGTTTACGTCTCCGAGGATTGCCGGGGAACGTTACAATGAATGAATGAGCGACGACCGTGATGACTGTAAGGAGGATGTCTTTGGCAATTAAGAGAAAAAATTAAACGAGCAACAGAAAGATATAATTGCCCACGATTTCACTTGAAAAGTTTTGTGATAGCGATTAAGGACGTTCACATTCCTAGAGATGGCTGTAAATGGAATGTTTCTGGTGGGATGGTATCTAAAATGTTCAATTGGATTGGAGTGCCAGTCTACACAGACACGAACAAGAATGCCATGAATATATTTCTCATTGCGTCATACTGAATAAGCGCTGAAATGCTGCCTGAAATTGTTTAAAATCGAAAAACAGGTTATGGGTGGTCTTTAAACAGGATTAAGAAACCTTAATCGATATGAGTGACTTTTATACATCTAGGCAAACGAGGTACGTGGTGTCGTGAATATAGTAGTAGTTGTTTTAGGAATCAAACCTAGGCCCACCGTGGTTTTTAATTTTTTTCGGTTACTCTAAGCGCTCGTAATCACCGCATAGATGTTCAAAGTACAAAACTGTGGCAGTGACTTGGTTGATCTTTGAATCGAATGAAGACGCCTTTAATCGAATAGATTGAGCTATGCACTTTCGTAACTACAGACAAAGTGACTCGTGAGACGTTAGGTTAGATTAGGTAAGAGAAGAAGACTGTCACATTTAGGTCAAAGTAGGTAAATTATGCTACCACGCAGATCTGTGAATACCTAGAGTTTTATGCCGACTCCGTACGGCCAATTTAAACTTTTATAGACAGTTATGCTTTTTGAGCATTGTCAGTGACTCGAAAGAGGTAGAGCCGTCTGAAACTTAGCCCAAAAAGAGAATTTATGAAAATTTGAAGGAGTATTGGCGCCAAAACAGACTGTTAATCACTCTAAGGGAGCTGCAATAGATTTGGGTTTGACTGGTTGGAATACCAGTGTGTCTGTCCTTATAATAGTTTCCCGAGAAATGAGAGTTAAAGAAAAAGCCTAGACACTCCAAAGAGGAGGTGGCCAAGGTTACATCCACCCTTCGTAGGAGACGATGAATGTCCAGTAGAGTCTGATCTTTACGCTGTTCTTATTTCGTACTTGTAGGTACTGAGAGTTCTTTTGTCCCAGTCGGCATCAGTTGGTGTTGCTTTTATTGAAAAAGTACATGCATCCTTTGTGACCATGGGGGTTTCGGTTTCCCTCTAGCCCTTTTGATGGGACAGGATCTCACCAGAGCATGATTCCAGAGCCCTTAGTGTAGATATTCTGGGCACAGTGGAATGGCTTGGCTGATATATTGGTCAATTAAATTCCCAGTGTTCTCAGGAGGAAGAAGGCAAGATTGATGGTCCTTCGGTTTGGCTGTCCTCCAGCAGCTGCGAATGATGACCAGAGATCATGCAGACTATGAATCGAGAGCTTTGGTACTGTAGAAATGAGAGTTGTATTATCCAGATTCGGACCTAGGCATTCAGCGTAGTAGCCCGAACCCTTATCCACCACGTCACGTGTTGCCCTTTTGCCCACTACCTCAATTTGAGATATAAAGCAATGATAACTGAAATCTAAATTTGGATCCCACAAAACTTCAGACTTCTGCCGAACTCAAGTCAAAATGATCAATGATGGCCAACCGACATTATGTTGAAAATTAATCCTAAGGAGATCCGAATGCTAATCAAACTCTTCTAAAACAACTAATGCTCGCCCATAATGTTCTGAGAGATTTCAACTCGAACACAATCAATCGGGAGGATTTACCCAGACAACTGTATCAACTTAAATGGATTTAATTAAACAGCTTATGCGGGGAATGCACGTTCGACTGGAAATAAGCTTTCGAACGATGTCTTGTGCCTGTCAACTACCATCCATACATCCATCCATCCATCCAACCGCCCACTCCGCAAGCCGTATAAACCAGAGCTCGCCCATTGTACGCTCATCATTACTACGTTTGGCTTGATGATCATAAACATGGCGTCCATTTAATTGCAGAAACTACAACTAGAGGCCTCCAAATTATTCATTACCACTCCAAGCCGACCCACTCACTACTCGCACAGCGGGTAGATTTGCACGAACCACCGTGTGTGGTGTTTCCAAACCCATATCCAACCCCCCAACGCATTACATTGCCACATTCAATTGAATACAATCAAAGTGCACAATGAAGTAACCCATTGCAGCAATGTAAACTCGAATTCCTAATTATATGCGTAGGCACAGAGAGCACACACCATTACGTACCGCCGTTGCACACTACCGTGACCGACCGAGAGACATCCCAACCCAGTGGCCACCCCTGGCCGCCAGTGTTCATTGCGCTGGGAATCGAGAACGGAACGATAATTCTCGATTAGAATACAAAGCACTTTCATCATCCCTCTGCAGCGACTGCATCCCACTGTATCGTAAATGGGAATCGGATCCCATTGTAATTTTGGTGTATTTCCAAATTTACTTGGGCGGCTTCCCACCAGCCAGAGTTCGGGGTGTAACTTCATTTTCTGATGCTGACGCTTTGTAATTTCGCTTCGAATGGAGTTAACAACAATAATTTGTTTCTCCACACAATTGACACAACAATCACTAATGTGCAACACATGCAAGCACTACAACAGTCCGCATGGGAGTTGAAAGGGTTGCTGCGCCTTTTTTCAGACAAAAAGAAGCACTCACCGGGAACTCATCCCTATGCCACCGCCCTAAATGCTGACTGCTACTAAACGCTCCTCCCCCGAACCACGTCGGGACAAACACGCTGACGAAGAGCACGAACGGGGAAAACGCACAATAATCAACTTGGATTTCACGCTTCGAGCGTGAATCAATCAATGTCGTGCTGTGTAGGAGCATTATCCTTGCATGAAGCAGCAATGGATTCAGGCGCCCGCGCTGCTACGGATTGCTGTTCTCGCATACCACGCTCCCATCACTCCCGTCTCATCACGTCCTCGATCAAAGAACAGGCGAGGCGGCCCTCCTCCCCCAGCTCCATCATATTTGAACATTTTGGAAACTCAAGCTCAGGGGCCCAGTGCGCTGGTACATATTCCGGAACAACAGTGTTCATTAGGCTAATTACGCATACCGAGTTACGAAAATCCGATTTCACGTAATTACAAGCGAATGCGCGCATTGTAGTGAAAAACATCGGGAAAAATACCTGATCACATCACGAATTACTTCCAGCTAATTGCGCTGCGGTAATCAATTTGCTGATTAGGATCAAATGCTACAAGGATTCGGAGTGTTACAGTTGCTCGTATTTTTGGAGGATGGTGGCATGGGGCCAGGAGCGTCCAGCGGCTTATGCCTACATTAATATTCCATTCTTCTCTCTGTTGAGGTACTTTTTCATCGAATGTGTTGCGGGTTAATTCGAATTTGATTGCGGGGTTCTGCATTGACGCCCGTGTAATTCAGAGTGCAGCCGTCGAGTAGTCGGAGCAGTCGTGTCCAGCTGCAATAAGAATGAGTTGCGACTGTAATGAGTTATTGATGGTATACACTGGCTGAGTGCTGAGGTCAACACTGTTTGTTGAGTGGGGTTACACATTAGGGATTTAAGACGATGCGAGATTTGTTCAAGTTTCCATAGGACCAAAATGGATCATTGACATGAAACATTGTCAATCGAAAATTCAACTCGCTTTGAAAATGTCCGGCTGTTTTTGCGAAAATTATCAGCTCAGATCAGGGAGTGTGCTCGGCCGTGGCGTTGTGGGTGTTTATGCCGACCCCGATGGAAGCGAACCTTGCCTCCTGGGTCGAACAAAATAATTTTCTCGGTCCCACCTCTTTCGAGTCACTGACAATGCCCAAGGAGTAGACTGTCTAGAAAAAGCTTCTCAAATCGGCCGTTCGGAGTCGGTATAAAACTGAAGGTCTTTTACTCGTGAGAGAACAATTGCACGCACAACTGGCCCGCTACGATTTGTAGCGCCACCTATATTATTATTATTATAGATCAGTAAATGTTATTAAAATAAATTAATTGACTCAACTGATTTATTTATTTATGTATGCAAACGTATATGTACATATCGAGTGGCGCTATATTGGGCCTATTCTTCTACAGCAAACATTAATTTTTCGCAGGAACCTCCAGCTTTATGCTGTAGATCAGAATCTTGATCTAGATAGGCATATTCTTCAAGCACTTTTGGTGACTCGCGAGAGGTGAAGCCAGGAATTTTGAGTGTTATACGTTCTGAGATTTTAACCTACCCAACCAGCATATGACTGGACGTAAATTGAATTGAAATGGAAATTTAACATAACCATTGTTCCTATTAAACTGCGTTTATCACAAATGTCTTTAATTATTATGTGTGGTCAAGAGAACCGAAACTTATTTCAGTTTAACTAACTGAGTCTACCTTAAGCAAGCTTAAGTTACATGTGCTGACAAAATGCTTTGCTTAGGTTTTTGTTTTGCACAAAAACCTTTCCACCAAGCCATTGGTTCTAATACCCAAATGTTTTGAAACTTTGTATACGAATTTCATTGTCGTGATCTGCTCCCAATCACTTAGATGACATCCTTGATTTGATGGGTTGAGAAGAGCAGCCGCAATATAAATTAGGAATTCTGCGATTCGCATTCTCTCCTTGAACTTTTCTGAAAGCTGTTTTTTCTCCAGATCGTTTAAAAATGTCACTCTCTCTGTTTCCAGTAAATTGGACATTTAATTTTGAAGTTCCTTAAGAACTTGATGGACCTTGTGTATTGAACAGTTATCAGATTCAAACTTCGTGATCCGCGACACAATTCGCTTAATAATCCCTATCGGTACTATAATTTCGTTCCAGAAACCATCTTCATTTAGCAAATCGTTTTTGTGGTCTCTAGAGAGTAAAAAGGACTCATTCACTGCAAATGTTTGTAGACTTACTTTATTGCTACAAATGCTTTTAAGACAAAATATATAACTTCCCCATCGAGTCTTACACGAATTTCTTACAGGGAAATCTAACACCTTTTTCTTTGTTGACCTTATTTAGAGATGCACTGAGAAACTTGCTGCTTTTGACAGTCTTAACAATCAATGTTGCTTTTTGCATAATAATTTCCAATGGAAGGAATGTCTTTCCGCAAAATTTGCACTCTCACAAAATGCTTCCAAATATAACTCTTGGGTAAATATTAAATATTTGACAACGAGGAAGAAAACAGAACTGTTTTGAAGAGCAAAGATCATAGGAAATGTTTGAAATATTGAACTTGTAAATCCAAATAGAACGCAAAGAACTTGCTTTGTTTTTTCAAAGTATATTGTTTTTGCATTCACAGAACTAAGCAAAAAGGATTGCATCTTTTATCACGATCATGGTATTTCCCGTTTTATGGAGTATACTTTCATAAAAATAGGGATAACTGTATTCTTCGTACTTTCAGTTTACAAATGACTTCTTGCTCGAATTATGAAAAAAATCAGCATGTTTTATCCTGGACTAAAATGATACGAAATTGCATTCTACGAATGTCATTCGAAAACTGATAGTGTGTGGCCTACTTTCATTCATTTCATCCATTTATTTGTTTTTATATGTTATTACGAGCAAATATTGGCTTTATGTAAAAAATGAGTTTAGTGTTTAATAAAATCTCATCTTACAATTTAAAAACAACACGAGTTAATTGAACAAAAGTTGACTTATAACATCGAAATTGTAAATGTCCCACTTTACCCAGCTTTAGGGCACGAGGCACATCCCATTGTAGGGCAAAAGGGCAACATCAGTGAGTTGTCGTGTTGCGATTTTGAAGCAGAAGTGGCCGCAGTAGCACAGCCTTTGAAATTCACATTTTTGTCGACCAAGTTGTTTTAATAATACTCATGAATTAAAAGTACGTGGCGGAGGGTTAAGGATTTTTGCATCGACGTGTTGGCAACACCACACATTACGCAACCACTACAGCGAGACGAATAACGGAACAGCTAGAAGCAGCCGGCAGTCAGTCGAATGTAACCCGTAAGAAACGTTACCTCGAATGTTCACAAGTTCACAATGACCTTAAACCCGAGAAATATTTATTTTGATAAAATAAATAAAGTTTCATAAAGATTTCACTCAGTGTTTTTTCAGCAACTAAAAGTACTTTAAATTAAACCTACTTACTTTACTATAAAACAATAATGAATTAAACCTACTTGTATATGGTATAACCTAATCCTTTTATATCAATTTCCTTTATTAAATTGAATTAATAAAATAAGGACTAAGTAATCATATCCATTTTTTACATGTATTGCCCTGGATCTTTTGCCCTGGACATTGCAATTAGCAATTGTCCGTGTCTGAATTCTACAATTCAGGATCTGATTTTATGCAAAGAAGAGGGGTCTGGAAAGATTCAAGGATTAGTGGAATTATCTCAGAGTGTTTTGGCGAATACTGCACCTGCACTCGTACAGTTGGAAGAGTACTTAAAGATCTCGACGTGCACAAATCCGCTGGCCCGGATGGTATTCTCTCTATTCTTCGAAAGAGGTGTTCTTCTGCGCTGGCAAAACCACTGCGTAAGCTTTTTCATCTATCCTACTCTTTAGGTCTCATTCCGAGCAAATGGAAAACAGCATTTGTCCAGCCTGTCCCTAAAAAGGGCGAATCTTCGTCACCACTCTCGTACCGACCCATAGCACTTACGTCCCTTCTTTCTAGGGTCATGGAAACGCTGACAAATCGTCAGCTTATGAAATATCTCGAATCGCGGAAGCTTCTTAATGACCGGCAGTATGGTTTTCGCAGCAACAGGTCCACTGGTGATCTGATAGCTTATCTCACCGAAAAGTGGAACCAGTCTTTGCACAATGCAGGCGAACGCAAGATCGCTGCGCTTGATATTTTCAAGGCATTTGACAGAGGTTGGCATCAAGCTCTCTTGTCGAAAATGCGTGCGTGGATGCGTGAAATGGATTAGAAATTACCTTTCGAACCGTTCAATTAAAGTTGTTTTGGATGTGTTCAAGTCTGATATCCACCAAATAAATGCTGGTGTTGATAAGCAGCGTATGATAAGCACATTGAATTCCGATCTTGACAGCATAATCAATTGGGGAAAGAACAACCGTGTGGAGTTCAATGCTTCAAAAACTCAATGCTGCCTGCTGTCACTCAAGCGAACGTTTTTTAATCAGCCATTATCCATGAATGGCACCTGTGTCGATGAAACCGTAAAGCTTTCCATCCTTGGTATGTTTGTCAACACAACACTTAGTTGGATCGGTCACATATTTGAGGTCGGCAAAAATGTTGCGAAATGTTTAGGTTTTCGCAATCAATGCAAGAAATACTTCACCCCTTCTGACTTGAGTACAACGCTCATATCTGGTCCGGTGCCCCCAAAATCACCCTGCATCTATTAGATAGAATACAAAAGCGAGCGATAAAACTTATAGGAGACAACAATATTGCAGAGTCACTTGACTCGCTCGAACATCGACGTACCGTCTTTATCGCTTTTTTAACAAAACCGTATTTTATCGCTTTTTTAACAAACGATGCTCAAGTGAGCTTGCCAACTGCATTCCTCCTCTCCAATACCTCACCCGCAATACCCGTCTCGCCAGGAATTCTCATCAGTTTACCCTTAACCCTACTTTCGGACGCACAGTTAAATTCATTAGCCGCACGACACGAATATGGAATGCTCTTCCCAGCCTAATATTTCCCCCAGAATACAATCCGCAGATATTTAAAACCAATGTGCACAGGTACCTCCTCTCCCTTTCTCCCTCTACACCTTCTGCCCGTGCTGTGTCTTAAACACGGACACTTAAGGGTACCAACAATATCTTGTGCGCGTGCAAATTATAAAAAAATATCATAAGGCACTTTCTCAAATACAGGAAGCATGGTCTGCTATTGCCTTGAGAATGATTGATGAGGGCCAATTTGGAAGATTCAATTAGTTTACAATGGAGTTCAAAATGTTAGTAAAAATTAATGACTGGCTTGAAGATATACTGACGGAACTTTCTGAATGCCAAGCAACAATGACAGAAGAACGTGGATCGAATTAAAAGTACAGAAGAATCGAAGTGCGTCTGGTAAAAATGTATATATATTCTTTGAAGGCCCAAATACCCGAAATGTTAGGCAAAGTCAGCAAGCGTTCCAAGCACAAAAAGAACTTCCAAAATTCGATGAGCTAGCAGCCCGTACTCAAAAATTACTGTCCTCCCGGCTTGAGCAATACAGGGACCACAGATTATATAAAGAAGCCTATGATGACATTGTTAGTTGGATAAGTCGAGCTAGATAAAAGTTTCCTTCACTTAAAAAAAGCAGTTTAAGCGACAAGTTGACAAAAGAAAATGCTGTTCAGGCTACTGAAGCACTCATAAATAAACAAGCTCAGGGCGAACTAATGGTGGGGCATTTGGTTCAAAAGTCGTCCTAGCTAGTACATCATTTCAAAGTCAAAAAATTATTCGAAATGACATTCGTGCTCTACGAGATAGTTTTGAAGGTCTTTTCCGAGAAATTATTCAACAAAAAGAAAATTTTGAGACAACAATGATGCATTGGCGGATATGTAAGGAAAGATACGAGCGCCTTATGGAATGGCTTCAGCTAATTGACATGTTCAAATTCAAAGTACCAAGTTCAAGTTAACTTGCTAACTCAACAGAAGTTTTGCAGCAGCGTCTTGTGCAGACTCAAGGTCTTATTAAGAGACGAGAAGAAGAACAATCTTTTCATTCGTGGGCAAGATATGCCATGTCGCTTCAACGTTGGCCGCGAGAGCATCAACCTCACGTCAAGAAGCGGGCAACCTGAACTTGCATGGATACATCTTAACTCTGATCTGCTAAATAAAGGGAAATAATGGCATCTCCGTACCTGAAGAATCGGTATCAAATTCATAATAGCTGTGTTGGTATGTGATGACGTCCGGCGCATTTCCATAAATTGTTGCATTTTTAAATGAGTTGGTCGTGAATATCAGCAATAGTTGTTCCGTTATTTTGTAATATCTTATTAGCGTCCGTATCAATCAATTCTACATTCGTTGACTGTGGAATAATACGCTCTGATTCTACATGTTTGCCATTGCCATCACTACCTCTTTAAACAAGGTTTTGACAATTATCAATATGTATCCCAAACTTTGATTTCACATTTTTGACGAAATTGCTGCCACTATCAGTGTCCTCGTTTTGCTGACTGGTTACGCTTCTGGGAAGTTACCACGGTCAGCGATAAAAAAAATACAGATTACATTTGTTCAGATTACAGATTACGTTTGCCCAACGCTGCCCCAATCAACGGAGTAGATCTCATTAAAAAATTATATTCACTAACCCATCTACTTTTACTGAAGGTCTGTCCTTACGATATGGCGAACGCTAAGTGAACAGGAAACGAGATTTCTTGCAAAGTATCGGTGGATCTACTTTGCGCAGCAGTATGATCGGTGATCCGATAACTCCAGTTTGCAGGGAATCCCGTTCGGATCAAGGGATTTTGATTTTGAACAAAATACTAATCTAAAAATCTAATCTGTTCAGAAGTTTGTTTTGTTGAAAAATCCTCCCCGAAGCAGAGACATGAAATTTTGTGTCTGCTTTTGGGTATAAACATAGTGGGCATATACACACAGCAAACTTTGTGTACACATGCGTAGATGCTCAATGGATGGACATGAAAGGCTAGTAACGTTCGAACCGTATGTCGTACCGACTTCTAAATCACATTCAGCATCTACATTTTCGAACGAGTTTTGCTGAAAAGTCCTGCGACGAGTAGTTTCGGAGCCTGTGTGGGTCAGATACATAACATAGAGTTTCACTGAACATGCAAGCTCATTCCATTCTTTGAAAGGTAATTGATTGTACTGAAGTGCTGTCTTAAGCCGATGTGTCAGCCGATAGATGGAATTTGCTTTCAAACTCCTCAAGTAGATTTCAGGAAGACCAGATTGAAGGACTAGTGCAGTTGGCGTCAGTTTAAAGATCCGCTTAAAGACGAATAAAAACACTTGGTCAGCGTAGCAGAGACAAAAGATTGCTAAATTCCTTGACAACTTCGATCGGTTCGCTCTACAAAGACCAGTGCCGAAAACCATATTTTTTGACTTCGAGGTGTTTTTTTGTTGTTCCCATAGCTTTGCAATTTATTTATTTGCTGCTGAATAGTATGTGGACTAGTTCTGTAGATAAGAACAATTTTCAAATCACATATAGAGCACGAATAGTTTCACATTCTTCTCGATTGTACGGATTATTTATTTGTCTCTTTTGACGGATGAATAGGAAAGCTAAGCGCAATATAATAACTCATCAAATACCAATCAAATTTCGACAGTTCTTCTCCCTCTGAGCCATCTTCCAGCGACAGTAAAAGATCTCCAATTTTCGTGACAACATCTCGACTCCTCAATTACACACAAACGAAGACACAGTCAATGCTGTGAGGCACTTGAAGATCTAGGGCAAGCACAAACATAAATCCGGGAAGCATTTCTTCTGAAGTAGTAAGCAACAATTGATATTGATCTATCAATACGCACCAAGCATGTCCAATCCTCATTGAACTCATGTAAAACTACAAAGAAGTACACAATAACTTGCTGGTTACTTGTTTGACTTCACAACGCTGCAATGCCTGCAGCAAGACAGTGCCAGTCAAGTAATTTATTTCATTCGACCAACCATTTCAACCATTCAACAATCTCCAGGGGAATGAAAAACATGAGAACGTTTCGAAATGAAACATTTTTAATTTTCATCGTCGTCATCATAATCGTCTTCTTATGAAAGGAGTGGAGAAGCCTTTTAAGGACTAGGTTTACACTTCAAAAGGTACATTGCGCAAAGTTTGTACTCATTTCCTTTCCACAACATACAACTCTTAATGGACTCCTTCAGCTTCACCACTTACAGATTCATTTATCGTTAAGTGCTGCTAACCATCAGCACATCGTCCATATTTTTCTACATCATACAGACTCCTCTCTCGTCGTTCTCTCTCTCCCTCACTCTCTCTCTCTCTCCATGGGTGTGTATCTATCTGTTTACAAGAGACCCTTAGTACGACGCATCTCAACTCAACTGCTGCAGTATTTGGCTCTTGAAACGTTGAAACGTCATCACGGCAGCAGTAGTCGTAGTCTGTTCCCAGTCTTCATTGCCCACGGATTGTGTGATGTTTGAAGACACTCTGTATGAAATCCGTTCTTACCGGAGACGATCCAGAGGAAGGCAGTAGAAAGAAGGACGAAGGCAATAACTACTGTTGTTCATAAATAAACGTGCTTGTGACAAGGAATATATGTTGTTGCTGCCAATGCATTCCCATGACCACGATGATAATGACGATGTTCAGTTTAAGTCCAAATTCATAAACAAAATGACATGAAATGAGAATGATGGATGTGTCTATATGAGATCCAAATGGAATCGAGCACAAGGACCCACTCTCCTCAATCAATGGCGTCTCTACTTCAGCTTCTGCTTGAGCTTGCCGGGATGTACTTACTCCAATCACACGATGGCAGCGGCTGTACACTGGATGCACTGTCCCGGCTCCTGCTCATGCCTCTGAGCTGTACCCCCTTCGGAAGGAAGTGATTATTATTTCAAATTGCATGTGTGCTCTACCCTGGTACGAGCTCACAGGACTGCACTCTTCCCAGATAGTTCTGTCTGCTTCACATGTTTCGGTGGAGAATAACAATAGTCAGCCGAAATAATAGCTATCATGCCATTCCAGGACAGAATTGATGCTCTTGAGTGGTATCCATTGATTTATGCGGAAACAATTGAAAGTTTACGTTGCGGTTGTGCAGCCCCCGAACATGAAGAGGCAATGTGGGGCGACAGAAAACGTGACCATCAACTGCTAAGGGTTCTTGTCACCATCAGACACACACAAACCCACATACTCCTCCAGTGAATCAATCATTTGAGTGACTCTTAACAAATTGTTAATTTCAAAATGACTTCAGCAATGTTGTAAGGACACACAGGCCCCGAGCCCACACACACGCACCCACTGAACAAAGAGATGTATGGAGTTGAGCTGTTGGCTCTCATTAGTCGAAGGATGTCCATTAGGAGTAATTTGGCTTCCATTTGGATTACTTCACTTCGATAGGATCAAGTGAATTCCCTTCGGAATAAGGAATCGTGTTTATAAATCATCAGTGACACGCAATTCTCTCATTTCAACCGCGTAATGTTGCACCATCATATTCCCCAGTGACAGTGGTCTAATTTTTTTCTATTCCATACTGAGTGGGACTCACAACCGCCGCCTCTGGCGGTGGTGGGTAATTTGTGTGCTGCCATTACTTGTGATTGGGGGGTTGCAAATGTTCATTCTGGGAATTGGAAGCCCCAGCATTTGGTGTGCACATTGAGTGGGGCACGTCTTCAGGCATGCGCTTCGCAAGGTTGCGGACATTTTCAGTTAATTAAATTCGTAGTGAAAGATGGTCTATAAACATCGCATAAGTTCGTCGAACATTCATTTGGAAAAGAAGGTTGGAGACAAAGCTTATTCGGTGTTCAATTTGACAAGAAAATCATCGTCGCACCTACAGTAGTTTTTTCTCTTATGTCATGGCAAATCATGTACATAAAGGGATTAATTATTTCCATATAAAATAATCCATAAATTATGGACGAAATCTCGTTCGTCATCACAATTCCAATACTACAAGACAATTCGTCTTTTCGACTTGGTCCAACCATCTCGTCCTGGGTCCGCCAAGCGGTCGCTCACCTGATAGAATCGCATTCAACGCCCGCCACGGAAGTCGTGATGAAGGTGGGCCTCCTCGCGCACTGTGTTTCTCACCCTCTCCATACCCAAATGTCAAGACCATAGGTGAGAGTTAGAAGAAATACCATAATAACTTTGACACCACATATCTACCAAGCTGTTTCCAAATTGACCCAGCTTGACCAATCCTACAGGAAAACTCAGTATTACTCCTTCCACGTGACAACACGCACCCTTAGCGAAGTCCAACGCCCACGGTGAAACACCACAGCTGCTACAGTTTGTGTATAGAGACTGAATGGCCCACAGAAGAGGACCATCAATCCCATACTTCTGCAAAACAGTCCAGACTTTACATCGGTCGAACTCGGTCGTATACCTTTCTCAAAACCAAAAACAACTGTAGATGGGCTTGGCATACTCCCAGAAGTCTATCCCATAGACAGATGCTCTCAGATCAATCTTAACAAGAATTATACTAACTGCGACGTAGCAATAATGTCGGACTGTCGTGCCGCTTTCCTGGCACGAGACTCCTATATCATCAAATCCAAGCTCGCATGGAAATGTCTACAGAAGCTTAAGAAACTGAGCAGGTAATTTGTAAAGAAATCCATCTCGCTGTTAGGTCTTTAGACTAAGCCAATCTGCTCCGCGCATTTTGCAGCCAGCCAGCACGCCCAGATTCCAATATGTCTCTACCTGTACTTGAGAGCGTTGATTTCACCATGGGATAGATCCACTTCCGCACTCGTACAGTTGCAAGAGTACTTAAAGGTCTCGACGTGCACAAATCCTCTGGCCCGGATGGTATTCTCCCAATACTTCTGAAAAGGTGTAACTGCTCGGCGTTATTTCACGTCACCATTGAAGTCCGATATCTACCAAGTAAATTCTGGTGTTCCCCAAGGCTCTATTCTGCCGCAGACACTCTTTCTCAGTTTTATAAATGATCTCTTGTCTGCTCTTATCCAATCTATTCCTTAACTGATGATAGCATCCTCAGCTTTTCATATTCGTTCCAAGGCTGGCGACCCTGCCCTTCAGTAGAATTGGAACAGCAACGTATGTTAAGCACTTTGAAACTGGGGGAAAGACTGGGGAAAGAAAAATCTAGTGCAATTTAATGCTTCAAAAACTCATTGCTGTCTGCTGTCACTCAAGTGAACCCTTGCTTATCGGTCATTATCCATGAATGGCGCCTGTGTCGATGACCGGAAATCGTTTCATCATTTGAATGTGTATCAACACAACACTTAGTTCGCCAGAAATGTTGTGAAATGTTTGGGCTTCCTTAATCGATTCAAGAAATGCTTCACCCTTCACTTGGCTTTAATTTACAAGGCGTATTCAATTTGACCCCAAGCTCGAATACAACGCTCATATCTGGTCTGGTGTCCCAGCCTGCACCAACGAGAGAATCCAAAAGAGAACTATGAAACTTTTAGGAGACAACAACATTAGACCCGCTCGAACATCGACGTACCGTATCTTCTTTGTCCGTATTTTATCGCTATTTTAACAAACGATGCTCAAGTGAGCTAGCCAACTGCATTCCTCCTCCTCATGAATTCACCCGCAAAACCCGTCTCCTTCGCGCACCAGGACCGCATAGCCCCCAATACAACTCTGAAAAGAACTGCATGAGAGGGAAACTCTTAAGAAAGTAAAGATAGATCTGTAGGTCACTGTTCAATTTTCAATTAACAATAATAATAATAAAATTGAACTTATCAAGCAGCTAAATTTTTCCTTTTCATGATTTACAATGCGCCCTTAACGATAAAAGCCAAAACAATGAAAACCGATGATTGTTACCAAAATGTGCTGAAATTTATTCTTTATCTGGGCATCCATTAATATTCACTAATTCTCACAATACAAACGCCCTTTATTTTTCCCCACACAATTCTCCCATATTTTTGTACAATTTTTCATCAAATCGTCCCCAACATTTAAACCAGGCAAATTCTGGAACCAGTGGTTCACTTAAAATTCCAACAACATAATCGTCATCGCCCATTCCGTTGAAATCGTATCAAATTAAAAGTCAAAAATAAAACAAAAGCGGTTTATCCATTAGGTCAATTATTACGGTGCTTTAGATATCTTCCAAGTCGCTCGAATGCTATAACAGACTTAAGGACGACCCGTGAAAGATTATGCAGTACCCTATCACGCCGCGATTGTGGAATATTTACATGAGTGAATTAAGACATTTCATTTGTATGCTCTGGGTTCGATATGACTGTTAAGTAGGCAAATATTTGCTTAATCCTTTTCTGGCCGTCCAAAAAGGTAACGTCAACGTTTCTGTCGCCATCGCCCAGAGAAGGAATCAAGTTACACGACGCCAAGTGATTTACCCTACGGCGGGCTTAAGCGAGAGAGAGTTGACTTCATGCTCAAATTGAATACCACCTCCATCCCACTGTTGGGGTTGGTGGCGTTTCAAGCTGAAATATTCGCATTCACCATGCAAATCCTTTTTTCGAATGAGATCATGCTTTTTGGTTTGTTTTTTCAAGAAACTTGATCCATTTATATAGACATTTCGTTGAATTGAAATTTGATATGAATTTTAAGAGCTCTTTTGTTATGTTCAGTTCATTCTTCAAGGTCCTTGCTTTGTTTCGCTGCTATTAATGGCGCTGCGTCAATCTACGAACACATGTGTTTGTTTATTTCTAGTGTATACGTGCATCTGTGTGCTCGATTTTAAAGGCCATGCGTCCGCTTTCTCACTCAAGCCAAGTTTTTTGATTCGTTTCGCTGAAATGAATTTAAAATCTGTGTTCTTTACAGGAGTTGTGCGAGATTGTGGTTGACATTTACATTTTGTTTGCTGGGAGTACCCAGGATTTGTGGTGGCATTTGAAGTTGGCAGTGCTGCGATGTGATGTCACATTGGATTGGTTTCCGTTTGGCATTGTTCTCTGGAACACAAGCGAACAAGGCCAGGCAGCGTTTGTCACCGACAGTAATGGAAATCACGAACATTGGCACTTGAAGTGCGTCTTAGTTCGCGAATACCCGCCAGACCCTGCACAAAATACACTTGTACCTTCTTCATAGAGAAGACTACATCTCGAATGAAATATAGTCTGAGTACATTTATGATGGACGAATGTGCATACATCACGTTACAATTAACTCGAACCAAACCTCGTCGGTATTGGCAAGTACCAATAAAATGCATTCCATCATCATTAAAAATGTATGTTACTTCGTCATCATTACTTAACACTCCAGTCCTTAGAAGTGTCTAATTGGAATTTCAAAGGTGATGTACCAAACGCAATTACACACGACACAGGCTTGGGTGAGGCGATACACAAGCAATTATACCCAAATCCGTGCAACAAGACCAGCTCCTTACTGCAGCCATTTAGATATTTAACGCTCTAAGGTAATTTGAATGGAGAATGAAACTCCTTAACGACCTGACATACCGAAAATATGTGCACCTCCCACCTGAGCTGCTGCTGCTGCAACATAATGAATAGCGTGCGCCAAGCGAACATCACACCGAATCTGTCCCACAACACACCCGATGTGTGTAATTCTAGGTCCTGGCAACTAACTGGCACAAGCGCCGCACAACACACAGTGCTCTGTGTCCGTGCTGACGCTCTCGAACGGGCTCTCTGAGTTCTTTCACACTCCGAGGGGTCGTATTTCGTTTTAATAACATGTTTCAGTTCAGGTAACATGTATGAATTTTTCAAATACGAACAGTCCTGTGATGTCCTTCCTGGTTCAGTTGGTGCTTCAGCTTTAGCATCCATTAAATACTCCGAAGGTTGAGTCACACACTGAGACACATAGTGTCAGTTGGGGCCTTGGGACTTGGGACTTGGAACGACAGGAGAACTTGATTCGGTAGATGCCTCTAAAGTGGGATCTCTTCACTGATGAGATTCGTTTAATGTCATTATTAGACGTGGGTTCTCTCGGGAGCTCTACACTACACCATTCTGTGCTAAATTGGCTTTAGTGAAGAACCACCACCACCAGCACCGAGCATGGCCACCACCATCAACTATGTAAGCGACACGAGCGGAATGATGCCGGGATGAGATGAGCATCGACCCACGTCGACTGTTGGCAAATAATGGACATGGGGGGTGGCTGTAATATGAAATTTCAGGCTCTGTTAAATAGGTTACGTTGCTCATTCGGACGTGATGGCTCACACAGTCGGGCTCTGACACTTCTGTCATATCAGATGGATCTCTGGCCATTATTAACCACTGCGCTATGTTTCATGTGTTATGTGTACAAAGCTCACAACGCATCGCTGCGATTAAATATTTTAAAGTTTTTTTTTTTTTTTTTTCATACATGGACGGCATCGGAACTCAAGCTGTTTAAAATGCATGAAATCTGCAGATTCTCTGCTTATTTCGTTTGGATGCAAATACTTCGGGGTGTCAGGCGTTCTGTTTCTGCTTTTGGTACGTAATACATTGGCGTGCTCACCGCATCATTGCATGCTGACATTAGGGGTTCTGTACGTAGTAGAAGTAATAGAAATATTAGATAGAAATGTGTTAGTTCATGGTCAGCACGATATGGTCTTGTCTTTTTGACGTTACCGTCGTATAGTAAAAGAAGCAAAACGATATGGACAACACCCCGAACCAATGGAAAACAAATGAATCATGTGCATATGTATGACACTTATAACACGTATTTCGATCACTGTATGGTGACGAATGAAACACAAAAGTTCACTATTCACGTTATACACGAACTTATTTTGCAAACACTGATTTTTATGCCTTATTACACTTTAACGACTACTATTACCATTTACAAAACCCTTTGTTGCCTTTCAGGCTAAACCGATTAACGCTTTGAACACTATAAAATCCCAAACTGAACTTTACTAATAGCGACACTGAAGTCTACTGCAATAATTATTTAACTAAACTGACTCCCATCGACCATCGTGCCGATATTTACTCCCAGTATTGGCTCTAGATCATACTGTCGCCACGAGTCTATTGACGATGTTGACGATGACTGACGCTTATATGACGATGTTGATTTTAAATAAAACGCAAATTATTTAGGAAATTATTGTCATTTATTTTTATTATGATAATATTGGATGGAACAAAATGTCGGCCAAATAGCCGCCGCGACCTTGGCGCCACACCTCCATCCGATGACGCTGAAGCATAATTGAGGTTCTATGCCGTTAATGTGCCGAATTATCTCATCCTTTAGCTCTTGAATTGTTGCTGACCTATCGACGTACACCTTTTCTTTCAAATAACCCCAAAGAAAAAAATCTAACGGTGTCAAATCACATGATCTTGGCGGCCAATTGACATCGCCACCACGTGAGATAACACGGCCATTAAATGTGTCGGGTGGCAAGTGGCTTCTTCCAATTCGGGTCATAAAAAGTTCCTTATCATTTCACGGTAGCGAACACCATTCACAGTAACTGCCTGACCTGACCGGCCTCATTTTGGAAAAAATACGGCCCGATGATGCCGCCAGCCCATAAACCGCACCAAACAGTCACTCTTTGTGGGTGCATTAATTTTTCGGCAATCACTCTTGGATTATCATTCGCCCAAATGCGGCAATTCTGCTTATTGACGAATCCACTGAGGTGAAAATGTGTCTCATCACTGAAGATGATTTTCTTCGAAAATTGATCATCCACTGTTGCCATTTCTTGCCACAATCCTGACCATTGACGACGCTTGAAATGGTCAAGAGGCTTTAGTTCTTCAACTCTTTATGCATAATGTTCATCAACGACGAGCGTGAGAGGTGCAATTGTTGGCCACGACGACGATTTGAGGTGGACGGCTCTTCAGACACACTATCGCGAACAGCAGCCATATTTTCCGCAGTACGAGCTATACAAGCATGCACTGGTGTTTTCACATCTCTTACAGACCCGGTTTGCTAAAATTTTTTACGAATTTTCCGATTGTACGCACATTTGGACGATTAAATTGACCAAAAAAATCACGAAGTGCTCGATATGCATTTTGATTTTTTACGCCCATGTTCATAATAAGTCTGAATAACTTTAAAAATGAAATGAGGAAAAAACTTGACGTTTAGGTGTGGTTCACATTCAACATCGGCCCTTAAAATTTGACCATTTACATGATCCATGATTAGGTGTCATTCTAGCAGTATATACAACAATTTCGGGAATACTCTTTGAGTTGATCGTTCTTCTCCTTGCGTATAGATGGCGGTTTGGTTGGTAGTTGGAGTCCTGATTAACTCATCTCATACACGTTATACTATTCACGTCACAATGTAATATGGTTGGGGCGGCAGTCCGAGGCGAACCTGCGCTTAGTTTCTACAGGAAATACTCGTGTTGTGTAGGTAGGTAGGTATATTGGGTGCCCTGGCGGACTATTGGCCATGGCTCAGTGAAACCCACTGCAATTCTAAAATCAGCCAGTTACGTGTGCGTATCCTAGGAGGTTTTCCAAACCAACATCGCTTAAGTCCTCTAACTCTGAGAAGAAGTGTTTTCCTAGAAAATGCCATGTTTTTAGAGCAAATGTTGGATATGTTCCATTTCTTCCTCGTCTCTGCAGCTTCTGTAGAAGTCGTTATGCGGTACGCTCAGTCTCATTGCATGTGTACCTATGGCACTGTGAGACTCCTATTAGCGTACGTCCCTCCAACTTAAGCCGATCAATGATGTTGATCTCTTCTTGTTCAGCTTCGGCCATAGGGCCCTTGCTGTGGCTGCAGTATTCAGGCTGAGCCAGTGAGTAATGGCTATAGAAGCTAAGTGGAGTATTGGCTATCAGAAAAGATAGTAACCGACTCGGCAGAAACGCCTTTGGCCTCCAGCGCAAGCACAGCCTCGTGCATGGCTGCCACTTCGGTTTTGAAAACGCTGCAGTCAAACCTCAGTGTCAGGGATCTTTCAAAGAGGTCACAGAAGATCCCTGCCCCTGTTCGTCTTTAAACCGTCGTTGGAGATCGCTCTCTGTTGTCACAACTCGTTCTTTCCATTTCCCGGTCCGGAAATCGACGATAGAAACTCTTTTCCGGGCCCAAGGTTGGCGGAAGGTAATCGGTTTGCCCTATGTTTTGCGCTTCTTCAATGTTTCCACCTTCCAAAATCCCGCCTCTCTGAGCCTACGGGCTGAGGAGGCTGCCCTAGTACTGCAGAATAAGTCGAGAGGAGGGAGGAAGAGGACGGCCTCAAGCGTTGCCGTCGGGGTTTTTCTGAGACAGCCTGTTATACCAACGCAGGCCGTTGTTTGTATTTGGGAAAGCTTTATACGGTCATCTGTACTTACTTTCCACATAAATCAAGTATAACGCCCAATTATTTATAACGCCCATATTTGAGAGTCTAGACAGTTATACTCTTTGAGCATGATCAGTGACTTGAGAGAGGTGGCGAATCGAACCTGGGCTGTGTAGGGGTCGAGGCACCAACCCGCAAAGCGACGTCAGCCACATTAAGGACAAACATTCATGAATTATCCGCAATGGTTATGGCTCTAAGTTTCGTGGGGCATTGATATGTTCATAAAAGTTTGCGTAAATTTGAGGCAATGTTCGATGAAAGAACGGGATGTCAACAAGCTAATACTGCAGTAAAATGTATGTATTCGTTACTGAGTAACGTATATTCAATAAAGTAGTAACGAGACGTTACTCCTCAATGAATATCGTTAGTATTATGGTATCGTTACTTCTTTTGCCTACATGTACTATGTTCGATACGTTCACTCGCGCATGGTAGGCTCGAATGGAAATGCAAGAGTGTCGTGCATACCTTACGCACACAACACGGAACGGGAATGCCATCAAACTATACCTCTGCGTGATGTGACACGGCTAAATACCATTGTGTCTGGCAGAAATTTATTGGTTATGGATTAATATCGCAGTACTGCTTATATTTGAAATAATTGCAGCCGAACTTTGTTGGCGATATTTTCGACAGATTTGCTGTTGCAGTCGGCATAGTCTTTTTAAATATTTGATTTCTTCTTCGGAACCAATCGCCTTTTTTCTAATACTCTTTTTACGCCATTTTTTCCAACTCGCAACTCTCCACACAGTTGACATGTTTGAGCGTGCATACCTTAAGCCACAAGCCAGACAGAGAATGGAAGCAGTGTAGTCGGTTAACCTATTTGACCGACTTCGTCAGAGCTCGCCAACATCGATATGACCGAGCTGTGGGTGTAACAAGGCATACCGCAGCGGCACTGCATGCCATGCAAACGACATAACACTCCAAATTGTAAAAGAGAAATTTGGCGACGGTGTCATCAAACGCCTATCGTCCATTAATTGGTCGCAATGATCATGTGACTTGACGCTAAGAGGCCAATAACTCGTGGCGCCATTGCCGGTACTCTACAGCATCGTTGCATAATTTATTCAGACCAAATTTATAAAATTATTTTTCAACAAGCATTCTTAGCGCATAATCACTAGTGCGCTTATGTAAGTATAACGCCATTGGATGATCATTTTCAGGAGATTGCCTTTCCTACAAACAAGTTGGGGACTGCCCGCGGCTCCATGTCCGCTGGCGTTTCTTTTCAAATTAATTTAAAGCTAAATTACGACATATTTCCGTGCACTCATACATCATGTCCTTGCAATTTTGAATTTCGAACCAAAGGAATACAGCACACCCTCAGCAAATATGCCTTTCAAGTTCCAACATCCCACATGCCTATTATATTTTTTGTTTTAATTTAATTCCGCGAAATAGAACAGAACCAAGGTACCACCAATGGTCATTGCTTACATATTTTTTCGGCGCTCGCATCTGCGTGCCATCCGAAATTTTCAAAATTACAGAAACGTCCAGGGAATGCAAAAGGCATGTTTAATTAAATAAAGGAGACATTCCGAACGTCCTGTTTCGCTGATATTGCGCTCGAGGCATTATATTACCATGGCATTACGTTAAAGCGATGGCCGCTAATTCGGACAGGAATTCTCGATTCTCAATTCCCCTTGGTGTCCTTTTCAAATTCAACTCATAGACCCGCGGGAGCAGGGGGCCCGAGGAATATTCACTAACGAAGAGGTATGCTCAAATTGCCAAATCGGCAAAATTTAATTAATCGGAATAAAACTGTACTAAGTCCGAACAGAGCTGTGATGACGATGGTGTCGGCGATAGCTTCATTCTCTGCAGAGTGCTGCCATCGGCAAGAAGGGTTTCTGTGGAGCTGGAGGTGCGATGTGCTAGTAATTTGATGCTTTCAGTTCGATTTTCGCAAGGGATTTTCTTGCTTTGCGTGCTAGATTGCCTTGCCAGTTTTTTTTTTGCTATGTTTGTGTTCCAGTTCCTTGATAGAGCTAGCGGGTGATACACTCCCCGTGACAGTGGTGATTGATTAAATGTCACCAAAGGATTTGGGTACGAAAGTACAAAAATGACCTCAAAATTGTTTCTCAGGAGTGACTGCCTTCGGTCGTGTCGCTCATCACTTCTCGCTCCCCTCGGGTGAAGGGGTGAATAGCGCGTTCTTCCTGAGGAAATACGAGAGGCTTTTCCGCTTAATTAATATCCTTTTAACTCATTAATTTTCATTATCTTTTATGAGGCAAATATTCAGTGTTATTACGTGTCTTGTGCCTTCTTTCTCCTGTGCTGGGGAAAGCATATCTCGGTGTCGCTCCAGCTGAGACTCCGTCTCCGGTTGCAGCTATTATACTCGACACTACTAGAGGAGGAAGGTTTGCCTTCGTTGCTTCGCCGCAAACGGAAACTGAATGGCGGTAGCACACAGATAATTTTAGTGTGATGTTTGAAATGCGTGAGGCAACCGTCAATTCTCCGGTGCGGGAACCAGGCAATGGGGGAACGAGGACGCACATTAAATTTTATACACTTAAACTTTCAAAGGAAATTGGGTCTTCGTCGTTTGTGCGATGGAGAAGCCGCCAAGGGAACGAAATGAACACAGCCGTAAGGTGGAAGTGGTGGAAAATAAAGAAATTCCATTGTCGCCGCAAAACCAAAGGGGTGTCCTCATCCTGTCCCTCAGCATACAATTCCTCTTTTTTATATGCCTTCAGGGAAAAACCTCTTGTAGACTTTTCATTACTTCGGCAATAATAAATTTCTTTTCATATCCGTTTCCTTTTTTTCTCTCGTTTTTCCGCTTGCAAGAGATATTTATTGTATTTCGCAGATCTCGCAGATGAAAATCAGAACTTTGCTGCATGCCGCCCAGGAGAAGGAAGGTCCCACCAGAATTAAGCCCTCATCCATCCGGGCGAGTTCACTAATTTCGACTAAGTAATTAATATCGATTTAGATCTTGTGTACATTCCCAACCCCAGTTTAGTCAATTGGAGAGGTGGTCCTTTGTTTCTTTTGTTTTTGTTTGTTGTTGTTTTCTCCATATCTTCCTCTATTCTCTGTAAAAAGAAATGAGCAGAAACACTATCGCTCCTCCGGTTCGCCTCCTCCTTGACCAGCACTTGACTGTCGTCAACACACCCATGTCCTTCAACAGTAAGAATGAATTATTTTCCGACAGATTGGCGCAGGATACTTCTTCGCCTCACACGCTTCAAATGTGTGTGTGCGTGTGTTTGCGTTTTTTGTTTTTTTTTTTTGAGAATTAAGTCTGGAGACGAGAACGCCTTGCTCCACAACGCAAACAAGGAGATTCCCTTGCTAAATGAGCATAAGTATCGATAACGTTTTTGCAAGAATAGAACGCATTTAAATGTCGTCGAGATTTTCTGGGGGAAGTTGAGGTTGTGGGTGTATTTTCCTCTCCTGGAGCTGATAATGTTCTTATGGTACCTACACATTTAATGAGGGTTTTTTCACATCAAAGCTCCACGTTTTTCTTTTAAAAGTCTGTTGCCAAAGGGCCCATTTTAATGAAAAGGAGATCATTAGGGGAATATACAGCAGTCGACCACATGTTGAAAGGAACAGATTGGAGGGGTTGGTAAAAAAAGTTCTTTGATGGGATAGAAACCGCAAACAAGCGGAAATGTCGACATAACTTGTAGAGAAGACCAAAGCTTTATGTCCATTTGTATTTTGTGGCAGCGAATGCAGCTAATTAAAAAGGCCACAACTGACTGATACCTTGGGAGTGACATATCCTTGAGGTGTGCACGCATTTATTTTCTTAATTGCCATAGCGATAAGGAATTTTCCCCATAGCGCAACGTGGGGAAGATAATCTTAACTTTTGCATTCTTAAAGGAGTTCTTACAATGCAGGTTATTGCGTGGCATGCGAATTTTCCTTTTCCTTTTGGGAATTTTAAGGACAGGCAGAAGGGAAGGTAGTTGTTCAATTCAATTCAAAAATTAAACGCATTACTTTTTATTCTAGTTATTTCGGATTCGTTGCGGATTGTCTTCATAAATTGAAGTTATTTGATTGCCCTTAGATCTTATAAGGATAATGAAAAGTTTTCTTGAAGACAAGCAGTTTCGAGGAAATATAAATGGTTGTGATGGTCCCACGGGTTAATTCTGTTAAATATTTATGTGTATATTTAAACAAGGCGGTAAATTTTCGGGATCATATGACAAATTTCATCAACAAAATAATATTATACCCCCTTATACGTCACACCTGAGTTAATCTAATAAAATTTTAATATTCAAAGTTATTTTTCATTTCGTAATACTTTATGTGTGTTGTGTATGGGGATTTTTGCAAAATCTCCGTTTCAACAAAACCTTAAAAATTATGACTAATTGGCCTTGGCTTTTTACCACCCAAGTTTTGCATGAATAAACAGGAGTACTTCAAGGTGCGAGGAAACGAAATTCTCAACCAAAGTTTGCGTTAAGATCTTTTGATTCCCGAACATATTAATATATAGATTTGTATACATTTGTTTATTCATTATTCATTTATTTTTTTATTTTATCTGTGTATTTATTAAGCTCTTCTTCTCATTTTATTTTTTTGTCAAATTTTGGTTGCGCCTCTATATTTAATTTGTTGTCAAATGTGTTTTATAATGTCCGCATGGTTTTATTCACCAAAAGCGTTTGTATTATAAATAAAGGGTGTATTACAAATTGGGGTAAGTTATCCTATGTCGAACTACTTAGAACACCAATACCAATACCGATAATTCTGCTGCATCTTCAAATAGTGTTGTCAGCGTCATCTATGATTTGGTGGGATTATCTGAATTATGAGAAGTGCCACCAACGATAGAGGTTCTTCAACACCCTCTAGTCAGTGTTGACTGTCAAATATCACTGAGTGGATTCTGCTCAGTAATTTGTTTTGTTGCTGCTTCAGGTGTAAAAGTAGATTGTGAGAAGTGAGTACAGATTCTCACAGATTCTCACTCTGGCCCCTGTGCCTGCTTCGCTAGGATGATCACTATATGAATGAAAAACACTCGTTTTACTGTTGGCTTTCCCTATACATATTGTATATCTTCTTCTTTGCCCACAGGCTTCAGTCGGAGGTTGACTTGGACCTCAACCAACAAGCCTCTCCAGCCAGTACTATTTTTCGCCAGCTCCAGTTGCACACACCACTTTTGTACGCCATCTCGTCCAAAGACGTCTTCTGTTGTGTTATCAAATTGGCTCGAAATCGAAGACTCTTCTTTTTGTATAAATAAACATAACTAATAGTTTAACTACACGTGAACATGATACACATATTTATCCGTGGGAGAAGCATGCATCTTTAGAGTCAACTCCCCACAATTCGAACTGTTTGCATTGCCCCTTTTTTATTGTCAACGTAAGATATATTGGAAATTACAAATTTGTGCAGTCAAACAAACCCATGCTCACTGAGCTGAGCACAATTCTATGGGGCTGAACCTTCTTCCCTCAATTTGTCAGGCTTGAGAAATGCTGAGACTTGAAACGTCATAATAAAATTAGTTTTTAAAATATTTAACATCTATCAACTAAACTTTGCAAAATTCTTTTTGTGCACGTAGCAAATGTCGATGCCATACAAAAACACTCTCCCTAAGACGTAACTCCCTCTAACTCATACACATTCCTTCGATTCTTGGCCTCTTTCTTCGCCCCTTAAGGGGATAGCGGATGCAGAATGCCATGAAGCCTTCAGAGCTCAGGCCAACGCCAGTCAAGGAGGTTCTCGACAGTGTTCGCTGGGTCATGGGCAGCGGACATTGAAACAGTAGGTCAGGAAGAAGGGAGATGAAGCAGCGGGGACTGAGCGCGGAGCATGTGTTTTACTCGCCGGAATCGGGGTGCAATGCTTCGGATGCCATTATAAAAGAGACTGCCCATAAGCAAAGCAGCACCCGACCGAAACGTTTTATTTAGAAAACAAAATCTCGTTTTAGCGAAATTCCAGCTGGAATACGAAAATCAGTTAAAAATCAATGATATGCAGTTCTTATGTGCATGTAACCGATTTATGGCATGGTAAACCGAAAAAAATGTTTCTCTCTCTGACTCGAACAAATCATGGTATCCCGTGAAAATCGATTTAGAGTGAGCCCCCTGTATATCTATGTTATGTTGTTCTTCAAAAGCTGTAGTCGATGATCAGAAATCAGTGCAAAGATTTAAAGAAAATTAACGCACTTAAAACCACAGCAACTGCGAATCCTTTTTTTTGAAAAATTGTGACATATCTAGAAAAATTTCTAGCATATACCGACGCAAAAACACGGCTCGTGTTTGGAAAAAACCCTAGTTGTACTGAAGTTCATGTGTTTTTTGCCGCACGCACAACACACGTTTACCGATTTTAACCAAACTTCACACAAACTATATATAAACCAATTCCAAGGATGGGTGAAAGTTTAGTTGAAATCGGTAGATGCGTTAACGCGTGAATCGGCGACAAACATTTGAGGTTAAATTTGTATACATATAGATTTGACCAGTTGTAAAAACTTATTTGTTCACGGGATAAAAGTATACATTTCTAGTTTTTTAAGTTGAACATATTAGATGACGTTTTTTTGATCATAGTTTTCCTTAAAATTAATTAATAACTATTTCACAAAATGTACATATAACTTGTAAGACATAATGATTTTTCAGTTGAATGAAAAAACTTTTGTACTTTTGTAAAATCCTGTAACTTTGATAACAATAAACAATAATAAAGAAATAACCTGTGGATTGCGCACATATATGGCCAGGTCCACTACGG
This sequence comes from Eristalis tenax, assembly GCA_905231855.2. Classification (NCBI taxonomy): domain Eukaryota; kingdom Metazoa; phylum Arthropoda; class Insecta; order Diptera; family Syrphidae; genus Eristalis; species Eristalis tenax. The sequence continues at coordinate 97,087,756 of HG993125.1, forward strand.
ACTGTAGCACCACTCGTAGCAAGGTTTGTAAGTTACATAGACACAGTTGAACCCGAGTTTAACTCCTACAGCAAAAGAATCGTGTTTCGCATGCTATTGTTTCCTCGTGAGTGGATGGGACCTACAGTTTTTGTCGACTTCAAACGACCAAGTTCGAAAGCTTTTTCTAGACAGCTACACTCTCCCATGATTGCTTGGCTGTTGCAGACGTGCATTTTACCATTCGCCAAACTGCACAACACCTCAATCCAACGTACATATTAGCATGTTTACGCCCAGAAGATTTGAAAACACTTCAGAATCTTCACCACGTTTTTGTGTACGACGTCCACAAAGTTTCGCATGTGCAACATATTAGCAGCACGAGCACAGAGCTTATTTTCCACAACTGTACCCACGTCGGATCCACGAACCCCATCCAACATACAGAACTTCAGAACAGCGCAGAACTTCTTTAAATTAAGAGACTTTTCGAAAACTTTCAGCCTCTAAATGCATAACGATGTTCACCTGAAAGAAATCCTCTCAAAAACGGCAACTCCAATCCTTAGGAAAGTTATGCACCACAACCACTACCCAGACTATTCATCGTGATGCAAACTTCTAACCCAAACGATGAAGTATAACTTTCGACGACTCAAAAAGGCATATGCATATTTCTACGTATCGTAGGTTACTTCAGAAGTTATCAAATAACATCCGACCCACACACACATCGTTCTATTCGCTTTCATTAAAAATTGATGAGACCAGCTTTCGTGACCGCAAGGAAAAAATAACGTCTTGTCGATCGTTTGACTAGAAGTCTGGAAAACTTTTTCCACTCTAAGCGACAGCTAACAAGTACTTTCAAAAGTTTTCAATGCCCTAAATGGCCCAATTACGATGGCCAAGTGTTGCACTTAAAAGCGTGAGGGGGTGGGGTCCCTTATGCGCACTCGTACTGATTCCATCCTCTAATCTCCCCAAATATGGGTCTCATTGAAACAAAATCCTTTCGTTAAGCAAAATACACTTGCAAAGGCTTGCCCCACAATCATCAAAATTCTCCCAGCAGCACAGAGCAGCAGGAGCACGTATCCCGGTACCCCCTGATATTTTAATTCATAAACTTTTATTAAATCTATCCATGTTCTAAGGGATCTCTCCTCGCACCGCTCGCCCCGTCACAGTCATGTCAGGATCTTCACCCCAGACAGTATTCCCCAAGAACTCGACCCCCAAACACGCCCACATAAAAGACCACAACAATGTTGGCTAAAAATTAGTAATTGGTTACCTAAAAATGCCAAACACAAAAGGCACCCGTCCACTAACACCCCCGACACGAGACCCGCTGAGAGCGCCGAAGAAGACTGGGAAGAGACTAAAAAACTTGTTTCACTCAACGAGCAATTAAGACCAAAATTACTTTCCAGGTCATGGCTTGTAATTAAAAGTCAAACTTTTTGAGCATGTTGAAAATAATTTCGCCTCATGTATTCTTTACGTATTCGAATTGGGTATAATGCAATGAATACGCTGGCGACGAGATGTGTGCTCTCCAGACTCTCTCCAGGCTTTGAGCAGAAAGGGCGCGCAGCGGGCGCAGTAGGAAACCGGCACAATATAAAGTTTTCGAGTGTTAAGCTGTGATGGGATGAATGTTCTTCTCCAAGGATCTGCCGGTACATATACGGGCATGTGTGCAAAGTGTGGTGAGGAGGTAGAGTGCTGGTGCGGGTGGAGAGGATATCTTCCACAACACTAATGCAAGGGTTGGTTCAGTTCTACCCATAATCCCAAATAAATTTTTAAGTTGTATTACATCTGAGTGCTAAGCCCGGTGGACGCTCTTCCCCCGGCTCGGAAACAGAACAGGCATCGCTGTGAATGTTTGCCAAGCCGTATTCCCTTGGACAGGCATGTCCGTCATGTGTTATGACTTTCTGTGGTTGCCTGACCCGTGTTCGAACCAACCGAGTAGCACCGAGCAAACGCAGAGCGTGAGAGAAATCCTGAACATTTAAAACCAAAATCTGACCAAGATTTGAATCCCTCTCTTTAAAGATTTTTCTGTCATTCGTGGTGCTGTGTCGATACGTTGGCATGGCATGAAACCCTTTTAACAGGGCAACAGCTGCCGTCAATGTTTGTTGATCGGTCGATGGGTGAGTGATTCTGAGCATTATGCTCGGATACTCAGATATACGGGACACTTGTCATGTGTGCTGTCTATTACGGTGTACGACCGCATTACCCCGAGTTAATGTTCAAATCGTGCACATTTACGACGCACTGGGGTGTAAGGCCGGCCGAGTGTAATTGCTCTATCCACCCAGCAGCCCTCAGACTCAGATCGAATCCTATTGAGGATATTTTAAATTGGATTCTCATTCTTGGAGGATTCACAAATCCCGTTCATTTGCTGTGTGGACCAAAACGGATAGACAGAAAGTAAATAAAACAAGTGCAGAGCGAATTCGGATGGAGGAGCGAAAAAATCAAATTAAATTCGAGATTTGCAAAAATGATTTTTCGTCTCTTAGCATTCGCCGGCTCCTCGAGACACCATCCGGCCACCACAAGAGCCGTCACCAAAGTGTTGTTGTCGTCACTGTCGTCTTGGAAGGCAAACCGTCTTATCCTTGCAATTTGCAAATAAACTACTTTAAATTTTCCTATTTAATCCCATCATTCGATCTATTCCCCACATTTTCGCTTGGAAGCTTCTTCCCAGACTCACGCAATCGCTTCGCTTCTCTGTACATATGTACACATGCGAGAGTGTGTCATTTGAGCAGAAGCAGGTCGTTACAGTGAAAAAAAATGTTCGTTACCATAGCCGTATGTAGAGAACGCCACCGTGATGGTGGCAACATCAACGCACCCCACTCCACCTTAGCCAGCAACACCAGTCTAAGAAGATGTATCTCACAGGATTATGTGAAATTCAATTTGCAACTTTAATGTGTTTATTTTGCGTTTGTATATGTGTGCGCAGCATAGTGAGTCTGAGGCTGTACTCATGGTTACTGCTGTGGCTTTGGACTTTATATGGTGCTTCGTTCTAGTGTCGAGGATTTCTGTAAACGATGGCACGAAATTTATCAAAGTACCTCTACCCAATGTGTAAATAAAAGTTGAAAATTGAATTTAAACCTTCTATTCTCTGAGTTGCACATATAAATAGAAAATCCTTTTTATCCTGTCATTTACGCGATTTCGTTTTTTGGTCGCGGGACGAGCCATTTCTTTGGCAGTTCCAGCACTTCGCCTTGTCACTGGTGCTGTCAAGAGGGAAGCAACTCGCAGTGTAACTCGATTTGTATCCGTTAAGTATACTTATTACAGAGGGAATTACGCTACGAACTTTTCAAGATTTCAAATTGTTCAAATAAAAATTTGCTTGAGTTTTTCCTTTAATGCATGTAATACTAGGGCTTTGCATTTAACGTACATACACAATTGGTTGGACGACAGAGTTATCAAAAGTATGGACTTTTGTCAGCGGCGCACAGTGGTCCGATTTGTATGGGCGCCACGAAAAGAATCTGTAAAATCTAAACCAGTGTACCGATTTTAATGGAATTTGAAACATAGTACAAATGGTATGAACGTCCATGGCTAAATTTAAAATATGAACAATTTTTGTTTTAATGCGGACAATTTTATTTTAATCTCATCTCTTGCAATTGATAAATCTAATATATACATTTCTCGTGTCACGGAACCGATGAATCGATTGTTATGACATTTTGTGTGTAGATTAAAAAACACTTTTTGGACCGAATGCATTAAAAAGAATATTCATCGGTTATCTTAGTTTTTGAATGATAGGATGGAAATAGGAAATATAATGGTACTTTAACTTCTAATATCTTAAAAAATTACGCCCCGGCATTGAGGTTCTCGGTATTTAGTTATTGTATTTAATTGTATTCGTTTTTATTTTTGAATGGCTTAGAATTCTAGATACATTTTCATGTACTTTATACTAATTACTTTCAGTAAATATATTGTTTTTAGTTACTAATCATTGAAGTATTTTTTGTATGAAATTGGAAACCAACAACTTTAAACTTGTTTATCTTGATATTACTATTAATCGTAATTCTTATATTTTTTATAATATTTTTGAATTTGTATCAGTTTTTTTTTTTTTTTTAAACATTAGATTCGAATAATATAAAATATCTTTTGGGTAATATTCTTAGTGTTTAGTTAATTTTAACACGTATTCCTATTCCTTCTTGTATCCTCTGCTTCTTATGTCTAGAATATATCTCGTTTCGATCCACTTTCTTAATTCCTTCATTATTTATATCGCCTAGTTTACACATTATTTTAATCTTGTTGGTAAATCTAAGGCAATTTCCGTTGTGCGTGTTTCAATTTTATATTTTTGGACATTGTATTTTCTTGTTTTACATCTGTTATTAAATGTATTTTTTTATAATGATTTTGTACAGAAATTAAATCTAAATTATTCGGTAAATTAATTGCTGGTTTTATGTCCATTGGCTTCTTAAGACTAATAGTATCATCATTTTTTTCGAATTAAATTTTATTAAACAGTATCTTTTTATCTATACACGCGATACTCGCGGATTGAGTTTTATTATTTCTGTTCTTGGACCTGTCACTTCATTAGATGTTTTTTAGGTCTTAGGTTAGTACTTTCTTTGTTTGTTTTCTCAACTTTATTGCTAATTAAATTTTTTTATTCGAATATACTTGATTCTTTTTTATTTTCACAAATCGATTTAATTGTTGGCTCACATAATCGAACCTTCTCTAGCATAGGTTTATGTTTAATTTTTTTAATTTAAAGTAACGTTTGCTGTTTTGAGAAGATTTATACCAATAAGCAAATCTAACTATAAGGTTTCTATTTCATAAAATATTTCTTTGTTGCCAAATATTTCCATTTCTGAATAATGAGTTATAAAAATGAAACCGTTTAAAACTCTAACTCTTAATTTGCAATTCGTATCTGTTGCCTAAAATGTTGGATTTACAGTAGCAACTCGTGGCTCCTGTATCAATTAAATCTTTAAGTTTCTTTCCAGTTAAGTGACTGGTTCGATAAATGAAAGGCAGATCTCTCCTCTCTTTAAAAAACGCATTTTCGTTTATATTATTAATTCGAAAATGCTTTGGTTGTGGTTGACTTGCTATCTGAAATTATTTTCTCGTGTATCATATGATTAAAAAATATATTTTTTCATTTCTTGGACAAAGTTTGCTGTAATTTTTTGTGACTGGGCATTAAAAAAATCACCCGCTTTTTTTAATAGCTATATTAGTACTTTAAAAATGTTCAAACACCGAATCAGTTATCAAATGTCGTTGACGACGTTGCTGGAATCAAGATCAAGATTCGCAAAACAACTGTTAGATATCGGCGATGGAAAAGTAGCAATATACAGGACGCACAAAACTGTCGACGATTTCTGCAAAATCATTAATTCGCAAATGATCTCATGAATAATGAGTGGTTGGCAGAAAGAGCAAATGTTGGCAGCAAAAAATATGGACGTCAGGATTTGAATTTCAAGATACAACAGTTGTTACCAGGGGAATTGGTGACACACAAACCTATCGATACTGTTTGCGATACCAACGAAGCAGTGAATTATCCAGCACAGTTCTTCAACTTATTGGATTTGCCACCGCACCACTTCTAAGTGAAGATTGGGTCTGCGCTTGTTTTGGTTCGTATTTTGAACCCACGACGACTGTGATATGGCACGCGATTAGTCATACAAAAATGTATGAAACACGTTGTCGAAGCCAGCATTTTGAATGGCAAGTTATGCGAAGATGATGTTTTACTACCACGTACCCCTATTATTCCCACAAAAGTGCCAACTGAATTTCAACGGGTTCTATTTCCAAATATATTAATTCATGCGTTTTTTTTTTTTCAAAATTTTAACGTTTATTTAAGAAAAACATGTACAATAGTATTATTCAAAGTATTGCCCATCTGAAGCTATGGCTTTTTCCAATCTTTCTGGCAAAGAAAAAAAGAACTGCGTCGGCTGGGCAGCCAAGACTGATTTTGCATTCGCAATCACAATCAATATATTTCAAGGCCACACTATGTCTGTTTGAGGCTTAGACTTGGTCACGCTATGTTTTTCACACGCACGTATAATTACGTGGCATATCCTCACGTGGACAAGCTATCCAATTTGTTTGTGTTGGCTAAAGATGGACTCACTAAAAATATCGTATACTCCATTACACTAAGAGACTGATCTTTGCTTTTATTTATCATAATTTGTAATACAAACATAATTTGAAAATTAATGTTTGATGTTTTGGTATTTTTATGGACCGCCATCGTTCACAGCGTTCACAATAAGTTAGTTATTTTTTAATTGACTATCAAAATATTCACTTGAAATAATTTATATGGAAAAACAACGCTATTATATCTATATAATTAACATTTTAAGTACATTGTGTATTTATTTTTAATAAAACTATTTTATATATATATTCAAATTTATTATATATTATTGTAGTCGAATAAACCCTACTGAACTTTTGCAAATATTGATTTCTAGACAATTTATATTAAAAATGCACAGCTGCTAGACGAATAAGAAAATTAAAGTAAGAAAAAAATGCACGTCCCTTTAGACATACTGTAGGTAGTTAGTGGCTTGGATGCATTTAGGCCAAATTATGCCCGTTGTAGTGCCACGTGGGTTTACACAAAAGAGGGGTTACGCCGGCTTGATATTTACCAGCCAGATCTATCAGTAAAATTTTATAAGCGATTTTATTGATGTTTCTCTCAGATCGCTTAAGTTATCGAAGAAGTAGGAGTCTACAGTGGTTTTCCTAGTAGCGCCGTGTGCAGAGCAACTGCAGAGAAAGTGTTGTACACTATCCTCATCTTCCTCGTCTCGACATCGTTAGAAAACAATCTTAGTCTTTTCGCGTGTGTCCGGTGATTATTCGCACTGCGGTGCAGATTCTGGATATTTTTAAGGAAATCAAACTATCAGATCTTGTAGGGTCAGGACTGGGCCAGATTTTTTCGGTAATTTAGCAAGTATTACCTGCATTCCGTCTGACATTGTCTTTTAGTCTGCTATGATTATTGAGTAGTAACTCCAAGGAAGCTAAGTGAGTACCTATGTTACCGAGGGTTTCGTCATCTGGCTGTGTGGTGGCGACTTTTGCGAGTTTGTCCGCTTCGCAGTTTCCCATAATGTCTCTATGGCCTGGTAAGACAGGCATTCGACAGCTTATGACAATGCTTGAGTTTATAGAGAACGATGTTAGGGATTTAATTGCTGGCTGGCTATCCATAAAAATGCATATATAGCGGGCGGACATCACTTTTCACTTCAGCCAGGACAGGTGAGGTATAATCTAGATTAGTGGAGATGAGTACTTGTCCTAAAGGGTGATTTTTAAGCTATTAATATACATCTTTTTGGCAACACTGGTTCAAACAGCTGACGCACGTTTCGTGTTTTGTTTCACTGTCAAGCATCTTCAGTTTGGTCTATAATTTAACCATGAAACGTCTTACAAACGAACAACGCTTGCAAATTATTGAATTTTATTATCAAAATGAGTGCTCTGTTAAGAAAGTTCATAGCGCACTTCTTCCATTTTATGGTCAGCTCATTTTTGGCTCAATGGGTACGTAAATAAGCAGAATTGTCGATTTTGTATTCACTCCAAGTCAGAAGCATTGCAAGAGCTACCAATGCATCCAGAAAAAGTCACAGTTTGGTGCGGTTTATGGGTTGGTGGCATCATTGGACCGTACTTCTTCAAAGATGATGCGAATCGTAACGTAACTGTGAATGGTGAGCGCTCCCGTGAGATGATATCCATCTTTTTTTTTGCCCAAAATGCAAGAGCTTGACTTGCATGACATGTGTTTTCAACAAGACGGTGCCACATGCCACACAGCACGCCCAACAATGGACTTATTGAGACGCCTTTATATTTAACGCATTTAGACTATTTTTTTTGGGCTATGTTAAAGCTCATGTCTATACAGGCAAGTCCGCTTCAATTGACGCATTGGAAGACAACATTGAAGCATTTATTCGTGAGATACCGGCCGAAATGTTGGAAAGAGTATGCCAAAATTGGACTAAGCGGATGGACCATTTGAGGCGCAGTAAAGGTCAACATTTGCATGAAATAATCTTCAAACATTAAATTATATGGACCGTACAATCGATTCAAATAAAGATTTCATGCATTTTTCTGAATTTTATGTGTTTTTTTTTTTTTTTTGAAAAACTTCCCTAAAAATCACGCTCTATTAAGATTTTGGCATGTGTTACAGCTTCAAGGTTTCATACAATTCCCCTGAACATAAATGAGCACGTGCGCTAGTAACGTACACTGCTCAATGCTCACCTCTTCCCTTTTGAAACCGTGTCGAATGGAAAAAAAATGGGCACAAATGGTTAGATGTGTGTAGCGCCACTAGAAGAAGAGTAGTTCCCTAGTGAGAAACACTATGGATGTTAAATTAATATTCTCGGACAATTTTTTACCGTGGTTCACAAAAATGTGGGTACATTTTTGCATAAACCTAAAAAAGATGAGCGGCCGTACAAAAGCGCGGCATGAACTCATAAACTGAACTGTCCTCTACGTAGCAGTTGTTCCTACAATGTTGCGTAATGGTTTTTCGAACATACTGTGTACTTGCATTGGATCTGTGTGATTGCGCTCAGGGCCAGACCCACCGTATGTGGGGAATGTGCAAATGCACAGGCCGCCGAGCTCTTATGGGCGCATGTAGTGTAAATAAATGAACGCCTTCATCTTTTCATCTGTTCACAAGAAAATAGTTCGAAAAAAGTCTGTGCTATAATATAATAATTAAATAAATAATTTCTTGCACAGGCACTCACACATTTCCATAGGAAAAAGTCTCAAAATATTTCACTCAATTAATACTTCCTTTGGAATCATTTGATTAAAACGCGCAGAATGTATTTCTTTATTTTTCACTCAAATGAGTTTGCTGCGTAATATTCCTATGTCATTTTTGAGTGTTTGTGCGAGAAATGATCGCTCTCAGCCTTGGTAGTATATTGGGTGGTGTGGATAAAAACTAACGGAACACTCCGAGTGAAAACACACGAGTCAAGTATTTTCGTGAAAGGAAAATATTCCTCAAAGTTGACGTTTGAAAACCAGATGCATGGTGGGTGCAAAGGTGAGTAAAGTATAGACAATTATGTTTTCAAACATAAAAGTTAAGGATGAGACTCCAAGACCATAAATAATCTCTTCATAAAATACTAATATGAACAGTACCGATCCACATTTCAAAAATCAAGTGCCAAGCCAACCGTTCTCAGATCATAAGTCGATGACGCGATCCTTAGGCCATCCGACACACACGCAGCCTCAAGTCGAAATATGCGACGCTCGGCGAGACAGAATGCAACCATAGCTGACATGCGGAGAATTAGTTAAATTGATTTTTAGTTCTTATCCATCGTTTGTAAGGGAATGTTCTGCCCTACAGAACTATAATGTGGCTTTGACTTAAAATAGTTTAGTTTATACAAACGAAAATCAAGTAACTAAAATTAACGAAGTTTCGTGAACAAAGCTGATCATTTTATAGAGAACATGGAATGGTGGAACTCGTGTTGGTGCCATGCCAATAATTGAGAAGATGAAAATATTGCTTCGCGGGATCGCAAGTTGGAGTTGGTGAGAACATTGGGATTAATAGATCCACATTTTGGCAAGATGGATTTTCAAATTTTAATATATATTTAAATATTAAATAATATAAATTTTAAATATTTTATAAAATCGTCTTCTTCCATTCTCGTAATCCGTAAAAGTATTCCTCTTCCGAAAAAGTATTCTTCATATTTTAACCTTGGTCTTTCATCTGTCAAAAATGTGAGTGAAGGGGTTTCGTTAAATTTAACGAAATAAATTCGTATTCACACCAGATGGAGTGTTTCCTCCAAAATTCTGAGGAAACTTTCACACTCAGTTTTACTTACACCACCCATTGCGTATGTCAGATGAGTAAATTTCAAACACGCATAAATAAATCATTTGACTTTCGCTCGTATGAGCAAAGAATTTAGTTTATTATTTCGAAATGATAGACATTGACACATCTTGAACAAGGGGGAGCCAAACGTAAGGTTTGCACAGGGCGTCCATTTGTCTCGAGCAAGCCCTGCTTGTGCTGTGTGCTTACATTGGGTCATACTAAACTAGAAAGATTGTCGGAATGACCTTTGTATTCGTCTTTGACTGCCGCTGGTTTGTGCCATAGCCAACGTATCTCTCCAGTGAGCACGGTCTTGCGCTTGTTGCTTTCAGCTACGCACGTTGAGCTGATAGATTGATCCCTTTTCCAGCCGTGTAAGCCACCGGACGGAGGTGGTGTTTTTCTCTACCGCGTTGTCCCTCGTGGTTGGAGTCGAAGCCTGACTTGAACCAGATAGATGTGGTTCAAAGAATTCTCTGCGTCGTACTGTAGGTCGTTCCGGAGTGGGCTTCAATCCTTAATTTACCGTCCAAGCCCAAAGGCGCAACAATTGGAAGGATGTTCATTGCCTTTATACCCTCTTTGGCCTCATTTATTGTATTCACTAGGTAGACTAGGAGCCTAAAATAGGTGTTAAGTTATAGCTGCTCCTTGGATGTTGGCCGAACTTTTTTTATAAACTCATCTAAGACGCTTCCTTCTCGGTGCTCACAAAAGTCACACAGTACAGATATGTGGAGTTGAGGAACGCACGATTTTGGAGGGGGATGTTAAGAAATCGAAAGACAATGTCGTCTTGTCTGCCGTCAAATGTAATGTATCAAATGTATCTTTACCGGCCTTAAATTAACAACGGATATTCTCCATAGTTAGTTTGAACGGTAGGACAAGATTTGCCAAAACAAAAATGGCCTTAGAGTCAATAAAGAGATGGTGGGTATCGACTTGTATCTCGTGGGTCTTAGATAAGATCTGCCGCAATGTTAATGTTTAGTATTTGGAAGTAACCGGAAATGACTTGGGAAAATATTTCCTATATCAATTGATTAAATTGCAATAGCACTGCATCACAAAACTTCGCCCATTTCTGTCCAGAGTACATTGAAAAGCAAGCTCGCGTTACAAAGCCTGTCAAAGAAAACATCACACAACTTCGAAAAACTTCAGGGACTTGTCGCTTGTCGTTTTTTGAATTGCCCGATATGAATCGCCTTCCCACTCCATCGTTTATGAATTACTAGTATCATGCTGACACAGATTAAAAGTTCCCCACTACGAGTGAAGTTGGCATCGTCCCTCCATTCAAAACTGCTTTATATGCACAGTCGCTTCCGGTTTTGTTTTCACTTGATAGTTGCTCGTCGGATGTGCTGATATTCTACACCGTTCGCCTTCTGCATTTTTCGATGATGCAAAGAATTGTGTATCGTTTGGTATTCAAATCGCGTTATCGCCCGGAACAAATGCAGTACCATTGTGTTCGAAGACGAATCGACATTTCAGTTTAGGATTGTACTCCATGCATATGCAATGTTCAAGGTTGTAACCTATTTATACGAGTACTGTTTATTCCGGGGACTGAAATGAATGAGCGGTAATTTTCTTATTGGGGATTATAATCTTTTAATGACTCCTCAGGCACTACTGGCGATAAATAATCACAAGTAATAACTCCTACTCCGGTGAACGTAATTAGCACCTGTACTTTTAAGGATATCTATGCAATTGTAGGAAGAAAGAAACAATAAGATAAAATTATCGAAATGCAATGACCCGAGGACACAGTTGTTTTTGTCTTTATTTATATAACCCAGAGTCCTTACATCACCAACACCTGCAGTGACCCATATGTTCAACGAAATAGAGGTCCACCCGATACTACACAAACGACTCTAAATCACCATGAGCTAGGTCTAGGCGAGACCAAGCTAGTTTTTGGACTTGTTCCAATGACCTCGCCTTGGGTTTGGTGGGCATTAGTGCCCCGCGACCTTACCATCGAAAGATAGCCGTCTCTCCTTGCCGCCCCACCGCCCTGCCGTGTTTATCACACGAGACATCTCATCTCGGCTTGAACTCGCGATCTAATTCTTGAGCTGGAACAAATACTGATTTGAAAAGCCCTAAATTGTCTTTGACTCGGTCTTCTTTGACTTCAAATCTTTCAAGTATTTTTTTTTCAATCTTACAAGAACCACAGTTTTACTCCTCCCATCAATCGTGGAAAAGTCCCCAGGATACTTAAACTTCTCCTCTGAAATGGGACTCCAATAACATGGAAACAATTACAAGCTTTCCAATAACATGCGCATGTGTAACAAGTGCTCTTACGTCCAACGTACTGGCTCTGTGCGGGTGCTCTAACCACATCTAATTTTAATTTAATTTCGCTGTTCAGCTTAAACTGGGTTTTGAAGGTTTAGTCACAATCTACCTAAAATTTGGATATATTTGAGGCTAGACAAAAAAGCTGTAAAAAACTTTGCGTTACTTAACTTACTTAAACTAACTTAACCTGTCATAAAACTTAAAACTGTCTCAGGTCTATGTCTGTAACGGAGTGGACACGAGGACCAGAGCGGGTATGTAGTGTATATCGGACACTGTTGATCTTGGGCAGTGTGTACCGATGGTTAGTAATAAAAAAGTTTTAGTGAATATATAAAATCATAGAGAAGTAAATGAAAATATCAATGTGTCTTATTCAATTTGTTTTTGTTTTTTATTTGGCAGTAGCGCTCCTCTCTGATAACTCTTTCTACCAGGTTGTGGTTCAAAATTTCCAGATAATATAGTTACATATGTATCGCATTCTTAGTTACTAATCAGGCCGACGACCCTTTAAGGGTCTGAGCCTGAGCTACCTTCCATCGTTGACGGTTCTGGGCACCCTGCTTCCAGTCATCAAGACCAAGCTGTCTTGCATCCGCGATTACTTGGCCGGAGGTAGACCGGAGATTCGGTCAATGGTACAATGATCTATTAAATACAATTCACAACTGGTCACCAAACACATCTAAAATTTTGCACTTTCTGTTTGTTAATTTTATTTAGTATCTTGGTCAATATGTCTAAGAAAGTTTATTACGCTTTTAGATATCACTTATGGGACAGCTTTTTCAATGTCCTGATAAAATAATTATTTAATATATCAGCTATTTGTTTTTTTTTTATCTCATTTATAATAATTTCTTTTATTGCTCTTTTTTCTTGGCCCGGCATCTCTGGACCAGCCTGAAACACAATATACAGACGTTTCTCTCTCAATAACAAAGAAAAATATTGCGCCCTTCATGCGTACACTGATTTCAAGTGACTTTTGCCGTTGAATTAATTTCAAACATCAAATGTCAGTTGACACAAAAAGGTCTCAATTTGGAAGAAAATCTCGCAATTTTTAAGAGGAGAGTTAGATGAACGCAGTTCTTTCTCAAAAATATGACGTGCTTTCGTCTTATGTTTCACTTTTGATTACGATCCCCTCATTTCTCTCATTGTTTTACGAACACAGGCCTACGCATGTGTCATATTTTACATAACCAGTGCGTAGACGTCTGCTTAGACTCATGTCGTCATCGAAGAACACAAGAAAAACGAGAACTTCTTCAGTGGCAAGGGTGGGGTGGAAAAACGTACTACTAGTGAATTCGCACACTTAGACCATGTTGATCCATTGAGGTACCCACAGGTTACTACCATTGATCAACCATTCCAGTGATAGTGCCGTTAATTTGATCCCAACGACAAATGGTGACTGGACCAGATTTGAAAACCAGAAAAGCGTATTAACTTTGCTTTCACTGGGATTTGAACCGGGGACCCCACTAACCAAGGGTAGGCACTAAACCAACTGTGCCATCCAGTTCTAGCGGACTACCTCTCTGACAAATACCTAGACGAACAAGATAGGTAGGTAGATAGTGAGTGGCTTAGATGCACAAAATAGGCCCGTTGTATTGCCACGTGGGTCTACACAAAAGAGGGGGTTAGGCCGACGTGATTATTGCGACAGCCAGACAGAATTATCAGTGAAGTCTAATATCGATTGTGTGTAATAGCGATGTTTCTCTCAGGTCATTTAGGCTTTCCTAGCTGAGGCTGGAGTGTTGCACACTTTCTACTTCGTCCTCGTCTCGACAGCTTCTACAAAATCGTTAGAAAGTAGTCTTAGTCTTTTCGCGTGTGTCCGGTAATTATTCCCACTGCAGTGCGGATTCTGGATATTCATCAGATCTTTTAGGGTCAAGACTGGGCCAGATTTTTTCGGTAATTTAGCAAGTATTCTAGTATTCCTGTATTCCATCTGGCATTGATTTTTAGTTTGCTGTGAATATTGAGTTGTAACTCCAAGGAAGCTAAATGAGTACCTATGTTACCGAGGGTTCCGTCATCTGGCAGTGTGGTGGCGACTTTTGCGAGCTTGTCAGTTTCTCAGTTTCCCATAATGTCTTTATGGCCTGGTAAGATAGGCGAATTCGACAGCTTATGACAATGTTTGAGTTTATAGAGAACCATGTTAGGGACTTTATTGCTGCTTGACTATCCATAAAGATGATCAATGTCTTCTATAAAGTGTATAAAGTCAAATTGCTTTTTCGAGAAGATTGCTATTAGGACTCATGGGTCCAAAGAAACAACGCTTGGCAATAGCTTTTCTGCGTTTATTGCTCTTGCTGATGTCGTTAGTACAGCTATTACATCGTTTACATACAAAGCAACCTCAGGAGTCGGCTTCATTAAGCGTAACACTAAAGGATTCACTGATCCAATCTTCGCCCTATTAACACTATATATATCCCTCGTGCGACCTTTTCTTGAATATGCTCGTAGTTTGGAACCCAGCTTTCATTACATTTTCCGAAAGGATTGAAAAAGTTCACCAAGTCCATTTTTTTTGTGAAATGTATTGGGGTTTTTTACCCGGCTATAAAGCAAGGCGCCAACTGCTTGGTTTAAAATCTCCATCAACTAGACGCACCATTTACGATGTAATGTTTATTAGAGGCATATCTTGCAGCCATATAAAATGTTCTTATCTCTTATCCATGATTAAATTTCATATGCCATCTAGGTCAATCCGTGCTTGGGATATTTTATTTGAAAGGTTCCACAGTACAGACTAAAACGAACCACTAACGAGAATAATTCGAGTTTTAAATGAACATTCGCAACATTTGGATTTATCTCTTACAAGACCGTTCCTTAAAAGTACTTTATTAAGCCTTTTTATCTTTTAATAATTTATTAAATTAAAGAAATATTTATTTTATGTTGTATATATTCTAACGTCTAGCCGAAATGAGTCTACTTAAGATTAATTAAATTGTCCACAAGTACGGGGTGCGATTACTGGATTGTGACGAATGAAACACAAAAGTTCACTATTCACGATTTACAAGAATTTATTTTGCAAGCAAAAACTGATTTACTTCGTATGCTTTATATTACACTTTAAAACTGCATTGTAATAAATATCTGACTAAACTTTACTAGTTCTTCAACTGAACTAACTCGCATCGACCATCGTGCCGATATTTATACTCCCAGTATTGGTTCTAGATCCTACTGTCGCCACGAGACCATGGAATTTCCTCGCTAATGCTCATATACATGATTCTTTGTAATCTATCAGTGTTTAGGTGGCGGCATCCTTCTTGCAGTATTTTGTAACCTATTGCACCTATTAGATAGAATACAAAAGCGAGCGATAAAACTTATATGAGACAACAATATTGCAGAGTCACTTGAAGTACCGTCTCGTCTCTATCCGTATTTTATCGCTATTTTAACAAACGATGCTCAAGTGAGCTAGCCAACTGCATTCCTCCTCTCCATGAATTCACCCGCAATACCAGTCTCGCCAGGAATGCTCATCAGTTTACCCCTACTTTCGGAATCACAGTTAAATGTAGAGACCTCGTTCATCAGCCGCACGACAAGAATATGGAATGCTCTTCCCAACCCAATATTTCCCCCAGAATACAATCCGCAGATATTTAAATCCAATGTGCACAGGTACCTCATCGCCCTTTCTCCCCTCCACACCTTCGGCCACAGCACGTGTCTTGAACCCGGACACTTAAGGGTACTAACAATACCATGTGCGCGCGCAAATTATAAAAAAAATGTATACACAAGAATTTCGAATACTGGGATCGTTATTCTAATTGAATATAGATGACGTTGGTGTCCTGATTAGCTCATCTTATACGCGTTATAAAGGGTTATTTTTTAGCTATTTTCTTTTTGCAACACTGGTTTAAACAGCTGACGCACGTTTCGTGTTTTGTTTCACTGTCAAGCATCTTCAGTTTGGTCTATAATTTGACCATGAATCGTCTTACAAACGAACAACGCTTGCAAATTATTGAATTTTATTATCAAAATGCGTGTTCTGTTAAGAAAGTTCATCGCGCGCTTCTTCCATTTTATGGTCAGCTCATTTTTGGCTCAATGGGTACGTAAATAAGCAGAATTGTCGATTTTGTATTCACTGCAAGCCAGAAGCATTGCAAGAGCTACCAATGCATCCAGAAAAAGTCACAGTTTGGTGCGGTTTATGGGTTGGTGGCATCATTGGACCGTACTTCTTCAAAGATGATGCGAATGGTTACGTAACTGTGAATAGTGAGCGCTCCCGTGAGATGATATCCAACTTTTTTTTGCCCAAAATGCAAGAGCTTGACTTGCATGTCATGTGGTTTCAACAAGACGGTGCCACATGCCACACAGCACGCCCAACAATGGACTTATTGAGAGGCGAGTTCGGTGAACATTTTATTTCACATTCGGGACCGGTCAATTGGCCGCCTAGATCGTGCTATTTAACGCCTTTAGACTATTTTTTTTGTGAAGATATGTTAAAGCTCGTGTCTATACAGACAAGCCCGCTTCAATTGACGCATTGGAAGACAACATTGGAGCATTTATTCGTGAGATACCGGCCGAAATGTTGGAAAGAGTATGCCAAAATTGGACTAAGCGGATGGACCATTTGAGGCGCAGTCAAGGTCAACATTTGCATGAAATAATCTTCAAACATTGAATTATATTACTATCGATTCAAATAAAGATTTGATGCATTTTTGAATTTTATGTGTTTTTTTTTTTTTTGAAAAACTTTCCTATAGCTGTTAAAAAATCACCCTTTACTATTCACGTCACAAAATTAAGAATAGTACACTTCAAACAAATCTGTTAACACATTTGTAGTTTATTAGAAATAAATAAATAAATCGTACTAGTAACGATATTTATTGAGTAGTAACGTTTTGGCACAAGGTACATAATCGACTATACTCGTTAGAATATTCGTTGCATGTGAAATAATCGATCGAACGATCTCTGATATCACATCTCTGTTGTTGTAATCGCACACAGTAATTGGCTTGAAGTTATGAAGTCACTCATGCTTGTTATGTCAATAATACTTGTAGAGCTTTTTAAAACGATTTTACCATGAACTTTTACCAATTCTAAGATTTGCTTTCATACCGGTCCTGCCCTGTGTAATCTTCGTTCCATTTACATTTCTTCGCTTTATATTACGAAAGCACAAGGCATGCCCCTCGTTACGTTCTCATTGCTATTCTGAACTCTCAAGCTTCATAATTGAATTCAACTGCCAAAAAAAACATCTGTATGAAAAAACCTTATTAGACAAAAAATCTACCCAAATTAGGGCAATAATAAGTTCATTTTTCTCGAATTCCACCACCAAACCTACGCGTGGCCACATGAGAAACACAAAAGTGTATGCAGCTCCATATTTAAATTGAATTACTCAACCAAATAAATTGTCAGCAAATGCTCCTACTCTGACTCTCTCGTCAGTAGGAAGTATCCATGGCAGCGTATAAATTTCTTAAAAATTGCTCCTTTTATGCGTCATAAAAGCAAATTTCTTCTCCATACACTTTTTTACTTGTCGGTTTCTTCTTTTGCTTCCCCTTCGACAACTGGTTTCTGCAGAGCCATTCAATTTCATCTAAACTCCTCATAAACTTTCAAATTACCACAATACCGACAAGAAGCAACATCCACACTCACTCCTGCCCCATCATCCATATGTGTACACTTTGTTTGAACGCAAAAAAGCCAATAACCGTACCTCGGAATCAAGATGGCTAAAAGGTAGAACGATAACATTGTTTTCTGAATTTCCCTTTCCCTGGCATGTGTGCACACACACACGTACGCGTAGTTTGGCTCTTGCTAAATATGAAATAAAAGTCGTCAACCACCACACCGCCGCCCAACGTGCGCCGTTCAATTTGCAAGCTTTCTTTTTATTGCCATCATGACTTAAGGTCCGTGAAGCTCAACGAAAGAAAATTTTTCTCTCCCTTGTCAATACACTCGTACTAGTCAAACCATCATCGTCCCGCCACACCCTTTACTCCAGCACACACCAGAAAAAGATGAAGAGAAAAAAAAATAATATCCCATCCATGGGTTCACGCAGCCTCTGGTCTATTGGATGGGGGTGCTACCGACGAGACGAGGACGAATGGAAAAATTACGAAAATTGAGGACGCAGTACATCCGAGCAAACACGGAGAGAGAAAGAGAGCGCAGCACTGAGCATGGGGAGCTGGACTAAAAAAACAACTTTGACTTTATCAAATTTAACTTTGGTCGTAATTTGTACCCCTCGTATGGCACATTCATATGGGCGCTGAGGGAAAATCACATCGGCTCGGCAGCTTTATTGGCTCCAATCTTAGAAAGAAGCCAAACGGGAGAGCACAAACAGCAGAATAAATTGAATCGAGACCGAGTACCGCGCCAGTGGTTGTGCCAGTGCGAGTGCCAGTAGCAGTGGCAGTGTTAGGTAATATAGGACCCACTTGAGTTTTATACATTTTTATGAACCGGGCCACTGTGACGTTGCCACATTGCCACCCCATCAATCGCACCGTACCAACCGACACACAGGTTTCGGATTCGGCTCCAGAAGCAACCGGCAGCATCTGAAGTATCATCAGCTTTGGACAGGGACAAATTTTATGAAGTGCGATATCAAATCTCAAGTGGTCAATAAAAAAATGTCATTTGCCAGGAATGGTGGCGCAGAGTTACGATCACCTAACACCAGCAGCGTCACTAACGCCCGAATACTGCTCCTCTTCTACTCACTCGCTTATGCAGTACAAACATCCATGCCGGTGATACCTTGGACAAGGCTTCTTGGAAACTTGCTGCGGTGCTACGGTGCCACAGTGCCACAGTGCTGCTGCGCTACGGGAAAGGTTAACCAAAGTCAAATAAACCGAATGTGATTCTCTGTCCATACGTCTCACTTACAGGCCAATAAATTCTCTGTCAGGAAAAGACATTTCTCTCGGTTTCGCTCTCGTCGCCATTGGTCCTCCCTGCAAGTATACACAAGCACACGGGAGTACATGAAATGTGTCTTCCTTATCCCCGTTTTGGGCATTTGCATCATTCAAGAAGGGCTTCTAACAATGTAATCAGAGACACTTCTGAAAATAAAAGTTTCAGGTCGTCACCATCAATGCTCTTTTCTACGAAATGAAATATTTATAGCAAATTCGAGCAGCAGATTGGCGATTTTTTTTAATGCAACCAGCTCTAGGTAATTATTTTTTTATGATCATTAAACTTTCGTTTGGGACAATTTTCAGGGAAGAAAGAAAATTCTCTTCGTATCTCCGCAGCAGCAGAAACTTGATCTTCCGCATCATTGGCTGTCATAAGTTTAGAATTTAATGAATATGCTTTCTTTTGGTTTTGCTTCTGTGAGGGAACTCTGGGGAGTTTCAGCAAATCGCCTTAATTAGGGGTTGATACAAGTTTTTATGCGAGAATTAGGATTTCTTGGAAGTTTGGGTTTGGAGTGATTCATCGAGGGCTCAACAACTTCGGTTCGCATTGTATCGGGTACCTTCGCCAAGAGTGAGTGTGCTCAAGATGAAAATGATTATGGACGGAAAAGTTTGTGCAGATAACTCAGTTGATCCCTTCTTGAGACATTTCTCTCTTCACTCTTCACTCAGAAATGTTTTCATTTTCCTCAACGTTCTTGGGGGTTTTGGCCTTAAAGTCTCTAAGAGCACCCTCTGGGCGGGGATTTAATTGTGAACACACGGGGAAGGTACAATAATACTTCTCCGGGCTCATCAATTCAATGAAGTACATTCTTCAGGGCTTGAATTTCAGCACTATTCGTAGTGACAATCAATTTGACAATTGTTTGTTGATGTTTTGGCATACTCTGCCATTTTGTCATGGAGAAACGCTGGAGGAACATTCCCAAATTGAGCGAATCGAAATAAAAACTTTTGATTAAGTGCGCTTTACTGATTTTGCAACAAAGTTTGATTTAAGTTAAATGGACGTCAACCGAGACCGTGCTGAGCTATTGCGACAAATGCTGCTGAGCTCAACGGTACTTCTTGCTTCTTTGAGCCGGACTTTAAAGAAGAATTAAATGTCAGACGCATAAACGAACTCTACATAACTACCCAATCAACCATTTTACAAAGTTTTTTTAGTAATTTCAATCATAATGTGACAGGCTTGCATATTGTGATTGGTGAAGAAATTCATGGCGTGTATGGCCTTGCGAGAGTCTACGTTCAATTCCCGACACGAACAACAATCATAATTCTGAACTTCACATCTCTTGAGTGACTCACAAGGCAGGGAACATTCGTCTCGGCATATAAATGTAGGTCGCCTTCAGTCGTGAGAGAACAGTAGGATCCACGAAATTATGAGTACTACTACAATAGAATGGGTCAGATCCTCCAACCCGTACAGAACAGCCGTCAAAGAACGTCAATACCTACTGGCCAATGTGAAGTTTCGTGATCAACTTCTATAAAAGGCCCTGGTAGTTGCCTGACAAAATTGGTAATGTGAGACAGAATTCGTTGATAGATCTCTTTGTGGTACCATCGTGTGTGAAGGGGATGGTTTGTGACGTTCGTGTGCTGATGTCATCGCTTGGCGTTGTGTACGCTATACCTCACTGATAAAGTACCTCTCCTGCCAAAGCAGAAACCAAGAGTGGTTACATGCATACGGTGGGAGAAACTACAGAACAGCTAGTTGCGGCTAAAAAAAAAAAAAACACTGTTCCATCGCGTGTAAAACAAGATTGGCCACCGTTTTTTTTAACAGCTGTCATTGCCTCTGCATGGGATGTTAGTGGAGTGAAGCGACTTGGAGTGAAGGCTGGTGGTCAGTAAAGGACTGCGTTTTTTGTAACGGCCGGAGTTCAAGAAGCCATCAGAGGGAGGAAGAAGACCCACAGAGACTGGATTCTCTTGTGGGGCTCTGCATTCCGTACACTGATGTACACTGAGGCGCAAATAAGTTTCAAATTGGCTGTGCGAGCAGCTGAAGAGCAGTATTGGAAGGAGTTCGGCGAGAAGTTGGGAAGCGACCATAGATCTGCGAAAAAGGTGTTCTGGCACCACCAAATTCAACATCATCAAAGAGTCAAATCCATAAATGATGTGTTGCTTTCCAATGAGTTGGACGGTGTGGACGAAATACGGCCAGAAATGCTTAGGGCGATGGGTAAATAGCTATGTTCGGGTTAAAGGTGCTAAAGGTGTATCTTGTCACATCTCCTTTTCATTGTATATATGGACTGGATGTTGCCGCGCAGCCGAGACAAGGAATGTTACACATTGAGAGGGTAAGTCATCTTTTTGCTCCAGTGCGCACTCGTCATGTTTGTAGTCGCATTTGCGCACTCGTCATGTTTGTAGTCGCATTTGCTGATGTTGGAATGTAGGTCAACGTGGACAAATCGGAAGTTGTGGTCATTTCCAGATCCTGTTCAATGCCCTTCACATGTAAGTGGAGTCCCATTGAAGCAGGTGGAGAAGTTTGAGTATCTCGGAGTCTTTTTCACGAGAGATAGAAGGAGTAATGCTTAGCTCTCCTGTAGGATTGGTCAAGGTGGATCAATTTGGAAACAGCTTGGTAGATCTGTAATCAGGAAGGACGAGCTTGGTGTCAAAGCCAAGTTAATGGTTTTCAACTCAGTATTTGCTCCAACTCTCACCTATGGTCATGAAATTTGGGTAAAGACCGAAAGAATATGATCGAGAATACAATATGTTGAGATGAGATTTCCCCGTGCTGTTGTGGGAATTACTCGCCGGGAGAGGGTGAGAAATACAGGGAGGAGGAACTCAACATTGAGGAGCTGATTCTTCGCACCTTTATCTCGACTTCCGTGGCGGGCGTTGAATGCGACTTCATCAGGTATGTGACCGCTTGACAGACCAATAGCCTAGTTACGCTTGGGTATACCTCCTGATGAGTTAGAGTCGATGGCTGGAGATCTTTCGTGCGTTGTTTACCCCCGTGACCCCTTTAGTGGAGCATGTGGGTCAGAAGAAGATGATGATGATAAATCGATGCCCTCTCCTACTATGAGGTATCTGGGTTCCATTCCAATCAAAATGTTTTTTGTTTACAATTTTTTTATCGAATACTTAGCTTAATCGTCGTCTTGTAACTCATTAACAGTTGATATAATTGTAACTGTATGAGTAAGAAGAAGAATTTGTCAAAATGGACTTAACCCTGAAAAATGTTGGTCGGGATATATTTCCTGGGAACGGTAATGTAACATACAGTTCGATTATTTACAAGTACAACACAATATTTCAATCGTCCTCATTTGAATGTCCAATAACGTCAACGTTGCAATACATTATGATCATTTACTTACCCTTTTTATTGGACATAAGCTGCTATTGGACCTACACTGGAATGTCTTGAGAAATGTATGTGCAGGTTTTCTCAATGAGAATAGATGTCATAGAAGCCAGAGCTAAATTATTAAAAAAGATAACCTAGCATACATAATCGTCGATCTAAGAATCTACAGATCTCCTTTATATTTAGGCTAAAGAAAGTATTTTGATGAATTTGATCTCATTCTTGTAGCCTGAGTTAAATAAAATCCAAGCAGATCTATATCAATGAGTTCTAAAAGTCATGGCCCCAGCAACAAAAAAAAAAAAGGCTCGAGAAGAGTGGTGATATTACACTTCTTAAAAACGACAGAAAACATTCTCGACTTTTTAAATTAGACGTTTCTTACCCACACCTCTTTCGAAGCGCTGGTTTTTCCCTAATTAAGTGACAACTCTAGACAATTCAGTCGTTCCCTGGTTTGTAAATCCCTGTGCGAATTATTCTTATGAAAATCTATGTAACATTATGCTTCCGCGATAGAACACAATTTCTGTGAATCATTTGACAGCAGAACGTCACTCTGGCTTTTATGTGAATTGAAAATGAAAAAAAAAATCAAATGACCGTAGGAAAGTTGAAATACTAATTAATACATTTTATGAGATTCTCCGCACAACAAACTGACTGAAAACGTTTTCTGTAACGTGCATTAGGCAAATAATAGCCAGCGCCCGTGGTGGCTGGTGCGACTTGTGGTGAATGAGATAATGGTGTTCCTTCGGTCGTAATTCAAGCCGGCGGACAACAACTGATGATAACCGAAATGAAAATTAAATTCATTATTAAAGTTTTCGAAGGGCGACAGCTGGAGAAAGAAATGCCCCCTATTTCCATTATGACTGAGGTTAGTCAACGCTGCCAGTGGGGGGTGGCTGCAGATTTGCCGGGAGCAAAAGCAGAGAGATATCCTTAAAAATCATGGCAGTTTTCGTAGAACTTATTCAAACTTTCAAGTGAACCTATGTCAACAAAGGAAGAAAAGGAACTTCTGTTTAGTGGCAGTGGATGGCATTTGATATTTCATTTTAGAATTAAGGAAATGGAGTAAAGTCATAATTGCGGTCCCAAATGGCACCAAAGTGAAAAGGTTGATGTGGTGGTCAGAGGAATTTCGCCAGTCATATAAGTCGTTGAAATGGTTTTGGTTTATATCTAAGGCATTCAAATAAATTGTTGGGTTTTCACATTTACATTTCGTTTCCAGAAGAGGGTGAATTCAATTATTTTGAAGCTTTATGTGGCATGAAGTGTTTTGAATGAGTTCTAGTTGAATTGGATTCCTTGTTTCATGAATTCTTACATAAACTGAATTTCGATTAATACATTTTGTCTAGTAACACCAAAAATGTCATGTATAAGGATTTATTCACAATTAAAATCATAACATTAGCAAGGACACAGTGAATGTTCCTTAATTCGGAATCCTTTAATTCGGAAAACTCGTTCATTCGGAAAAAAATATTTTCCGAATTAAAGATATTTTCCAGAATAAATGAGAGTCGTTTTTAAATTTTTTAATGTAAAAATTAAATTAAACGAGGGAAATTAAAAAACGCATTGATTGATCTCAACTATGTAGAAATAAGATGAAATCATAAACATTTCTCTTGCGTAGTCCTGGCACCATAAGAAAAGTGTATTGCGAGTATCCCGGCAATTCACATTTAAAAGTATTTTGTGTTGATTAAATAATGTTTGGTTCCTGCACTCTTTCATCAATAGGCACGTATTTTTAGTGAACACAAAAAAACTCTCATTAAATCGAAAAGTTCGTTTATTCGGACTATCCTTCCCCCAAAACATTCCGAAGTAACGAGCTTCATTACAATTTTTTAATCTCGGTAGCTGCAAAGAAAATGTCCAAACAATATGAAGGAGCCTTTGGTATTTTCCATTCAAACGGTAGGGATTTGTGGTGCTGTTCGCCTTGTCGACAACATCGTGGAAAATGTGAGTTCAGTCTGAAGAGACTTCGACTCTGA
Organism: Eristalis tenax; assembly: GCA_905231855.2. Classification (NCBI taxonomy): domain Eukaryota; kingdom Metazoa; phylum Arthropoda; class Insecta; order Diptera; family Syrphidae; genus Eristalis; species Eristalis tenax. The sequence goes on from HG993125.1 coordinate 97,112,488, forward strand.
ACCTTTTTGGTTTAACTGTCCATCCTCCTTTTTGCGAATCGGGAACACTTTGATTTCAACTGAGCAGAATGAGTAATTCTGTTAATGCTTTATTATCAGCACTGTAACCGTTAATTGAGTTTTTGTTTAGTGCGTCGACCCCTGGCACTTGAGTCTGAGTTGCCTAGTATCGATTCCCAGTACGAGCAAAAAAAATAGTAAAACCGTCTGAAATAAGGCCGTTCGGAGTCGGTACCTGCTACTCGTGCTAGAACAGTAGCCACTGAGAGGCTAGGTCCTGGACCGCTACGGGCTGTAGCGACACCCATATTATTATGTATATTCCCTTAACATCCATCAATCACTTATGCCATGAAGGTCGTATTCTTTCAATTCTATCTTAAAATCTTCTGAAAGTTTTATCGGTTTTGTTTACTCTCAAGGAACATGTCAATTAATAATAATAATATGGGTGGCTCTACATCCCGGGGGCCAGTGCTTAGCTTCTCAGCAACCACTCGTGTGGTGCGTGCTATTGTTCGGACTCCGAACGGCCAAGTTTGAGAAGCTTTTTCCAAGACAGTAATTACTCTTTGAGCATTGCCAGTGACTCGAAAGAGGTGGAGTCGTATAAAACATGTTGGCACCGGCCCGGAGTCGAACCCAAACACCGGGTTTTAGTTGTATACGTACATACCCACAACGCCATGGCCGCCACAGATCAATTGCAATCAAGTATCTTAGAAAATGTATCCACTTTATACCTCTTTGATCGCTAATCAATGACCAAACAGAGAGTAGCATCATTGTGAGGTTCATCGTGGCCTTTATTGTACAAATCGTAGATATCATGAGATGTCATTCTGACTCACTTTTTTGGTCGGTTCATGAAAAGCACTATATCGACTAGATCCGCGTGGCAACACAACGGGCATACACAATAAACCAACACGTACCATACACGCCAACCGTAACCTAAACATTTATTTTACAGTGTGGGCGATGCACTGTCATGGCATTTGTTTAACATAACTCATGAGACATCAACACTAGAGGCATGATCATTCAGAAGAAGAACTTGAGAGGAAAATCCTTAGAATTATATTCGGTCCCGTTAGCGAAGAAGGAGTTTGGAGGATCTTAACCGGCCCGGTTAACAAAACCGGCTTGGGTGCCTAGCCTAAGGCCATCTGGTCCACTCAGGTCCACACCGCACCCTAGCGCAAGCCAAATGAGAGAGAAGAATGGATTAAAGCTTGCGGAATCCGGCAGCTGAACCAGAAATAAAAATCAATTAGGATACATTCTTGTTGAAGAAACAACTTTTGTTGAAAACGGTACTTCAAATTCGTGTCAAATACACATTTTTACACTTGCTGAATCATAACAAGGAGTTCCTTCGGTCGCACAAAAATTTGTGAGGTAGAATTGTCAGAACAGTTCCGCTGAAAATGTTAGGATCTATACTGTTTGAAATTGACTATTCCATTGCCAATTAAAAATTTTTGGATTCATCAGAACATGTTTTAATTGGCAAAATGGCGCTTTTCAAACCAACAGCCACCAGCTTACCCTTTCACGTACACGAAGCCGAACTGCAATGCCCCTCTTTCGTCATCGATTATGCACTGAGGATTCGCCAAAGCCACATTGAATGGAACTTCAAATTGCAAACGAAACCACATACGAGCCGCGCAAAAACAAGCCAAGCCCTTCACAATCACTCAAGTACATCTGCAAATTTACTTTTCAAAGCCAGTGGACCTTAAAATTTCAATTAGGCGAAAATAAACAAATCCCTGGGTACGCCGAAGTCCGTCCATCCCTCTGCAGGCCTAGAGTCCTAAAGCAGCGCTTTGAGCACAAATCCCTTTGTCGGGTCGCCCAAACAACACCACTAACGGTACACATGTAATTCCTTGTCATGTCGAACGAAAGTTCTCATCTGCTCGACACCAGCTCCAGCATCGTCCTCTGTATCGGGATGCACGAATAGCTTGTGTACCGTTTTTTTCCAGGCGTACTCCAGTTTGCGCCATTCGCAACCAAATGATAACGAACGGATGGTGGCAGTTGACGTTGGGGAGCAAGGGATTAGATGATCACTCTTAGTATTTTATTTCTTCTGCAATTGGATATAGGTTTAGCCACCGCCGCCAGGTGCACCGATGCACACGGAGGCAGAATAGAATCCTCGGGAGGTTCGATTGCTGCCGAATAAAGTAAACACGTGAAAAAAATGTGTACGTCAGGACATTTTGTTGGAAAAGTCGACGATTAAACCGAACAGAAGTGTTTTGATTTTTTAAGTTAGACCAGCTAACCAACCAATTCGCATCAATCCTAGGCGATTGCACCTCGCCGTGGAGCTTCGCCAAATGGGCACTTGGAGGCAGTGAATTACATGCAAATTAGCATCATAGACCGTACGGTGTGCGGTGTGAGGTGTCCTCCTGACAGGAAGCTTACTATTTCGGCAAAATTCATTCGGAATAAATAACATTAGCATAATCCTTCACATAATGCCATTATATTTAAAGAGGAAATAACATTTCCCCGTTACGGTTACGGCATCACAAGGAGTTTAACACCATAAGTAACTAACTAACTTTTACGTATGCAAATTACTTGAAAGCGTTGGGGCGACCGGTGCAGGCGGTGGAACGAGATACACACCCACTCAACCGAAACTTGCCGGCTCAGTTTAGCTTCCACACATTGAGCGGGTAGCACCTACCAGGAGTTTCCGTCTGACAACAGCAGCAACAACAGGCAACCTCAATACCGACCTACGACTGTGTGAAGGGGTTCAGGGAGACGATGACGACGACTTAGACAAAATTACCAGGGGTTGCAAGGGATTTTTCCGGTAGGAAAAGTTCTCATTTGAATGCCTCCATACAGCTTTCGTGTCCTTCATTCGTTCTCCGGAACAACGCAGCGGTACCCTGCGATGAGAGTGTCTTTTGCTTCCCGTCTTTTCGGCTCCTTTTGCTTAACACCTCCAACTAGGCAACACTGCATGGAGCACAACATTAGAAGAGATACGCCTTGGGGGGACTCAAGGAGTCCCCCCAATGAACGCCTGACTTTCGCTTACTCTGCCTGAGGTGCTGAGATTGGTTTGTGTAATGAAAACATGTAATAAATTATGAAGTATTTTCATCCATTTTAACCAGATTTCCATGAATATTTAAGAATAACTTTTCCCGGCTTCGAGGATTCGAGTATGTACACCTAGACGTGTGGTGTGAGTGTGAGCCTGAGCAGCGCATTGGTCGTGTGTAGTTCTCATTCTTGGTGTACACACATCGAGGTAACCACCTGTTTTATCTGCCTTGTAGGCACGGAGGTGGTTTCTGGGTATATGACGGTGAAATATCCTTAAGCGAAATTTTGTGGGCAATTGCCTGGTGATGTTTAATCCAGTTTTGCATGAGTTTTAGTGTGCGGGTTACCTAGAAAATAGTTGAGCTTTCTGTGAGGTAAGTGGTCAGTGTCCAGGATTGTGGGCACAAGAGTGAAAAGGGAAATGGACTGGAAATGATACCAAATTGTGGGTCTGACAAGAGATCTCAATTGATTCTACAACAGGTAAAATCTTCCAGAGATTACAAATCAGATTCGTATTGGCTGTCATAACGCAGCAATTGAATGTATTTCATGGGAATAATTTCCCACTTGCTGCTGAGTTAGGAACATTTTTAGTACTATGAGTGCGTATATTCACTACAATTTAATATAAATTTACGCAATGACTATAATCAATTTATGAAGTCACTGGCGAAAATTCCTTTCCTAAAACAGATACAAAATTTCCCATTTTTTGATACGATGATGTCCTTTTTTCCTCCCTTTCGTTAGAGTGAATCCGAAATTAAAACATTGCAATTTCAAGGAAGTTCAGGTGGCACGTTCGGCGTTAGATTTCACTAAATATTATACCAATTAAATCACTACACACATCATGCCCAAACCCCAATCAGCATTTTATATCTAAGTGTTTGCGAATTCACGTGAGTTCACGTGTACAGAGTGCCGAAAGCTCTTTGCCAGGGCGAAAAGATCTCATGATCCTAGAGACTTGGACTCCCACAAGGAGTCTCTCAGTACACTCAAAAATTAACTATGAAAGGCCCAAGGAGCTTCTTGGAGACTCTTCTGTGGAATTTAGACGTTGCCTCTGAAGATTCCATGCTTAGAAAACGGTCCTTGTTGCCTTCAAAAACCTGATGGGACCTGGATCTCGTCCAGCGCGGAAACCATTAGTCTTCTTTGTCATGCACTTCCCAGATAATCATTCTATCAGAGCAGATAGTTAAGGCTTATCTCCCCCTAAGCCCCCTGCAATTCAATTAACATCAAGCACACAACTGGCATGTGGGCACTGACGAGATTTAAAACCTTCAAGTCAGCGGGACCTGACCTGTGGACCTTATCATGCCATGGCTTCTAATCATATCTTCTGCATGATTCTAGGCCATGTTCCCAACTCCTGGATGAAGGTAAAAGTAGTTTTTATCCCAAAAGCGGGAACATTTGCTCATGTCAATCTAAATGACCTTAGACCCATCAATCTCTCTCTATTTCTCTTTCGCAAATATGTAGCCCTACGCTCCCTGATGGAAACATTTGAAAAATCACTCCAATGCAAGGAATACACCCTTGTGGCATTTCTTGCGCTTAACAAACTCGGGATTGGTAGTTCCTCGAAATATTCGAGAAATTAAATACAGCTTGGAAGCTGTCTCATCATCAGCATCATCTGACCCTCATGCTCCTCTAAAGGGGTAGAACCCCTGATGAGTTAGATTTGGCTTACCCCCATCTAACCCAACAGGGGTTCTACCCAAACCTCAGAAGTCGGGAACATTCGTGCCACGTGACCAAACCACCAAGCATAGCCCTTTCCGTTCCAAGGAGCAGCTCCTCAATCTGGAATTCCTCGCGCACTGCCGTGTTTCTGACTCTATCCCGGCGAGTAATTCCCACAACAGCACGGAGAAATCTCATCACAGCAGCATGTATTCGCGGTCTTAGAGTTTAAATTCGAACTCGGTCGTCTGCTTTTTCCAAATCCACAAACCAACTGAAGATGGGATTTTCATACTTAATATATAATAAATATTAAATATACATATAAATAATGGACATATAATATGTAGGAACTAATAACTAAAAATCGTCTGACAAGAATATGCTTATGAACGGACAAGATTATTGATGAGTATATTATCTGATATTTCACATCTTAATAGATACTTTTCTCTGAGTTGGATTATTCTATCTTGAATACGGTCGATGTTAGCCATATCGTGAAACTCCCTCGTCGAAAAATGCCATGGGAGTTTGAGGATAAGTTTCAATAGTTTATTTTGTGCTATTTTGAGCTTTTGGATGTGAGTTTTGGCGCAGCTACCCCAAACAGGACTGCCATATAACATAAAGGACTGAAAGATTAATTTAAATATAATAAGTTTGTTTTCATTACTTAGTAAAGACTTTCTATAGCCATAGCTCTAGATCGCGTTTCCAACACCTTAGCATAGACTTTCCCGGGACACTTAAAAGAGATATGCTCTTGTAGTTGGAGCTTTGTTTTGTTGTTCTTCAGCCTTTTAATCTCTGTGCCGACGTTTTCAGAGCTAGGTGGGAGGACTACTGCATCGACTGGAGTTGAGATTTCTTGAGTCCCTATCACTCTCTCCTAGTCAGGGTTACCCTCACAGTTTCGAAGAGATTGGATGCCTTTCATATAGCCTGAGGCCAGACATTTGAAGTTTTTTTGTAAAGGTCCGAATGTTCTGTCTGTCCCTAGACTCATCGATATCCTTGAGCTGGGAGGTTGCGAGAGACCCTTTCTTTAGTCGTAGATACATACATAACTCGAGCATTTTCAATATTACGAGTATCATTAGATCTGTACGGCTTAGTAAATATTTAATTAATATTTGAATTATTATTCAAAACTAGCGGACAGATCTAGTTTCTAGCTTCGCTAGTCAGATCACATTAATATAAAAATGAGAAACACTCGTTTTTTCCTATGTTTATTTTTTATCATCTCCTTTTTATCTAATGCTATATTTTTACTTGAATTATCGCAGACCTCTTTCGTAAACTACATGCTTTGTTTTGACTGGAGTTGTGGGATAAATAAACACAACTAATACCTTAACTACACGTGAACATGATACCAATAATAATGTTCGTGGGAGAAGCATGGATACTCAAAGTCGATTCCGCACAATTCCAATGATTGATATTGCGGCTTCCATAATTTTGCAGTCAAACAAACCCATATCCGCTTAGCGGGGCACATTTCCAAGGGGCTGTTCCTTCTGCGCTCAATTCGCCAGGCTTGAGAAATGCTGAGACTTAAGAGATCAGAATGAAATTTGTTTCTAAAATATTTTATATATATATGTGTAAAGTTCAGTTCTCGACTCGGCAAATTTCCTTTTGTGTATGATAGCAGATGTCAATGCCATACAAGGGCACTCTCCCTAAGGCGAAACTACATCTTTCGAGTTTTCTTTACTATTTTTTATGCAGTTTCTTTTTTTTTCCAAACATTTTGTACAAGACAGTGGCATTTTAACATTAATACTTTGACATGGAAATTTTGTTGTGTTTTAGTTTTAGTTGGTTGGTTGGTTATGGGTACGTTTGTGACCCCTATGCAACTGAAACTCACTGCCTGAGTTCGATTCCCAGCCAGCACGACCAAAAATATTGTTCACAGCTCCATCCTTTCGAGTCACAATGCTCACAGAGTAATAACTCTGTCTAGAAAAAGCTTCTCAAACTTGGCAGTTCGGAGTCGACACAGCCCTTCCACTTGTGATAGAATAATAGCACGCACAACAGATGGTTGATGAGATGGTATGCCCCGGCCCTCTACGGGCTGTAGCGCCACCGATACTATTATTATTATTAAGTTATTATTCATTGCTTTTGTATCTAATCAACCAAATCAGTGGTACCTACTTCTTCCTATGTATATACAGAACAGAAGTGCCGTATTTTCAAAATTTAACTGAAGTTGTTCATGGTTAAGCATAAAATCTCTATAACACCAACAGGACCGAGGTAATTAAAACGCGAAACTCTTATGTCCAGATCCAATCATGAATACACTGAATAAACACCAATAGACACGGTTTCTTACAAAAACATGTAAATCTGAGCACACCCAATAAATGGGAGCAAATGCTCGAATTTGTGCATACATAACATATTTGTACATGCCCGTACTTCGTGGTAGACAGCTCAGCACGTACAATTTGTCATATTCACCAAGAACCAAGCCTTATTTATTCTCCCTAATTGACAATTTATGACAAGCATACGTTACCGTATTAGCTTAACTACGATCAGTGCACAGCGAAAAATTCCATCCACCGCCATCCATTTTGTGCGAGAACCGAAAAACAAGACTTTGCTCTCAGAAAGCATGTCGCATGTAGTGACTCCAAGGCACTTTCGCACTCGCGCACCTCCCATAACCACCCAGCAATCCTGCCACCCTACAAAGTGACAACGAAGTACTCGGGTATGCATAGATGGGAATGAATATGACACTATGTTTACAAGTCTCCCAGCAAATCTAGCATTTAATAAAGTGGAAAGATACATTTCCCCACTTCAAAGCACCGACGGCGGGACAACGAAAAACAACTAAAGGTACCACGACGACGAATTCAACTGCACATCTATGGCGAATGCCAAAGATTTGGGATTGGGATTTGGGGAATAGCGTATAAACAGCATTCAGGCCAACTCTCGTCATTTATCTGTGCCGCACTGGGGAACACGAGAAAGCGCAAAATGATGGAAATTATTTTGTGGAGCAGCATTTTTTTGCAGTCATTTTTTGTTGACTCTTTTCTTTATTTTATTGCCGGTCTAGAGGTTGCTGTCGACGAGCTGAGCAAAGATGACTGAGAGGGGAGGACAGAGACGAACTGGAGTTGATTGTGCAGAAGGAGTTTTCTCTATATTTTCCATTTGTCAAGCCAAAATGAAGTACACTCCTCGAACGACACTATCGCGATATGAAAAAGAACGGAAACAACAGTGACACATACGAAGAACCCTACATGCAGACTTGTACGAGTATGTGGTGAGCAGATTTATTTGCCATGCCATGCTGACTGGTGCGCTGTAGTGGTGTAGGATATTTGGGGCGAATCTGGCGAAAACATCCACCAGGCCATGCCGCCTCCTTGCTTTGACGTTATTTTCATTCGATCAGAGTCAGCGATAGGAATTTTTCCGCTTTACCAAACATGTTTCATATTTTTATGACTTTTTGATGTTCCACATTCGATTTGATTAAATGGAAGCGATAAAGAGATCTCTCTACTTCAACATGGGTGAGTTGGTCCGGGCGGCTGCTGCGGGGTCTGCGGCATAGCCGAGCGAATCTGTGGGGTTTTCCGGATGCTTACACATATGCACATGCTTACTTGGTATCCGTATGTGTGTTCGGTGATCGGGGAGGTACGGACAGGTCCCCCTGTGCGGTTCTTTTGAGCAATTTGTGCACAGGGAGAAGGGTTGTTTATCGACGGTGAATTAAAATTTTAGAGTGATGGCATTTGGGACTCAATTGTACAAATGTCTGGGTCTAAACGTGACACTTTTTGTTGTCTTAATGGAATTCGAACTCCATCCGTCACACCACTGCTGAAGGTGATCCCAATGCCCTTCGATTGGTAATGAAAAGTGACAGTTAACTTAGACATTCGACTTTTTATCTTTAAGCTGGGCTTATGGTTTTTGACAACACATAACCATATCACATTTCCGTCTGATATGGCATCCTCGTGGGAGGGGCAAAAATAGATTGGGTTAATGTTCGTAAATATTCTGTCACCGTTGTCTAAGTCACTCGTAAAGTCGTAGTACAGGAATGGAGATGACAGGTTGATAATGGTAGGCGCGTGTGTTGAGTACATTTGCTTGGAATGAACTCCTGTGCGATGGCTGTCAATGCGATGCTCAACTGAATGCTTGGAGATATTGAATAATGATTTGGTGCGCAAGCACAATGATGAAGAATCCATTCTTTCGCGGAAAAGACTTCAAGTCAGAACGGTGGCAGTTTAAAAACGAAACAATCGTCGAATGAAGGGCTTCAGCCGACTTGTCTCACTGGAGCAGTAGTCCCACCAAAAAGTGTGCGTATTCACATTCCAGAAGCACATGCGCTTGGGATCTTTACGGCCTATTCTTCATCCTAACGACCACTAGGTGCTGGTAACTCATTCAACTTGACTTGATTTTCGTTTGCCTTGTTTATCTCGAAATCCATGGATTATGTACAAAACATGTTTACTTGCTCATGTCATATTCCAAGGAGTTATAACCTGTTTTTATTATTTTGTTTTCACAAGGAATAAAAAACAGGAGTCCCGTAAGTGCTTCTACGAACTATCAGTTCATTCATACCGGGGAATTCCACCCCTGTTTATAGAACAGTGTGCACGAACACACTAATAGGACTAAAAGTAGTTCATTACCCAGAATAGGGAGCTCTGGGATGCTGCATATTACCAACAAGTCCTGCTAGCCCACGTTAACTTTCTGGACGTGGTTTGCTAGGGAGGCGTTTTTTGTCTGTTTTATGGGAACCTTGAATGATGTCCGATGAGACCTTTAATGTAATTTCCATTAAAAGAACAAGTTCGTAATAAGACATCAACGGTGCGGCCGCTGTGGGGCTTTCATTAAAAAGGTCTGCGCATAGTTCTACGTTGCGGCCGCTGTGGGCCTTACATAAAAAGAACAGCGCATAGTTCAAGAGGGATCTAGGACATCAGCACGTTAAGCAGTAATTGTTGGTGGGAATGGGGGGCATAATTAATTTCGCATTGCATTGTTGCTGGCGTTGAAAAGTGAGTTTGTTTCCACAAATTATCATGGGTAGACCGATACTGACCGTTAACTTCGCAACCAGTATGAAATATCCAGCATCTGGGACCAGGGTGGAATGGTGAACTATGAATTAACAAACAATTTCATCGGCATAGACATAAAAACAACCAGAATATGACTGACGATACGCATATTCGGATCGTTTCGTCTGTTCCATCAAGATATTCCAACCCAAGTAAAGAGAGACATCTCGGGCCCACACGACGTGTTCGCCAGAAGCGCCAGAGTGTTCTGATAACTATTTATTTCGAACAATGCGTCGGGGATTTTCGGAAAGGCTAATTCGAACGAAAAATGGGTTGAATGAATTTTTTGCATCGGTAGCGATATTAAACTTCCTGCGACATTACTGCGGGAAACATTAATTCCCAGGAAAATATAAAAAAAGGCATAAATAACTGTAACAAATTTTTAAATTTCAAATGTTAAATTACATTTTTGGCATTGCTGCTTCAGCCTGAGCTTCGCTTCAACCACTCTCACAGTGTGTATTTTGCGCGACTAGCGAAACTTAATTCAAAATCAAAGTCGTCCGAATGACTAAAGTTTGGTATCAAACGAGAGGTATAACCCCGGGTATTAACGTTCCGCAAACAAAAAAAATTCATTGAAACGTTGTTTGACATCGCAAACAGCAAATGTAAAACATTAGTTGCATTATGGGACTCAAATTCATCGTATTCGCGTGAAGTTAGTAGCAACGCTATCTTTCCAATTTCTAATTAATGTCTTGCATGTTGCTTCAAGAATATTTTTAGTAAGTGAGAACCTTGTACGGCCTCAGCAAATGGTAGTAATTACCGATGAAGTCACATAGTGTATTGTACAGTGAACTCTCTCATAAGCGGACGGTACCAAAAATTTGTCAGCTTATAAGAGGTGTCCTGTTATGAGACAAAAATACGGCATTGACAACCTTGAAGGAAGAAACACAATAGGCATATATATTCATATGTCTTCGTTTAGTTATGTTATTGAATAAGGCCAACTTTTATAAGTGAAATATTTATTGTCATCTATGATGATAACTTATAATGGAAGAAAATATTGAGAAATTATAAAAAATAAAAAAGTTAATAAATGAAATTATTTGGAAAGTATATAGAGAACATTCGTTAAAGTTTATTGTTGGAATAATGTTCAAGTTGCTTTCAGAAACCCCTGCTTTACAAGCAGCATTAGATGCAGGTAAAATAAACAAACATTTTGTAACATTTGCTCAAAATTTTTCAACTGCCTCAGTTTCAGTGTTGTAAAAACCCGATGTCAAAAGATTTGATGCATATTCATTTGACCAACTGCTCAATAGATGTTGGTATGACTGACGGTTAGACCAACCGCGAGACACATCTAATAATTACACAATTTGGATTTAATTTTAGCTACGAAAAATTACTAAATTAACTATTTTGAAAATACATTTTTTCAAACTACTGAAAATTTGAAAAATTAATAAATTTGTATGATCTAGTAACGCTATATCAGCATGTAGCCACCTCGAGGTGTTATTTATTACCTTCTCCGGACGATATACTTTCAGATTTCGTTGCGACATTTTGCGCTCAGCTGCGCACCCCGTAGATATTTTTTTTGTGAGTATTAATGTTCAGGACCAAAATACGGACCACATAATTAAGTTTCGGCATTTTGGATACCAAAGAAATTCCTAGAGTGCTTCATATGCATGCAAGGTTGGAAAGAAGTAATGGAAAATACAGCAGTTTCAAAACGATATTACGGAATGGTTGAATCAGGAAATTGTATTTCCGGTAGAGTTTTATAATCTAGTCCTAACATCAAGCACGACATCGAATCCTGGACGACCTTATATATACCGAATGTACACCCCAAGTGCAAAAACGTAAATTAAAAGAACTGGTATGCACTAAAAAGGCGAGTAAAATTGCTACTGCCGCAGAAGTGTCTTTAAGATTGAGTGTGCAAGGGAGATGCTGCAAACCTGATAAACGAGCTTGCATTTAGTTCCCCTGCAAGGGCTACCAATCTGAAAAAAGCTCGATCAAGTCAAGAAAATTTACAGAATTTATTTGTATTTAAAGTAAAGGGATTACCAGGCGGCCAAGAATGAAAGAGGACTAGGCGATCGAGGATCTGCCTGAAGTTGGGTGCTATCCGCGATCGTCCAGTTCCGTTGATTGAGTGAGTCACGAATGGCTCTCATGACAAAACGACGTATTCGGGCAATTATAGATTATACAGCTCACAAAAAGCTTAATCAAAAGATGACTCCTTCTGACAGTTGCCTCGGAGAATTTGATTAGCGTAGTTCTATAAAAGAGACCTTCGACCTTCGTCGCCGCCGTAAACCTCACCAAGCAGTCAAAATCTGGACGCATTAATTTTTGGTAGAATACTTCTGGAGTGTATTCATTCCAATAACCACAATTCATCTGCTGAGAGTCTGGCGAAGATTTTCTCTTGGTCAAAATACGGATCTCCAACATTACAGACTCCAAATAGCGAGCTATTGAGGTATGTTTTGATAATTTTATGATTATGATTATTCTCTTAAAGAAGTGCTCGAAGATAACTCTGTCTCTTGTTGAGATTTTGGTCAATCAGTGGGAGATATCACTGAGAGAAAAATAATGAATCTTATTTAGTATTGTCACGAAGTTAGCAAGCAGTGCATGCGGAATTGATGATCAGTGATTTGATGAGTCATCCTGATTAATCTCCTTGTATTTTTGAACTCCCATTGTTCGTACTTGCAACTCAAGTAGCTGTCGAAAGAGCCTTGTCTTCTTTAAATTTGATTTTAAGCGAGAAAATGTATGGCTCATGTTCTTAAACCCTAAGACCATAATTTTACTAAAACCAAATTCTTAAAATTGACTCCACTCCATGTATATAGCGTTGTTCGTCTTTTGTTTATAATATATTTGAACTAAATACAATAATTGAATTATATACTGACGACATTGGATTTATTCTCGACGAAAGGAGCTTAAAGTTCAACTTTTTCATTTAATTCTTATGCAAAAGCCCAACAGACGAGTGATATATTTGAAATTAAAAAAAAAACTCCGAAGTGAAGAGCGAAGAAGTGAATGTGTTTAAATATATCTCAGAGCTTCCTTCATTTCTATGACGAATGCAATGTGTCTTTGTGAAAGGTTGAGCGTTATTCGTTATTCTTCACCTGACGTCGATGAAACCGGAAAACTTTCCATCCTTATTATGTGTATCAACACTACACTTAGTTGGCTGCGATATGTTTAATCTTCCTTGATCGATGCAAGAAATACTTCATCCCCTCTGACTTGGCTTTAATTTATAAGGCGTATATCCGCCCAGGCTCAAGTACAACGCTCATATCTGGTCTGGTGCCCACAGGCCCACCCTGCACCTACTAGATAGAATTCAAAAGCGAGCGATAAAACTTATAGGATACAACAATATTGCAGAGTCATTAGACTCGCTCGAACATAGACGTATCATCATCTTCTTTGTCCGTATTTTATCGCTATTTTAACAAACGATGCTCAAGTGAGCTAGCCAACTACATTCCTCCTCCCCATGAATTCACCGGCAATACCCGTCTCGCTAGGAATGCTCATCAGTTTACCATTAAGTCTACTTTCGGATGCACATTGAAATTTAGAGACTCGTTCTTCAACCGCACCACACGAATATGGAATGCCCTTTCCAGCCTGATATTGCCTACAGACTACAATCCGCAGATATTTAAAACCAATATGCACATATACCTACTCCCCTCCCACATGTACCTCCTCTCCCTTTCTCCCTCTCTACCTTTGGCCCGTTCTGTGTCTTAAACCGTTTCCGACCAGCTTCATCCAAAGGGGTTGTGGACTTCAAAACAGCACTTTCACAAATGATGACTTGAAATGATTTGCAGTCCGTATTAAGGAAAAATTTTACTTCATGTAAGAAAGGAGTCGCCCTGAAAAGGACGGTTAGATACCTCTTAGAGGAGAAAAAATAACTTTGCGCTGCGTGTCGCCGCTTAAGTTATGCATTGATTTGAATATTCCAATGACAAAAGTCTTACGATGTCAATTTATCACACAATGTTAGCTTTCCTCTAGTCAAAATGTAACACTGGATTTAGATCATAGCAACTTAGTCTTACTTATTATGTTAATAAAAAAAAACTGAGTTTAAATGTAATGTTCTTGTCTCCGCCTCCTTTGTGACTCGGTTTCTGAAGTCATGGTGACCTTGATGGAGTAGCAGGAACTCTCCAGCGTCGTCCTGCACTGTCGAGGTTAGTTTGGCATGGATGTCACAACTGGTTCTGTAAATCTCGCTGCCATATACGAACTTGAAAGCGACGGATAGGTGCTGAGGTTCGATCAGCATTGGTTTTTCCAGGACATTGTCTTCTAGCTTCTTCTTTATGGAGTTGTGGCGTGTGCACGTACGGGATTGCCAGAAGTTCTCCCAGCTGCAAACCTTACTTTGCGAGACTGTTCGCCGTTTCATTACCTTGGATTCCAGTATATCCCGGTGGCCATAGGCTTTATATTTGTCTTCATCTTTCCTGTATCTTCTATTCTTCTTTGTCCTTTTTATAGTTGCCCGTGAAATTTCATTGAAACTTCTCTAAGGCGGCCAGCAGCGGGACCATCATACTTGTCAGTTCTGAAGGGGTAGAAACACAAGAATTTGTTCATGACGGGTCCATGGCGAATTGCCCGTAAAGAAAGGTATCCCTTATAGAGGGGTTTCGTAAAGAAAAGTTTCACTGTATTAGACTTTATTTCTCTATGTCTATCCTTCTCCTAGCTAGATACATGTAAGGTAATTTTTTATTTTTTGGGTGATGCTCTAAAGAGGGGTAAGAACCAATCCGTCAGGCGAGCTAAGCCGTGCAACCACAAACGTGCCGCATCCTCCTTCCTGACACTAAAGCTTTCATCTCCGACTGCTGCAACAAATTGACCGATTTGGTCCACAATGCACTTCCTCGTCTTGAAGCCAGACTGACAAGAACTTGTCAGATTATTTGCGGATGGTTTCAGGCGCTCATTTAAAAAAGGCAGAAAAGGCCTTACAGTCGCTGCTTTTAGCAGTCGTGTTCCTCGATAATTGGTCCAACCAAAGGGCTCACATTACGAATCTTATCTTCGCTGTCTAGAAACACAGCAAGATCCTAATCGATTTATTGTGAATTATAAAGTTTAGCAACAAGTCAAAGAATCCCAAATAAGTACGACCAATTTGGGAATATATCACACTAGCCAACCACTCTCCATAGCCCACCCAAACAAATGTCAAAACCCCAAGACCACTCTTTCCGGTCCAAAGTACACACTCCCAGTGAAGATTACATTTACAAAATGAACACATTATGCAATTCCATTTATTTATGGTTGCCGGCAAGAACTCGAATTTGTAAAAATTGCGATTTTATCAAAACATTGGCAAATTTTCAAAGTAAAACGACGTCATTCGGCACATGAACAAGGATCAATCCAATCGCCCCCTTCAACACGACCCCAACCCCAGCCAGAGGACGAAACGACGGAAAAAGACACGAAGAGACGAAGAGGCGAAATGTTTATTTATTTGTGTACGTACAAGTGTCAGGGATGAACAAATAAAATTTGGAAGATTTATGCCTTTGACGCATTCCAGAGCAAACACACAGACACACACTACAAGAATTGTATCAATACTATCACAATTCGAGGCTGGGGCTACGTATTGTAGACTCGATCCCATATGTAGTCGGGTATGAATATCGGCGAAATAGGTGCCCGGAGGGGGGCGGGTAGTGAATTTATGAGTATGCAGCGTTTCATATCGTGTAGCACCACCACACTGCAGGATGTGAATAAGTCACAAAATTTACGATTTAATTTTTGAATTGGCAGCAAGGCGAATCGCCATAAAACCCGAACTTTTATAGCTTCAACCAAACAAGCAGTCACTCGTTCTCGTTCTACTTTCCTTCCTCTATCTCTCTCTCTTTTCCTTTCGAACTGTGTTCGTGGCGAACGGGGCTGGCAGCAGGGCATACATACGACAGAAGGTTTATTCCTAGAAGACCAAGAAATCGCGTGACAAAACCGCCTTAGTTCTTAAGCTGCTCAAATACTCGTAGAGTTTTGAAAAACGAATCGAGGAAGAAGCCAAACAGTAAAGTGTACAATGCGAATGCTTATTAGATAAATATGTTATAGTTTATCGCCAAAGGTAATAATTTGTTCCAAGCGTTATATTATGACTGCTTTAGTTGGGAGCACTCACACACACACCCCGCCTCAAACCCAAAAAAGTACTAAATACGTCTACAGGACAAACGTGAACGAACATAATCGCTAGGCAATAAAATACCTGCACACGGCAATGAAGAAAAATATTTCCTTTCACTAAGCCCCCGAAAAAAAAATATGTTCATATGAAAAAGAAAAAAACAAAACAAAAGAAGCACAACGAAACAGAAACGAATATAAACGACGCTTTCCAGGCAATAAAATTACAAGGCAAGCAAATAACGTACGCACAGACACAAACCTGCGACGGCCCAACAAAGTAAAAAGGATAATGATTCTGACATAGCACAGGTGTAATAAAACGGAACGCATGCATGCGAAAATGGTGTGGCATTGTTTGGCGTGTGAAATGTAATATTTTTATTACCATACCCTAGTCCACGTCCCCGAATGCCTTAGATCTCATATCCATCGTAATATTCAACGCGACTTGAAACAGTTGGTGGATGGGTGGGAGGAGGGCGCTTCACTGACCCAAGGATTCAGTGACATAGGTAAAATAAAATCACTGGGACGTGACATACCGAAAAGCGAATGTGTGGGACAATATGTTGTGCCCTCATTAGCCTAGAAGCCATTTTCATCAGCAGATTGTTGTTTCAAGCGACATTGCAAGCATATGGAAATGAGCGCAAATGAGAAACTCGTAATGTAGTCGTGGGGATAAATAAAAGAACTGCACGCTTTGTGGGGATGGACTAGAAACTCGCCTAAGCGCCTGTGTTCATTCTTGTATCATCCTCGAGGGTTTCTACTGATTGTACGGCATAAATGCATGTATAGTTGTTACTGTCCTCGATATTTACATTTCCGGCGAAATCACAGAATTTTTTAATAAACATCCGTAAAGTTGTAGATGAGAGGAGAGGGATGTCTGTTGTATCATTGGAACTGGAATATTTTCCATGCACGTAAGTATGTCGTAGATTTGTGGGTTTTGTTGCAGTCAGCTGTTACATATATTATCTCTCTATAATAAAGCGCTATGTATGTAAGTATTGCACACATATACCGAATGCGAATGAAAAATAATCATCGGAAGTTATCGAGTCCCTTGGAGTGATGTGGGTTGATGCGCTGACCGCTGCTCTCTTTCGTGCAGTTTTCGTGTTCAAATCTGAATGGAAGCTATCCGTGTTTTGTTTTGTTTTGTTTTGTATGAATAAACATCACTTCATCGACAATATAGTTACACAGAGAGCAAGATAAAAATAAATTATCACTTTTTTTAGCGACAATAAATTCATTTGATTCTGTTGCAAGCATTTATGCTGTTTTCCGTCTCAATCTTGCAAACAAACTATACTATACTAACGATAATAAACATTTTAGCCCTCTTCTCATCTTCTCATACCCAGTATATCTATGGACGCACACACAAACACAGCTATAGATGTTGACACACACTTACCGTCACTCCTATAAAGGATGTAATCGAAAAACAACCCCTTTGGAGTTTTCGCGTCCTTTGGGTTGGTGTTTGGCGGTTTGGATTCTGTGTTCAAATCTGTCTACAGGTATGATATTTCGTTTTTTGTAGGCAATACCACTTATTTTTGCATACGGCAGTCGATTTAAACGATTGGAACGAAGATCATGTATACAACAGAACAACAACCCGACGTAGATCAAAAAAATCAAATGATTTTAGAAAGCACTTGAATGGGCAAATAATAAAGTGGATGAGTGGTAGTTGCTGACAACATATTTTTTTTTATAAATATTGTCTTGTTTTGTAGAAATTACTTACTTACTTTACTTACTTGATTAATTATACATAAAAAACTTACACATTTTGATGCAATTAGCTTCAAGAAGTCTTTTAGTAGTTCACTATATCGAACATCTACTGTATCTTCGGCGAATGATTACAGTAGGATTTATGGTAGGGAGGCACAAAAAGTTCAAGTGTTATAAATGAACAAGGAAAAATATCCCATTTTTGTCATAAAATGATCTTGCGATGCACATATGATTTTCTTCGAATGCGATGGATGGTAGTGACTCGAATGAAACCAAAGCATTGTTCGGCCATACGAAATTACAGAAGAATTCGGTTTTTTATCCCGATCGACCGACGCACTAGTCCGTCTGTTCACTCAGACAATGTATAATATTTTTATTCGCGCTTATTGCCAATCCATGTTCGCGGGCCCACATCCACGCATAAATTTAAAGCAGTTAACGGACAAGTGTGCTCCACTTATCGCGAGGCTTAATGACCACTGATGGGAGACGAATTCCACGTCGTTATAAACGGATGTCTCTATATAGGCATGAAAAACACGGTACTCATTATTAAATGGGAAACCAAACTTTAGCTTTTAACTTCGTCGTTATACCCGAAATGTCGTTACAATCGAGGTCGCTATAAGCGAATTTCACTGTACCTACACTTTTTTCGGAACCACAAACTCAAAAAAAGGGTCGAGATAAAAAATACGTCTTTTCGGCAGGATTTGTGTCACATGTGTATAAAGTTCACCACGCCAATATCAAATGTGAACAAAAAACACTTTGAAAGTTATCGGGTCCTTTGGATGGCGCGTTGCTCACGCCTTTTACAAGTTCTGTTTGTTTTTCTTTTTTACAGGCAATACCACTTTTTTTTGTTTTGTTTTGTATGCATTTATATCTCACATTCTGCCAAAGTATTCTATTTCCAATGAAATTCCCATCGTACTACAGACTTTTCTACGAGTATAATACATTTAACAAGCAAGGCTGACATACATTACGTAGGATGAAGCTGTGATTGCAATTGCAGTATGATCAGGGCCGTAGCTAGGTTGGGAGGGATGACTTTAAAGGCAATGCCCTACCTTAAAAAAATAAGAAATCGGCTATTATAAAAAGGTATTCAGCAGTCTTATGGTAGTTTTCAGAGAGCGAGCTTAATTGTCAATTCAAGGATAAACTCAGAATCCCCAAAATATATTCGCGAAACTTGTTTGGCAATGCTGTTGAAAGCAAATGTGTGTGTAGGTGTGTGGTGTGTTAAGCAATTGCTCGGTTTTCAGGCAAACTCGCAGCTTTATATTGCACACACATTCGGAAACCAACTTCGTCTGACTTGTGTTCATTGCAATTATATTTTTCATAAATGGTTGACAATGCCACTCAATCCTTGGGTCACTTTACCCACCCTTAAATATTGAGTGTGAAAAGGAAATCTTCTTGAGTGGCAACATAAAGTTTGATCATACCTGACACTTAAAGCAGTACCTGAACTTATGCTATGAAAACAGATATAAGCGTCTACACTTAATTCCTAAACGAACAACATTCATAACTCACAGGTTCAACTCTCTCGAGTCACTGATCACTGATCCCGAATCTTACCGTCTGCAATCGAAGGTCCGCTTAATTCTGGACAGAACTCTTTACTGTACATAGAAGCTAGGCCCAGGTCTGTATGTTAAAAATCATAACAACTATCCAAGTGTTTAAGTTTTAGTTTAATAAGCCAAATGTCGATGCCGATTGAGATTTTACATGGATTTCAGACTTCACACGGACGATTCAAGAGGACCTTTCTAGATCATGTTGACATAAGAATATCGTTCCAGCGAAGCAAGAAAATTAATTGAAGCGTTTTTTACGGCACCTGGCCACAGATACTCTCAGTTATTCATTACAGATGACGAGCTCGACCATCTCTCGCGCTTTCCACGGCACAGCGATCGCCATTTAGTATTGTCTTGGGAAAGTGTCAAATTTATTAGTTACCGCGCACAGTGGAAGCGTAATTAGCCGGTTTGCTCTCGATTCGCAATTTAAATTCTACACCCCCTACCGGGAAACTGGTAATAATTTCAGAGCCAGCTGCCAGAGGACATCGACACAGACACAGTGGACACCTATAGCAACATGCTTCATATCTTTTAATTAAAAACACAATTCGCGCTTACCAACTGCTAGTATGGATGCACAGTGGAACGCAATGGATAACGCGGTGCAGATAGCCGCAAGGACCAAACTGTCTGCCCGATTATTTATTGCCTGTGACTTTTTGTGGCACAGCCACTGCCAGTGAATGCTGTGTTCAGAGCGCAAACAGGCCGGCCGCCCCACCCTCCCGTCTTCTAGAATAACTAGAAGGTGTTTCTGCTGCTCGCTCCAGAAGTGTGACAGCAATATTGAATTGGGAATTGCACGCCCATGCTGCTGTCACCAAGAACCCTTTACACCGCTTCATCCCAAGCATATGGTTTAGTGCTTCCCGCTGAACAACTGATGTGGACATCTCCCTCACGGACAGATGGGGCAATCTAGCTCCAATGTATTCTGGTAATGAAAACCTTTTTGAAAATAATAAATTCTCGTTTTTTCCTGCCGCCAACACCACCACCCTCGTCGTGCTCTTTGTTCTTGTTGTATTCGTCCTTGTTGCTGTCAGCCAGTCCATTCTGCAGGGGAAGAACGAGGGAACGGCGGCGCGGTGCCTTGAATGGTTGTTTTTTTTTTTTTTTGTTTCAGTGAAAATTTGTTTCGCTATTTGCCGGAAACCCTCTGAAGGAAATGCCCCTCAGTAATTTCTCTGTCGCTGATAAAAACTTCTGACTGGAAGATACACAAAAGCCATAAATACATGGAGAAGACAGTGGTACGTTTGAAAAGCATAAAGAACTCCCAGAAGGAATATGACAGATGTCTGGTGCTTTGCTGCGTTGAGTACCTTGCCCTGCCGAGTGGATTTTTTACTTTTTTTTAATTTCATCCTTGTCACTGAAACAATGGTTTGAAGCTGCACTGGACGGGTAGAAACCAACAGATTGTGCAGATCTCCCAGTAGGCAAAATATTTCGGAAACACTAATGTAATTCATGACCGAAAACAATTGAGCATTATTCGGAGCCAGACCAGTGCCAGGAGAGGCTGAGATGGTGCTGGGGGTTGAGGTTCCGCAAAATTAGTTCCAATTAGTACAAAACTTGCTTTTATTGCCACGCGCTTACGCTTCCGAGACTTGTGAGTAGAGGTACCTAGGAGGTATGGTTGCAGTGAATCTGTAGAGGGACAGTGACAGCGAAGAGCAAGACGAAGACCCAGACGAACACGAAGACGAACCGATTGGGTTGCTTTGTTACGTATCTAAAATATGAAAATTTCAAATTCAACAACATTCTTATGCATGGCAGTGATGTCCAAGTTGATCCCAAAGGTTTTGTGGTAGATGGCTTTGGATTTTTTATTTGGGTACGCCGCTTGGGATCCACTTGGAGGCGGAGGACGGTGATAGGGACCAGAGCAGATATAATAGGTTTCTGTTCCTCGAAGAGCCACTTAAAAGTTTTCGCTCAACGTTTTATTACCATATCATTTCATATTTATAAGGGCAAAAAGTCATAGCCGCCGCAGGAGAATGAGTCGAAGAACAATATTCTAACTTTTCAACCCCGACATTGCAATACCCTGCGGTGTGTCCTTTTTCAGTTTGTTATTTATTTATTTTTTTGTTCTTATTCTACCCACCCATTTGGCAGTTGCGTTTTGAATTTTTTAACCTTTTTCAATGCTTATGTAAATACCTTAAATATAAATGAACTTATGATTTGGGTGAACTTGTTTGCTCAGGCACAGCATAAGTTCTTTGCAATCGAATTGGGCGAGAGATATAAATTCTATGCATTCATGTGGATTGGCTGAGACTATCATCCGATAGTCTGGTTTCTTTGTTTTTTTTTGATTTGGCGAAGGATGAAGAGAGTGTTGATGGCTGTTTGGAATTCATGGGAATGCATGTGAAATATGATCGATTTTCTAGATGGCTACCTTAGGCTCCTTTAGTCTCCGCCGTGGCATAGTTGGTTGGTGCGCTGGTGCGTCGGTGGAGGTTCTGAATTCTATCCCTGACACGAGCAACGGTCACTTCGTTGGAGTTACTGTGACAATGCTGTACTAGAAATATTTTCTGCCAGCTTCGTTCGGAGCCGGTTTCACTCTTGAAACTAGACTCAATTTGACCACCGGCTGAAGCGCCACCCATTACATTTTTCACAAATATGTACGTGATCTTACTTGCCTTAGGGCTCAATGACTGGATTGTAACGTAGCACTTCAGAACCGCCTTAGTCACTGTACTCACATTCATTTCCAAATACTTTGTAATTACTCCCAAAACTTCACTACTTTTACTACTTACTCTTACAATAACATTATTCTAAAAAACACTGTTGCTTTTTAGCCAATCTCTGTTGAAGCTTTTACTAAACTATCCTGCTTCCACCGCGCGTCGTGACTATATTTAAACTTTCCCAATTCGGTTCCATAACATTTTGGTGAATTCCTATGCACACTGTCTCCACTTGCTATTGAATATCCCGGTTATCGAGGGACATATTCTTCCACATACTCTTTTTTTGGAATGTATATTGGTTTTCGGCTTTTTGATTCGATCAATTCTTGAGACACTGATCTGGGCCAGCTGCATTTAAAAACAAACGAATGCTGGCGATGGCTCTACTTCTCCGCCATCGGTCTCATGGAAATCTTCTATTGCGTTGTCATAGTGACTCGGAGTAGAACATTCTTTTAGCTGGAGAAGTGCTGTACATGCTACACAGAATAGCCAGAGCAAGAGAGGGGTTTTACTTTGGTCCTGGTGTGACTGCGTTCTGCAGTCAGCCACTACAACCTAGTGGATGAAAAGAAATCCTCATCACCACTCTTATTCCTTGTGCAATATTATTGAGCGTTGTCAAGCCAATAAGACATAAGACGTAAACAAATAAGAGGTAGTACTGGGTAGAATATTGGCAGAGTATGTTGCCGAAGCTGGGAAATGCTCTCATGTCAAGCCGTAGTACCTTAGACCCATCAGTTTATTTTTTAGATGGATATTTTTGGTGATAGACCCTAAGACTTACCGAGCATCCCCTTACACTTCCAGAAACTGAAAGCGCCTTGGCGATTTTCGACTCGATGTGTTGTTTCTAGAGAAACTTTCTATCTAGAGTAACACGCACATATTTTCTCATTGGAGAAATTGATGGTGACGCCTTTCAGTTTTAGTTGTGTCTGACCAATCAATTTCAGCCTCCTAGTGAAGAGAACAACTACTATTTTGAGACGGTTAACTGAAAGCCCATTCCTGATATACCAGTCGCCATCCACGTCTAGAGTTGCATGTCCTTTTGAGCACACATCCGCTAGGCACTAACCCACAACCAGAACGGCTACATCATTCACATAGGCCTGGGCGTAGATGTTAGAGCCTTTCAGAGCATCAAGCAGAGAATTAACCAGCATGTACCATAGCAGACAGGAGGTAGGAGACAGGACACCGCCCTGCGGGCAGCCCCTATTTACCCCCGTCCTTACATATTGGCCACAGTCCGCATCCACAATTATAGTTCTATTCATAAGCATTTCTTTGATCCACAACACTAATGATTCACCAACACCGTGTTATCTAGCCGAGTTTCACAAGTCGTCAAAAGTCGCATTGTCAAAAGTACCCTTCATATCGATGGTTCGGAGGTGATTTCGACCTGGATACCTGGAAAATGAGTCTCAGGCATGAGGCTAAGTGTCTCAGTTTTTGACTCGGTATAGGTACCATCGGGTTTTCTGAGTGTTTCCAGCCTGTTTCTAAGACCTTAATATCACTTTCTTCCCGAAGCTCCCTGATCACTGTAGAGATAAAAGACAAACCATTAGGAAGCCTAAAGAAGAACAATGTAATATCCAAAAGAAATATAACAATCTGTTCGGATAGTCTGGCCGCAATTGAGTCTCTGGATAATGTCATGATTAACTAAAAACATCCCTTAAGTGTAGGATGGCATTTTAACATACACCTCATAGGGGTGCCGGGACTTTGTGGCATACCGGGCAATTGCAAGTCCGATGAAGTCTCCAGGAGTAGTCCCACAATCCATGCCAATAGCCTACCATCTAATCAACACACACCTATAGACGCAAATTTAAATTTTTAAAGAAATAAAAAAAAAAACTTTTTTTTCTTTGAAAACATTGTAGTTGGTAACACTGTTACCGTTATTTCAACCAAAAACGATATACCCAGCTAATATGACATAGCTGTATATGATTGTATGCTTAAAGATACACTGGGCATTACGGCCTATATCATTATAGGCCGTCACAAAGTGCAACCGACTAGCAAGTGAATACAAATTACATTATTTACTGTGACAACTACTACACAACCCTAGCGAAATAACTTCGGCCAGAACAAAATACTATCAGCTACCGTTACCGTTTCCTTTTGATACAATTCATCATTACTCTCACTAAATTTAGATTGTTTTCAATAGAGAAGTGTACTGCTATACAAGCAATTTTAAATTTTGTATAAAACAGGCAATTTTATTAACACAGCAAACAGATTATTGTCTTGCATAGTCAGCCCCGATAGATCCCTTTCAGAGGATTCCCAAGCTGGCGAGAACCACACCAGGTGCGGGAATTCCTGAGAAAGGGCTCACAGGGGTTGGAGCGTCCTTATCAGAGGACGAACTGCTGGCATCCGGCCAGGAAGCGGTTCAAAAAGGAGTCGTAGTTAACAAGCTGTGCACGAGAACACTGCCCATACCTCCCACATCCTCACTTTCTGCTCGGCAGGACACTCGTCTTAGTGTCCAAAAAGCACCGAGAAAAAAACGAAGATCGGGCAGCAACCGTAAGAAAAGTGCGTACCAGAGAGCCATTTTCATCCTGGGTAAGATGGGTTGATGGGTACATCAAATCCCGTAGCGTACCAAAATCCTTCCGCTGACCAAGAGGACTAAGGTTGCCGTCTCGTCCACCTTAGCAATCCCTCTAGTTCTAAGTCATGTCTCGCGGACGGTTCGTCTGAGACGACCTCCAAGTGCCTTTAATAGACTAGCTAACCAACAGTGGGGAAGCTATAGCGGAGATCTGGGGGACTGTTGAGGTGAAGCTATCAGAGTTGGTGATGGTTTACCTCAACAACCAAGGCGGACCGCTGCCCTGCTTCGATTCCCCAGAAGTCATCAGAGGCTGTCTGATGATCAAATGCGAGGACGGGTTCTCCAAGCATTTCCTTCGCGGGTTCGACTGAACTGATTGGCACAGCGGGCAAGTGTGGAGGGATTTTAACTGGATAATCTACACTAATCTAAGATGGACTGCGGAGTCGGGGCGGGTGTATTCTCAGAATTCCTGAACATTTCTAAAGCCTACAAACTGCCTGACAATTGTAGTGTGTTCCAAGAACTATTTGCAAAATGCATATCAAGTGCAAAAAGCATATCGTCAAGTCAAAATACACCCAAATATCCTGCCTGTCCGGTTATGGCTAGAGCCAGACAGCGAGCGCTTGTTAGACCCCTCTTCCACTCACTTGATGAGATTTCTGCGAAGGATATTGTGACGTGTATAAGATGAGATAATCAGGACATCAACCACCACAAAAACGCCATCTATTCAAATAAAAGAACGATCAACTCCGAAGAGTATTCCCTAAATTGGTGCACATACTGTTAAAATGACACCTACACACGGATAGATTACAGTGCAGTTCAGTTGAAGAATTATTACAGTTCAGTTCAGTGTCGTGATAAGTAAAGTTCAGTTTGGGATTTTTTACAGTGTGCTTAAAAGTGTTACTCGGTTCAGCCTGAAAGGCAGCAAAGAGATTCTAAGTAAAGTAATAGTGAGCTTTAAAGTGTAATAAAGTATAAGAAGTAAACCAGTGTTTGCAAAATAAATTCCTGTATTTCGTGAATAGTGAACTTTTGTGTTTCATTCGTCACCAGTGATCGAACCCTATACACGGTGGACAATTTAATTAATTTTACGTAGACTCATTTCTGCTAAGCGTAACATTTGGTGCCAGAAGTGGGATTGTGACGTAATTTTGAAGTTTGTCAGTTTAAAAGTGGAACAGCTGAAGAAAGAGCCGGCGCAGGGGAGCCTTCTCAGTCGGAGGAAAAGCTGAATTAGAAACACGGCTGCGTGACGCTCTCCAAAAGAATGGCATCGATCCATAAACCTACGAATTCGAATATGGAATCATCTGGAAGTACGGCTCCGGTTGATTTGACACAGAACAAAAGCGAGAAATGCAACAGTCGCGCGAACAAATGCAACAATCGTAGGAGGAACAGAAATAACAGATGCAACAATCGCTGGGATGTGTGCAGCAATCGTTAGAGCACCAGATCAAGAAGGATCTGGCAGAACAACAAAACCCTTTGGAACTGAAACTTCTGGAGGTTAATAGTGAAGAGAAAGTACTGGACGAGGAAACGAAAACGCCAAAACAGATGGCATCGTTGGAGATAGACGGTTAACGGTGAAGTTGGTTACGGGAGCATCACATTCCATCATAAGGAGTGACCTGGTGGAACAGGTGGAGCCGTCGTACGGGATACGGCTAAGAGTGATGATGCGGAAGTACTTGGGAAGTTAACCGAAATAATTACAATGGGCGGTACGACCACGGACGAGTTGATATCGGGAACGGACTTTATGATTAGGACCGGAATTACTTTGGACCTTGAGCGGAGAACTCTAAGGTACAAGAATTCTGAGATACCTTTGAATGTCGGGGAGAACAAGTCTTCGAGGATAAACTAGGTCGTTGCGGAAAGGGACTCCAGGATACCGCCGAATTCAGAGTACGACTTCTGGGCAAAGGCAGAGTACGCGAAGAAGAGTGAAGCAACAGGAAACAGTGCGAAAGGAAATCACAAGGGATCATGTGGAGGACATCTGGGCATCACAAGGAAAGCTGAGATAGCGAAACAGTCGTTCCATGGAGTTGGTTGCCAGCAGTCAGTGAGAGAAGGGATCCAAGCAAATGATATCCGCGCAAAGGGACCACAATCAGGAGACCATGGAAAAATGCAGCAGCTCAAAGCTGGAGCACCAGTAGAAAGGGACGCATTGGATACACTGACAGCCAGGCGGTGCCAGTTTCAGGAAGAAGGTGAGTCATATTCGGCGAAAGGTAAAAGGGCATGCACAGCTTCGAACTGAGGACTTAAAAGCACGGAGTGACGTTAAAGTGAGTTCTAAATGTTTTGATCGGCGGATGGCTTTGCTTCACAACCCGCAACGGAGCAAAGGACTTCCACGAAGGTTACATACACATTGGGAGGATTATACAAGATAATAAAACGGAAAACAGCAAATGTGAAAGACGTCCATCTATATCGAGGGTGGAGCTCTGAATCTTGTACTGGGTAGTGTGACGTGAATAGTATAACGTGTATAATATGAGACACCCACCACTATAAAAACGACATCTATACGCAAGGAGAAGAACGATCAGCTACAAAGAGTATTCTCGAATTGTTGTCAGAATGAATGTGGCCACCTATACACGGATAGATTACAAAGAATGATGTATATAAGCGTCAGCGGCGAAATTCCACAGTCTCGTGGCGACAGTATGATCTAGAAGAAATATTTTGCGGTATAAATATCGGGACGACGGTCGATGCGAGTCATTTCAGTGTGTTTGAGGATATCCTCCACACGATGCTCACAAGTTCGTATGCATTAGTTCTTCATTGGTCCTTGACGACGAAAACAGCGCTCTGAGCTGTGGGATTGAAGTACATATTACCGCACTAGGCGCATCAATAGTGATCTGTTTATATACATACATGCATGTTTCATGAACTAGTTACAAACATATTGTCCAGAACCATATAGCCAATAGCTCAGAATTATGACAAATACATCTGAAAATTATCTCAGAATTATTACAAATACTATACAGTTCCTAATAGACATTGGAACACACAAATTATTCGTATATAAATATTTTAGGCTTCATGTTTCAGAAATTTTTTTATTTTAATCTTATATTTGCGTTATTCTCTTTAGGAGAATTACAAAGAACTCATAACATTTTATTTTCCAATCCATGTAACAGTTTGAAAGTCGCTTCTTGAAAATCACACCTCCCTCTATCTGTCAAGACGGGAAGTATTTAGCTTTCTCAATGTCAGCAGAGGCTAATGTCAGCGAACATCTGTGATTTTCATTAGTAAATTGACAAAACAATAGAAACGCGTAGTTCCTGACGAAATGCATTTACACGAATGATAAGAGCAGTGAACAGTGATTGAATTTATGGAGAAAATAAAAAGTTGTAGTTAATGAAATAGTTTTCTGACTTCTTAAGAACATTCGCAGAACATTTGACGTCCGATCTTGAGTTAAGGATGTCTGGTCGAGTTGAAGATGAAGATATTTTGGTTGACAACGATGAGTTACAAGACAGTGTACTCGATAACAGATTCGGAGGACAAGATGATCAGCACTATGACTCAGTTGTGCTCCAATCGACCGAAAATGCTCCCGTGGACAGATTCAATTTCACCTATTTGGTGTTCTACTTGTTGGGATCAGCCACAATGGCACCATGGAATTTTTTTATAACAGCCGAGGACGTAAGTATTGCGAATTTGCAAAAAACAAAAAAACAAGGGGAAAGTATGTCACAGTGATTAGCTAAACATTAATTGGCTTATCGGTGTTATGAATGAATCAATTTGCCTTTGTTTGGTTTCTAATGTTTTGATTTTGTTTTTTCCCTTAGTATTGGCTGTACAAATTCCGAAACACAACTTACAATGGTACAGAGCCAAATCCTGATCTCACACCTATGCAAAAGAACTTCACTTCGGATCTTACGATAACCGCTTCGATATCTGGAACAACATTTCTCATTCTCAATGCTATTTACGGACATCATGTGTCACTTCGTTTGAAAATGCTTGGAACTCTATTTGTTATATTGCTTATGTTTGGGGTGACCACTGCATTCGTTGAAATGGACACGGATAGCTGGCAAAATAACTTCTTTATGATGACAATGGGAATAGTAGTAATTATCAACAGTAAGTGAATTTGAAATTATTGAAAGAGTGTCACTGGTTAGGATTACTGGACATTGGCATTTCAGCTTTATTCTTATTGACTCGAAGAAGCAAACAATTATCAAAAATTAACTTAAATTCGTTGATACTGCGGGTGATTTCTTTTTATTCATTGCGCCGATGGCATCTTCGCAAATGCTTATTAGATACGCCTCTTTTATCGTTGCAAAATTATTTTAGGCAAGGTTCTCGTGGTTTGATTGTGCCGACTGCGTTTCATCGATAATTTCGATCTGAACGTTGCCTAAGACTTACTGAATATAAATTCAACATATTTGTACTTGTGTAAGTCACGCATCAGCAAGCATCATAAAAGTATCACGGACTTTTAATCGGGCTGAAAGAAAAGGAGGAGATTGTTGCTGCGTTGATAGATATCATTGACGCCACTGAATAATGCGATTATTCTTTTATCTTCCGAACTCCATTACTAGTACTCAACTAGGGTTATACTGTAAATTAGAATTAGGCTTTACAACAAATTAAAACAGAATCCAAAAAATATATTTCTTTTTTCATTATTTATTTTCAGTATCATCGGCAGTGATGTCAGGAGGATTATTTGGAATAGCAGGTCTCTTCCCATCCGAATACATGACATCTGCTGTCAGTGGGCAGGCCTTGGGAGGGATATTTACTGCATTAGCATTTATCCTCGTTCTAACATTCGGAGCTGAGGCCAAAACAACTGCTTTTATATATTTTTCAATAGGAATCTTTACAATCTTAGTCTCAATTATCAGTTACATAATAATGTCTCGTCAATCTTTCTTTAAATATCACGTCCATCGAGAAGCTACTTGCACTTTCCCATCAGACAAATCTGGTATTGTATTAGAGCCAAACTTTAAAGAAGTCTTTGGCAAAATCTATGTGTACACCATCTCTATATGTATTCTGTTTGCGGTTACAATCTCAGTGTATCCGGCTGTGACTGTACTAATGGAATCGCAAAACTTTGGTCATGGCTATCAATGGAATGGTAAACACTTGTTCGATGATTACTTTGTTATTCTCATACCTATTGCACTTTTTTGTAGATATTTATTACATGCCGGTTGTTAACTATTTGTTCTTCAATTCGGGTGACTATCTTGGCCGTATTTTTGCTGGTTTAGTACAAAGGGTATGCAGATTGAATTTTAATTAAAGACATGTTTGAATTTGATTGATTTGTTTGTAGCCGCGCAATGATCCTCACTTGGTATTTCTGTTCTCCATTGTGCGGGTGATATTCATTCCGCTATTTATGATGTCAAATACGAAGCTGCACTACTACTTGCCAACACTTATCCATTCTGATGCTATATTTATTGCTATGATGTTCCTTTTCAGCATAAGCAATGGATACTTGGCGAATATTACTCTGATGATGGTACCGAAGTGAGTATTAACTCGTTATTTTTTATTTTAAATAATTCGAGCACACAGCTAAGATTTGATATTTAATACGCGACTTTGCTGTAAATTGATTGATTGTAATGAGCATATTAGGGTTTTGATTAGTTCTTAACCGCAACTTTTTTGGGTGTATTCTCAATGTTCTTTGAGATAGTTTAATAATATAATATTTTCCGAAAACCATTAAACATGTTACGAATTCGTCAGCAGGCAATTCACCAGTTAAAATTCGACGCGACGACTTACTGGTTTTCTGTTAGCGACTTCAGGTAAAAGTTACAACAGGTATGATCGGATTCATGACTTGCATTGACTGCTAAACGACGCAGGAAGTTAAGAGGTTCACGCGAAATACATTTTACTTTAGATTAACGCCTCGAGATTCTTTGATGGCAAAGCCGTAGACATTGAATGCATTCCATACCGTCTATCCTGCATCTTATTTTATTGTTTTCTTTTGTCTGTAAGTTAGATATTCTCTTAGGTAGCTAAAGATTGAGTGTAGGTGAGAGGACAGTACCAGCATAGCTATGTCTTTTTTTTATTGTTGAGTGTTTTGCACCGCAGCTGTTGGCGCAGCTAGGAGCGTCAACTATCGGCGCAGCTATGTCGGCCGCGTGCGAGACTTTTTGGAAATAAACACCAATTTGGGCGTTAATTCCAAAATAACTTTATTGAATTAAAAGTTACAATTATTTAATAAACTGACATACAAAATGAGGATGGTTAAAATAAATTGCGGTACTATTTTGGGAAATTATTATTTGAACTGAATAAAATGTTACACGTCCTGCCCGGCTGTCTTCCAAATCAAAAAGATAGAAACAATACAAATACGAAATTAGTTACTCTTGTTTCCAAGGTAACGGGGGGCGCGCCTAATTATTATTATTTTGTTTGCTAGTGCCTCACAAAACCCCAGTACCTGTTCAGGAATTTCATTAGATTTTCCAATAAATCTGCACCTTCTACTGATACCCCTAGTTTCCTTAGGTGCTCCATGAGTCTGCAGTGACTTGTTAGAAAGCTTGTTTGGACGCGGAGCTTGCTCTTGCTCACATGGCTGAAATCTCTTTCGTTTACATTGACCTAAATGATTCCTGCCCAATTTCATGTCTTGAGTGTCGTCTTTCTTGTTCTCTGTATTATTCGGCCATTTCATTGTCCTCTATCTCCGTATGGCCAGCTATCCACAGATCCTTTAGAGTCTCTTCAATTATTTGAGCTTCTGTAGCTGGCCATTGATACGCAAGCTAGGATTTTCGACATTATCGCTATGTCGCAGTTGATATAGTTCCTGTTAAAACTCAAACAAAAAACTAAGCTTACCGCGGCCCCATTCATTAACACATCAGCAGTTCACTGGCCTAGCCTATCGTATATTTGGTCATACGCTGGGCGCCATTGTGTGCGTACTTTAGGGTAAGTGGTCCAACCAAAAGCGGACTGCCGTAAAAGTTAAATGGAGTAAACGTTCTAAATTATTTCCTGCCTTTTGAGTAAACTAAGTTTTTTCCCGGCTTCTACAGTAAAATTCGTGCGAGAGAAATGTAAGTGACGACAGACGTAACCCCGGTCATCTCATAATAGAGAACTTAAACATTTTCATTATCCCATCAATTTGAAAACTCATTTTTATTCTTTCAGATCCGTGATGCAGCATGAAAAGGAAATGGCATCAGCAATAACAACTGCATCATATAGCTTGGGTCTCGCACTGGGTGCAATTTTAAGCATGGCGCTGGTGCAACTAATTTAGTCCGTTCGTGTAGTGATCGCGCGAAGCAAAAGACAATGTCGAAAGACTAATTTACACATGTATATTTTCATAAATATTAACGATTTTACTATAGATATTTTGACATACTTTTACTTATGGAATAAATTAATATATTAAATACAATTTGTTTATAAGAGTTGTGGTTGTTTCTATTGATTCAAATTGGTTACACAAATCTTTTATAACATAACTATGTGACGCAGACTAAGTGCTGAACGACAATATTAGTACCCTTTTAAGTTTATATTTTCCTCTTCCGCATCTAAAATGAACAATTTTGTTTGTATGCTTACACGCATTTTCAAAGTGTATAGCATCCTTCTAACATCGAGATTAAATTAATGTTACGATTTGAGAACTATTTGAACTGGACACACAA
Organism: Eristalis tenax; assembly: GCA_905231855.2. Classification (NCBI taxonomy): domain Eukaryota; kingdom Metazoa; phylum Arthropoda; class Insecta; order Diptera; family Syrphidae; genus Eristalis; species Eristalis tenax. The sequence goes on from HG993125.1 coordinate 97,145,116, forward strand.
ACGATATCTCAAACATTACTTTCACATTTCAAGGTATTCTTGTTAAATGGAACTACTTACAAAACAAATCCTACACATCGTTACGATAAAGTACATATTGCTTTGAAAGGTCAAATTGATTGGGACAATTGCCTAGAGCTTTCGTTATGCTCTTCGATATTATTGTTTTTAGACTTGTTGATGAGTGCGGTATTTTATAAACAACGTTTGTACATTGTATTGTTTTTTTCCGATAATACAAGGCACGAAGTAACTAAAGGTTTTCTTTACCATCTAGAAAAACACACCTAGCAGTCCAAGGGGAAGGGAATATACGAACGAGAGTGTCATCAACGTGCTTAGTTTTGTGTATTTACATTTTGGGAGAGTGAATAAAACACTGGAATACAGACACCGATTTGTACAAACTCTAACAAATAATAATTCTAAAATGAACAATACATTATTTTGTTTTTAATTGTCCTCAACTAAATTAAACAAACATACTATTCAAGTGATTGCCATTTCGGCATATCTACTCTAAATACACTTATTTTGTAATTTATATGTAATTTTAATTAATCAGGCTGGGCGATGCCAGCAGGTGAAAGTAATGCTTTGGAGTCCTGTTGTTGAACATTAATAAGTACCGTGTGAATAGTGAGATTTGTGAAGAGGAAAGTCAAATTATTTAATACACAAAAAGTCAGCAGCTCCAACATCATCGAACACAGGTTGCCGTCCTTTGTTGGGTTTTTGTGGAATTTTCTTGATGCCTACGACTTGACGAGTGTTGTTGCGATCAGAAAAACGTGTAGACATTCGACATACGGAATAAGTGTGATTTTCTGCGTTGCATCACTCAGCTTTTTTGGGTCTCAGACTTCAACGACTTACTTGGGAATTGTTTGTCGTAGCAAAAAATTTCCAAACACACCTTAATAAATAAAGGCCGTACAACATTAGATAAATAAACACAATTTAGATCTAAACACCGAAGTACGCGCAAATGAATTTTAAGAATGGAAATGAATACATTTTTTAATAAGCTTATTAGAACATCTATGGCGGTTTTGTCTTCCAGAAAACTGTTTTCTTCGATTCGTTTGTGCTACTTTAAAACTCGAAGTATATATATTACAGTAGGTTTGCATTCTTGTTGATCCAGCCTACATACTCAGAGGTATGTGTGTAGACAGATGGTTGATTTTTTGAACCACAAGGCACATATCCCCAGGAAACGATTCCCACAAGTTCAACTTTGCCTCCTTTCACGCTCTGAACTAGTGGGCCGCCGGAATCACCGTTGCATGCGGAAATGCTCGTTTCATTGGCTTTGTTAGAATTCGAACAAATATTTGTTGGATGAATTGGTGATCCGTATGGAAGATTCTCTCGGCATTTGGTGTATTCGATGATAAGGGTGTCAACGGTTTGTAAATTGTTTGGCAGAGCTCCATTATTTACTTTACCCCAGCCGAATAGGACTCCTTCACCTGAATGCGCTTGTCCTGCTGCGGGTAATGCAATCTTATTCACGGTCGAATTGAATTTAAATGGTGGATCGATTTTGATTAGACCGATATCATATGGACCAACCCCACCGTTGTACAATTCGTGTATTTTTGCTTGACTTAACAACGCCTTGCGAACTGTCGCTCCAGTTTCATCTAAACGGTTGTGAAGTCCAGCTACTACATCAAATTTATTGTTTATCAAGCAGTGTGCAGCGGTGAGTACCAGGTTGTCTCGAATTATGGAGCCAGCACAGAAATGAGATTTGGTCTTCAATGAAACGATGTACGGTGCAGAATGTGGTTCGGCTTCTTGTCCATTGATAATATCTCCAGTCGGAAAACTGACCCTTTCCGATGGCAGAACACTGGCCACAGTAAATGCAGCAGCTGAAAGTAGAACCAAACAAATAGCGCGATACATTCTACAGCACGAAACTTGAATTGAATGAGGAAAGCAACAGCCAATGGGGATTTATAGAAAAATAGTAGCTACTCTAGACTTGTTATCTTTTGTTCTAAGTGGGCACTGTCTGGTGTCAGATTCACGCTGCTGTGTCCGATTGTTAACGAGTCAAGTGGAGCTATAAATGGGGAATTCAGGTTAAGGTTTATAAAAGAATTAGTTATGTTCAAGTAGGACATTTAAACTGATATACCGATTTGATTTGATTGTCGTCAGTTAATATTTTTTTTATCGATTAAATTTTGATCTATATTACTATACGTTTTTCGTTATTATTTGTATTTCACACTAGATTTATATTTTTATTTGCTTCTACAGCAAATCAATTGCTTATTGTTCCCTACGTACTAAATATTGAATGAACATTCTTTTCATTCATACATACATTAATATCCGATTAGAATTAAATGCAAAAACACAGATCTGTTGAACTCAGATGTAATGTATTTTAAATATTTGCGGATCATTGTTCTTTTAATTTAAATTAGAAAGGTATTTCCATTTTTAATATTTTTATAGGAACAGTCAAGACAAATAATTTATTCAGAATGAAACTAAATTTCAGTCAAATCTATATACGTACACATCTAAATTTTAATTCAACTATGTTCTACAAATTGCAATCATCAAATATGGTTGGTTTTTTGTTGGGAGATCTCTAACTTGTACATGATTGCCGCTTTTGAACCATTACAGATCTAGTTCAAACTCTTTGTAGTCACTGCATACTCCTTCGTCCTGTAGGTATTGAGAAGAATTATCGCCTGAAAGTCACCCTGTGAGAATAAGAGTTTTATTTAATAAATAATCCTTTTAAAGCGTAGTTTTATTAACCAAACGCTTGCACACATTTCAAACAATGGATAATGAAAAGGCATTATTCATGAATACATATTTGGGATCAATGACCAGTGAACAACGGGTTGATGGGGGCCGTAGCAACGCTTTAGATGCACTCAAAGTAAAAATGACAGATGTCAAATGATAGCAGTAGAGGTTTTAAAATAAGGAAACAAACATAAAAAAGCAAACATTTGTTTATAAAGGATTTTTATTCGGGGGGACTATAAGCCTTAAAATAAATATCAAATTAAATTGATTTATTTTTGTTTAGATCTAAACGAAAATAGTTAAATATATTGCTTGAAATAAATAGATGAACAAAAAAATAAACGAAACGATATCCGAAATTATTAATACCTATGAGAAAATAATTACTATCACTAATTAAATATAATGTATCCTTAAAGATCTGTTGGATACATAATACAACAAAAGGTAGCTACCTGCTTAATAGAACATAATTAGGTGTTTCACAAAGAACACATGGTGCTACAAGGTACAATACAAGCTATGGTTTCACTGAGATTCTTTATGGACTAGGATCCTAAGCTGTTTCCCTTCGTTAGCGAGAAGAACTAACAAATAACTTTCAGGATGATGTATTTGTAATTAAATACAGAGACTAGCATTGGAACATTGTATAATGATATTCGAAATTATGTTTAGTATTTATACTTCTCTCACAGAAATAAATAATTAATATGTAATCTTAAATCGATTCGGTTAACAGCTAAATTAAATAATTTCAAATTTTTTTTGTCGAATCGGATCCAGCACATAAGAACATTATTTCCTTAACTAAATGGGGACACTCACACACATATTTGTCTAATTGTTAAGCCATGTGTGTTTCAAAACGAATTCGTGCTGAAGAAGTACCATGATTATTTTTTTCATTCTTGTTTGTTTGCGCACACTTAAATTTTAGATAGTACTACTATACATTGCTCCTAGTTGTATGGTAATTTGTAAGTCGAAAGTAAAAAATACTGTTTTTGTTCACAATAATTTCAAAAATAATAAAGTATTTTACGTTCTGCCTTGCATTTCTGTGACATGTGCTTACAATTCCATAAGGAGAGTTGTGTTGTTAGTTGCAGACGCGGTGCTGGAGGCTCCGTCCAATGAGGAAACATTATTCGCAATGGAGCTAGTTGAGGTGTTATGAAAGAGTACAAGGAAACCGTAGTTGGAAACGCAAGATCGAGAATCGATTTCTTTTTCGAGTATGAGACGAGCCTGAAATAAATGAGTGTTGTTCAATTATATTTCTTGCAAAGTTTCTTGCAAGCGGTATAGAATATATTACCTTTGCTTTATGTTCCGCAAGGGCATTTTTAACCGCATCGTGTTGTTTTTGCAGTTCGTCTGTTCGCCTGTCATAGGTTTGCTTCAGTCGAACACGCTCCGCTACTCCTCTCTCTACCACAGAACTAGCAACTTCTCGCTTCATTCTACAATTCAGTTCAGTTACTGTAATTTCTTGACATTAAATTTACAACAAACTACTTACCGCACCAATTCGTCTCTATCTCTGTGCACGGTTGCCAAGCTTTTTACTTCGCTTCGACGTGCCTCTTGCAGTTGGTGCATCACTTCGCTTGTAACTTTGTCTAGTGAGGTCTTAAGCTGCTTCATTTGATTAGTTTGGGAGGCTCTCATTACTTTCTCCGCAGTTGAGTAAATCGCTTCATGGTACTTTTCTTGTATATCACGATAAATTGCCGAATGTTCCCGACACGATGCTAGCAATCGTTCTGATTGGCTTCTAGCAATACCAGTCTTATCTCCATCAGATGTATTCTCTTCACTGCCTTCTAATGTCACGCCTGAGTCTAATGAGCATGGCGGCACTTCTACACCGGGATCGCTAGAAGAAAGACAACTTCTGTTTAAATTAACGTATGTGACACTGCCTCTTTAGGAGGCAATCCTAGCAACGATAACTTACAGACTCTTGCTACTCAACCGTTTCACCAATTTATTGGTTAAGAACTTTGTTTTCTTTGTACCATCAAGTGGGCTCAGCTTTTGAGAGGCAATTTTTATCTTTTCCTTGTCGTGTTTTTTCCTGAGAGATTCCAATTTTTTTTCCATTTCGAGGCGTTTTTCGCGCACCAACTTGTGCTCTAAGATTTTCTCCAAAGGTTCTGCTACAACGGTATCAACATCGAACTGCCCTGACTCCACTTGGCGAATTGATGTATTTGCACTCTGATCCAAAGAATGTTGATGTTGGATTGATTGAATCGTTGTGGAAGTACTTTCTGCATCGAAGTCAGATGAAACCTCCACACTCATTGATGTAGCCGCTGTTATACTTGTTCGATGCTTAGGACTTATAGTTATCGACTCAACCGGTCGGAGTTCTTTTTTCTGACCTACTTGTACAAAAACGACTGTGGATGTCAGTTTTGCGTACAGGCCGGATATTTTTGAAGGGGGCATATTGGCGTTTCAAATACAAAACAATAAATTGAAACGAAACGACACCGAAAACAAGAAGAAAATTAAAATAAATAAATAAATTAAAATCAAATTATACAAAATAAACTTAAGAAACGAAATGTGGTTATCATAGACAGATAAAAAGAAGGCAACTCACATGAGTTTGTTATATCGTCCTCTTGCACTGGTTCCGTGTCTTCTGTGAGCACGGCCAATTGTTTGCCTCTCTTCTCCAATGCACTTTGGTATTTAATTGGATTGGCCAATGCCTCTGCAAAGTTGGACAGGTCGTCCGGAACATAGTCTTTTACAACGATGCATAGGAACAACGAAGCCAATCCTATAGGTTGACCGACTTCAGATCGAAGGCTTACGTGGCGGTAGCCTGGACATAAGCCAATCACAGGAAGTACGCGATGACCGATGAATTTCCCACCCTCTTCATATGCAGCTATTCGAATACTTGCCAGCTCTGGCAGAACAACCTATCGAATATTATTTTGCTTTTCACTACTTCTTTACACGGGTTTTGAACGCTTACTTTTTTAAAGACAAATGGTTCTTCGTCGTACACTGGGTTTATGCCATTATCTCGAACAATCTTTGTTCTAAACTTTTTACGAACTGTATCTGCTGGAAGACCGAACATATCTACCTCAACGTATGTGCCAACTCGTTTGTCTGTGAGGAACTGACCCGAAAGCACTGTAATGGACACTGTTCCGGCTATGATTCCATCTACCTAAGAATGCAAACAAAAAATATACATATTCAAGTAAATCCAATGTATTCCATGGGTATCATTTTGAATCTAAACCTAAACATACAAATATGCTTAAAGTCAAGTACTTCTTCTTCACAAAAATAAAGAAGAGAATTGAAGCTGTGTTATGGATGATTTCTTACAACATTCTTTTTTAAATTCATTATTGTCATTTCATGAAACTCACCGTACTTTCCGCAAAAGGATCCAGTCGTCTATCAGTTCGCCGCATGAATTCTGGCTTCAACAAATATCCCGTTCTGTCATTGTATTCGAATATACCCAAATTCAATTGCATTGCCAGATCCAGTGTTTGGAAGTTGAGAGCTACTAATTGGCAGCCAGCATTCCAAAATAACTATCATATAAAATTCAATAAATCGAGGAAACGATTCGTTATGATTTAAGAAAATGTATTTTACTTGAGGCATAAAGTTTGAACTATCAAAGCGAGTTCCTGCTGGGTACACTCTGGACAACTGATGCTTGTTGTAGTTCACAAACTCAATGGGGCGTTCTTTTAACAGAGTTGTAGCTTGCTTCTCGTCAAAGGACGACATTTCATAGCATCGATTTTTTTCTAAAATCAAATATGTTGTACACGTTGTTTTTCGCTCGTATTCAACTTACTCTCTGCGTTTTCAAAAGAACTGAAGTGTACTGGTTGTACATAGTTTACAAGAGCTGATATCTCTGCACCAGCTTCCGTCTCTCTTTGTGCCTTTTCAGGAGGAATTTCCGTTCCAATTGGCGGATTAGGTGGAGCATTCGGAAGTGATTCATCATCACTTGAGCTGTCTGTGTCCGATGAACCTGTACTGTCTTTAGAACTTTGCCGAATTTGCTGGAAGTCAGAACGATGGAAGTGCAGAATGATTTATTATTTCATCAACCAATTGTAAACTTTTTATATAAATCAAGCTTATGAAAGAAGTTTAAGTATCAGGTGGAATTTATGCCTGACAGATGGGTTTTAACCAGAGAGCACAAGACATGTTGTTAATACGGTAGTAATGATTTCATTGCTCGGATTCTGTATTACGAATCATATAAACACATGAAGTATTGTCGGACTCATATGTACATTATGTTTTATGCAAATCACGCTATATACCGGCATTCAATTAAAATTCTCCTGCATCAAGTGATTGACCTTACTGTTCCTATCAATGACTTGTGCTTTCATTTTTCACAACCAAAAAAACAAGCGCTGTGAAATACCGAAGTCAAAACGAAATGAAATGACTTTTTGTGCTTGTGGCACTGATGAAGGCAAGAATAGTTTACAAAGACAAAAATAGAACAAAGAGAAGTGAAAAAAAAGTAATATCAGCATACAATGTTCATACCTGCAATGGTGGTGCATGACTTCCAATATCACTGTTTCCACTTGATTGTGTCGTTGTTGCAGCAGCACCCACGCCGCTTCCCAAAGGAGAAACTACGTCTTCCTGAATGGAAGCCTGTTGCTGGATTGTAGCGGTAGATGTCATTTTACTGGCATCAACTGTAAAATTTCAGTGAAATAAAAAGATAAAAGTTCAATTGTTTCATTGCTTTTGTTTTAACATGTGCCTTTTCAAAGTCATGAACAAAACTAAACTTTCAAGCCCTATCACGGCAATTCTCATTTTGGTTTCGGAAATAATGGTTCCCTAGTCTTTGCATTGAGCTATGTTATGTCATTTACATTTGAGTAGTTTTAAATAGATTTTAATGGAAATTCTATTACGAACCGCATTGCAAGATAATTTCATTTATTTCAATTCAAATTTCCAATTCAAAAGTTATTCAATCAATTTATTGAACTTTAAGGAGTGGAGCAGTTATTAGGTTTCGTCGGTGGACTCAGTCAAATTATTCGAACTGAGAAATGTGTTTTGTATAATAACACTTGCAGAATTTTCAGAAATTAAATACCATGAAACTTGTTTGTTTGAGCACTAATCGAGCACAGCTTAAGTTTAACCACGTTTGCAACAAATTACTCTCCTATCCAGAAGATGAAATGAATCGCAAAAACCTAATTGACAGATAAAATGAGTCGGAACTGGCAGTTCCTAATTCAATATTGTTTAATTGAAAATTAAATTCAAGAAATGAATTTAAAAAAAAATAATTATTATTAAAATGAGATTTTACATATTTCTTACCTGAATTCGCTGTCGTTAACTTTGCTTGCGCCTGTGTACCAGCCTTACTTTTGTGATGATGATGATGATGGTGTTTCTTTTTATTTTTTATAATAATTTTCCTTCTTAATGAAGCTGGCGGAGGCAATTCACAGTTTGCCTCCAAGGGATGTGAGTCAAGCGGCTTGTCTAACAACATGTCTCCAAAGATATCACGACAATAGTTAGCAATTTTAGCCTACAGCAAGGTTCAAATACAACATTTTACTACATAATATAGCGATACATTAAACATTAGATACATAAATATAATACATAAATTCAAGAATGTTACTAAAAGTAAAGATGCAGCTAGGGAATATTCTCTGCGATGGTTAGGATACACTTACCAATTTTCTTAAGTAACAAAACATCACCCGTTACCCCACATGTCCTCTTAATAAAACGATGCTTTATGTGTACATTACAGAATATCCGTATATATTGCGAAATTTACATACTTTCTCTAGATGCTGACAGAGTTCTTACTATATAGTAGTTCTTACAACGATAATTAAAGTGGCTTTTTGTTGAGTTATTAACACTCGGAAATTTTTAATTGAATGATGACGATACGATATACCAGCGAACTACTTGTAGGACGTGAGAGATGTGTACGTGTTAGGGTTTGGTCTTTTATATGTGTACATAATATATGACATTACAAAAAGATGACAACCCATTATACTTCGTACTTTATATTGAAGGCACGTATTTAAAACTGATTCTTGAAACCTTTAGTAACCAAATGATAATCATATTACAATGCCAGAACTTTGAAGATTGTCACTGTGCGTGTGCGACGCATGTGACGAAACTTTCGTGTGTTTAAGTTCTAAAGCGCCCGATTGGACACCGTTGACGTATGATTTTATATTCATTGAAGGAAGATGAATGGGATACACCGACAGTTTCATCCCATATCGCAAAATGTAAGACGTGTCTGTTGATAATCTTCGAAGAAATTAAATGCAATGTTGATAGTAGTAGTTTTCATCAGGTATTCGAAGACTATACGAATAAAAAAGAGAATATTAATATCTATATAATAATATTGTACGCAAAGTGTGGCTACATTGCGAGGTTCATTAGGAGCAGTTTACAAATGGTCTTTCTACACTATGGCCAATGTTTTAAAGAAGATTAAGGGCTTTAAAAAAGCGCTGTATTTGCAAGACTGAAGGCAAACATTAAAAAACAATGGAGTGCGACTTCTATCCTCCTACCGTGGCAGCGGAAAGTACAATCTCTTCTGATGTACAGGTGAACCTGCAATTTGGTATTCATTTTTCATGTTCCCGAAATTATTTGCCGCAAAACTTCACAAGTTTAAGTAATGTATAATACGACGTAAAATGACGTCTTATTATACAGTGCGATAAACAGAACACAATAAAAACCCTTGAACCAAAAAGGGACAGAATGAGAATAAAAGGGATATTCAGCATTAAGTTAGAATACAATTTCAAAACAGCTTATACTGTTGTAAAAATCCGTTTCTGTACCCGACAAGAAAAGATTCGCGCATTGCGATATTGCGATAACGACGGACAATGAAAAATTCCTTATAGCTAACGAGGATTATCCCAAGTACACTTACCTTCTTATCGATTCTAAAGTAGAAAAGTGCAAAAATGTAAGAGGGAATGTAAGGGGACACTATATTCATAAGCAAAGCACGGAGGGGTTGAGAGAAGAGTGGGCATCGAGGTTGTGTATATCATACGGTCATTCATGGTTCAGTGAAATTGATGGATATTTAAATTAATTGAACCAAGGCTTACCTGTTGCCGCGGATTACAGTGGTTCTCGAAACTTAATATCACAGGAAATTCTGAAGTTTTAAATGCACTCTCTGCGATTGCTTCGAGTACATCCTTGGCAAAAATCTCAGGAACAAATGTATACCCATGAACGATAACAGGCTCTTCCGTTCGTCCATTCCAAAAATCCAATTCAACACACCTGCGAATAATTGTATTTATTTGATCAAATGAATTAAGTGCATTTTTATTTATCTACAGTTTACTGTGTTTGATTATTACCTGCATCCGGCCAGTAGGCACTGTCGGTAGATCTCCACGGAGGACTTTCCAGTCAGTTGATGGCCAGTTAAATAAGTATTATGAGATGAGTTTATAAAGTAGTGTGAAAGTGGTTGATCCATGTCATCGCATACATCCAGTTTAGTCGGAGCCATAACTGGATTATCACCCGACATTAAATACCTTCAAAAATACATATTTATATTTCATTTAAAATTTTGCGGGTTTACATTGAAATTTAGAATTAAAACTGATAAGTATTGATTCATAAACATTTTGATTCAAAAATATCAACATGGTCATGGCTAGTCTTATTGCATTTTTAGATATCCAACGTAGAATTGGTCTTGACAACCTTTGCTACTTCGGATTGACTAAACAATACGGATCTAAGCTCCTGACCCGAAGTACACAATTATGCCAGTATTATTTTATGCTCCATACAACGAAAGCGGGTTGACATGCAGAAAATCCTGTCTGGGAGAAGGCATGGAAGAGAGGACGCAATCACGCTATGAAATCTATCAAGCTATGAGCTACAGAAAGATGTGGATGCAACCTGGAAGGCAGAGATTCGTCGCCAGATTGGGTTAAATTAAACGAATCGATACAGCTAAAAGAGTCTTCAAATCCCGAATATAGCCTCCTGCTTGGAGTAGAGGATAACCTAACAACCGGTTTAAAGGCCGGTCGTACGACAACTTGGCATTAGCAGCTTCAGACCAGATCAGTTTCAGACCTGCCATGGGTCGTGATTATTCTGATTTAAATATTCTCTCAAAAATCGTTTCTAAATCTAAAACAAGACCTTACTTAATAAAATAAAGAATTTCAACAAATTCAACTATCTATGCCACCCAAAAAAGTAAAGAATGTATATCTTACCTTAAAAAGCCATCAGAACTAAGAACTCCTTTTTGGGCATTAAATTTGTTGGGTTCGTATTCGGTTATAATCTCCTTGGCTCTCATCGTATTCGCATAGGGGTACAAAATTTCATTAAGTCTAGGATCTCGTTGAGTTTTGTTTAGAAAGTCAACCAATTGGGAAATCGTCATACAACGTCTCTTCGAATGACCAACGCTAAAATCAGAAATATCCATCAATCAAAATCTCAAGCACACACAAGAATATAAATGAATATGCTTACATTCCGTCAAAGATTTTCTCTACTTCCGAACGTTGTGTAAGATTTTTGTACAAATTATAAAAGTCTTCAAATTGAAATTTGGACAGTGGCAAGTTGTCAATTTTCCCAGATGGAAGACCCGTTATATCGAGAGCTTTTTCTACACGTTTCTTGTCCTCCTTGTTTTGCGCAAATATCTTTATGATGCTAAAACAGAATTACATAAATTACAGACATATGATATTCATTTGTAAATTGATTTTCCTACTTTTTGACTGGTATCGTTTTATCTTTGATGGCCTGCAGGCAGAGTTTAGTGTGTGCCTTTTGAAGAAACATAATTGATGACCCATTTAATTGCGACAAGCTGTAGGCCAGTTTCATTAGCTCGTAGGACCAATACTACCGAGTAAATGGAAATAAAAACGATAGGTAAGTCTTAAATACATACTTGAAATGATTGCATATCCAAGGCATGCCTTTGGCATAATAATAATCGATTATAATTTCGTATTACACCACTAAGAAAGTAACAATGGTCGTAAATTGATGTGTAGCTAATTAAAGTGCCGGCCGCAGTTGATAAAGCCATAGAGCTGTACAAATGACTACAGCATCAATAGATAGATCAATGACATTGATTGAAATGTGTTTAGAACGATTGAGGTCGGAACTTTTAGCTGTATTGTGTTCCTTGCATAAGAAGATACATATCGAACCATTCAAGACATGCAGAAGTCGAAAGAAAACACAGGTGAAAGGAACAATGTTGTATGGACTCGTAATATGCACTTAGTTTCAAAGAAGTATTATACGTCAAATTTATCGAAATTGGAGGCGTTAGCATTCGAAACGAATACAGATAAGCCTCTCTAGTGAGCTGATGTGAGTGCTTTTGTGAAAATGACAAAAAGGCAGTTTTCTTTTAAAGAAAATACCTCAAGCGATATCGGGGTAAAGTCATACGATGTGTGGGATCTGAACGAACCATAGTGAGAGTTTGGGCAGCGAAATTTAAAAGTGAACCAAGTCCCGTTCCGATGAATGTTCGGAGCGTCCAATACTGAAATCAACTGAAAGAAAACTTAGTGCTTTCATATTATATGGACAATCCGTCTGTCACATATTGAATCATGAAAAAGCAGCTGACGGTGCGTTGGGTGCCGTTTTTGTTCATGTTCTACCGAAAATGTAGAACGTGAACATGACTAACGCAACGTTGCCCCAGTTATTCGCGCAACAAATCAGAGTTGCTTTCGATGAATTAGGTACAAGAAAACTATTTATGGAAATAAAACTAATTGAAAACATAAAAATATCTTTAGATCGTCTTTTCAGGTCATCCTTGTATATGAAGTAGAGTTTCTTCATAAAACTTAATTATCGCTTGAAAATAATTTCGGTTATAAGTATGTTATAAGTAAATACATAAAGGGAGTTTTTTTAGAAGCGGAGAAATTTAAATTGATGTTATTGTTTTCTGTGACAGCAGATTTGAGAGTTCTCGGTTGTTATGAGGGGAGTTTGGTTTGACAACTCTTCATGAATAGACTCACGCCAGAGAAACGCTAAGAAACTGTTCGATTTTTTTTTTTTAAAACACAGCTTCATTCATTACACCAGCATCATTACATCAAGCAAAACTCACAGTTTTTGCGTCCTGTTGAATCAATGGTCCATATGTCTTCGAAAGTTACAGATAATAGTGAGCAGTACAGACACAAGATTGCAAGCGTTACACGACCTACACATTACGCCATGTACGCACCAGCCGTGTCTGTCCCGTCTGAAAACATATTCAAGCATTAAATTCAATACCCATGAATTGGTCTGTGTTTTACTGCAATTTAAAGTTCTCCGCCTCTAAAATAATCACCTTTATTTACATTTTGTATAGGAATATATTAGATGCAGCTATGTTGCTACATATAAGTGTAAAACATGTTGAAATTCAATTTACCTGGGCTATTTCTTTATTTATGCAAGAGAAATTAATGATTGATAAGTTAACAAAATCTGAACCCTGGATGACCGTGATTGTTTTCTCCTCAAGTGTGTCTTCCATCACACCCATATTCAGCAGTGTCCGCAGCTTAGGATCCTGAAACGAAATCAACACACTCAAATATTACTATGTATCATATTGTAGTGTGATTAATTTGTACACATTTTTAAATATTTCGCAATATAAAATCCCATGGAATGACTTAGTAATTAGAAAACGCCCAAACACACGTCGATCCTGTCATGTTACGTCTTACTTTGTTTATGTTTATCATTTTCCTGATGGACAAATAAACACAAACGCATCAAGTTATTTTTGAACATAGATTGTCGTAAATGTGTGCAAATAACCATTATATATTCACTATGACTTCTGCAGTTGTTTAGTTCGGGAAATGAATTTTGGCAACTAAGAGATTAACGCAATTACTAGAATAGCAGCGAATATATGCATGCATGCATACTAACCCATGGAAGTTTTTATAGTTGTACATCCATCTGTATCCGAGAAAATAAAATATTATTCCATGGAAAATTAATATTACAATTTTTGGTTGAAGACCAAAATAAATATAACCGCATATTTTACACATTTTGGATCAGACAGTTAATCAGCATGAATTCATTATTTTTTGATGCCAAAAATAAATTCGTGCCTTGATTCATTAAGCCGTGAAATGACATCTGACATACAACAAAATGCAGAATATTGTGACGTTTACTTCCCTATCCAGAGCTAGACAACTTATCTAACTTCAGAGCATCTTATACATATATGTTTTTCAAATAAACATTTCCTAACTCCAGTCTCGCAATTCACTAACGTACTTTACGTTTAAATTATTTTCAATTGTCATTCGATAGCGGGGCATTGCTTCACTTCTCGATAATTGCTTTTACTGTTTGCCATCATTCAAATGCAAATTTCCTCAAAGCCCTGAGCGGTATGGGGGCTCTACAACATAACAAGACCTCTAAAACCAGTTCGTTGTACAGACGTCAATTATCTTGTTATCAGATAAAAGCATTAGGTTGTGTTTTACATCTCAAAAGGTGCGTTAGCTGAAATGTTGAATAAATAAATGAAAATGACTTCATAGCACGCAGGAAGTCAAGGTAAAGTGGTCCCCTACTTTGTATATAAGAGGCCAGCAACATACACAATTCAAGGCTGTTACCCTTAGAAAATTGAATTACAACAGTCCTAAAATGTTGAGCAGTGCACCTATTATCAGCTCGTTAAATAAAATATGTGAATTTCGAGAAGTATCTGGCGCTTAGGTACTGCACGCATGCAGTACAACGCCTTGTTTTTAACACAATCGTTGGATGAGTATGGCATTTTATGTGCTAAACGAGCTTTGCGTGTAAGTGACAATTGCAGGAAGTTATTAGGGTATTTCAAATGTCAGGAACGTATTCCCAAATGTGTGCACATTAAATTCCGTATAAGCAAGAATTATATGGTGGGTGATACAACTTAAATTTCAACTCTTGTCATTAGGACTTCGTTAAAATCTTATTTCAATTTGAATACTGCTCTATTGTTTGGATCTTGTCGATATGAAAATAACATTACACTCCAGGGGGCTAGATTTTGGCAAGATTTCGATGGCTTTTTTTATACATGTCAGCCAATAACTCGCCTATAACTTGTTGCTTACACATACGGTCAGTATGTGTAAACATGATCTTTTGTCAGGCCAAGTTTCAGTCTCAGAAAATGATATCCAACAGCCCAATCTACTCAGTTCTCATCACCAAAACGAAAAATGTCTTCTACATCGATACATCCCAGAAAAAAACCGGTTAACATTTGGCTATTGCGATGAAAATTGACAGTGACGATAACAGTCACACCATCCCCATATCGATCGATCACACATGGAATTTTTGAGGATCAACAAGCGTTACGTATCCAATCGTATATATATGAGAAAAGTGGTCATCCAAATGCTAATGGTTGGGCACCCAATCGCTTCAGCTGGTTTTTATAACGGTGTAAATAGAAGCCTAAAAAGCTAAATATCCTATAATCAACCGTAAAGGATGCATAAGTACTGTCTTCACCGTAAAGACGAGATTTGGATATTCTCCAACACTTTCACTAGGCAGGTAGATAGGTGACTAGCATGCGTACTTCTATACTCCACTATACTCCAGTTGGGTTCATTGTGCCTTCCATTCTAGTCTTTTTCTTGAATTTATTGTTAAATGTTACCATAAACTGCTCGTAGTCGGACAAAACTAAAGCACAACCCCACTTTCAGTACCTTTTTCTTGAATATCTCTGATTCCATAAAACGGATTTTAAGAATGTAATATTCTTTAACGTAAACCATATAATAGAGAAACAAAAAAAATCAGATGGTACTAAAATCCTAAAGAAAACAGAAAGTTGTGTTATACAACCATCCACAACATTTCGGCACATTGTTCTAACTTTTATTTATATATCGATGACAATTGGTGTAATTTGCATAGTCCTAGGAAACATAGTCATTTTGCTGGCTTGTTATTCTTGGAACTCCACTTATTTATAAAAAAGGGTAAAAAAGGGTTCTATGGTTGTTACGTGCTGTATAAGTAAATATATTTGCCTCCAATAAGATTCACAGTTTTCTATACGATCTGCTTCCGTCTATGTAACTCAATGTCTCTTAACTTCACAGCTTCAAATCATGTTACAGAAAAGTCTGGTGTTCATAAGAAAGCAGAAGTTGATACATGAAGTGTCTCAAGGTTACTTGAATCAAAGATTTCCCTTTCCCCTTAATTTAAAAACTAATTCGCAACATATGCCCGAGTATTAAGTTGTTTAATAGTATTACAGGACAATAACAAGTTTTTAATTTCAGTTTCGTATAGCAAGAACAAATTCGATTTGAAATGTAAATCCCAGCCACTGCGCTCCTAATCTATTCTGCTAATAACTGAAGTTAGTTTTAATCGTTCAAGTATCATTATCTTGTTTTTCAACCATGAAGTGGCTATAATCGCGTCCAGTGTGCAAAGTGTAGCTCAATTGACAATAAAAAGATTAGAGATGAGAACACAGAACGTCAATCACACTCGACACTCTTGTGTTCGAAGAATAAATCCATTAATCGATTTATGGTACGCGTTTCGTCACTCATTCAAAGAGGTCTCTAAGGCGAACGAATATTGAGATTGCGTCCGCTGTCAGACTGCAGATAACACCCATCGATGCCCTGACACTCTCTGTTCAATAATTACCATGAAACGTACATATTGCATATTGTATTTGTTATTGTATTCCACAAGGCATTGCTCAGAATTGTTAGCTATAAATAAACACGCGTACCCCATTTGTCAGTTTTTATCAAAATATTGTCCAGCAATGTGTCAGTAAAAGATTAGTTGCTTACCTTGGCCTTTCTTGCATATGCTCCTGTCCGGACATCTCGGATGGTGGCTATGTCCAATAAATCTCTTTCATCCTTCTGATCGTTCCAATACATGAAAAAACCTTTGGGATCAATACGAGCTGTTATGGCCACCCCAGTCACGCCATCCTGAAAAGATATACAATATAGACACATATTAACGCATAAATTTGGCTTAAGTGCTGCACCAACAGACGCAGCGTACAGTGTACATATATATATATATGGACGTGTGTTTTAATTTTATTATAGCCTGTGGTGGGTTTTCGCTTTATGAACTTGGTCAGGTTTTTCATCGCATAATCAATACTTAACCAACCGAATATAATTTCCAATTATAGCAACAAAGCTGATAGATGGCTGCGTCCTTTGGCCCAAAATAACTGCGTCTGCTTGCCACTTCGTTTGGTTATTAAATGTATTAGGAACACTTAATTTCCAATTTCCAAATAATTGAATATAACAGCTGTAATTTGTCCGAAATTAGGTCTGGGAATAAAATGTGTCTCTTAATAATCCAACGCACAACGTTAATCAGTTTCGTTGTGCCATCCGCAAAATTAAATTCCATTAACATACATAAGTTGAAATGTATTGAAGAATATAGGTGTGGTTATGGTGTGTACTTTCATTGGGTTTAGAAAACATCCCTTACAAATGGTTCAACAAAATCGCTCAGACAGAATCCATCCGGACTCAGTTTATTTTAAATTTAAAAAAGGCATCAGTGTATTCCGTTATCCATGATCCATCCATTTGGCATAAAGTATGGTTGGTGGTATAATTTCTGTAATAGCATTGTACATCGTGATATAAATCAAACACACACGAATTGAATGAGGAAAAAATTACTCGATTCGAAAAAAAATATTTTTTAAATGTGGTGTGTGATGATGGTTCGCGGCAGCGTTCACTCAGCATTTTGGAGGGAACGCTCCATTTGGTGTGAATTAAAGTAGATTTCGTTATACGAAAATCCATCACTCACATATTTTGACAGTAGAGTGTTGCCTCCATTTTGGTGTGAATAAAGATGGAATGTATTGAGTGAGCACTTAAAGAAGTTGACTGTGCGTTAGAAGAGGAATAATTTTAAACCCCTCAAAAAAAAAATGAATCATAAAATGTTTACAATTTTTCCAGGAAATTTCATCCACAAATTTGCATTTGCTCATTCTTGTGTACATATAGCACAACATACTTGTTTTCGATACGGTGGATGTATCTCAATGTCCTCACCAACTCCACCTTTAAATCCCGGGTCACCAATGTATCGCAGGAATGTTGTCATTTTCTCAACTCTTGGTATAGCATCACTACTGGTTTCTTGAGGAATTTCGGAAAGGAACTGGTTGCTTAAGCATTTCATGTTATGAAGTTAAAATCTATGCAGGTTCTCGAAATTGTCCAGCGTCCCCCCGAAAGGCAGTTAAAACATTAGTGAAAATCAGTATTCCCTTCACACCCAATTTTGTTGATTAAGTTAACCACAAATAAATTGACAGCACTCCACTCTAGTTTTTAAACGTCAACTTGAGGTTAGGTTAGGATAGCCTACTTGATGTATTTTTTTAATTATGAATATTCGCTTTAACGAAAACACTTCACTCATGAGTGTTCACTCGAAGTGTTCCCTTAGTTTCTATTCACACCACGCATTAACTTTGTGAATTTTGTGTCGCGACTTGTCGCCAAATCATCCTCAGCGACAGGGCAAATTGTATGATGAACGGATTCAGCAACAAGCAAGAGCAGCGCCTTGCAATCTACGAACTTGGTAAACTTACTACGAGTAGAATCCGATTTTTTAGTCGTGAATTTGAGACTGTGTCTGCCTCTTTGGAGATCTTATGTTTAGTTTACCAACTCGCCAATGAAATGATCTCTGAAAATTCGCTTTCGGAGATTATCAGCAGATAACGCTGTCGATTGACGATAGCAAATTCAATTACTTTGTGGTTTCGCCAGTGCATCAGTACTTGGAACATAACTGATGTCTGACTGATACGGACTACAATGGGTTCTGCGAGAACGAGAACATTTTTACGTCATGCGAAGGTACGTGAACTTACCATCTATATCATATGATTTTATGTAAGTCGCAGGTACATACAGTATCGGACAAAACTAAAACACCTCCACTTCCTGTACCTTTTTTCTTAAATATTTCTGCTTCCATATGTCAAATTTTAAGAAAGTTTGTTTTGTAATATTCTGTATCATAAACCATATAATCGAAAACCAAAATGGGTTTACTTCAATTGAAAACACAACAAATAATTTATCATTAATTCATCAGTGAGACAAAACCAAAGCACGCTTTGCTCTATGTAGAGGTGGAATTCCAAGCATAAAAACCCATAGGACTATACAAATTTATCCGATTGTCATCCATGCACTCAAATAACAAATTAAATTTAGAACCAAGCGCTTGAACAATTTGTCGAAAAGTTGTGGAAATCCTGAAGATTACAGGAAGTTGTCATGGTTTTGTCCCAGTAAGTATTCTGTATGGGCATTGTATATGAAACCTATAGTACTATCATCAGGCGATTTTTATAGTTTTTCCTCTCGTCGCCTAGAGCACCAACCTTCATTTCTCGCGGAAGCAAAACAATTTTATTACTCCTGGAAAATGGGAGAGAAATGATGAATGAAAAAAACCGATTTTACCATCCCATTCCCATTCGTAAGTTTTGTATGAAACTGAGTAAAGAACTTGGCGAAGTATTGTATTGCGTTGACATTTTTGTTCGTCGTTCTTTGAATGTGTTGATCAAGAGGACGAGGGAGAAGAAGTGCTTAATATTAGAAATGGAATATTCGAACTATGAATGAAAGTGGCTGAACTGTGTTTGGAGCGATTTTTTGATATAGGAATTTAAGATTTTGTTTTGAGAATATAGAATGAATGGTTTTGGGTGTTCACAATATAATGTAACGTTTTTTACAAGATCATTAGCATACCCTTGGGTAGTATTACATTTAAATATTTTTTTTCCACGTCACCTAAAGAGGTAGAACATTGACCGCGTTATTTTTTTGTGAGGTAAAGTCTGTAGGCTTTTCCCTCGTTGTTTAATAAGTATTAAGTAACAAATATAAGAAAAATTCACTGTAAAAACTGAACAAAATTGAAGAATCTTTAATAAAAAATTTGAGTGCAAGTCTCCGTTGCTGAAATTTCTAACTCCACGGAGCTGATTTAAATTTTTAAATCGAAAATTCGACTAATCCAATTAATATAAATTTACAGATGTAAATGTATAGTCTGTGTTCATCATTGTCACATTTCATTTTTTTTTTTAAAAATGTCATATTTAATAATTGTTTGGGCAAAGTCTAAACCATGTGTTATTTATGTCGTACGTCTGCAAATAGGCTTGCACATTTTTGTGCAACACTATCTTGGAAGTAGTACGTCTTTTAGATTAACTTCAACACCCCGATACAAAGGTCTCTTTAAGTCGCGGTGTCCTAGCCTTTCGGGAGATAAAAGATAGTTAGCACATCCATCGCAAGCGTGAAGTCGCTTTCAATCATGCGTTACTTAGCACTCAGAAATGGGCTGGTATTAAATGTTGTTACTAGGCCCATCAAAGAAAACATGCAATTCAATTCACAGTGCAAGTAGATTCATGATTCAATGATCCAATTATATATGTTCCTAACACAGCATTGCACAGCATTTAAACATCCGCTTTTGCTCGATAATGACTTAAACTATCGAGTAGTTGAGTACTTCCTTAGATTTGTCTACCAGTATGCCTTTATCGATCTCTATTGACGAAATCTAATTGATTCACATGTATTCCAACTGGTACACATTGATCACGATTACCATAAGTACTTAAACCAACAAAACATCAAATTTGAATACCTTCATACAAAATGCATGAAATATATCGTGCATGTCGTTTGCGGTGCAGCGAAGTGATAAGCATGAACTAAAAACTTTCCAAAAGTCAATCAAAATTTCCATAGTTTCGCAAGAAATCATTTTACAGCATCAACATCAAGCGCACAAGGACTAAAAGCGAAACATCATCACATTATACACGGGAAACAACATGTCGTTCACATTCGTGGTTTTAGTTTTCGTCTCGTCGACACAAGGTAGTGGAATTTTCGGTACGTGCTATGCAAAGTGACTGAAACATGAAAAATTAAGTACCACTGCGACTATGGAGTTGATAAAACCACTATTACTCAAGTGATGGTAGTGCAGACAGGATTCCATCAAATATTTTATGTAAACCTTTTATGGGCATTTAATGGTATATTAGGCGAAACCCCTCTTAAGCAATTAAAACCATTACGACAGCACATTAGGGATATCTTCGACTCAATAAATTTTTAATGTATGTAAGAACTCTGGTCGTAAGGAGCAGAGATGACTGTTCTAAAAATATTCATTTGGAACATGAGGCAACACCCTCGTATACCCGATCCATTCCTGTGCGTGCGAGCAATGACTCTAAACGGAGAATACAGTTAAGTTAAAAAGAACCCTTAGGAGAGTTTCAGTTGAAGGAATTGCAATGACTTGCGGGAGTGTTGCCGGAGGGTGCTACACACTAGTAGTTGACACACCTTGATTTTGATGACTTTGAAAATGAAGCTCATTTGTATATGTGTCATTGCTGTCACCTCGAAGTGAATACAAATATTTGAGTAAGGTCCTTTCTCATTGTAGTTGGATAGAGGAAATTCATATTATTAGACCAGAGAATAAGGTTCTGGTAAACTCTTCGAGCTGTATAAAGACGTAGTTGTAGTCCCGAAAGTCTACCGAGCTGATTCGACCATTTCATTAAGGGCTTCCTATCTTCAAAGTGTCACCGCGAAAGTTTTTTTTTTCCTTTGGAATGCCTATCAATGTCACTAAGTATTGAATATAAAGTGTCGTAGTGTCAAAATGTGAAATTGGCATGATTCTGGTTTATAAATCTTGGGTTATGTTGGCCTTGAAGCTGTGGGTTGAGACTTATTCGCATAGACCTGCGACTTAAGGCCCGGTGCAGACATGAGTCATTTCGACGCGCGATGCCGCAGCGTCATCAGACGTGTGTGTGATCACCACTCAATTTATTTGTCTGTACCGTAAGACGCATGTGTGCACCGGGCCTAAGAGACCCCCCAAAAGAAAAAGTGTAACGGATAATCATGCCCCAAATCGCTCGTGTAGAATTTCCTATGTGGCGTGAGCTGTCTGGCACTCCGTTATGCCCACTTGTTATTGGTGTCCATACCATCCAATTCAAGTAAAAATAAATTGGTAATCTTCGACGAATAGCGCTTGCCGTTGACGGTGGTGGTCAGCTTCGATCTAAAAGAAATATGTACCGATTAATATTTGTCCAGCACACTGCGAATAGACAGGTTTATTTTAACGTTCCGCATATCCGGCTCGAAGGATCAGGTTGAAGGCTCTAAACACATTTATTGACAAACAAGGCATAATAAGAGTTGAATCTAGACTACAAAATACTGAATTACTTTACGACCAACAGCATCCAATACTGTTGAAGGGACAACACCACGTTACGATTCTGGTCATCATAGATGCCCAACTACGAATTATAATGCAACTTCGTGCAGAGTTTGCATGTGGGTTCGCATGTAGGCACCTCGAAGTGTTACTTATTTACATCAATCCCCTCCATTTTACATCATTCCCAAGAAATAATTCATTTGAGAAATTATCTGCTTAGGCTTTGGAATTGTCCGTCACCCTTAATATATCCCCAATAATTTTGTTAAACAAAGTTTAAAGTTTAAAAATTAAATATTCATGCAAATTTATTTTCAATTACGTTCGTCCTCCTTCAAAATCCGAGACCAGACTAGTAAAATGTACTTTTAAAGAAGATAAAGAGCTTATCAATACATAAGAAAATCAAATGCAAGACCAAATAAATAAACTACTGCCAACAAGTTTAATTTTAAATCAAGTTCAAGTGCAATGCAAACATGAGTTGCTTTTGACGATGGTAGACGGATAGGTTTGCAGTGCTTCGTGACAATGCTATATTGAGCCATTAAAAACAAAAAGCCAATTGAAAAAATGTACGACTTTGGTATTTGTCTCTTGCATTCTTGGATTCAATCATTCGAATATCTATTACAAATTCCTTACAAGTTAGACCTTAAGAAATGGCAAGTAAGATGACAGGAAGAGAAAAAGGTTTCTTGTTTGCGAACAACGAGGAGGAAGTCCAAGAAGCGAGCGATAAAGAATACAAACAATTTCGAGTTCCGGAAATCTTCCAGAAAAAATACGAATAGAGATGTATTAAACAGGTTTTTAATATTACCAGATCCATATTTTTCGAGTCGTAGCACAGCGCCCCATAAAAAAAGCAACCCAATCAAGAATGCATTGCCCTGTTGAAGGCTCTCAAAGTAGAAGTAGCACCATCTAGTAGCAGTTCCAATGAAGATTTTTCTACTGTTTTTTCTGAACACATTGGTGAATTTGACAAAATCGGTCCAGTGGGCTTTTAGTTAGAACAGGAATAAAGTTGTACTGTGTGTCGGTAGGACGATTAAGGGGACCGTCAAAAAAAAGTTTCCCCAACAAAACACCCATTTTGATAAAATAATTTTTTCACTGATACGTGTCCATTGAATGTCCAACAAGCGGACTGAATAAATGACAGCCAATTTGACAGATGTAGCATCAACAATACGTGTGTTCCCGTACCCAAAATAAAGAGTAGAAAACAACGAAAATCTACGAAGGTCTGTTCCCGTATGCCAAAAATATGGATATTATGCCAAACGAACGCTCTCTCGGGAAATAGTAAAAAATTTCCCCAAAATTTCTGTGGGTACTTTGTTGCTCTCAGAGTTACCAGAATCAGAGTTCCCAGATTTAGCAGTTCCCTGCAATTTTCACAATATTTACATATACAAATTACAGATTATAAATATTTAGTCATACAAATTAAATGCAGCAGATTTTTTTGCATCTTTCAAAATTTCAGCAGTTTGTAAAAATTTATAAAAGATTTTCAATATGGTTAATTCAGTACACTCTGCTCCATTTCGTTTTTCGATTTTTCTTAGTTAAAATTAAAAACGTTAATCATAATTGTGTATTTATCAAATGTGTCTGTCGGTTGGTCTAGCCGTTAGTCATGCCAAAAAGAAATTGCATTGAGCAATTGGTCAAAGACTTCTACTGATAAGTTTATCAAAGTAATAAGTAAAATTTGATAAATATACATCAAATCTTTGAGATCAATCAGTTGACTGATTTCGAGCAAATGTTGCAAAATGTACACCTACTCACAAAAGTCTGCATAGGATGTGAAATTTCTTGATTATTTTTCTTTTTTTAATTGTCATAATTATGAACAACCTTAAGTTTTTTCATTTGCTTTCCACCCTAACTAAGGAAGAATAACTCAAAAGAAATACATCAAAAAACATTATAATTTGAAATCGTAACTAGAATTTGTGACTAGGTGTGTGTTAATTTTTCTGACATCTAATGCTGCTTGTGAAGGAATATTTTTACAGCTACATTTAGCGACTTCAGCAGGAGTTTCTGAAAGTAAAGGCTGTGGCAATTTTATTCCACTCGAATGTTCTTTATAGATTCCGAATAATTTCATTTACCTGTACTAAATTTAGAAATCATCATCCTTTATAAATTATTATCTTCGATGACAATAAATATTTATCACATGTAAACATGTACTTATTATAGTGTACTGTCTCCTAACAAACAACTCTAATAACCGTACAAATTTGAAAAAAAAAAGATAGAAAACACAATCATTAATTAAGTCTTGAATACCATATATAAAAATTATAATTTTTTTTTGTTATTTGATCGAAAATCATCACCATAAGAAAAGAAAGCATTTGTTAACATTGAAAAAAATTGATCTTATTCAACAACATAACTAAACAAAAACATGTGTATAGAAAAAACAATTCTTCTTTCAACGTTGTCAATGATGTATTTTTTTTTCCTCATTTTAATTTTTTCTTGATACTGTCCGCTTATGAGAGAGTTAATTGTATAAATACATAATACGATTTCACGGAATACGCATTTCTCCAGAAGAAATCGCTTATCTTTTTTAGCATTTTTTATGTTTTTGTCTTGTAGGTTGAGGTACTGAACATGCCTAATACGGCCGCTATAACTGTCAAAGTTAGCAAGTCCCTATTGGAAGACATTGTACGAGCAACAAATAAACAAAAAAAAATGAAACGGTATTAGCTAATTAATTTTTAACCTTTAACCACCTGTGCGGTTCAGGAACCCACCCAAATGATTAGGACCTTATTTGGGATTTCCGGTATTAACTACTTAAAATTAAGCAATAGTTGTTGCTACTTTAAAGAATCCAAAAACTAAACTGAATTACATTTCGTTAAATAGGAGGTAGTTGGTTAAGGGTTAAAGTTATTTTCCAAGTTATTCCAAAATGATTAATATGATCGACCCCAACAATAAATAAATACAATAGTAATTGCCAATTCAACTCTTCATGGCATGAGGGGCGTAAATTGGCATGAGGGGCGATCTTATAGTTTTGCATGGTATATAAGCCGCTTTAAGGAACAGACATTCTAATAACAACGATATATAAATTGATTTACAATTTTAAGTAAGGTACATCGCGGATTATCGATTATAAAACAAGTTCCTCTGAATAGACTAAAATACCGCCAAATTTTTTAATAAGACTCATTCTTAATAGCTAACATGTCGTTAAATAGTATGCTGAGCTGTCAAGTCTTTAGCAGCAGACGCAATAAAACGCAGGAGTAATATTGCCAGTTTTGGAAAAAAAATATCATGCCTTCGCTGACAGTTTGTTGCGTGCAAGAAACGTATAAAAGCACTCTTCTTTCCGACGTTCGTTTTCACTATTTCGTTATACTGTCTCATGCTAGGTGCATTACCAATGTCTAATTGGTATAAATGATGCCGAGTTCATAGACCGTATTCCTGCTTAAGAGACCGGTATTACTCCTCAAACGAAGAAAGATAGCAATTTCCAAAAGCGCATATACCTCAAATGAGATAAAAATTCACTCTTATGAATTTGAAGTGTTTTGTAAAACCTAAATTATTATTGAAGCCACTCAAACTTTGTAAGTTTCATACATTGCAGAGCAAAAACACAAAAACGTTCGGTATACAAGTGAATTCGAAATTCTATTAATATATGAATGTGTAGAGATCTTTCGGTTTCATCAATATTTGCAATCAATCGTTTTCACACGGAGGAGAAATTTTCAATAAACTCAACACCACCCCTATGAAAACAAATGAAAAAGAAAACAAGTTGTGCACGCATTCCATTCGGCCATTACCCGAATGAATAGGGACATGAAAATCCACTAAAATAGCAGCGTTTCAGATATGCCCCCAGTGTTTCATTCCGATGTATCGGCTGTGGCCACCGGCGCACTAGGGGATGTGGTAGCAGTGCCGATTGACGCCGCAAATTTCTACTCGATTTCCCCCCGCTAGCAAACACGATAGCAGTGCTCTGCTGCTGTGCCTCATGATGACCGAAATGTAATAATAATAAAAATAATAAACCCTCTGTGGCGGTAGTGAATATAAGTACAACACACTGCCGCTTCTCTTGGCAAGCGGCGTTGATGAAATGCTGTAAAAAAAAAGTTGTTTGAGTGATCTCGAGTTTTGCATTATCTTTTTTTTTTTTTTTTTAAATTGATTGGAGCGTATACCTAATTAGATTTCCTTCTGCACCCTCTCATTGCAGAAGGCAGGAAATATTAATTTGAATCCCCAACTAAAGCACCTATAACCCCCTCTGTACTCATGGTTACTCTCTTTACATCCTCTGCGTGGCGCACATAATACTCATCCGAAGCTGGACCATACGTGATGAAACGGAATACATTTAAATGAGAAACACAAACAAATGAACACTGATCCGCCTTTGTGCTGGCTTACAAGGCCACAATGTGGTGGTGAGTGCAGCACACCCATTTGTTGGCTGAAGCTACTCGCACGACTTAGCACTTCGAACTTTCAAAGCAGAGCCATAAGCTCTCTTCGTGTTTGTGGTCCAAAGTTGGTCATTTGTCAACAGAGCGTCAGGATATGTGCTGTGTTCACGATATCCAGAGTCAGAGGTGATATCTGGTGGTTTCCACATCATGTGGCTCAGTCAAGCGAGGAGTGACAACCATGACAACCATTAAAACACAAATACTGAATTCTAATTCAATGGAATGGCATCACGCCCGCAAGATGTGCTAGCCATTATCGTCGCCATTAAGACGTTATAGTAAAAACATCAGATACTAACAGTTTAATGTTCATTTTACGGGATTCCGAATTTTGGCATTACACTCGGCGCTTTACTTGCCTCGTTCATGTTATCTCATGATTGATGCGAGGAATACAAAGCGCCTGCGCGTCTACCAACGTCGATTGCTCGAAGATGTTTCATTCTGATTCAATGGAATGAAGCTGTATTTTGTCAACAATTGTTTCATTAGGATGCTGTGCCGTGGGTTATAATTTATTATTGTGCATGTACACAAACATGTTGTGAACATTTTAAACAATAAGTATGTGGTCATCCATTCGGCCGGCCATATTTATATATTATTAGCAGACCCGGCGAACTTCGTCTCGCTCCAATTTAACGTTTTCATATAAACTCCACACAGAATCAATGTGAATCAATCAAATTTCAATGTGAATGGAATCGAAATCGGCGGAAAAACAAACAACGTTTACGTTTGTCAATACCCGAACAGTCAACATACAGCTGACCGGGAATACGAGATTAATCCCACAGACTTACAGCGATAGGCCTGGCGATTTATTGATTGTCATCGCAACAGCTAATCGAACGGGGAACTAAACCTGCTTGAATTGGAATGGAGGATCAGTTGGAATAATCGAAATTCGTGCTTTGAATTTGTCTTTGATGATCGTCCCTTGAATCACATGGTTCATCAGTTTCTTGACGGATAGCCGCGTACCGCTGCTCATGATGATTCAGATGCCACAACATGATTACGCTAGAACCGCCTTCAGCTATAAATTATGCGGCGAAGATCGTGGCACCTCAATCGATTTAAAAAAATTCCGTCGGATAGTTGGTCGCTTCATCCTCGTCGGTCACGATTTGACTTTGATTAATCATATTCAAGCTGTCGACGACCTCATTTTTCGCTGATCGATTGAAACTTCAACGCTTTGCTCTGCTTGCAGTCGACAGACAATGAACTTGTATCAACGCAGTCAAAATCTTTATAGGCGATTGCGGAATCGTATTCGTAAGCAGCGCCATTCAATTTGCCTAGCGTGATTGCCCTTGGTTTTGCAAGGGCTTACAAGTGGCGAGGTAGTCATGTGTAGTGTTATCTCCCTCCTCGAGCCTACATATATTGCAGAGGGCGTTTAGTGAGCTCCCATTCGCACTGCTCGTGTGCGGCATAGGAAATGGCTGGTAGTAATGCCCACTACATTACTCATTTCATTTCTGTTTCATCTTAGGAATGCACTTGTTCTTTTCGAATTTATTAGACTTGAACTCCTGTGTGTCTACTTCCATCCATCTCCGATTGGAGGTATTGATGATATCTTCACCCCTGTTCTAGCTAACCCATCAGCTCTTTCATTGCCTGGAATGCCCAGGTACGTAGCATAGGTTGAGGTTGCATCTGCCAGCTATTTCACTAAGAGAAAGACTGCAAAGTTGTACCGTCTTTGATTTAAGTGATGGTTTATCCAGACCCTTGATGCCATAGATAGCCCGCCTATAGCATCCACTGCCAGTGAGTGAACAGACTTCTGCCAGTAGAAGGGACTGTTAGGATATCGCTACTCCTAACTCAGTGCCTTCATCAGTCCGCTTACGATTGCGTGTACATTTTTGTACTCTGTATCAGATCATATTCAGGTTTTTCAACATTCGTCGCTTTGATGTTCTCCTCGTTTCTGTAGTTTTTTTTTCTTACCTCTTCACAACCGCCACATCCTTTGCAGTTAATGATAGCGGATGAGTAGCGGGTGACACTATTTCGCAACATATTTCCATAACCTGCTACACATTTTTCAACACGAAACAATCATACGCGCAAACAATTCTCTTGTGTATAATTTAGATTTCAGCGATTGAGTGTCGGTTTCCCTGTTCGGCGTGTGTACGGAACTATTCAATAGCACAGCAATCGACTACAATCTTCGGGAATAATTATTCCGTGGATAGACGGGTATCAACGTCACCCAATTCCCCAATTCATCATTTCACGGGTTTATTTTAAATCACTATCAAACGCTGCGTTAATTATTTACAAACTTCTACGATCTGAAGGCATCACCCACCTCCAGATACTACCTTTTGACTCACAGTATGCGCAATCAGTTCATCTGCAGTAGACTAGCTGCAGAAATGAAAATACAATTGCAATTGACTTTACATCTTCAATACCGAAATGAATTATACACCAAGCAGCGGCCAGGCGGACTATTTCAAATTCGGACGATTGCATGTACATACTGTATCCATATGTACGTATTTCGGCATTCTTTTCCACCGCCAACTGGAAAACGTACCATGAGTGTAAAAATATTTACATTCTCCAGTCTCTATTTATAGACCCACGGTTTAAGATTTCTTTCGAGCTGTGATACATATTTGCGTTCAATTTATATAATTTGTCCAACTCCTATGTTGGTACTATAAGCTTTTGCGTTCATTGGGAAATACATTCGAATGAATGTATTTATTTATTTATGCCAACGAAGCGTAAACATCAATTGAAATACATGGCTCGGCGATTATACATAAACGCGGGGTTAGATATAAAAAAATCATAAAAGATGGTCATTAACAAAGTTTTTATGAATTCCCTCATCAAATTTTGAATGACAGCCAACAGCTTCACATGCGACGGCTCTAGTATTTCATTCGAAAGAAGTATTTCCTCATTATTACTTCCTTGGTTATTTTCGCTATAGTCTGAGTATGAGAGGGTCAAGTTTTCACCCAACGGGGAATGAAAAAATGTAATACTTTAATGGAAATACTCCCTAGTGAATCATTATTTCCACTCGTAATTCAGTAGGCCCGGAAGTCAGTTGCGTCATTCAGTGCTAGGCCAGTAATGCAAGAACATTGCTATTGCAATCTGCACCCATCCGGACCGTAATATACACTTGCACAGGCCGATCGATGCTAGATTCTAATGTGATTAACTACACCTGCGTGCTTTTAAGGTGCGATTCATTTTGCCCGATTCCTTAAATAGCAATTACATCTCCTCCATCGACCTACCTCCCAATCACATTACGGTGATTGTCTATAAAGCGGCTCCCTAGCACAATTTCCTATTTACGCTATGTCTCTATTAATCAGCATCTGTGCCGCGAAATTAACAACTCGTTCAGCGTTTAGAGTCTCAAAGCAAGCGAGCGCGCCTGTACGCAACGCCCAAGGATACATTGAAAACAGCAGTTCCCCGCCCTGGTGAGAGATTGCGTCAGTATGCGCCCGTAAGAATTGTGGTAAGAGTACTACCAAAAATAGACCACAACCCCTTTTGATTATTAACACTTGATTAGGCAACTGGGAGCGGAGGGATGAGAACTGTATCCTTGCTACACACTGATTGTGTGCGGTTGACTGTGTGCATAAACCTATTTCAAAGGATACCATCATCCATGAACTCGCAAAGGTCTCTCCCCCTCTCTTTCGAATACACTTGCTGTGGTGCTAAATGGGAGCAGTGGCAATGTTAATGACTTGGGCTTGGTCGCTAGGAATTAATGTGCTTTTGTCATGTTACCAAAACAAAAGTAAACGGAGCGAAAATACCAAAATGGATTGCCACAGGATGTTTCCTTGCTGTTTGCAGTGCAATCAATGAATCATGGAATGTTTTCTAAAATCAGAACAATCGACTAGTTCAAAACTGGACAAGTCTCGTTGTGTGCAAATGTGTCATCATGGTGATGATTCAGTTAAATATTAAAGAAATATGCACAAATTGGAACTGTGCCAAGAGTCATTGTCGGCGTTTACTGAAGATAAACACAACTCTGCGTCCAAAACTATCCTGATATTATGTATTCCCCACAGACTCTGACACAGGGCCGCATGATTACCTAACTTTGAATCACTTCCAGGATCCAAAGTGCTGTCGAAAGAACAAATTGATCTTTAAACCATCATCAACTGGGCTCTTATTTAAGGGTGTTTTTTATTAGCCTTAAGCTTTAAAAAAATGTTGGTGTTGAGTTATTCCCGAAAATGTTGGTACCCACACAAGTACCCGAGTATGCGAGTATCAAGAGCTCCAGTCCTTAGTGTAGTACACAGAGAAACGGTGGCATAAAAGCTCCAATGAAACGCACTCTAGCCAATTCTATTTTGTAGAAATTTCAAGTTGTGAATGTGAACAGCAATGAACCCACCCACTTTAAGCCAAACTGCTCGCCGTCATTGCTCGAATGAGAACCTAGTGAAATCCTATAGTCAGCACACTGGCCTGTGTTTCTGTACCATGATCTTGTGCTTGCCACATTTGACATTCCTGTTGTAAGAAATTAACTGTCCACAGTTCGTACACTATCCTGATTTCCATAGCACTAATGTTGATGTTAATATGACCGTTTATCTAGGTTTCTTTGGAAGCAGGTGAGAGATATGGAACTAACGAAAATGAACAAACGACCTAACGATGATGGCATAGATCCCGATGGTTTAAATTCTCGTAGAGAAGATGGGTTTTAAGTAGGAAGAGTGAACACTTTACTTCCAATCATACTTCCTTACATCACCCATATTTTTAGTACTATAATCATAACTTCGACATATTCTTAACTTTGGAAAAAAAAAAAAAAGAAAACAAACACGCCTGCATATCGGTCAATTGAGGTACACTGTACCTGATTTGATTCAACGTAGCCAAACGATGTAGTCGACCCATCGAGAGAGTTTGTAGATGAGATGTGAGAGATGTGTTGTTTCTTGGAGCGATTGGGATTCCGACGGACCAACAAGGCACATTATGTTTCTTGACGAAGCCGTTTAGGCAGAAATGCGCTTCATCACTGAAGATGAGTTTGCACTCTTAAAGTTGCCGTCACTGACTCGGAATTTCGGCAATCAATTTTAATTGTTTAAAAAAGAATGAAGATCATGGTGACGATGTCATTTTACTGATTGTTTACACAGTGAGATTGTGGTTTAATGACCATACTTAAGCGAAGACCATGTTTGTGAGATAGATCTCGCCTTACAACAACCAAGGGTTGTAGTTAACTCAACAGCTTTGCTCGGGGATATACATACACTAAAACCTGTCAAATTGCACCACTCTAGGGAACCAAGCATTGTGGCCCGATTAGCAGTTGGTCCGATTTAATTCCATTCACAACGGATTTTTCAGCGAATTTATTGATGCCAATTGCTATTTAATCTAAAATTTATTAGACAATGTATCAATTAAATAATCAACAGTGTGCTTATAAAGCTTATTTTTACATACTAGATTTTAAAGGCATGTTTGAATATTTTGTATCATGCCCGCAAAAAACATAACCCTTTGCTTCCTAGTG
Source organism: Eristalis tenax (assembly GCA_905231855.2). Taxonomy (NCBI): domain Eukaryota; kingdom Metazoa; phylum Arthropoda; class Insecta; order Diptera; family Syrphidae; genus Eristalis; species Eristalis tenax. The sequence goes on from HG993125.1 coordinate 97,177,468, forward strand.
GTTTCTCAGTGAAAACCCACACTTATTGTCTGCTCTCTACATTCATAGAAAAAAAAACAGAATAAAAAATAAAATTGACATCTTCGGGAAAACGGGGAACCATCCATTAACGAGCAAAGGAAATGCTCAGTTGTCAATAACCCGGAGGTTCACCGAATGCGAACATTTAGAAACAAAAGTTTGATTTGCGTAAAGCACGGAAAAAACATGAAACTAAGGACCATACATGCAAGCGCATTAAATGTTTCTTTCTACACATGGTCCAATTAGTCAGGTAAATACATTAACAACGCATAGTATATAAGTGGCTTAAAAATAATGTTCCAAACTTAATTTCCACAGCGGACGCCTGGATGGCGCATTTGGATAAGTGTGAAGGCAAAGTTGATGCGCTTTTATGGTTTTTCATCTGGTTTTCAAATCTGGTCCAGTCACCATTTGCCGTTGGGATCAAATTAACGACACTATCACTGGAGTGGTCGATCGGTGGTAGTAGTCTGACAGTGGGTATCACATTGGACCAAGTGTGTTCAGTTAAAGTGTGTTGGTGAATTCACTAGCAGCACCCTTCTCTACCCTAATTTCAGGGATGAAAGGCCTTCTGGAGGACAGAACAGTTGTTCTCCTACCCATGAACTACTACGATCCGTTAACGAATTTGACTTCTACAGGAATGAAAGGCCTTCTGGAGGACAGAAACCCTTGTTCTCCTACCCATGAACTACTATGATCCGTTAACGAATTTGACTTCTACAGCACCCACTCCCATTGTGCGTACTATTGTTTCATCAGGAATGGATGGTACTTATAGTTTTATGCCCACTCAGACCGCGAAAGTTTGAAATGCCTTTTCTAGACTTTTACGTAGTGGCAGGACTAGAAAAAGATATTAAATTATGAATGTTGCTGAATTCGGTTGTTCAAACTTGAGGGTTGGACCCCATGTGAAGGAGTCGACGCAACTACCCACTAGTGTTGAGATAAGTAGCATTAGCAAAATTAATCCACGATCAAATATTTTTTAGCAGTAGCAGTATGAAAATCACTTGCTACATTTGATGAAATGCTTAGCTAATGTAGGAGTAGAAGTAGGCTTTTGAAAACGAAAAATCCAAACACACATGATATTGTATACACACTCAGACCTATGTCAATTTGCTTGCCATAAATTCATAAAGTGAGAAACAATTAAGAGTTGCTGCTTTAATATCTCCTGTGTAAAGTCCTTTTGATGATACACCAAAATCCAAAACATTGTTCATCAGTTATTAAAACATGCAATAGATAATTATTAACCTAAGGGTTTTTCTTTACTTTACACAAGGAAATTTATTTCTAAGTTACGGAAAGCATAGGGAAGCTCTTTAAAAAAAAATCACAAGTACAATCCATTTGTATTGTTGGCTAAAGGCGCGTAGTTGCATCAAAATACAGAAAGAAGTACAACAAACGTAATAAAGTAATATCGATTTCAATCCTTTTCACTCTTTTTCGTTTAAAAAAAAAATCTTTCCTTGAGAGATTGATTCTTGATGCAATATGCAGGAGATACTCCAACAACAACAACAAAGAGGTTTCAATTCGCTTTTTTTATGATTTCCACAATTTGTATCGTATTTGTTCTGATTTATAGGTTTGGCCGACTCAATTTATTTGTTTCAAAGCTTTGAACATCTCCAAATACCCCTTCCAATCGAATCTTGTACCGAGTTTCACATTGCGAACCATTGTCCGCTTTACATTGGAGTCATCGATTTTTTCCTATTCCCATTTTCGTAGGTGAAACCACTTCAGTAAATTGAAAACGAAGTGTCGATGCAGTGGCGTATTCAGTGTCATCGATGCTGATTATCTACTGCAGTGAAAGATTGCATATTTGTAAGTACGTTTACTTCTCAATTGAAATTTGTGCGATGTATTCTTGAGAACGAATTTGTCTGTCTTTCCGGAGAATATTATTTTTCTTCTTCCAAAATATTGAGTGTACAATGACGATGCAATGGCTGCTACAGAAAGAAGTCGTTTATGCTGAGAACGAGCAAAAAGAAAACAATCAACACAACAAAGAAAAAAAGTAACAACACAAAAGCTATGTTTGGGTTTATTCACAACACATGTATCGGGGGTTAAATTCACAACTACGTTCCTTGAATAAAAAGGAAGTTGTATAATGCAGTCAAAGTGATATAAACTTGCAATTATCAACTTTTCGGGATTTGAATTCAGAAAAAGCTGGTATTTCTTTGCAGCGCTATCAAACTCATCGAAATTGAAGAGCGAAATCCATATGTTTGTCATCGACAAATAATAACATGTTTTAATAAAAAACAAAAAAACAAATGAATGATGAATCCGCGGACGGCACCGGCTGCTGTCATGTAAAAGAGGAAAAATATAATCCCCAGGAAAACTATATTCTCTTAGTCATGTCACTTTGACAAATTTGTATTCTCTAAGTCACTTTATGTGACATTTGTCACTGGCACGATGATTGTGTGTATTCCCTTTGTCACATTTCATGAGAAAGTGAAATATTTAGAATGAGGGATTTCGTCGCTTGCATTTTTGTGGGTGACACCAAACGGCGTCCACGTTTAGTGTTAAAATAACAATAAATCAACAATTTGAGTGCCTGGATCCTTGAAGAAATCCATTTTTTCAAACAAAACGTTTGCATTATAATTTTTCTTGGATTTTTTAGATTTAAAAATTTATTTGAACAGAAATATTTTGAGTTTACAACTAGACTTACAAACTAAAGGTTAGGGTGTTGGCTCATCAATAGGGCCTGGTGTCCTTTGTTTAATTTAATATTTATTATTATTGTCGGTTTATTGTTTTTTTTTATATCCTACAGTGGCTGGTGTTTTCATAGTCCGTGTGTCCATGTAATTCCAATCACACCAAGAAAACATTTTTTTTTTCAAGAAATCGAAACGTTTGCCTTTTGTTTTTTCTTGGGCTGTCATTGAAATGTAATCCACCACATACGCGCAACAATATATCCATGTTCTGAACCAAAGGCATCAAATACAACCATCGAATTGAAAATGCACCAATGGTCTTGCAGTGGAAATAAATGCCCAAAGTAACATATTTTCCTCGGTCAAATGGAATATGTTTTTCGATTCTACAAATATGAGAACATAGAACGATAAAATGTTGGTGACTTTTCATGATCCGTTTGCCTATACCGTTAGCTCAATGTTGAGACTTTGAAATTTACAAAAATTAACAAAAAATATTTAAGTAACTTTCATATGGTATATTTCCTAAAATTAGGGACTTTGGAACCTGGAAATTATATTTTTTAAAAGGCATACATATGGTCATCAAATTGCATCAACAGTTGCTGTTTACCATTTTCTTGGATGAGTCATTTAAGTAGAGCCACTTTTTGGAGGGTCATTTCAATATTTTACGGACTGAAACAAACATGCTCCCAGAAGCTACAACTAACTTTTAACCAACTTGTTCTGAAAGCTTAATGCACTCTATCGATGGTGAAAACCAAACTAAAGTTCCGTTTTTTGCACTTGGGGAGAACGAGGCGACATTTTCAAACGATTTCCCTTGCAATGCATGTATTGTAGAATTGTTTGTGTTTATTTTTTTGAATCAATTGCAGGCATAGACGTTGGGGTTGTCTTAGAGCTAATTTTTGGGGTAATATTCTGGCTGACCTAAACTGTAGACATCCTTTCGATATACTCTATCCTCCTAATCCATCCTATATACCTTCTAATAGTAATTGGAACCCATCTACATTAGATCTATTTGTAACGAATATTTCTGACCTTTTTAGTCCTCCTATAACACTTAATGAACTCAATTCCGATCATCTACTTGTAATATGTAGTACTATTGTTTCCTATTGTGCAATGTTCAAATTATGTCTATGATGTGAAAAATGCCAACTGGAACTTATTTAAGAGTTTAATACGTACGAAGCTAGACCCATATAGATCAAAACGTGAGTACGTTTACAAATGTTATTCTGGAAGGCTTTGAGCAGTCAGTGCCTAAGAGATCTAATTTAAGACAGGCATCTAATGCGCTACCACACTTCATTCTTAAATTTATTAGGCTGAGAAACATCTGCCGATCCATATGGAGACGAACAAGGAATGATGTTTACCTTATCGAATTTAAAAAAAATGAACTGTTTAGTTAAATATGCTATTGGAAACTTCAGAAACCAAACATGGAACGATAGACTCCAAAATTTAGAGAAAGGCAGCAAACCGTTTTGGAATTTGGTGAAGGTAATAAAGAAAAAACATACCTACATTCCTCCACTGAAGGTAGATAACTCTGTGATACTCTCTTGTACTGAAAAAACCAATGCACTTGCTAACCATTTTTCTGTAAGTCATTCGATAACTAACAACATTATCCCACCCATGGACATTAAATCTGCTGTCGAGCAATCTATTCATTTTCTTAATTCACAAACAATAATCGGCGATATCAATCTTATTTCTGTCACTGAACTAAAACATGTTATAGACAGCTTAAAAGTTAAGAAATCTTCTGGCTTTGATTGTGTTAGAAATGTGTGTCTGAAGAATTTGCCACATTTTGCTCTCACTAAGTTGACTGAACTATTTAATTGTTGTCTTACTTTGGGACATTTTCCAACCCATTGGAAAACGGCCAAGGTAATTCCAATCTTGAAGCCTGGCAAGGACCCTAGTCTAGTCGTAAGTTACAGACCAATCAGTCTGCTCAGTTCTCTTAGTAAGTGCCTTGAAAAGGTCATACAAAATAGAGTTGTGTCTTTCATTGAGAGTAACTCTATTATACCCTCTGAGCAATTCGGTTTTAGACCATTACACAGTACTACACACCAAGTGCATCGTATCACAGGTGATATCAAAAATAATTTCACAATTGGAAAAAGTACTGGCATGGTAATTTTAGATGTTGAAAAGGCTTTCGATACTGTATGGCATGATGGATTGATTCATAAATTAGTTAGTGTTAATCTTCCGTTGTATCTTGTCAAAGTCATCCAGTCATTTTTGTCTCACCGAAGTTTTAATGTTTCCGTAAATGGATATTCGTCTGTAAATAAACTGATTAATGCAGGAGTTCCACAAGGGTCCGTCCTTAGTCCAGTCTTATATAACATTTATACATCCGATTTCCCTAACTTGACAAACTGTAGTATCGCCCTTTTCGCTGACGATACTTGCATTTATTCATCAGATGTAATCGGTTTCAACGTTGAAACTAATCTACAATCTGCTTTAAATGCATTCGAAACATATTGTACTAAGTGGAAAATTAAAATTAATGCTTCTAAGACACAAGCTATCTTTTTTACTCGTAAAAGAAAAGCTGGTTTACTTCCTAGCAACAGACTTATTGTCAATGGAATTGCGGTTGAATGGAAACCGAATGTAAAATATCTTGGGATTTATTTAGACAAGCGCTTAACATTCAATCTTCATGTACAAGAAACAATTAAGAAGGTTAACACAACTACACGAATACAGTATATCCATTTATATGTAGACGTTCTAAACTCAATGTAGCGAACAAACTACTCATTTTCAAAGCTATTTTTCAAGCTATTATATTTTATGGGTCCTCCTGTCTGGGGTAAATGTGCAAAGAGTCACTTACGCAAGCTGCAGATAGCTCAAAATAAACTGCTTAAAATGATTCTGGATTTCCCATGGTTTTTCCCAACAAAAGAATTACATGAAATGGCCGACATTGAAATGGTAGCACAAAGGATTGAACAAATTCTGTTAAAATACAATATTTCGTGTTTATCTTCTGACAATCTCTACATCTCAAATTTGGCTTTATAATTTGTGTATATTTATTACATTTATTTATTTATTTTTTTTTAATTTATTTATTTATTTGTTTACTTATTGATTTATTTATTTATTTATTTATTTATATATATTTTTTTATTTGTTTATTTATTTATTTACTTATTTATTTATTTATTTATTTATTTATTTATTTATTCATTTATTTATTTATTTATTTACTTATTTATTTATTTATTTATTTATATATTATCTCAAATTTGGCTTTATAATTTGTGTATATTTATTACATTTATTTATTTATTTTTTTTTAATTTATTTATTTATTTGTTTACTTATTGATTTATTTATTTATTTATTTATTTTTTTATTTGTTTATTTATTTATTTACTTATTTATTTATTTATTTATTTATTTATTTATTTATTCATTTATTTATTTATTTATTTACTTATTTATTTATTTATTTATTTATTTATTTATTTATTTATTTATTTATTTATTTAATTATTTATATAAATATATAAATATTTATTATTTATTGCAATAGTTACGCAAATCGCTTCAATACCATTTAATAATATAACCATTGTTTCATGACTGAGTTTCGCAACTACTTCTCTCTTCCCTCCAACCTTATATGTATTACTTTCTCTTTTCTTTTTTTTTCTTTTTTTTTTTACTCTCGTTTTAATGAAGGTTTTTAGTGGCTTTTCCTTCTAAATTTGAATGTATGTGATATTATTTTAAACAATTGTATTTATATTATAGTAGTAAGGTACTTTTACCATATCTATGTAATTCAAAATTTTAAAATTGTATGTATTGTAGATTTTGTGCCACAATAAAAGAAATGTTAAATGTTATTTTTTTGAATTGGAATACTTTAGGTCATAAAATTGTTATAATTATGAAACTAATTGATTCTATCGTATTTTGTTTGCGTTGTCATTAAATGCATGTCCGATTGAAATGTCGCGATGGGCATAAAAGTTGGCAATTACGGTGTTGTTGCCGAAAAAATTGATTTCTGACTTTGGGAGGAAGTCTATTAGTTTATGATTACTATAATATTGAAGATGAGGAAGATGAAGTTTTGTTTTACACAGATAACGAAAATACTTTAGATATTAGAGTTGCACTTCAGCATTTGTTGTTCCAATTTGAAGCTTTTCACGATGGCAAGTATTGTTTTTGAATATACATTCCTGTGTGAGTACTTTTTTGATGGAAATCATTTTCAACTTCGGTCGGTCGGTTATCAAATAGTAACAGAAACTTATATTAAGTTATATCGTCCCAAATAAACCAAATAATTTTAGAAGTGAAACAAATGTTTTGACAGATTTTAATGAATGGAACGGGTAAGGTAGTGTATCTGGTGAACACCATGACCCGTTGAGCTACAGTAAAATCTCGTGCTATAGTACTATGTTTCAAATTTCATTAAAATCGGTGCACGGGATTCAACGTTATAGATTTATTCCCAACTTTCCCATACAACGGGACCACTGTGCATCGGTGGAAAAGGGGACAATTCGCTTAAGCGAAAAATCCGGATAACTGAAAAAATGTCTTCAATCTTTTTATTTTCCTTTCGAAAACAACTCGTTTAAATGAAAATTTTAAAGTCGATGAGAAGACAAATTGCAAACGCGCGAATTGTTTCATTTTATGTTCACCTCCACTACTGTTCCACTTCTTCACGTGAGAAATGCTGAGTTATGACCAGAAATGAAGTATCACCGAGATGGCCAACTTCTACTTCTCTATATCGTTTTCTCAAACCAAATTGACCAATCATAGAATGGCATTCACTTTATTTCGTGAATAATTGTCAAAAAGACTCTCAAATTCATTGACAGGCTAGGAGTCAATCAGCGGTGAAGTTGGTCATCTCTATAATACTTAATTTCTGGTTATGACAGGATGCTTTCGATTTGTTGGTCTTCCTTACAAAATTTTCTTCTGAAATCCGCTTATCCGAACTTAACTGACATTTTTTTTACAGCAAACCGAGGTCCGAGATAACGAAAATCTTAGATTAATTAATTTCCGCAACACTTTGTCGTGGATAACGATTGAATTATGTATATACATGTGTATATCATATCATTGACGTGAACAAAATTGATAAAAATGTTAAGATTACTTCTCATAAATCTACAAAATGCCGCGTGTTTGTGTTAATTCTTCTAGTTTATTTTGTTATATTTATGGCCAATTTAATCCTAGAAGTGACAATAATATACTCAGTAGTATACTTCAACCTTTGCCTGTAGCATACGTCGCTCACTTAAAATAAAGTTACGGTATTCATATTCATTGACATAACCAAAGCCTTCGACATGGTCGACCATAAAATTCTTTTAAGTGGAGGTGTGCGTGGTTTCTTGCTTGAATGGTTTAACTTATATCTGAATAGTAGCTCACAGAGAGTAAAATTGAATGAGACTAGAAGTGTAATTAATCAGACTTGGGGTACCACAATGTTCAGACCTGGGTCCCATTCTGTTTATAATTTATATCAACTCACTCCTCCACATCAATCTAAATAGCTTTTGCTGGCGATGTTGGGTTATCGTATGGCGTCAACAGTCTGATGTACACAGTCTAAGGCAATGGTTCGCTGAATACAAACTTGTAATAAGTCCTAAGACCAAATTAATGTATTTTAATTTATCCCCGTCCATTAATCCAAAACAGGGTGTATATTTTAGTGCACCTTATTGCAAAAAATTTAAATTATATCAACGTAATGTTATGTGTAATGTATGTGCAACCCCTTTGTTTGGTCAGCTATTTTGTGCTAGTGAAAATTGTTGTGATGATTGTTTTCTAATAGAGGTTGTAGACGAATTTATGGAAAATAATGAATGAAAATGTATGAAAAAAATGTAATATGAAATTTTCATCTCACGCTACTGCATTGAAGAAGTATTTTATCTCAACACATAGACATTTCCATTACCACTTATTATGGCCTCTTTAATCCCAAGCTTCAATACGGTACAAATTGTTGGGGTGGCTACCAAAACAAAGTTCAGCCATGGTTAGCCTTGCAAAAGAATGTTTTCCGAAGGATTTTTGCGTAAACCCTGGCAGGCACCCTGTTTTCCTTTATTTTGTCAATAGGGATTCTTCTTGTTCGTCACTTATACTTTTTTAAGGTTATAAATGCAGCCTTTATGAAGTCTGGTGGGCTTTCGTATAATCTCAAACTATAACCTACGTAATAACTCGCTTACACGTACCAAGCTATCGAACCACCGCATATAGAAATTCTTATTCAGTAACAGATAATCGTTTTTTAATGTCCTCCTGGAGGAAATCAGAAGTATTCACATGTAAACATTTTTTCTAAAGAGCGTAAACAATTGGGTGCTTTCTCGAAATTATTACAGTTAAGACACTCTAACGAGTATTTCTAATATTTTGATCTAATTTTTGTTCCAACACTTGTAATTAGTAAATTTTGCCTGCATCCTTTATGAAGTGATAACAAATTGATAACATGTTAATTTGCTGAAAATTGTATCTTTTCCTCTGTTTTTTGTTCAGCACCCCACCGCATCTTATTGCATTGCTCCTTTTGAAGTGGCACTCAACACTATTTGTACTCACTCAGTATAAAATATCGAATGCCACCAGATTTGTTTCTTACTTTACATTGTAACTCTTAGCGTACTGAATTTGTATCTTATTTTGCTTTTATATTATATTTATAAGGATTTTAAGAGAAATAAATGCACAAAAATGTCTTATTTTAAAACAAATTCTGGAGAAGATCAATAGTGGGGAATACAAATGGCATGTGTGTGCTGATTTACAAACTGGCTATACGAAATACTGTTGTTTTCTCGTTGAATGAGATAGCAGAGCGCGTTCAGACAACTTTAACACATTTGGCCTTTAGATCCGGTTCCGTGCTTGTTCAGAAAAATGTAAAAAACGAAACGTTTTACCATCTGAGAAAATCATTTTACCGCAGTTACACTTCAAACTTGGTTTGATAGAGAATTTTGTAGGAGCACTTCCCAAAGACGGACCTGGCTTTTTTTTTCTTAAAACTTACTAAGTCAGGCAAAAAACAAAAAAAGGTATCTTCATCGGTCCTGACATAAAATTTATAAACGATCCTGCTAATTGTCCAACCTCAGACCTAGTGAAAAAAGCATTCTGACTTTTAGAGACGCCAGAAACAATTTCCCCAATCATAAGTCACCTGATTTCCATGCAAAAATTAATCTGATGCTGGATGCGTACCACTAACTGGGATGTCATGGGAGCCAAAGGACTGCCAAAAAAAAATTGTTGTGGAATAACAATTTATGTCACTTTTTCATAGAAATACTGACAATGCGGAAAGAGAATATTTGTCTTGGAAAATCTTCTCAAACTTTATCGTTCTGAATCGGTTGCTAAACTACTACCAATCGGTCACAAAATCATTAGTAAGATATGCATTATATGACCACGTACACACAAATTTTAACGACTTTTACGTGAATTTAAATCCGCTTAGAATCTCTCTCTCTTTTAATTTCGTATGACGACACAACAAAGAAACGAATACGTCACTACTTGCGTAATGTAAATGGATAAAAAGCCATAATCCAAGTGCACTCAAATACGTCTGCAATACGATTGTTTTGTTTTTTGTTTTGTCTGATTCTTCGGATTATCATAATTCTCGATTCCTCTCTAAATTATTATCTATTCTTGAATCGTTGAATAAAGCGATAAGTAACTGACAATTATAATTTACAATCCGATTAACGTGGAGATGTATTGCAACTTATAAGTCACATATTAATTAGTCGAGTAATCAGTTGAACCGATGTATAATATTGTCGCATTTGATTTTTAAGATTGGGATTTTTTTTTCGTGTGCAAGATGTAATGATTTGATATCGCTGTAAATTCCAAACAAAATTAATCTTTTAATCCAGTTTTGTATTATATATTCAAACTCCAGCCTTAATATTCACATATAAGGGCAAATTCACTACTAGTACGACCAGGAATGATAAAAATCTCAACAGCACGGTGTTTTTAAAATCGAAGCAATTCGCACTTGAAAATAGTTCTGCTAATCGGCATTAGATAAGGTCCAGCCCGATAGGGCTAATAACCAATATCATATAAAATGCCTCCTCGACTGGACGTTATTCAGTAAGACTTGTGAACCAGCAACATGAAGGTCATCGTAGTAGTCGCAGTTTTGTTGGCATGTGCCAATGCCTCCATAATTGACAAGCTCCAAAAGCTGACTCCCAGCTTCACCACACCGTACATCATCAAAGGTGAAGACGCTAAAGAAAACGCAGCTCCATACATCGTTTCATTGGGCAGGACTTTCGGCAAACACTCCCACATCTGCGGAGGAACCATCATATCTAAGAGTTGGGTGCTCACAGCCGCCCATTGTGTCTCAGATCCAGTTGGAATGAGTGTGTTTGCTGGACTTCATGAGCGTTTGGTAACCGACGTGGAAGGCGCCCAAAACCGTAAAGTTGATTTCGGCAGAGTGCATGAGTTGTACGGAGGCAGTGTTGGACCCTACGATATTGCTCTCCTCCACGTGTCAGAGCCCTTCGTATTCAGCTCATCTGTTCAAGCTGCCGTTCTTCCAGAACGTGAAGAGATTCCTGATGGTGATGTGGCCCTGTATGGCTGGGGACAAAGCAAGGCATACGCATTCGGTGTGGGCGCAAAGACCCTACAAACTGTGCAAACCGAAGTCGTGGAATGGAACGAATGCAAGGAAGCTTTGCCTGAAGACGCCCCACTCGCAGAAACCAACGTGTGCAGCTCATCCCGTGCAAGTGGTATTTCAGCCTGTAACGGTGACTCTGGTGGCCCATTGGTAAAAGAGACATTGAATGGAGCATCCGAAATCATTGGAGTTGTTTCCTGGGGATACATTCCTTGTGGCGTTAGCAACATGCCATCCATCTACACACGTGTCTCGGCCTATGTCGATTGGATCGTCGCAATCCAAAATGCCTACTACAAATTGTTCTAAATGAGCAATCGATACAATAAAATTGAAGCAAGTACTGCCGCCTTTTATTTGCAACATTTGGTTTGAGGGAGAAAAGCGGTAGCAGTGGCTATGCAGAACTGACTAGACTAGTCTTTAAACATATCCGAAATATTGAATTAGTTTCATTCCATTGGACTGATTGATGGTCTGGAACTCACCGAAAAAACACGAACAGGAGCCTGGCGACTACGGATCAAAGACCGAAGATGATCAGACCTTGTAGAGCGCATGGGCAACTTTGTTCTGGCCTAAATTCAGTGCAAGTCATTCAGTTATTGGGTCGTCCGTTTTTTAGACAAGATGAGGACCTCAAGCAGGTAGCCAGATATAGCACTAGCTGGAGTTTGAGTCCCGGGTCCACCTCGGATTGTAGCATCAAGAAGAAGTTGAAGTTGGCTGCTCAGAGGTAATGAAGATAAATGTTGATTTTATGAACACGTCTTTCGGAGTTCTGTGGTATACTCCGAAAGACGTTTTGTGAAACTAGACAGAAACAAAGAAAGACTAAAATGCACAAAGAACAAGAGCTCTTTATAACCGAATTTGCTAGTGCTATATAAGTTCGCCATAAAATTTCGTTTCTAGGTACTGGGTGTTGCCACAGTTAAACAAATGGACGAGTTGTACTAAATTTTCTATAAAAAGTTTCTTGAATTTTGGAACTGCGTTTTTTCGAAATGTGACTGTGAAAGGTGTGAATAAAAGTTAAGTGTGAGCATTTTGAAGGGAACACTCTATTTGGTGTGAATAAAAGTGGATTTCGTAAAGTTAAACGGAAATCCACCACTCACATAATTTTTCAGTTGAGGGTTCCCTCCATTTTGGTGTGAATAAAGATGGAATGTATTGATGGCACACTTGAAGAAGTGCATTGGATGCAATTTTTAGGCCGCCAATTCACTCAACGCCGTGAATTGTAAATCCCAATATTCCATTTGCACGCATTTTTATTGAATTTCAAGACTGTTATAAAATAAATTTGACAGCTCTCCACTCTATTTGTGAAGGAATTAACCTTGTTTGAGGACATTTTTTATTCACATCAGTGTTTCCTTTAACGAAAACACTTCACTGATGGGTGTTAACTCGGAGTGTTCCCTTAATTTTTGTTCACACCATCCACTATCAACGCATATCAACACATAACCCCAATCTGTACGCTCTAAGAATCAAACAAAAATTAAACTTTATAATAAAAATATCTGTATTTTCTATAAAAATTTGAATGCGCCATATTTTACAGTTTTTCTTGAGCGAGCCTGGCGACTGAAAATGTGAATATTGTCTATGATCTTTATATTGTAGCAGTAAATCATACGTAGTTTTGATTCCGTTCCGGTAATATCGATGTCAAAGGTTCACCATACTCTGGAAGGCCAATTGTCGAAGATGTCGATAACATAATGGAAATCGTCGAGTCAGATCATCATGTAATGCCCGGGAGCTAAACATTGCACAAAAAACCGCTTGAAATCATTGAACTAGGCTGGATACAATTAGAAGCTCGATGGATGGGTAACACACGAGTTGACGCCAAAGCACCTCATGGATAGAGTTTCCACTTGCACAATCACTGCCAAATGGCAACAACATCGAACCATTTTTGAAGCGGATGGTAATTGGTAACGAAAGTAAAGCAACTACTACAACTTCAAGCGAAAACTGTAGTACATAGTCAAATTACTGTGAGTCGGCGCACAATTGTTCTCTTTGTACGGGATCGCGGAAATAAATACGTATGCAAATTCTAAACCCACGTTCCGATCTTAATGAAATTTGAAACATTGTAGATGTGCCATTCAAAAACGTTTAATTTAGCTGAAACGGAGTAAGCTTAAGTGAAAATAATATAAACCACGAATTTCGAAGGTAGAAAAAATTTCAGGGCAGTTGCACTATGTTTCAAAGTTACATACAGTAGGTATAGTGAACACTCCAATATAGTGAACGCACACTATTTTATACAGGCTATTCTAAAGAGTGAACAAACAACTTTCGCTAGAGTGAACACATTTTTTTACATTTTCTTTGAAACTTTCAGCACACAAATACGCTTCTACTGCCTCATTAGTAGAAAAAAAAAAGCTCGAGACAGAACAAGTAACGTGTGCTAATGCCACAGGCCATAAAGTGAAAACACTCGTTATACGAAAAGCACAGAAACCTCGTTCCTTTAAAAATGTGTCTATGTTTATTGACCGAGCTGAATCCAATTCCATTTATTTAATCCACAATTACATTGAATGTTAGAGCATTTGTGAAGTTAATAAGGGAGCTTCAGTCATTGCACAATGCTGGAAAAACGTGCTTTCGTTTGAAGAATACCCGAAAGACCATCTGGATGAAAATGGAATACCTCTCAGTATTTATCGCAACAATCAAACGTCGAATGCTAACTCAGTGGCCACGGAATAAGTTATGCCATGTAATAGGTCTAGCACATACGGCAGTCAATTGATACGATTGGAACGAAGATCATGTATACAACCGAACAACAACCCGACGTAGATCAGCCGATTAGTTCACTGTCTTCTAGATATGCTGTCCAATTATTTGAGAATACACATGAATGGGCAAACAATAGAGTGGAACACTCGGATGTTTGAAAATACGATATTAATTGACATAATTTGAAGAAAACGCAAACGAAAATGATTAAGTATTTAATCTCAGCTTAAGTTTGTTTAAGTCCAGGAAATATATTATTTTTGCTTGGTTTTGTTTTTACGGATGAGTGGTCTTTGCTGGAAACAAGATATTCTTTTTATAAATATTGTCTTATTTTTTTAGTAATTACAAAGAAAAATTGTAATTATCTTAATTTTTTGATTAATTGTACGTAAAAGCATTCACATTTGGATGAAATTTGCTTCAAGGAACCTTAGCTCGTTATAGTGAACAATCTCGATACAGTAAACAGGCCCAGTTTTTATTAGTTCAATATATCGAGCGTCTACTGTATTTATTATTTTGCAGAACTAGTATTCGTCACCACTTGGTAATTACAATCCAATTGCCATTTTTTGGAGCTTACGTCAACATACACTTAAAGACTCTTGCGGCCAAAGTGATCGGTAGGCGGATATGATTTTTACAACATGAATAGAGCAGAGATTTATATGTCTTCTTAGCCAAATAATTATAAATTTTGTAACATAACTAAAGTCAAACCGATTGACCGAAGTAAATTTAGAAAAAATTGTGTCCTGACGTGTCAGAGCAGAAATCATTCGTTATAGAAAATGCTGAATACAGTACCTTTCTTAAAGTGTTAACCACTCGTTGGAGATTTGTGGTACTAAAAGTGTAGCTCAAGGACAAAAATTAATACAATAAATATTCTAGTGCACATGCTCCAACCCATTTATTTTGGAAGCTTAAATAACATAGTATTCATTAAAGAATTTAGTTTTAAACAAACAGTTATAAAAATGCAAACGAGTCGCTACGAGAAAATACATGAATTTCGAAACTAAACGAAAGGTTAACTTTACAGCTCTTTATCGCATATCCCTTGACGTAACTTGCCCAAATTTCGGGAAAATATTATATCTATAAAAAAATTAATACACCAACCCCGTATTGCAAATTTCAATTTTGATATTTTTTTCCGCTTTGAACCACTGTGCGGCGTAACGATCGATGCCCAAGTAAGGAAGCTCTTGCTTTGTGTTTCGTGGTACTATGAGCTGCTTCCCAACGAAAAACTCATATTTCGGTCCTGTATTGTCAACAATAGTACCGTATGAAGGAAGCAATCGCTCAGAAGACTAGAGCTTTGGCCCATAGGAGAGTTATTGTGTACCATAAGAACAACCTCAAGCTACGCACACTGGCTATTCTTCGGGAGCTTGGTTGGGAGGTATCAATGCATTCACCTCATAGTCATGGCCTAGCACTTACATCCTGTTCCTGTCCTCGGCGAATGATTTTGAAAAATGCTCGCCTCAAGAGAGGCTTGTAAAACAAAACAAACTGTAAAATGTGAACCCAGAAAAAAATGTGAAAACCCAGAAAGTGTCGGCATGAAAGTTATATCATACAAATCAACGTTTTAAGACGCAACTCAGCCATCAGTTGAATGGTACATGACACATCTGGCGTCGCGCAATTGATCAACTAAGTCTCAGCAGTCCTCTCCTGAATTGGAAACGAACTAATGTTCAGAAACAGCAGTGTTCGCCTTACAAGATGGATTGCCAATGGGCGGGCAGTATTCGAACTTAATTAACTCTGAGCAGCATTACCAAGGTCCTTGATATAAAGCTTGCATAGATTTTTTAATAAATACTAAGGCATTGCTTCCTTTCATTTTAATTATGCTCCCCAGTATTCCTGAAACTGATAAGATGGAATCCTTGGATAGCATTCGCTGCGAATTAGCGGTGCGGTGAAAATTTACATTTTAATTTCCCCATTTCTGTAATCAAAGAGGAAATTCCATTTGTAGATCTGTGGAAGGGCAATAAAAATCCCATCAGCAGATGGGGCTGATGGTGAGTAACAACGCCGTCGCTGTACCTAGCATCGTTCAGTCCGTAACGCTGAGTGAAAGTGCGATGATGATATCGGAATGAACATTCACCATTAAAATTTAAATTTCTAATAATAGGTGACTTCACGTGAATGAAGGGACGGGCGCTTATCTAATCCAGATGATTTTAATTGGCGCAGAGATTAAGAGCAGAGATGAAAATATCCCGTGAGTCTTTTCAATGAATATTGAAATTAAATTAAAAACGAGATTTGCCATCTAATCAGTTCAGCGAACCTGGTCACCTTGTGCGAGACCGGGACGTAATTAGCCATGCACGACAATGATGAGGATAAGTTCCTATGGATACCCAGACATTCAAGCTTTTTTCGTTATACACAGACAGGCGCTTTGCAAAATCTTACCAAATATAGATTTCATACCTTAGTGGCATTGCCAAGAGTGTGGGGCAATAAAATATGCAAAGCTCTACAAGCATTCCTCAGTGAGTGTTTAGATTAAATGAAGAATTTTTTAATTCTTAAGCAAACCTGACGGAAATTGACTATTATTTGTTCTGCGAAAATTTCGTAAGAATAAGCTTATTTTTGTTGATCGATTTCTACAATAGTTGATTTTAACTTGTATGTAATAAGATAAGAATTATAATTATTTACAATATATAAATGCACTATATAAAAAATATATAAATATATTTTATTATTCTCAGAGCTTGTTATAAGTCTTGTCCAGCCCGTCCATAGAAAGAGCGTATCTTTGTTGCCCACCTCTTACCGACCCATCGCATTTATGGCCATAGAATCGCTGATATAACTTGGAGATCGCGGAACTTTTTAATGACCGGCAGCACGTTTTCCGCAGCAACGGGTCAACTGGTGATCTGATAGCTCAGCATGATCGTTCTATCTGCGCTGGATATTTCTAATGCATTTGCCTATCGATGAATCTCTTCTCCTATGGATTAGACATTACCTTTCGAACAGTTCAATTCAAGTTGTTTTGGATGGGTTCGAGTCTGATGTTCAACAAATAAATGCTGGTGTCTGGCTCTGTTCTGTCTCCGACACTCTTTTTTTTTCTAATCCAATCCATTCCTTCGCTGATGAAATCACCCTCAGCTTTTTATATTAGTTCCAATACTCACGTCCACGACCTACGGCCGTTGAATTGGAACGGCAGCATAATTAATTGGGGAATGAACAACCGAGTGCAATTCAGTGCTTCAAAAACTCAATGCTGTCACTCAAACGAAATCTAGTTAATGGGTGGTGTGAATAAAAATTGAGAAAACACTCCGAGTGACAACACATGAGTCGAGTGTTTTCATTCAAGGAATCACAATTCGCTCAATCAATCAAATCATTTAGTGTGAATAAAAAATTTCCTCAAAGTAGGTTCTTTCCCTCAAGTTGACGATTGAAAACTAGAGTCAGGGTAAGTGTAAGGACGAGTAAAGGTGGGTGAAAATAAAACATTATTTTCAAACATAAACAAAAGAAAATCAAATGACTATAACTAAAGACGTTTCGGGGACACAGGTGATAATTTGAATATGGAATGGTGGACGCCGTGGTGGTGTCATACCAAGAATTGAGAAGATGAAAATATTCCTTCGTTAAATTGGTGACCCGGAACCCCAAGTTGGAGTTGGAGGACATTAGGATTCATAGATCCACAGTTTGGTAAGTGTTGTTTATGGATGAATTTTTCTCCTACGCAAAATGTTTTTGTTTTTGGGTTTTTTCCAGCAAGCACGGGTTTAATTTTTTTTAACTTAATCCGTCAAAGTATTCCTCTTCTAGGAGACAACCATGGCCGAGCAGAAATGAAATATGATAGAGATGTCCAACTTCTACCTCTCTTGTCCCTCGAAATTTTTGACGACCATTTTGTATATCGTTTTCTAAAGCCAAATTGACCAATCAGAGAACGGCATTTACGTTATTTGGTGAATAACTGAAATTCGTCGATGGACTAGCGGTAAATCAGCTGTGAAGTTGCCCATTTCTATCATACTTCATTTCTGTGGACGAGTACATAAACGTTACACTGCTGCAGCCCTGCAAGATTTGCGTTCATAAATGTAAGTAAACAGAAGTGACTATGCATGAGGGCAGTCGGCAACTGCGTCCATAAAAGCGATATGACAGTGATTTTTGTTTTGTTGCAGGATTGCAGAGACCGGGAATAGTGGATTTTCTGATGCAAAAATGCTTCCATCATACCTTAATTCTTTTATTATTTTAAAGACATTTCTGTTGGTTGGGGCATGTCTTGACTTCGAATTATTTTTGTTTAAAAGCTTGGCCCTTTTGCTTCCTATTTTGTTACCTTAATATTTTTGAAAGTTGGTCGGTTTATTATACTTATTGATCAACCTAGTACTACCCCTTTTTATAGACATGATGTAGGCATCAATTTTAGCAATGCAAATGTCAACCAAACACTTATTGTATCGCCTACTTATGATACATTTATGAATACTGTTTTGACAATGCTGATCTGCTAAAAACTTGGCGCAATATTCGTGTTCATAAATGTATTGAGGGAATATTTGCAACAATGTTACAATTATGAACTCAACCAAAATCAATATTTTTTTGAATTTTGCATGGTCTGCAGCGACGTGTCTGTGCCGTGTATAGTGAATTTAGCACATACCAGAGGTAAACATGAATAAAAACACGGATAGACAATTTTGAATCGAGTTTTTGGAAATTTATAGTAGTTGCCCAAATTATTTTTTTTTTTAATTGCAAAGCAGGAGAGAATTGTAGAGACACAGGAAGTGTTTGTCATTTTTCCGCCCCGACGACCACCACGAAACGATACAAACTAATGTCTGTGCGGATTGCCTACACCGTGTGTGGGGGTGTTTGCACAGACTTAATGTTTGCAGCGACATGTCTGTGTAGTGTACAGTAAGCCCTTGTGCGCGCAAATTATAAAAACTAGTGCACCTTGGACCATACACATTCACTTGGATATACACACCTTGGAATATGATTGCTTTCCAAAGAGCAGCGATAGAGGCGCCCTGAATGACGGAATAAACATAAATAACAATGGATAAAAATTTTATTAAAGAATAGGAATTTATTTATGTATACACATATGTATGTTTTTTAGGAAAAAATCAGCACATTTCAAAACCTACAAAAAATATCTCATTGGTAGCATGAAGGTTGAATTTATGTCTATTTTGCGGTAGTATACGAGATATAGTTCAACATAGGTTTAATGTACATTAAGGGCCGACAATCGGTTGATACAAGAAAAATGCTTACCTCTTCCCATCTGACGAATTTTTCACCATCTTGTAAGGCCTGGCTCACCACGACCGGACCGGTCGTTACGCATGTCCCCGAAGTCCACATGTTTATGACTAAAGCTTTCTCTTTTCACGTTTCTTTTCTTAAATCTTTTCCTTTTCTTCAACTCTCACACCTTCCGCAATAATATTGTTTTGTTTTTGTTCAAAAGTTTCGTTCTGCAAAAGTGCACTCTTTAAGATAACTACATATCCTTGTACTGCGTAAGTAATACACTCACTTAGCACCGGCTGCGGCTTTCATTTGATTCTCATTGAGGTTTCTGGGAAACGTCAAAATGTAATCCGCTGTTGCTTGCCTCTACTGCGCCAGAATTGAATTCCATATCAAGAACTATGGTATATTCAATAATTTTTGGCATTAACTTCCTTTTCATTGTGTCACTTCAAAGCACCCGGTACATATCTGAAAATACGAAAAAAAAACAACATAATTTCTGAGTACAACTAAGCAAGTAATTAAGAAAAAACCTTAATAAGCTTCATTAAGCACAAAAATTAAAAATAGTCAACACCATGGCAACGGATTCAAGGACCTGCTCACAACGATTTTGCGCGTTATCTTTTGTATATCCTTCTCGCCCCTCCCCCACGATGTGAATGCCTTAGGTGGAACTTGTTGCGTGCTTGAAGTGTTGAGGTGTAAGTGCCCATTCTTAAGGCTGCGCATTTTAATTGGAGAAAAGTGAAGAAGTATGAAACATTTTGCGTCAACTTCAGATGCTGGGGTACAAATATTTGACTTATTTTTTCCTTCATTCAGAATATGATTTCAAGGAAAACCAAAAAAAAAGAATAGAAAGAAAGATTTAAATGAGTCCTTTGTTCTTTTTCTAAGTATATCCTTAGATCCCTTCTTTGAGGGCATTTCGAATTTGTCGACAAAGAATGTTGAAGCCCCTTAAGTTGCTCCATAAGGACTGTCTTTCAACCGCTTTAAGATGTATACACAAGGGATATTGTCTTGTAATGAAGAAGTTCAAGTATCATAATTCATAAATATAAATGTGGAGTAACAAAAATATATACGTACGTATTTTGTTTTGACATGGACAAGAGAAAACACTTTCCTTCTTAGAAAGGTCGTAGTTTTGGAATTTATTGAATGCACTTTGCCCTAAAATAGTATGTTGTTACCAAAAATTAAGTATTATAGAGATGCCCAACATCACAGCTGATTGATCTCTAGTCCATCGACGATTTTCAGAGGCTTTTTGACAGTTGTTCAAAGATTTTTGACAGTTACTCACGAAATAACGTCAATGCCGTTCTCTCATTCGTCAATTTAGCTTTAGAAAACGATATAAAAAATGGTTGCCAAACATTTCGAGGGCCGAGAGAGATAAAACTTGGGCATCCCTATCCTACGTCATTTTTGGTTTCTATTATGGAGCAACCATAAAACAGGGTACTTTAAGAGCAGATGCCGCCAAGTTTGGGAATGATTGCATATCGGATTTTTTTGATTTTTTTTCAAAGACCTCAAATGCGGAAGTAGAATACCGACAAATTCGCTGATGTGAATGAAATCGGGTCAGAAATGCTTAAGACAACGCTTGGGAACGTGGTGAGACACCTGGCGATTAGCAAACTGGGGTGGTTGTCCCACTTTTCAAGAGCTTCTCTTTTAAGCATATCTCTTTTGAGTCTCCCCGGGAAAGTCTACGCTAAGGAGTTGGAAGCGCGTTCTAGAGCTATGGTCGAGCCCAGGATGGAGGATGAACAGTGCGGCTTTCGTTCCGGTAGCAGTGAGCGATGAACTCAACACTGAGAACACGTCAAAAATCAACATCAAAGTCGATTGTCGAGTCAAGTACGCCAGTTACTTACTCGTTACACCTCTTGCATAATCTGGTAGATAATTTGAATTCAATTTTAACGTTTTGTTCACTGGCACACTGAAATCCCTCTTAGCGTAACTACACCCCCAATGCTTGGCTGGTATATTTTTGAAAAAACAATTGAACTGGCCCTCTTGGATTCTGACCATCGCAGAATCTGATTGTCTGTCGCTTACTTCACATTAACATTTGCCACAATTGTAGTAAGATTTAAAGTCGCACTACTTAGCAATTTTTCTAAATCCTCTGAAGAGAAGTATTTGCAGAGTGAACTAATCAAGCGAATCAGAAATGGTGTTTGCTTTTTTTTTCCTGTTAAACGGATACCGTTTTATGAGGACAAAAAAAAACTCAAGTAGAAAAACATGCATAACATTTCATTATACATATAATTTTTCGTGAATGTTACGAATTCAGAAGAGAACGTTCCTCAATTCCTTTTGGAACACTGATGAAGAAATGGTTTGATTCCCTCAGAAAGGTGTGCCCACACGTCGGTGTTATCAACGTCATGGTACCAGCAACCACATCATGTAGAGGGTTTCAGTACATCCAAAGCAAATATTGTCATTCATTCGTTTTTCATTTCGAATATTAAGCTTCGGAATAATAATGTCAAAATATTAAGCTCAATTAAGTTTGAATAACAAATCGAAGCCCAGGGCACTCCTATTTCAATCAGGGCTTCCACTCTTCCAGTCATGCCATCATAAGAACTTTATTATATAATGGATGACCATACTGATGTACACACATGTGTAAATTTGGACACAAGACAATTTTCCTTATGTAATTGAATTGATTTGTTATGAATGACTGAGGTAAAGGGGGGAAATGTAGAGGAAAAGAAACTGACATTGAATAAATGTTCTCCAGTTAGACTGATTGCAACAAGAACAGTACAGTACAAGTACATTATTTGATACTCCATTCACTCATAACGAAGTATTTCTTATGTTCTCACAACACATTCCAGTTCACTAACCATTAGTTGTAGCTAAATCAATCAAAAGTTTATTTCTTTTGATAGTTAAATTTTCAATAATTTAATCATCCGTTCATTCATCAGCTGATCGCTATCATCAGGAATGATTTATGTGTTTGTGTGCACCACGGCACGGCCATAAAGGCAAGTTATATAGAGTGACTTGTGTTATAACTTTTTATCAATTTAATCCACGAACTTAAACATTCACAATTTGACACCTGTATCCCTGGAGTTGTCAACCTCCCAGCTGTATGCTCTCTACAAAAGCCCCATATGCAACAAACTCACAATTCCAAAGTTATTAGCGTCAGCCAAGCGTTGAGCCCATGTGACATGATCAAAACTTTAAGTTTATTATTAATGGACTTCCCAAGATGTAAAAGGAACTTGTTGCTGTGCCACAAGAGGTTGTTGCCACGTCGTGCCTAATCACTTCACGATAAGAGGACAGCAAACTTTGTTTCTAAACATTTTAATGTTCTCCTCCCGAGAAGTATGCAATTATTTTGAGGTCAAAGTATGAACTTGAAATCTGATACACAACGCTTTACGGCATGCAAATACTGGGTTTGTATAACAGATTTCCATCAATGCGACCATAAAACTGTTTTTATCGTGTGTTTTGGTTCGAAAATAACTTAATCGATTCATTTGGAGAAACGGGCAATAAATAAGGTCAGTGGGTAGGGGTTGAGATGTAAATATAACCACTGAATGAAATGGCAGGGGTTAATTTGGCCTGAAGATTTGGAGACGGTAATTAATGAATCCAATAATGCCATTCGATCAAAACGATTGCGTATTGTTTGAGTTCCTTTCTGATAAACAAACAGAAGCTGTTCAGTGGCAGTGATTTATGGGACTGTTCATATGACGAAGGGGAACACAGAGGCTACTTCGATCCAGTGGCATGTGCCACCAACACAAAACCATAGAACCGCGTCGGACTTAAATCAAAGGACTGCTGTTTGAAGATCAAATAAGAGCCACAAGTCCCTGTGTGGATTGGCACACCCATAAGAAGTGTATCGGAATTCTTCTCGATTTACTATGCTTACCTCATGGGTCTGAATGACATTATTCGACCCAAATAGCAAATGATATGTACGCATAAGATTGTGGCTGAACGACCGCATATGCTGTATAAGGTCCCTGAGGTGACAACGTGTGTAGGAAGCCAATGTGTCTGGACATGTTTTGCGTTCAATCTCGTTGTAGTCCTAATGACAACATGACATACCATTTGCAAGCCCGCGGAAAGCAGAATCAAAGGTGTGGTCGCTGGGAAGTGCGTGTCCTTAAACAATCAAATAATTAATAACAATATATGAAACAACATCTACTTATTGGTCTGCATTTGACATCCTTATTTAAATCACATACGTTAAACTGAAGGCATGTTTAACTCACAATTCTGACCACTTAATAATAGCAGGACATATAAAAATTGCCAAACCTTACTGAAAAATTGTGATTTTGTCGAGGAGTCTAAGCAGATGAGCAGATGAGCTCGCGAGGTCTGAAACGGAATCATAGGTCTGGAATCGTTTTGTAATGTCAACTGGACAGCAGCTACAACGCTGATTAACGAATTCAAAAACAAAATAGGCAGCCACAGCGGTTTTTATATAAGGAAACACCCGCCTTCAACGAGGAAAGCATAAAATTGCTAACGACCTTCATTACAGGCCACTGCGGCATGAAATGCCATCTTAACAAAGTATACCTGTGTCAAGACAAGGAATGTCGGCTTTGTCTGAAAGAGGATGAGAAATCCGAGCATCTTATGTGAATGTCCGGCATTGCTCTGGTTAAGGAAACGTATCTTCCATAAGTCGTTAGTGGAATTAAAGAATTCCACTACAATTTTTTCATAAAGGAAGTAGTACGTCTCTTGATTCAACTCGAACCCATCGATACAATAGGTGTCGTCAGGTCGCAATGGCGTTGCGACATGGGCATGGGTTGTACAAGGGGATACGAAAATGGTCGACGTTACGATTCCGTTACAATAATTCTTAGCTAAGAATGATGAACCTCTCATGATGTACGCCTACCTTTCATGGAAATGTGTGTTCACAGAAATAGCTGTTAACGTAAATGAAAATGTTTAAAAGGATCCAAATCGATCGACTTCACAGCGAGCAATGCATTTGGACTCATTCCATGGCACTTTATAAAGTTCAACTCACTCAATTGAAGTCAGATGTCCGCGGAATGCGTAGAACATAAGCCAATTAGACCTTAAAGATGAGCGATGAAGCTTGTTTATCGCTCGGTGGAGACATACAACCGTCGAAAGTCAAGGACACCCACAAAAAGTCTTCAAAAATTATGATGGTGTTACATCGATATAACCAAAAGCTCAGGCATTTTGTTGTCCTCAAAGATTTTGCCGGTGCCAATGATGCCTCATTGCATTCATAATGACAAGATCCAAACGCTGTACAAAATTATATCCAAATTAAAGGCAGCCAAACAAATACTACAGGCAACTTTTGCACAACTCAGCCGTACAAGGATTAACACCAGCACCACCTGCTTTAAAACTGGCTGTTTTTTATTAATATTTAAACTACCGAACACTGGCAGTGATTCTGGGTTGAGATAACAGAGAAAGAAACCCACCCCCATTCTTCATACTTTTAAAATTAGAATCATTACCGAATTCATTGTTTATATTCGCATTTAAATTTCACACCGAAATTAATTACAAGGTAATCAGGAAAATATAAATTAGCACGCGGTAGGATTGTTTATGGAATTCTTTGAATTGTGTGTGGAAAACCACTTAGAAAATTTATATATGTACTGGCACTCCACTAGTAGTGTATTCATCAACGACACTTGCCTGGGAATTGTGCAATATGGATGTAAATACATATTTTGCAGATAAAAAGTTCAGCTTCTGTTCAGTCTTAATTACCTCTAGCGCTGGTTAAGGTACATACAAGCATACTCACATACATATTTTCTGAATTGTTTTCCAACAAAATTACTTCATGAGCACAATCACCTTTCACCGAGAAATTCAATTAAAGCAATGAACACACAAATAATAAAAGCACGCACTCTCTTCAATTACATGTACGACTTGTGTACGACTAGTACTGCAACTTCCTGAGGAAATAAAACAGCAATACAACAACTGTACACGTTTGTGTGTGTATTTTATTCCACAGGAATTCATATTTCCACAAGGGGGAAAATACAAGCAAACTACGTAACGAAAGGCAAGAGTGTTTACGATTTACAACTTTCTTGAAAAGTTTATGAGTTTTCAATATCCTTTTGACCTTAATCAATATGCTTTGAGGGATTACGTCGAGTTTGTCAATAAAACTTTTGAGATCAGATCTGGCGACTGTTATTATTCAATGATTGAATGTAGATGGAGAGCCTGCATAACTGTTTGTGCTGTTTTTAAGGATTGCAAACAAACAAACTTTCATTGACAATTAATTAAATTTACATAAGCAGAAAAGTCCATTGTGGCGAGATTTATGTATTTCTTCAAGAAACGAATATAAAACAGTCTGCGTGAATTTCTTTAATTGAACTAACAACAAACTCGCCTAAAACTATCACCAGAATGGTGATTCTGACACACATAAGCACTACCGAAACATGTAAAATGCACTAACAATAAATCCTATTCCCGCTTAAGTTACCCGGGATATGTATCGGCGCTTGTGAAATAAGCGCGGATAAAAACAGTGCTTCCAACCATTATTTTCTGTGTGTTCATTCCTGATTGCATTGATTCCTTCATTAGATTGGTGTATGAGACTTACAATATTACGATACTACATACCATTTCTATGTGTGGTTGATGTATTAGATAATTTTAAAAAGGTTTTTACATACTTATTGTATTTTTGATTCGTGTCCATGCTCCACTTTCATTTATGTTTGGTAATCGAAAGAATCGTTTTTTATTCATTGTATCTTTCACTCGATGGAAAATGCGTTTAAATCGATAATGTAAATGCTTTTGCTTCGCAAACGGAAGATTGTGACCATTAACGATCAACCATCACCTTACACGATTCCACCCCTGACTGCCACAAATGTCATTAATATCGTCGGTGCTGCCATGATTTAATGATGAATTATTAAGTCCCGATGATCGTTTTTTGTGTACTTATAATTTAAGCGTATATAAACTTGCGCGAATTAGAATGACGAAAATCACAGCCATCCTCAAATTAAGGACAAAGAGTCTGAACAAAAAGTCAGAGACTTTATTTTTTATCAGTGTTGGCTCCGTCAGCGGCGCACCATATCATTCCAGTCGTATCACAGCGCCCCATAGTAAAAGGAAACCGCTACCTCAAGAGTGTATTGCCCTGTTAAAGACTCCCGAAGTACGAGAGCACCACCTAGTAATAGGTTCGATGAAAACGATGATGAGAGCGATTAACTTCAAGTCAAAAAAAATATAAATTAAATCAAGAAGTAAATAGTTATAAAAATTTGCTAATCTTTTATTTACGTTTTACTTTCAAATGATGAATGTGATGATGAATGTATAATGTGTTAGTTTCATCAAAATATCCTGGGACGTATTTGAGGTAACGGGATGGAGTAAAAGAAGTAATTTTTCTATTGTCTTTTTAATACATTGGTGTATATTTTAACAAAATCGGTCAAGTGGTATTTTAGTTAGAGACGTTTGTATCCATGAGGTCTATGGAGAATGAATGGCGTGGGCTATACGCCCGCTATCAGTGGCCACATATGGATCTAGGTTTTCAAAACTTGATAAAATTCCTTCTTTTCCGTTACCGAAAAAAATCCATTGTTTAGCTACAGGAACAGGAATAAAGTTTTGCTTGATGTGGAAAATAACACAATGCGCGGCGTTCGTTCAAATCTATGATTTCTCAAATTCTGCTAAATACGCTTTTTGCCTACGCTTTTTGGTCCCTTAATCCCTGTTGTAGTTGTTTATCCAGGATTCATCACTGTTAAGAAATGTTGTAAAAAAGCCCTTCAATTGCAATTTCGCTGAATCCATTTTTGGGCGCGACACCCATCTCGACCGGCGATCTTCCACCACATTATCGTGCATTTGGTTGACCATTGTTATTTGTACGCTTACCATATTTCATGGCTGATAACATCTGCGAACATAATAATTCAATTATTAAGTAAATGTCATTGAGTTTCGTTGCATCTATATGATGGTCTGAATGATAATGATCCCACCTCAACATTTTTAGTTGATGTTCCTAAAGCATTTGATACTTTCGATTCGAGGTAGTCTGAGATTGTTGCACACATTTTGTGCTCTGTTAGAAAGATGTAATCAAACAGATCACAAACAGATGTATTCATTCCTTAGGTGTCCCTCTGGGTTCTGTGTTTCGTCCTTTGCTTTTTATAATTTTTATTAATTTTCTCTTCCAACAAAAATCACAATGCCAAGTAACAGATTTTCCGTGTTCAAAATCTATCCTGATTTGAATCTTTCTGGAACCATCTTCCATGGTCTTGAATAAAATTTTCATTAGTGACAAAACTAAAATTATACATTTTAGTTCTGTACTGCTTCCAGTCATAAAGAGAAAGCTGACTTGCATTCGCGATTACTTGGTCTCTATACTAGAATTCTTTCGACTACTAATTTTCCTTCGAATATGTTTTTATTTCTAGCGATAGAAAAGTTGACTATGGATGGTTTGTGTTGCAATGCCCTGAGTGCAAATATTTCAAACATTGTAAGGCTTCTTCCAATTCCGGGTCTTGCTGGCGAACACTTTACGATCAATTCGTTTGTACCGTACTAGCTGAAAAACGTGGTTGCTTCAGGCCAAATTCATCGCTAAATGTAACCACACAAAGAAAAGGACAAATATCAAACAAAAAATATATTCTTAACTTGATTTTCTTTCTTAAAATTAAGCTGAACATCGCTGATTATAATGCGACAACCAAACGAACACACATAATCCCCCATTTCTTTGCAACGCCTATTTCTTGGTACATTCCTAAAATAACATCTGTTCCTGTAATTACTTCTGAAAACATATATTCCACTTTCTAAATCACAGAGAACTTTATACAAATAGCATCGCACTTATTGACATGCATTCAACAGAAATCCCTAGTTACGCAATGAGGGGTTGATTTTTGATTGTCTAAAAAAGACTGATGAATAGGATGGAAACGAAATAGACATCCACCAAAAATAGAATTTCCACAGAAGTTTATTTGCAGAATAATCATAGAACAATTACATATCTGGAGATACACCAAAACATCTTCAGTTTATTTGTTTATCATGACGAAAATATGACAAATGTCATGCGATTATCTCCAGATGAATCAGAACAATTATCTTATGAGTCCACAATAGTTAACGCAGATAACATTGTGGAGATACAGATAAAGCCGACTTTTTTTATGAATGTAGACAACTTCTGAAGTGAACTCAAGATTCATTAATTAAGTTTAATTACAATCTAGCGTCCATGTGGATCTTCTAAGTGAAACGGAACCTCCAACGCGTATAATGTCATCAAATATTGACACATACATACTCCTATAACGATACATGTGCGAATGTGTTTTTGTTTTTTTCCGTAGAGATTAAATAGATTTAAGATGTGGTTATAATATTTTCTACCGTTGCTGGCACGACCGTATCATGATTCTTAACCGCACGCCAATGGCAGCCACAACCACTAGAATTTGGATCAAAACTTACGCTTGACAGTTTATATCCCCTAGTAAAACTAAAACAAATAGAACTTTGATAATTCTACAGAAAATTAAATATTCATTACATTGCTGAGGAAAATGCTTTCAATTACCACAGCAAAATCACAACATTATTGTTAATCAGCCCGCTAGAGTTGGGCGAACTGAATTTGTATTTAATTTTAATGTTTTCGAGTATTTCATCAAAATTGCAGTGGTGAATTTCCCAATGTGCATGATAGACTGTCTATTATTAGTCAGCAATATTACCCAACATTTGTGCCTTGGATATTTCGAAACAATAATGGTATCGTGACAAACCAGATCACGACTTAAGTTCAGTGAACGCTTTAAGCTGTCGCTTTGACTCACCCGCTGTTAAGCCAGTTCTTTGAAAACAATTTAAATATGAGCTGTTAATGGATCGGGAATGTTGGCTTTTAATGAAAATTTGTCCGTGGTACGCGTTGTTGGATCAAACATTTGATAGCATCATGACTTAATTGTGTCAGTGCGACAATTGAAGGTTGCATTTTTTATTTATTTGCTATGAAGCAAGTCATATGCGCCCATCTCCGTTCCTGTTACTTAAAGTAAGCTATCTGCTCTTAACATATCCTTTTATGAGTCAATAGATCTTTTCGATCTCATTTAAACATAAATATAAACGTCAGCAACTCAGACATTGTGGCAGTTGCGTTGTAGGTCTGTGGACCATTTGGACCCACGAGTATAAATAATTTTTACGACCCCATCTCATTAGAGTCATTGACAATACTCAAGAAGAAATACTGGCTAGAAAAATCTTCTCAAATTGACCGTTTGGAGTCGGCATAAAACGGTAGGTCCCTTCCACTCGTGAAAGAACAATACCACAACATGAGTTGTTGCTTGCATGACATGATTTATAGTATAGAGATATGCAACCTCTTCGTCTATTTTCATCTAGTCCTCTTGATTTAATCGGATATATATATTATATAGATCACATTGGCTGCCATGGCTATCATTTTTGAAAGCCAGCTCTTTTACCAGGTTTCTTGGCCAAACAAGACAACGCAATACAAGATTGTCCATAAAGGCAAATGAAAAACAG
This sequence comes from Eristalis tenax, assembly GCA_905231855.2. Classification (NCBI taxonomy): domain Eukaryota; kingdom Metazoa; phylum Arthropoda; class Insecta; order Diptera; family Syrphidae; genus Eristalis; species Eristalis tenax. The sequence continues at coordinate 97,207,762 of HG993125.1, forward strand.
TTCAAACCGATAGAATCTATTTAAGATTTGAATAGCTTAGAGTACACCCGTATAGGGCCATTAGGTAAGAACGTTTGTTAAGCTTGGCCAGTTTTAAGTATTTTGTCTAGCATTTAAGGAAACTGAATTAAAATAAACCAAAAATTTAATATATAAAAAGCTGTTGAAATTCTTTTGCTTTTGAACGTTGTTTTGTTCGTTTATGATAATGTCAAGACAATGGTCACGAAGTCGATTTCTAAAACTTTTCAGTTTTTTTAGTTGGATTTTGGGACTGAATAACTGGATGAAATGTGTAAATACTAAAATTAATATTGTAATGTACAGTCAACCTATAGTTGTCTGTTTTCAACAAAAATTCAATTAAAACGGGACACACAAAAAAGATTGAATGTGTCTTTTTTTAATATTAATTAGTAACATATCATAAAATAATAACATGAGAAGCAGTCGAGAATTTAGCAGTCGACAGTCGGAGAATTTAGCCGAGATGGCGTCGGCAGCCCTATTCGCGTTGTGCATGCTGTTGTGTGGGACTTAATCCGAATGCCAAAAATTGAGAAGAGTTTTTAGATAGAGTTGGACCCGTGAATCATGAAAGTTGGCAAAATCGGAGATTGGACCCATAGCGTAGGAGTCCACCCACTATCCCATTACGCGACAGCGGCGCCCTTTAATAACATACAGTAGACTCTCTATAACGTGAACAATTAAAAACCAAGGGAGCTCACGTCTGCGAAGGTCAAATTTGAATAAAATAATAGGGCAATCCCACTGTAGATTCTCATTTTAAGACGCCTTATATATACAGTTTCTTTTATATAACAGTATATTTAGTGCATTTATTTCAATGTAAGCAAAAAGTTTTTGCATATGAACATATAAAATGCTAGGTTGTGGCATAAAAAGTAACATTAAATATTAACTGACCACGGGTATTATAGATTCGAAAATTAATGAAAAAATTATTTATTTGGAGATGTAAAATCTTCTACTTCTCCAAGAGCAGAGATAATAGATATGATATGATCGATGATAGAGACATCCAATCTCACCTTCAGTCCATTCCAAAGCATTGTTAAAATGGAAATAGCTTAAAACAGGTTTATTTTTTCAATTTTTTTTATAATTTGAGAGCGCTCAATGGATCACTAAAACCCTTAAGTGACCGGGGTCAAGGCATACTACGGGCCGAAGGTATACAGGTAGAAAGGGAGAGATGGAAATATTAGGCCGGGAAGGGCATTCCATATTCATGTTGGTGTCTTTGAGGACATGTTGAACTTACGATGACAAAAAATAAAGAAAACTACAAAAATCAAGCAAACAACGAGGAACAAACTGACATCACTGAGGTGCAAAAAACCGGAAACGGTACAAGACGAGGTGCTCATCAATGGTTCACCTGTTAGAGATGTCAAGCAACAAAATCTGTTCTCGTTATTCGGTGTTCACGCAAACGAGAGTCGACTGCACTTATAACAATAAATAAGGTGTATCCTAAAAACTATAAGCACACCGAGACATAACCCAAAAAATAAAAATAAAATTAAACTGAAGTGGAAACTATGAATCCACTTTTACGATATATTTTCGAATTTACTAACTTTCGCTATTTTCGTGGTGAATTGTCGAACTTTGAAAATTAATATGATAAATTCAATGGCAAACTCACACTCTCTCAACTCAGTGTTGTACAAATATATTTTCGACCAAGCGTAAGCGTAATTCTGCACGAAGTTTGATATCTCTTTACTATTTTTCTCTTTACTACAAATCGCAGAAATGATGTCGCATTCAACCAATACAATGACGATTTGAATTGCTTCCAAATGTATACATTCCAAGCAACCGTTTAAGGGCTAGCACTACAGAAACATCCAAACAACTCAACTTTCTGAATTATAGTACAGTAATACAAGCCTTGAAAACAATTAAACTCCATGATGCTGAAATCAACATTTAGCTGCACATCATCACATCGCGTAAGTCACTGAAAGTGCTATAACTTTGTGACATGGGGAGCTTTCAAACTTTCCCGTTCAGTTTCGGCATAAAAATGCAGGTCTATGTACTCATGTTAGAACAATGGCATGAGCGACACAAGTGGTTGCAGATAAAGCTGGGAAATGTTCTTCGTAACTACACATTATTTTTTATATCATGTTTGAGATATACTATTCTCGTATTTAAATTGATTAGAAAGGCATTATTCATACAAATCGATATAAAGTCAGCTAATGCATTTCAAATGTCAGCATATTTCACCAGAAACCGAAATCTCCTCATACTAGGTTGTATTTCAAAGCACTGCCCTTAAGTTATGTTCAGACGGTTGCCACCTGGGAGGTCTAAAAATGTTCTGACAATGTCAGTGCCAACGATGTTCTTCATCAAATGTAGCCTTACTTATATAATCCTATTTCCCACTCCCCATTCAACTTTAATAGCATCGTTCTGGTTGCTTCCTGGAAGACGAACAAATATGTCAACAGTCTGCTGCTGTACTCGAACTACTTACAGAAAATATCCGCAATCAAATAAACACAATCCCATTAATAATGTGTGAAGAAGTGATGAAAAGCGACATTAAAACAGATACACTCCCATTAACAGGATTTGATGTTCTATACAGTCAACACTTCACTGCGCTGTTCTTCATTAAAAGGAATGTACCTACGTCTAAGTAACGTCTAAAGATTTTCCAAAATAAGTTGTCGCATTCAACAAGGCTTACTGAGTAAATGGAGCTAAAAGTGCTCCCGTCGCCTTTGTTTATTTTATGTTTTTAAATACAAAATATGGGCTTGTTTAAAGCAATGAAAAAAATTATGTACATTTTATGACAGCAATAAATATTTTAAGATCATTCACTTTGCAAAAGAAGGCAAAACCCGCGCCAGACATCATACGTACTGTCCACTCACCATTCACCTCCCCACTTCGAGTTAAAGTTCTGCAAGCCACCAACAAAAAACATTTAATCGCCTAAAAGGTGAGGCACTGTGGTGTTGATTCGAATAGGTTTATATTTATGGTATTTCTTCCACCTTTGTGGTTTCAATAAATATACACGGACTGTTTTTCAAAGGGAACGGAGGATGTACTCCTACTCAATGATTCAAAATATCACATTGAATTGTGTCTACAGTAAATAAAATTATGCTGTGGAACATGCAACGAAAGAATCAATGGCATATTTGCACATCGGTCTTGTATACCAAGATGTACCTGGCTTTGTTCACACATTCAATCCCATTTGAATTTGACTTTGCAATGCAAGGGACCAAGACAAACTCGCTTTTATAATAGATAATCTGCATCTCCTCACGGTGTTGGTGCATATGCATGGCTTTGAAGTATGTCCTTAACATGAGCTCAGTATATGGAGGTGCTATAAAATAGTGACAGGCAAGCAGGCGTACGGATACACCAAATTTATGAACATTGGTTTTTTGATGATGGAAAGTTAAACCTTTACAGCCAATATTGGATATACATACACAGTCGTGCGAATTTTAAGATACATCGCTGCCGAGGCGAGGTATGTTTCACAGGAGAGTTCTTCTTTTTGCCGATGACTTTGTTATCCTACCAGACCGAAGCCCAGCGCGCGCTCCTATGTGCTGATGCTGGGACCTCACCCGGGTTCCCAATTTTGAAACAGACAAGCTGCCAAGATGAAATTTCTTCGTAAGTTTGTACGAACTGATCCGATGTAGGGTGAAAACCACGGCTGTACACGAATAACTCAATTTGGAACAGCAGCTTCTACGAACGGAAATTGCTATGCTGGGATGGTTTGGTAGTTTGGCACAAAAGTCCCCATCACCACGACCTCCGAGGAGTGCCTTGATTGCGATTATATCAGATAGGCCACCGCGTGGCAGACCCAGGTGATTGCACCAAGTCCAAAAACTCGCTGGTTTCTGTTGGACCTCCGGATGAGTTAGAGTCGATGGCGAAGGATCGAGTGCCCTGGAGATTTCTCGTGCGTGCTTTTATTCTTAAGTTAATCAATCATGGTTGTGAGAATTCCACTGCGGTTACAATAATCTATACGATGCCAATATTGCATATCATATTGCCACCACGCATCAAATAATGCATCGCTGATCGTCGCTGATACAAACATTGATATTATTTGTAGATAAAGTATACACGAGCCTAGTTGTGTGTAACACCTGCATTCACACTACAAAATCACGCCGGTGTACACTCAGGCCTGTTTTCCTATGAGCATGTCCCTACACGAATTTTGTTAAGACAGTCTGAATTCATCTCCTAATAACGTGTACAGAACTCGTTACACAACTCGCACATAGCAATACGCAAAGGCCCGTATCTGAAATTCGTCTAATGAAGAATACACTGTCCCCAAAGTAGAGAAAAAAAAAATGCGAAGTTATCTTTCAAGAACGCTGTCTTCAACTTCTTGTTCAGCACTGAAAAGTGATTAATCCCAAACGAATGCATTTGTATTCATATTTATATCCATCAACAGGCATGTGTATGTACAACCTTCCATTTTGCGACTCACAGTGCTGTACGGCAAGTACTGGGTTGTATGCGCGTAACATGAATAGAACTCAATGAATGCGACGAAACTTCAGCAGCCTTAAGAACATTTTTCGAATATCGGAATTAGCATAAGTTTATGAATCGAAAATCAGTGTGCATTATTATAGGCAATCAGGTGCGTATTGACTAAAAATAGTTAACACGATGTTGCATAATAAAGATATTTAAGCTATTTATATGCCATTCCCACAAAAAACAGATATGTTTCAATTGTGATTGAGGAGAGAATACATACTTGTGTATCTTCAAAATGTTTGCACGTTTTTCAGGAAACTCTATTGAATTGAACTCATGAGTTCTTAACGTTAACTACGCAATGTGTAACTGTATTATAACCAATTCCACACTATGCGTGCATCTTCAATCAATTTTACTGCCCACAACTGTTTACACGCAGAATGTTCGGCACTATTTCCCCTTTAGCTCTTTAGTTGGCAAAAGGTATAAATTAAGCTTCCCATGAAAAACACAATACCTAAACCTTCATGCTGACATAGCAGTCTATTATGCTTAAGATTTCCCAATGACTAATCCACAATCGAATTTATTTCAAGAACACACTAAGTGTTTCCCATTTGGATTGAAAGTGAAAAAAAAATCAGAGCGAACAACAACAAAATGCTCTCAATGATTGGGAGAGGCAGAGACAGTAGCAAAGAATGAGAACGAAGCGTATCTAGTACCCGCAATTCAAATGAGTGCTGGATAATCTGGGACAAAAAAAAAAACACCTAACACCTACCCAAAACACACTGCATGCTGAATGGACGGAATGAGATACTCAACCGTCACCGGTGGACGAAAAAAAAATCCATTTAACCCAGATTGGCAAAAGTGTGCGTGTGTATTACTCGACGGTTGATGGAGGTGGCATCTAATAACAAAATTCAAAACAACAAGAGTTAATCCCCTTGACCTTTCAGGATGAATTGCAAAAATAAGGCACAATATTACAAGTATCCCGTTTAAAGTGTGACCAACTCAACTATTTAAATGTAAATGTCAACAAATGATAGCATACGCAAAACCGCACAAAACAATTCCAACAGAAAATGTTCTTGGGCCGTTCATTGAAAAAAAATATGATTAACATAAATGAGAATAGATACAAATGTGTATGTAGTACATGCGTACACACATGGACACGATGAAAGAAAACAATAAATTATTGCAAACCGAATGCTCACCTTTCGCTCACGTATAACACATTGCAAAGTTGCAAACTTCTATACGTTTTATTTGCACTCGCTCCAGTCCACTATGGCAAACAAATACCACTCACTGTCACTAAATCACCGAATCTACCGATTGAAAGCTTTCGGCAGGGCAAGGAAGAGAAGTCTCTCACGAAATCGCGAACTCAGCACGGCACGGAACAGCACAGCACAGAACAGAACAGCACACTTGCTCACTTACTTGCACAAGGTAAATATTAAAATACTCGTTTTCGTCCGCTGTCGGCACAATGACAGTTGGATAGAGCGAGAGCGACACAAAAAACAACTGTTTGTCCGAACGAGACACAACTATGACATCTTATACACTATACATATAATTCATTTTTTTTATGGATGTGAGTATTTTTTTTCTTCAGCTGTAGCACGAAAAATGTGTAATTCAAAATGCTTTTCACTTGGCCGTGTTCACCTCCAGACTACAGATGTGCAATTTGAGAAAATCAACAGCAAATCATCTAATATACACACGAGTACACATCCAAGTCGGAAATTATAATTCATCCGAAATTCCAGTGATTGCCAGATACACACAATGCCGCCGCCGCTTGCTCTCGAATACCCACTGCTGCTGACTGCTCGAGAGGAGTGGAGTGGTCTGTAGAGTTAGAATTTCGAATCAATTTTGAAAAACTCAGGGCAGGGTTTTCGAGTTTACACCCCTAAAATGTAACACTTGCCTTTGCACCACAGAAACTATTGTACATATGTATACACTTGTATGTATCGGCGGTTTCCGGATCAAAGCACCAATTTTAATATAAAAAAAAACCAAATAGTAGCATCCCCTTTGCCCGTGGACTGTTTAAAATCTGTCTGAGGCAAGCGAGATGCGGTTACTCAAATGCAGCAACAACTCTTAGGACTGTATCTATTTGTTCTTAGGTGTAATCACATTTGGTAAAAATATTTTGAGTTCTGAGATTTTTTTTTTTGCACCAGCAGAGTTGATGTCTATAGCCGCCGCGACGAGCAACAATGCCACAATTCACCGAGACACAAATCCACTTTGATTGGGCTGGTAGCTGTAGCTAAGCTACTAAGCACAGCGCTGGCGACCACGACCCTTTCGTATGGCAAGAGCTTTTCATTTTCTCACTCAACTCACCAGTGCTTAGTGTTGTGCTCAGGTCTGTACTCTGTGTACTCATGCTCAGGGTAGAGTGCTTGCACTGGTGTTCTCTTCATACCATTTCTTTCCTTCTACTATCACTTAGAGCCATCTCAGCAAGCTCTAAAGCGGTGGTGTTATCAATCAATTGGATGAGTGCGTTTACACGAGAAGAGCACAGAAAAATGCTTTGCTTTGCGATAATGGGGAAATAAGAAAATACTGCTCTGCAACTAACTGGACCGGCATGTTGAATGTCGTGATAAGGCTAAATACTAAGAGAGCTTAGACGTGAATCTCAACTTTATTTTCTTTTGCGACACTTGATTGATATCACATTCACTCCTCGTTCTCTCACTCCATCCATCATTCACGACGACGGCTAAACGATTGATCGGTGATTAATAATGATTTGATTTGAAGAAATTATTAATCGAATTTGGTCATATTGTGTCATATTGGTCAGCTTGTCAAGGAGTTACTGAAAATAGAGTGAAATACTTATTCAAATACTTCTACCTACCACATAACATAAATTATGGAGTAGTGTAAATGATAGTTGTTCGAATTGATTTCTCCTCTACCTGAGCTTATAAATATAAACGTACATAGCTACATAAACATTCAATCGGCTGATAAACGTTGGGAAAATTAACTAACTCTTCCAATCGTCAAACAGCCATCGACAAAAAAACACTTAAAATTACAGCTCATAGAAAAAAAAATTGATATCAATTCATAAAGCCACTTACAAGCTAAGCTCCAATAAAAACCTACTTACAAAACATTAGAGAACTGCTCACGGTTAGACGTTGAAAGTTGATCCTCCTAATCAGGACTACCCAGCAGATTAAGGAGAAGGTCAAGGCAAGCTCAACACGTATAAATTGATTTGATGATTCCTTAGACGCACAATTCTCTATAGGAGAATAAATACTTTATTCGTCACTATTGTGAATGTCCTCCGAGCTGAGGACTTCATAACTCAGCTCGGAACACCATCCGAAGACCATAAGACCATTCTATCATCATTATTTTGATCCCATCAATACTTGGCAGAAGCGAAACTAAATTCAAGGAAGACAATTTAAAATTTGAATAAAAGATTTTTGGATTGAGATACAATGTTCTACCGTTGAAGACAAAAAGTTATGAAGAACCAGAGGACAGCATTCAAAGAACGTCATGGCCACTTTAGGAGACTGTAGTAAAGATGTTTTTCACAACGTATATCGAATTTTCAAAATGTTGGCAACCTCACCAGTATTGACACAAGAAAGAACGTTTTCGATGATGAAACGTTTGAAAACTATTTTAAGAAACTCTACCTGTGGAGCGGGCCAAGACAGATATAAAATATGATCCGTTCATCTGGTACCGTTCGTGTTTACGAGATTCTACTAGTTATTTTTTTTTTTTTAACCTATTCCTAGATTTTCTCTGGCTGCATCTGCTGGTAGTGTTACACCTTAGCTTAATTCACGTTTGTATGTCATTCAAAAGATGCTTTACACAAGATGTGTCCAAATTAATGAAAGATACGTTGAACCCTTCAGGAACCCTAGAATCCACGAATAACTGTTTAAAAGGCACTTAAATTTGCCGAATGGCAAGGGGACAATCAGCTGTTAAGTTGTATTTTATTTCTGGATCACATAATGCACATTACCGTTTACCAGTTGTGATCTAATATTTTGAAAGATTCATCATCTGATCGAGTGAACGACCTGAAGTCTCCAAAACGGGTAACGTCAAGTCAATATTGTATATATACACTAACCATTAACGGCAGTTTTGAAAAAAGAAAACGATAAGAAATTCCTTTAAATCAATGTTAGTGTGCCTATCGAACCAGACCACTGCGGTTACAAAAAACCTATGAAAGAAGATAGAAGGATGAAGAAACTAAATAATACAAATTATTTTAGATGTTGCAATCTTTTTCGCAACACCCACGCCTTACAACCTTATCGCAGGCAAAACGAGAAGTGAAGTCATGGGAAATAAATAACAGCTGATTTTATCTCGGCAAACAACTTAAGTTTCCATAGCGCCAGCAATTACTACAAGTGATTACAGTATTAATATTCAATATAATATACAAACTAATATTCAAGATCATTATAAGTAATAGGGAACCATTTATCTTCTCCCCGTGGGTAATTTAAATTCGAGCAAAATTTACACTGAAATGAAAGAAATAAAGTTCATTGCTAAGCTTTAAGTACTTATACATTTTTATTTTGATACAAAACTTTTGAGGGAATAAAATCCATAAGAGAAGATGTTGCCATTATAATATATTTAAGTCAAAGAGCTTAAAAAGAGTTGTGCTACGGCACGAAGATGCATGCTTTGGAAAATGTAAAGTATTTAAGTACCTACCGCTCTTAAGTACTAAGAGCCAGGAATCTTGAAAGGGAAATAGAGTATTTAATATGTGTTTGCCAACATTATTTGCATGTCAATTGTGTTGTCAGTTTAAAAACAGAATGACCTATTGAATATATTATATGCATTTAAACTTCTTATTTCCAAAGCAGCAATGCCCTCGACGAAATTTCTCATATGTAACCCTTTGTTTCAGGATCTCGAATGGAAGAGAAATCTTGCTTTGATCGTTGCTCCTTGTCTATGCTTTGAATCCACCGAAGGGATCCTAGATGACAGCATGTACCTATATTTGGCAAATTATTCATGAAGGAAGTTGAATTTAAGGTGGTTTCTCCTACCCAAAAATAGAAAATCAGTACAACAATGAATTCTACAGAAGGTCGACTGTATCCTGAAAATTGTAACGTTTTAATGAATAAAAGGAGTAAAAACAATATTGTTTATTATTAACTCTTGTTTTTTTATTTCTTTCTTTGGTTTAATCTCGTGTAAAAATGTCGTGGATAAAGGATGATATTGTTTTGGTTTATAAATTAACTACAATACGTAAAATAACACACAGACTAAAAACTACTAATGGTGTGTAGTAGTTAAAACTCAGTCACAATCTCCCCGTCTTCGTGGCGCCTTATGGGATCTCCTTCCAGCAGCGATGATATAAGGCTAAAAATAATAAATCACTTGTATGTAGGTACATAGAATCAAACAAAAATAAACTTACTAGTAAAGCATAATAAAGAACATTACGAAGTAATATCCCAAGTAGATCATGCAGTTCCTTAGATGCACTTTTAATAGCCCACGACTATGAATATCCACAGGATCATATACACCAAGACTGTGTCGCGGTTGCTTATTCAGTTCATAACCCAGCCACACAACCATCGGAGCATTGAAAACCACTAGCCACCAGTGCCCTCCAAATAGCAGCATCATAAAAAGTATTGCGTGAACTCCGAATTTTGGTATTACCCAAAAATTAAGACGAGCACAGCATTCTTGAGCATTCAAAAAGTCGCACTCCAAATCAGCAAGAGTTAGGACCTGAAAAGGAAATGAAATGCACAAATTAAACACACGGGTTCACCATTAGCGTAAACAATCGTATTACATAGTAAATTAACAGCAATAGAATAGCCCCGAATATAACTAGTGATAGAAAAAACAAGTACGTTTGTGGAAGCATCTTATTTTCTTATTGTTTATCAATTCAGACTGCAATCATGGCAATTGAAACGAGGTAAATTTATCACATCCAATTTGTTTTGCTTTTTCTCAACAAACGTGACAGATGGATGAGTAAAAAGTTGGCGTGTGCGCAATGGACCCACTGGGCGATGTCTGCGTTCAAAATTCACAAAATGAAACAAATACCTTTATGTATTTGTTGTTTCGTTTTGCAGCATGAAAGCGGAAATATATGTGCAAATGCATAAACTGAACAGACCGATCCGTTTGGCAATTTTTTAACCGTTGGTGTAAGAATTGATCATTGTTTTGGGACTAAAAGGCAAAGTCTGTGCTTTGTAGTCTGTAAAAAACATTTCAATGATGACTTTTTCAAAAATTACCTTTACACATTATTTATTTTCCCACTGAATTGAGGTTCCGCAATTTTACAGCGAAGTTATTAAAACTGTTCTAAAGCGATGCTGCGGATGGATTATTGGTTATTAACTTTCATCCACTGTCGGATTTGAAGCAAAATCACATTTATCGAGCGCGTTAGTACAACCACAAATTGGTCTTCTACAACCTAATGTGGGACCAAGTTGTACATTCTTGAGGGACGATATGTGAAATCGTATAGCCGCTTCAGTTTCTACGGCTGTTGGTGAACATTTTGGTGTAACTTCAGTGGCACTACGGTGATATTTGCAGGTGAAAATAAGCCAAACGCCTTTTTTCATTTGATGCACATTTAACATTTGATTTCATGTCGAGATAGATAGGATAGGTGCTTTGGACATAGAAGATTGAGAACTGAGATTAAGACAATTCAACAACAAATTAGTGCCAGCAATAATACAGAAGATTTTTTCCTTATACTATAAAACCACTTGATGGTTTAAGGTAACCGATTTTGAATAGCCATTGCATACACTCTCAATTTCATGAATAAGCTGAACAGCGTAACACTTCAATGGTGTCAGTTCGGTTCCAAAACACATACAAGTCGTCTGGTCAGATTCATTGGGTCGTATTCATAAAATGCAAAAAAATGTACACTGGCTAGCGGAGAGATTTTTATGTACAAATGAAGAAACTTTATCTTAGTTATCCTGGTCATCAGAAAGGTATCGGTGAAGAACTTGGTTTTAGTCAAGCTACTGTATCTTGGACTGTGTGTGCAGTTGTGTACAGCAGCGGATACGGAATATAACCAAAAAAAATATAAGCTTTTTAAAAAGAAAGAGTAAGTATTGAACGATGATACGACGGTGATTTCGATCCTTAAATGAATCATAATATAAGGAAAGCGAAGTGTTTCGATGACAAGTAGCACTGAGCGGAGATAAGGGAAGGAAGCTTGCACAACAAACAAATTAAAAGATATGACTTCATCTAGTATGCCATTCAGCGTTCTGACAAATCTACCTTTTAACTGTCCTTGAAGGATATTCTCGCAAGTATAGGGTACTCATTATGAATACAAAAAGTCGGAAGTGCTTATATGTCAACCATTTACTTTATTTAAAGCATTACCTTATAGTTCTTATGAATACGGCCCATTATATCGAATAATTTAGGCTTTTTGGAAAAAGTGTGTCTACAAACGGTGTGTGAATGCATAAAAATGCAACTGCTCAGAAGGAATAGCCCCGCTCTTATGTCGGAACTATGATGAAATGTCCGTAAAGAGATGTGTCCTTCATAGAGCGATGTGAAAATTGATTCTGCCTTTATCTGGCAAAATACCAAATGCTGATTTTGACAGGTTGAAGTTCACTTGATTTTCTGTAGTTATAGCTAAAAAATGTTCGAATGCCACAAGCGTGAATAGAAATCCGAATAACCTTTATGATGGATTGGTTTAACCATTAACCACGCCTTAGATTCTGACGCAGTTCTGAGATTACAGGTTTGGCTATACTCTTTAACCCTGGTTCAAAACGTTGCTCGTCTTGATGGTGGTTTCGAAAATATGAGTATTATTGTAGTGAGTATATATTTCAACATTCAGTTTATTTTTCACGACTTAGATAAAATGTAAACTAAAAGCAATAAATAAGTTAAAACAAAAAGAGCAGCAATTCAAGAGGTATTTAAACACAACTGTGCATTTGGTATTTCATTGGTTTTCCTTCTGTCTAAACATCTAAGAGAACAGGTTTCGCTTCTTTGGCACATTTTGCTACCGAATGCAACAGTTTGACGAATCCAGTGTCCTTCGATTTCTCCAGACCTCTATGAATGCGATTCTTCATTACGGATACGAATTCCTTGTTACTCAGCTGTCCATCCACTGCGGTAACAGAAATGCATAAGTAAAGTGTGAAACATGTACATATATCCAATATTTACTGTTCTCATCAAAAATGGTAAATACGACATCAATGACGTGATCGGAAAGGTCGACCATCGCTACGGTCTTTGCAACATGCTTTAATGTTAATTGATCAATTGAAGCGCCGGCAATATGATAAAATGTTAATGCAGTATCCACATCGTTGATGTTGCTTAAGAAATGGAAAAAGTCCAAGTAATCGGATTTTGAAATTCCCTGACTATTTTCTTTAAAATGTTGTTTGACCCTTTTGATTTGTTTCTGCTTCTTCTTTTGGGAGTACCCAGCATACGCAATCATTAGATCGGCAAAGTCAGCCTCGGAAATCCTTCCATTTTCATCTTGTTTTTTCCTATCAAATTCCAGGGAAAGCATTTCGTTTTGTAGTTGCCGTTGAAACGCCAAGAACTTCTCTATTGTTAGCTTCTGATCCATGTTTGGGCCAAAGAAAAATGTTGTTAGAGCAGAGTTGACACCCTAAAACGACAATTATTTTATCAGAACCTTTTAAAACGAAATTCTGTGATTGCAAACGCAAACACACATTATTAGTATAAATGTGTATATAGAGAAGATATGTGAAAAAGGGATTTCAGTGATAGTACCTTGTGTTTCTTTGTTATATCAACGATACAGAAAGAAATAAAAATCATTAGATATTGACATTCTATACACATAAATAGCTGAATTTACGAAGCGGATTTTAAAGAGGCAAAAAAACTACCTTGAATGTATTTCCAGTGTGAGCATGATCCCTGTGTCGACTTCCGATACTTGTCTGTGAGAGTACCAAATTTGCCACTGCTTGAAATTCCTCCGAGTCCACATCACCGTCTCCGTTCAAGTCAAACATCCTGAAAGCTATCTCAAAATGGCGCCTAGAAGCTGAAATGAACAACAAAAAAAACACAAAAATGCTTTGTGAAAGTGCAATCAGGTGGTTGCTGTCGGTTTGGTCGACTTTCTGCAAAAGGCAATTAGTTAAAGTTCAAAGCTCTCAAAAGTGCGTATCAAAGAGGCAGTAAACACAATTAATACATGCGTTCCGGCGCATGTCAGTAAACTTTCACTCTCATGGTATAAAAAATATTTTAAAGAATTAGGGTGGGTGCTATTCATCGCCAATAGTTGCATTCGTTTGCCCTTCGTCGCCTGTTCTTCGCACTTTTTTCCTTTCGCAATTGTTCGAGCAAAAAATTGTGGATACATTTTTCAATCTGCTATTTGGTTAGTTCTTCTATCTGTGTTGCCTTTCGAAAACTATAACTACATATTCGCGTCTACCCTCATATTCAACGTTTGCAAATTCTTAGAATACTCAGTTTGTTGCTTGAATAGAGGTGTTTCCAAGTGATGAAAAAGAATGACAAAAAATAATAATTCGCCCACCCTATTTTCGACTGCTGTCGTCATATGTGGGTGATTCTCTAAAAGGACATTGGACATTCAACAAGGTGCTGTGTGCACTAGTTTTCTTTTCAGTTTTAGTAAACAAAAAAAAAAAAAAAAAAAAATAATGGAAAAAAGAATATAGCGCAAAATGAAGCGGCCATTTCGGTCACATTTTGTTTTTCCTTTTTTGTTGTATACATTCTTGTTGCTTTGAATTTTCGTAATTAAACGAAAGGATTATATTTTCCAGTGACAGTTCTTATTGCATTTCATATTTTAGCAAAATGTTATGAATCAACCCAGCGGCAGATAAATAAGCCAATGAGAATAATGAGAAAAAGAAGAAAATCCATGAATATCCTCACAGTCAAGTGTACATAAGCAGGCGAGATATCGCAAGCCGAACAAAGAAGATACTGCAATCTTATTAACACCCACGAGAAGTGCACCACTTGACATCATGCTGAAGCGAATATGCTCTAGGCGGCGCATAAGTGTTTATTTCAAATTCGGTCTTTTGTTCTTGTTGGGAATATTTTACTTCACATTTCTTTTTCGAGAATCTCTTAATGCGTTTGAAATGAATAAAGACAGATCTCTCAATAAAATCGATGTAAGTCATTTTAATGCTTTCCTCTGGTTTTACTAGTCATTGGTGAGGATGATGATTTTTCTTTTTTGTAATTAGATGAAACCGAAATTAGATATAGTACGAAATCGACGCCATCAAGGGAAATCGGATGCGGAATCGTATGCTGACTACAACACCAAAACCACCAAAATCCCATCGACCTTGAACCCAGTATATGAATACTCAGAAGAGATTCATAGTGCCACCGAGAAGAACTTGACTGGACGTAAAACTCACCTCAACGAGATATGTAAAAAGAGAAATATGATCGCTCTGTACCCACCGAAACCGTGGGAGTTTTTTGTCTCTCCTGGTCACAATCTCGTATGGTGTAATATTTTTAAGGCAGCCAGCAGTACATGGATGTATTATTTCAATATTTTAGGTGAATATTTCTATATTATTTGAATTATTCTGAAAAAAAAAACTCAAGTTTGTTTCAATTCTGTTAGGTGGTTATGATATCAAATATCTGCAACGAACAAAGACTTCTCCATTGGAATTGGCACGAAAGCGTTTTCCTAGACCGGAGCTATACGAGCTATTTGAATCATTATCATCGTCACTGTCTTTTCTAACTGTGCGAGAACCATTTGAACGTTTGCTCTCTGCATATCGAGATAAGTTGGAAGGATGTCGCAACAAGTTCTACAAAGTGCTGGGAAAACAGATAATCCGACAATTCAGAAAGGGCTCCGGTTTAAAACGACACAATTCTGGACCAAGTTTCAAGGAATTTCTTAATTTTCTTGTGCACAATCATAAAATAGGAAAACAATTCGATGAACACTGGGCGCCCATATATAGTTTTTGTACACCCTGTACTATAAATTTCACCCTCATTGCGAAAGTTGAGACTTTTCAAAGAGACAGTGAATATATCATACGACAGGCTGGATTAGAGCCCCTTCTTCTAGGCAAGCTGCCAAGAAGTAAAATGCGCAAAATATCAAATCAATCCGCACATAATACTGGAAATCTTATCGAGAGGCAAGTTCAAGTAGAGGACTGAATTCAAATAATATAATTAGTAATGTCAATTGTATTGTAGATATTTTTCTCAAATCGACCGCTCAACACTGGATGCTGTTCTCGATATCTATCGACTGGATTTCGAACTTTTCGGCTATGACGTGACCAAATACTACAATATCGTTCAACCACCATCCACAACAACACCACCATATTCACCGGAACTTTTTACAACCAATATGACTCTAGTTTTACAAACGACGACCAATACAAAATACTTTTCGACTACTACGGACCACGTTAATAATTTGCTTTAGATAGACGGATAAAAACCCCACAAAACAAAACACAACTGTACGAATTTTATACTTAGAAAGGATTCCTTTTACAAATGCATTGGTTTCACATTCACTTTCGACCTGTATGACCTTTGCTAGACATGTGGTGATGCATCTACTGCATGAGAAAGAAATGTTGCCAAACAAAAATATTAATTTTCTGAAGAAAATTAGTGTAATTATATATGTATTCGAAAGGGGAGGGTATGGTATTAAGGATTACGTCTTCTCACCGAAAGTGTTTTAAGTAATATACTCAAAATAGCACTAAGTTCTCTCTTTTTTAAATAACATAAACATAAATCCCTCTTTAGGGGATTGCATACTTTTCTAAAAATACAAACATACATGCATATATAAAATATATACCCGGCTTATGTGTAAGCAAATGTTGCTCATCAAGCGGTTACACATCTTAATTCCAGATTTAAGATTTTGACTTGCATTATCAAGATTGTGATTATTTTGTTTATTTATTTACTTTATTATAGTGAAGGTTTTATGATAAAAACAGATAAGAACTATTTTTGAATGAACATTTACTGTAGGTGCAAATGGAATGTTGTCCTTTTACACAACCTGCGCTGCTGGGAGGTCAGTAGGTCCATTCAGAAGTAACAAGGAGCTGAACAAATGCATATATTTGTTTATATAATTATTCTACTTAAGATATATGAAAAACAAAAGTATTGTATATTTATTGTAGTGTGTATTACTCATGTAAACATGCAAATGTAAGATAGTGGTATTTTGGTTATTTTTTTTATTAATAAAACTTTTATTCAATGTTCAGTGGCTTTGTTTTCCTTTGGATGGATAATGGATATGATGTAATTTTTCAACAAGTGTTTCAAGGAGACGCCAAAGTGTGTATACCAAGAACTTAATGTGGTAATATGTATATGAATACCTCCTCAATTAAGGTGTCCTTGTGGCCAAAAAGGATTTCCTTCACATACTGATAATTGACACGATTTGGTAAAAGAGCAATTCGCATGGAGGCAATATTATTGGCATTTGACAAGCAACGGCAATATATGTCAGATGAAATGAAATGTCAAGTCCGAAATGATACTGCCACCGGCTTTTTCTGGTCCTAGTGGAGATGCCACAAATATCGGTGATGACCATTCGAAATATGGATGGACAGAGTTGGACACGCTGAATTCCGTATCAGATTTGGCTCTGGTTACCGAGGGTTAGAAAATCAATATTTGTTTGGTTCAAAAGCTCTCTCGTAAGACGAATTTGACTCTATACGACATACACATTGTTTCAGATAATTTTTTGAAATTCATATCATAACGTATTCAGTTCTAGATATCACAATCTACTGTATCTATGGGAATTAACAGTAGATATAAAGGGTGAGACAATAACAACATCGCCCATTTATTTTTTTTTTTTTTCACCTGAATTGGTCGTATAGCTCAAATGCACGTGAATGCTCAGGTTGTACTTCTCTTTACGGACACACCTCTCTAAGGTACATCTCTCTTTAGGGACAATTCGTCATGGTCCGGGCATGAAGATACAACGGACCCCCTCTATTGCGGTCACGGACATGGATAGGGTATAGTTAAATTCACTTGAATGCTACAACTTTGTAAAGTGAAACTTCTCTTTACGGACATCCCTCTTTAAGGACAATTCGTCATGGCCCCAGCCTAGAGATAGGATCAATGGTGTACTAATATGTACTAATGTAATGACTCCCAAATTCTATTAATGTGGGTCGCCGTGGCGTAGTGGGTTCGATCCCCAAAATTGCTGAAAAATTCACCGCTCCACCTTCTCGAGTTACTAAAAATGCTTTAAAAATACACCTGTCTAGAAAAAAGATTCTCAAACTTCTCCACTCGGAGTCAGAGTTGACACAACTGCAGGTCACTTCCACTCGTTAAAGGACAATAGCACACATACCACGCGTAGTTTTTGTAGAAGCTACACACAGGTCTGTTTCCGACTGCCGCTCCACTCATATTATTATTTGTATATTAAGGCAATTAACGGACTCTTCTACATAATGGACAATTTGCAGGTCTCGCGGGTGTCCGCTATAGTGAAGTGCTTATAATTTCAGATAAACGCATAAATGATAAAGGCCCTATATCAGCAGACCAATTGGACTTAGTTCTCATTTTTTACAGCTCGATTTTCGAAAAATGTGCTAGAATTCAACTGCCACAGAGAAAAGGAAAATATTTAACTTAAAAATTTACACTTATACTTACTCGACAGGACTGTTAGCAGAAAAATATAATCAGAAAATGATATCAATCCGTATGCCCCCAGTTTATAGAAAATGCTGTCGTCGGCAAGATTCAAATCAAGTCGCTCCATAACCACCTGTGAAAAAATATCCAAACGATTAAGAATCAGGAATTGGTAACGAAATTACAAAATCTAGTGCATCAACCCTATTAGTGCATATCAAAAGACGCTACGAGGATGAAATATTGATAAAACGATTAAAAGAACAAGCAATGCATGATTAGATTTTAGTTTGCCTTCATTGGCAGTATCATTGCTAAAAGTATTGAAAATGCATAACATGATGAAGACATCAAAAAGATCAACATCATAGCCGCTTTTAGGAGACATTCGGAGTACTGTATACAAGAATGGGAAAATATACTTAAAGTCGTTAAAAAAGGATATACAACCAACCAAAATCATGCAAACAAAAATTTATTGGGAAGGGTGTCCTAGATTAATTGCATGCGGAACAGGATCATTTGGTTCCTGTTTCAAGCGAAAGTTTCATTTGAAAAAAAAAAAAACAAACAAAAAACAAGACATTGGAACGTATAGCATACAAAGGAAAGATTAGAAGAGATATGTACCTCACCAGAAACCTGAAAAGAAATACATAGAGACAAAAAAGAGGTAAGGTGTTAGAACCATACACAGGTTGATTTTGGGAATTTCGGTATCAAAACTTATAATGAATGATAGAACAGAAGATAGAAAATTAGAACGGCGTCTTAGGAAATGTTAATTCGCCGAGGAACCAACTGGATAAGTAGTGTGTGTATTTACAATATACGACTGGTAACTTATTGGGCAGTGTTTTGCGTCGTTTCCTCTTACCTTTGGGTCATATCGGCGATACTGATCCAAACCAAGACCTAGGAGAAAAACAAAAACATTTCGTTAGTCATTTGAATGAATGATCGACAATCTTGTTGTGAATATTATTTTTGCTAATGCCATTACGAAAGTTTACAAGTGTTACTCCTACCCTCTGGTTGTTTCATGCCTGGTGTCATACTAGTTAAAAAGTCACTCGGTGTCATGAACACTTCAAAACGATCATCTGCTGTTGGAACCTGAACTGTTGCAAAGTAGCGAAATACTTTGTCGGGAGTTGAAAATTGCCGTATACGATTTTCATATTCGATTATCTGTGAGATGCAATATTATTTCATTACCACGCGTTAACGTAGAAATCAAAAAAAGCACATGCGGGTTTGTACATAAATGTTAACACAACAAAAGAAAAGGAACTTAACTGATGGCATTTTACTAAACAACAAAAAATGTTGGGGAAAAGAAATGTGAAAAAAACTTTGTAAAAACTTACTTTATAAAAATAACATGGTGTAGTCCTGAATATGTCTATGACGACAAAGAAATACATAAATGATCTCCCTATCAAAAGTTCCAAAATATTTATGCAAAGACGAAGGACGATTATAGTATCTTTGCATGATTTGACATACTTTGCAGCTTTTGGAGCAGATGCACGCTACTCCTTGAAATCTTTCAAGCACTTCAAATTAATTTATTTCTTAATAAGGAACTCATGTAACGCAGAAATATCGAATGTAAGAACTTGATGTAACAAACATCTTATTTGTTCACATCTTGACAATTCTCACCAACCAATTGGTAGAAGACCGTTAGTAAAATCATTGAAAATTGTATATAAGCAAAATGGAGCCTATCAAGAAATGCTGAACTAATAATAATTAACAACTCTTTACCCTCTGGTTGACGCAGGCCAGGATAGATTGAACGCAAAAAATCGTCAGGGGTCATAAAAGTTTCGGTTCCTCCGGCCTCATTTGGTATTTTAACTGTTGCAAAGTATCGAAAGATTTTATCTGGTGTCGAAAATTTTCTGATACGGTTTTCATATTCGGTTATCTGAATGCCCCATCATGTACGTCGAGGTGGAAAAAATAAAAATAAAAACAAAACGAGAAAAAAGTGAACTAAAAATAAATAAATAATACAGATTTTATAATATATTGCAAAACTTTAAATTTTATTCCTCTATTTTGGTTAACATGTTACCTTGCGGTCGCGAAAGCCAGATTTTTTAACGCCTGGCTTTTGGTCTTCACCTGTGGCTACTGTATGAGGACCCTTCTCACCAGCGTCAGCGTCCACTTTTGGCATAAAGAACTTCTTAACTCTGTGGGAAAAGAATAAGCTCACTTATCATTTTCACACTATAAATAAGCACGGAAACTTACTTCCTAAAATCAATCAGACAGATAACAAAAAGTGTTCCAAGCACAAGATGAAAATATTTTGTCATTGATGGTGTAACCTCCTTCTTGTGACCAAAGTTCTTATGTCCTCTTGTATTAGCAGGTTCAGCATAGGTCGGACCGGTGATTGCCAATGGGAATTTCGTGGTTGCGATTGGAGCAGCAACAGGAAACAAGCGTCTTCCATTCGAGATATTTCTGCATAAAGCAGCCCCACACTGGCGTAAAATCGACATGCTGCACGAAATAACGCGAGTGTGCTGTAAATCTATTTATTATAATTTCTCTGGCCCGTCGTTGTTTGTGAAAATTTTGCAGATAAAATCTGTTTATTTAATCGAAACAAAAGGAATTTAACTACGAAATTTTCCAATAGTTTTTTTTTTACTTCAAATGTCAATTGTGACAGTTGTCAGTTTTAGTTAACAGCTGTCAGCTGATGCATTCTCATACGCCAAAAAAGCTTTTCTGCGCCTATATTTATACTATGACTACAATGCAGTAGTCTTTTTGGGAATGTCCATGAATTGCGTTCAGCGGAACGACTGAACGGATAATTTTATATCAGTGGTAAGTTGAACTTAACGAAAGTTTGAAATTTTATATATGAGAGTGACGAAATCAACATTTGTTTTGTCTGTTTTGAGAACATATATGTTTGTATGTATTTCCTTCTATGAACACAGAGATATAAAACGTATTCAACTGCACACTCAGGCAGGAACAGTCACTCAGAAAGTGCTTTTCAGTATTCTAGCGCTGAATGTATTTAACGAAGTGCCAGGTCACAGCTCTAGCTAATCGGATTAGTGGTCCTTACGAGACATTTTCATAGAACGACATAGAGCTTGGTATACAAAATTGCTCCTAGAGACACGGGGATTCTATTACCGTCAGATTAAAATAAATTGATAGGGAGTTTCCTAAATTGTTACATTAAGTCGTTATTCTCAGTAAAATTTATTACTTCTAATTACAATAAATTTATCGGGGAATGCATGACAACGTTTTAAGAAGTAACTCTCTTAAGAATCGTTAGTTGTAGACACAATTAAATTTCATATGTCTTAGCAGTTCATGTTGCTATACACATATGTATATTTTGTATAACCAACTGCTATCTACGAGCTCTTTAAGCAACTTTGCTGCGTGTTTCAATTGAATCCACCAGCCATCAATCCATCACCATGGTTGCAAATTTCGATTGGGATTCAACGAATAGTCATTGTGTTGCTGGTGCATTTAGTAAAATTGCTTGCAACCGAATTCCCAAAACAAGACGAGGGCGCCTTTTCTAATCAAAATTCTATATGTTCATTACCGCATTGATTGCTTTCGCTGTCAATCCAATGAAATACCTGGCGTATCGATTGCCAGTAACGAGACTTGTCCACCTTGTTCCCTTCTGCCGGTCGGACTTTCGTTTAATATTCAAGCGGGAGACAAATACAAATCTAGTCGTGGAATTAATTCGCTACTGTTTTCCGTGCAATTATTTGCTACTCATTGTCAGACCTAAAAGTTGAACGACTATCTCTACCATACCCTTAAACGTATGTATTACACAACGAATTGTGCATGTCAATAAGGCCACTTAAAGGCGTCGGAGTTGTGCAACACGTTCTATGTATGCTAGCTTCTTGTTCTGACCATCACACTGCGCCCAAAGTGATTAAATTAGAAATTCCGAAGCCGCCCATCTGACCATTGTCCATTGTCCATTGTGTCTACATCATAAATTAGTTCGTGCCACTTCGATCAAAGACTGCAGGTCATAACGGACTCGCACAAAGAAAATTCGTTTTCATTAAGATGCCCACCCACAACCGTATTACTGGTGATTGGTAAATCACGGAAGCATTGAGTCTATTACTCGCTTGAGAACTCAAGCCAGTGGTTCAGACTTCACCAGAAGACATAATTATTAAGGCAACGTACATGGGCACCACCAGAATGTGCAAAGAGATGTGCAGATGCATGGAATTATGCTGGCGCTTGCTAGCAACCATTTGCAACTCCGCAATAAAACAAATACCTCACCAGCGGCAGACGTGTGGTTATGTTGAAGTTCCAGCTATGGACATGCAATACTATTCGGATCGAATTGAATGGCTGAGGAGATGTTATCTCACTAGAAGGCACTTCTGCGCACATGTACATGGCGAATGAAGTTATTTACTTTACTCCTATTACCGCTACCGCGGGCTAGCGCGTGCGGGTATTACACAGATCGAGAAGTATGTACAGTCATAACTTGTCATGAATATCAAGACCACGATCGTTTGTCTGGGGATGCTCATATCAATTATGCTCGAATGAATTGATTTGAAGTGATCATTGCGATTCTATAAACACGTGCTGGTAACCAACAATGTATCCATTGTCTTAACGGTGATCGGACTCGATAATTTAATAAATAATAGTTATATAAATTATGGAAAATCAAGATCATTGGCGCGACAGCTGGCTAAAGATCATGTCACCTGGAGAGCATTGTTGGTTGGGACTGTAGCGCCGAAATCTGCTTTTCTTCAACAGTAGGGCAACGGAATTTGTTTGTGGAAAGAAATTGCCACTGCAGAGACGGTGACAGTGGGCAAATTGGGACACGAAAAACGGATTTACAAGTGGTACAAACGTTAAACACAAAAACCACCCATTAGCATCAAATGACGAAGACTATGTTTCCCCACATCAAACATTTGGAGTTCAAAAATCTTGTGGTGGTGGCTAAAGGTCTTGCCACCTGGAGAGGGTTGTTGGTTGGGACTGTAGCGCCGAAATCTGCTTATCTTCAAAAGTAGCGCAACAGTTTTCAGTAAGCAACAACAATTATTTTTACAAAGAATTTGTTTGTGGAAAGAAATTGCTAGTGCAGAGACGGTGACCAGGCAAATTCACAAAATACGCATTTACAAGTGATACAAGCAATTGAAAGATGGCAGAGTTTCCCTGCGTTAAACAAAAAAATCACGGATACGAGAAGGAAGTCAAATATTTTGAGCTCAAAAATCGCATCCTCAAAAATGAGAATTGATCTCGTTGATTCAGTTACCAAGTCAGTTGGGCAAGTTCAGGTAATTTTTAAATGAATTTTTTGTCTGAAAATTATTTGGGTTACCCCTCTAGAACGGCCCCTACATAAAGCACAGTTATGATGGCCCCTCGTCCTCTGTAGAGAAATTTGAATGTATATTAATTCTTTGGCACCATTTCGATAAAAATGCAAGACATATCGTTGCACACCCGCCGTATTCACATTTACCACCGAGTGACTTTACGTTGGGAATACGATGGATATGAATATTCAGTGTTCGAAAAAGTAGAATCAATAAATCATCTATTTGAGGATCATATTGGGTCCCATTTCATGCATCTTTCACGATTTATTTTATTTAGTCCAGGTCTCGGTTTGTCTGCATTTCAAGTCTGATCTCGGTTCGTCGTTTTATCGCGTCTCTGATTAAGGGAATCCTGAGAGACTGATTCCATTTTCTTCTGCCAATCTCAGTTCGTTCGCCCTCCAATCGGTGTCCACAGGCATCGTCTTCAAGCCTTATTGTCTTTATGACAATATCCCTAAATTCTTGTCATACTTCCTCTTTCTGACATTCAAAGTCTTTCGTCCGCTGCTTAGCAATTCCTTGCTACCAGCGTAATTTTTCCCCGTCTATTCAGTTTTTGAATCGAGATAAATCTAATGGGATTCGGGTACTGAAACAAAAAACAAAATTCGCACGAATGCATTGAGTCAAGCTGAAGAAGGTGGCTGCATCCAGCGACACGTAATATGCTCCTGAGGGAACACTTTCCTAGGTAAGCCGCTTAGGAGAACAATTTATCAGGTTTATCGTTGTATGGATAGTACCTATGCCGGTCTGGACGGTTGATATGAGAAGCCATTCCTCGAATCAGAAAACATAAACATGCCGGGTTTTACTTTCGGTAACACTGCACATAAACGTTACTTTATATGTACGTATGCACATGTCTTCATGCAAGCATGCATGCACTTTCTGTCAGAGTTATTGCCTTTTAATAGCCTGATATCGTTGTAATTGGCATCCTCACGCCACACATTATGGGTGTGCGTATTGGGAAATAACGTAAAATGTTTCTTTTATGTCGCTCACGATCAAGTTTTAATATTTTCATTGAAGCATTTAACATGGATGACCGGACGGGACGGAATGCGCAGTAAGGAGCATGGATTAGGATGACGGGAAAACATGCAACATTAAGGACAGCATCAATGTCCGGTGCACGTCGGTTGCGGCGTCTCATCTCCTTCGATTTGTCGGGTCAGATTTTGACATGAGGGCGACAGGGATGGGCATAAGGATATTGTATTTAAGCACTTCATGTGAAAAGGGTCTTTCTTATGCCATTGTGTTATGAGTCGTTTTCCTAGATACCATCACAATAATGAAATGGAAACATGGTGCACGCTTCTTGATATTTGCTGTAGGTAGAATTTCCTCTCTCTTGGTCCTTTTAATTTTGTGTGGGATTATTGAAAGTGCTCACGAGAGTGGGCATTCCTAGACCGGATAGGTAAATGGATTCGGCAGATTAACTCTATAATCCCAAAGAGTAGAGTTTTTTTTGTGTTGCCAGTGCTGTGTGGCGACTCGGGGGTGTAACTTATTTATTGGATTAAGGAATGTGGCCGATTCATTTGAATGCTCTTTTCGAGAAGACATATCAGTTACAGTAGGTAACTTGCAATTTCGGTTTCTTCTTGTGATATTTTAAGTGCGGTGAAGAGGAATTTTAAATTTCTCATGCGGAATCTGAAAAGGTTATGCGCATGAGTAAATATTCTTATTATAACTTTAATTAGGTCTCGTGATTTAGGCTTAATGGTTTACTAGACTAAAATGAGTGAAAGGTGCAGAGCGTTTATTTTTGGCATAGCGTGGGTTCATTAAATTAGCAATCAGATGGTTGCATCGGGATTAGTGATAGATACAAACAAGTAAAAACGATCGCACGGTAAGGGGATTGACATTGTTTCGGATGTTGCATTTCACACTGAATAGGCAGTGAGCAGCATACTGCATAAGTGATCTTACATTACTGTGTCATAGGTATACGGCGGAATGTACAGCACAGTAACTTTTGTTAAGCTGCCGAGATGAGGAAGAAACAGAACAGAGATAATGACGGATAGAGATATCTAACTTCGGGCACTTTTACACCTTGTCCATGTCGGCACTGAGCTGTAAAGAATAAGAGTGTAGTGGTATTCCCTTTGCATTTCACCCATACACTTACGAAGTTCCTGGCTCCACCACTGATCGCAACACCGTATAAAAAACGCTGCCAGATGAAATCAAGGAGCTAAGTAGTTAGAAGTAGAAGTTGGGTATCTCTATCCTCTCTGAAACAGAATCTATCCAATATCTGATCTGCGAGAGTCAAACACCAAAGGAAAGAAGAAGTTTTTAGGAAAGCACTTCTGTATAGCGCTGGAGGACTTAGACGGTGGTTCATATGTGTTAGGACTCACAGTAGTCAACACTTTGGTCTACGTGAGGTGGAGCATTTTTAGCCATTGCTAACTATAATTCAGGGGTTTCTCGTGGCGTAGTGGGTTGGTTGGTGCATCGACTCCTACGCAGAGACTGTCAGGCTCAATCCCTGAATTTACCAACTTTCATTATTCACGGCTCCATCTCTGTCGAGTCACGGACAATGCTCGATGAGTATTCCTGTTATAAAAGGTTTTCTAACTTCACCGTTCTTAGTCGGCAATGAACGTCCCATCCACACGCGAAGTAACAATAGCACGTACGGTAGTGGTTGCGGTAGAAGCTAGGCCTAGTGACAAGCGATTTAAAAATTTATTTGAACGGAAAATTGTTTTTACGATTGAGATTATAACTAGACTCACAAACGAAAGGTTAGGATGTTGGCTCAACAATAAGAGCTCAACTGATGTACTTTGTTTAATTAAATGCTTATTATTATTGTCGGATTATTGTTTATTTTGTATGTCCTACAATGTATGTCCTAATGCATGTCGTTGGAAAGTTCTGCTCGTTTGGTGTGAGTAAGCGTTTCAAGCTTCAGTAGATGTTTTGCAGTAGCGATATGCATGGACGGCAATTCGCCGTCCGGGAAGTGTGTTGAGGTGGTGCCCTTTCTAGCGAGTTCGTCCGCTTCGCAATTCTCTGGCATATCACTGTGTCCCGGCACCCACACAAGTTGGATGCTGAAATACTTGACCATCTCGTTAAGAGATAGGTGGTAATTAAGGGACGTCTTGGAGTTAAATGTGACTGCACTCACATTTGATCGCTGGCTGGCTGTCTGAACAGATGACAATATCTATACCAAATATTACAATATTTTTTAGCCATGACAGAGCTTCCTCCAACGCTATAGTCTGTGCCTGAGAGACGGTACAGTGAGAAGGTAATTGGAATCAGTTCAAAATTCAGATTCAGAATTCAGATCCTTAGAGTAAACTCCCACACAGATTCCTTCCCAAGAGTCATGAAAATTTGTAGAGGCAACATGGCATTTTTCTGTCACCTCACATCAAAATATTTATTCTTGAATTCGAGTGAGGTGACAAAAAACTAATCAAATTCTCTTCCCAAAAAAATTCATCAACGTATGTTGTAGATTTGTGTCTTCAAGGCCGAAGAAATTGCGGGAATTATTCAACGTCTTGGAATGTCACAAACGGTGATGATACTTCTCACAATCATCATGATTGATGCTACTTTCCTAGTACGTGGAAAAATAAGGATGTCAGTGGCGCTTGCTTCCTGGATGTAGAAAAGGCCTTCGACAGTATGTCTGGTTGAGGGACTCATCTGCAAGCTCTTGTGTCTTCAAGTGGGATCAATATAAACTCGGTGGTTGCATTTGATAAATTGTTTGGATGTCTGTGGTTCAGGACACGGATATGTTGGTGTGCGTATGCGGTGAATTACATTTCAATGACAACCCAAGAAAAATGACAATGCAAACGTTTCGTTTTCGTAAAAAAAAGGATTTCTTGCTACGATTGCAATTATCCTCCATTAAAGAGACCAGGCACTCAAACTCTTGATTTATTGGTATTTTAACACTAAACGTGAACATATTTATCAACTTTTATTTCTATCAATAACAACATTTGAGTTAAAACTTACAAATCTATCCTATGTCGAGTCACCCACAAAAATGCAAACGACCGGATCTCTTTCATTCTATCTCACTTTCTCATGAAATGTGACTAAGGGAATACACATAATCGTCGTGCAAGTGACAAATGTCACATAAAGTGAAAAGTGACACAAATTGTTGGGTGACACGACTAAGAGAATACGGGGTAATGTAAAAAACAATGACTAGCTTTCTACAAATGTGAGATCTCAATACACCTCATCTCAAAACTATATTGAAAGATTTTGTTAGTCGCGGCCATAAAGCAAAGTGGTCACTTCGAGACAGCTGCCGTAAAGGCCCTCTTAGCAAACACAACATTGATCGATAATAAAATCGATTTTTATTTAAGTATCGCCCGCATAAATGTGCTGATTCTCTATTCAAATGAGAGCAGACTATTAGTCATGTTCCATTTCTGTCACTTCCCTTTCACCCTTCTTATATTGTGTGATATGTATTTTTGTATCTTTCATATTCGGATTATGAATTGATATTCGTTATGTATGTATTTTTGAGACGTTTACCCCTTTAATTTATTTGACTCCCACAAGTTATTGTGGTGAAGACATTTTTGTTTATGAAATACACATTTGTCATGTTTCCTCACATCGGACGCGAACTTCAAGATCACTTAAATGAATTTAAAAAATGTCTCTTATGCAGTTGTGCAAACATTTCTGTAGATTATACACAGAAAGCGATTAAGATTTATTACAGAAGCGAATATTTCTTTGATGCTATTTTGGATAAGTGGACGAAGCACTTTTCATCTGTTTAACAAAAGTTGTAAAAGCATTCGTCACCTGTTAGTCATAGAAAGTGTATTCAGATGCAGTTAACAAGAGTGTTTTGAGTTTGTTTGTGCTGTCGTTAAACATCCACTGTAAGAACGAAATTAGTATTGATTCTGAGTTCATCCATGGATCGACACTTAAGCTCGCACTGTGGAAACGGGTATTCGTTTTTTGCATGAACGTTTGGAAGGGATCCGAATGTAGTGGAAAGTATAAAAATATTTCTTACATAAGTTTACATAAACAAAAAGCAATCAAAGCGATCTGCCAAACAATGGATCAGCAAATAGTACATCTGAATCGATTTATGCATACTCCCAGTAAATGAATGTGAAAGTAAGTTGAATCATGCATGCAAAGTGTGTGTTTCCTTCTGTTACATATTGTTGTGCAAGTGAGGAGACCCCGAGAAATAATACATGTATGTATTTTAAAATTAGGATTTGTCATAAGAGGACAGACAGCGACATGCAATCAATTAAATATTCAAAATTGCAGCAGACCAGTAAAAAGTTAAACAGTCAATATTGCAATAAACTAAAAACGTGATTGCGCGATTAAAACAACAGCTGTCATTCTCAGAATAGACGTGACACATAAATAGGGAGACGTTTCTTTGGGTGTCACCCGTGCGGCTGTTCTCTGCAATGAAAGGTGAACGGTTTGCGTTTTTCCATTTTTGTCCGGTATCCAAATTGTCAATCAATCCATCCGATTATCATACGATCACCAGGATGTATGATAATAATACTCTAACGTGCCTGGAATGTGTATATGTATATAGTACCAGTGCATGGAATTTGTAGAGTGCTTGCAAAGTGAATTATTGATTAAACGATTGCAAAGTCCTGGGAAAATCCAAAGCTAACTTGTAGGTAGATATTATTAAAAAAATGAATTATTTGCATACCCATCTTAAGAGCAGAGACAAGTTGAAAAACGTTACTTTACTGTACTGAGTTTTATCTGTACAATTATATTATGGTACGTGAAAATCGGTTGCATTTTATCATAATCTGTGCCTCGCATCTACAGCAACCATTAGTGTCGTGCTTTTTATGGTTCTCTCACGAGTGAAAAGTACTTACAGTCTTATGCTGACGCTGATCGGCAAAAATTTAACAGTCTGTTTGTACTGTCGATGACTGGTGGAATAGTGGGTTCCCTGCATCATCCTACCTCGATATGCATTCAAATGCATTGCATCTAAGGCTGGACGTAAGCTTATCCTTGCGAGCTAAGCTGTGAATAAATAGCTCTTGCCATCAATCGATCTTGATGAATAGCATCTGGAGCCCGAATCTCACACATCTTGGTATCACCGACCGCCCAGAAATATTGTTCATAGTTCAATTAATTCTCAATAGTAATAGTTTGTCGATTTCTGAAACATTGAGGCTTGATAGCTTTCTGTTTGTTCTCTGTTTCAAGATCAAAAGTGTAGTATTATGGAGATGCACAACTTCACAGCTGATTGACCCCTAGTCCATCGACGAATTTCAGAGTCTTTTTGAAAGTTATTCATGAATTTTTGGCAGTCGTTCACGAAATAACGTAAATGACGTTCTCTGATCTCTCAATTTCGCTTTAGAAAACGACATAAGATATGG
The DNA here is from genome assembly GCA_905231855.2 of Eristalis tenax. Classification (NCBI taxonomy): domain Eukaryota; kingdom Metazoa; phylum Arthropoda; class Insecta; order Diptera; family Syrphidae; genus Eristalis; species Eristalis tenax. The sequence continues at coordinate 97,237,994 of HG993125.1, forward strand.
TTGTCAAAAATGCTATGAGGCAAGAGGGGTAAAAGTTGGGCATATCTATCATACTTCATTTCTGGTCAAGATATATGAAAATACGTTTTTACGCTGCTTGTTGATCATCGCCTACTGCTTTGGAGGAACAACACATCATCATAGAAGCATTATCTGCACATCTATCATACAAAATGTATAAACCATCGCATTATAAACCATTGCATTTTTTTAGAAGGAACAGCCCTTGGAAACTTGCTCAGCGAAGAGGGTATGGGTTTATTTAACTTCAAAAGATTGCAGTTTCCAATAAGTCTTGCATTTGCTATGTCAATAAATAAGGCACAAGGCATTGTGTAAATATGAATTGACTTTAAATATCCATTCTTCTCCTACTAAAGTTCACGTGTAGTTAACTACTCCAAACAAGAAAATGTAGTTTACGAAAGGGCCCTGCGACATTTTGAGTAAAAACATAGCATTAAATAAAATAGATAGAAGATATAAAATAAAAACCGACAGTAAAACGAGTGTTTTTCATTTTTATGTTAATGCGATCAGCCTAGCGAAGAAGGCACAGCGTCCGCTAGTAGCTAATAAATGCCATAAACTGCCTGCGCCAGTTCGCTTACTGAAGAGTACTGAAACTGGAAAATAACTATCGGCAAACGTTCGTCCTTAGATTAGCGTTCATCTAAGGCCGTTAACAGTTTTCCCACCCAGTGAATATTTAAAATATTGGCTATTTCTCGTATTGTGCTATACCCAAAGGACTAAATAGTTGCTTCAATAGTAAATACAGAATTTCTAATAGTTAACTGACAGCAATGCAGGCAGTGATGTATGGAAATAATTCTGGATGGATGATGAAGATAAGATGTGTACCGTCCTCCTTGTCGGACAGTTTTCACACCATGATCCACTCCAGCTAAGTGAGCAGATCAAACTAGCTCTCTGGACGTTGAACAAAATCGTGTCTTCCTTTACATTTATTAATCCCAACGAGTCGACATGTGCAATGTCAAACTAATTGCTTGAGTTTGTGACAAACTCTTGTTGCTGCTGCCCAAATAAATCCCTTGATTTGTGTACTTTTTCCTGCAAATTTCTCTAATGTTGATAGATATAAGGTAAGAAGTGTCTTAGCAAAGTTGGGTACAAATTTAGTTGTCGTTTGAAATTGGATAACAATTATTTTTTCATGGCACCATTGGATGGAGGTATGCGTTCAATAAACGGACTCTTAATTTCTTGGGACACTTTATCCCACTACGAGATGGTCGTAAAAACTCTTGATGATTTCATTATTCCACTTCAAAGTCAAAATTGTTCAATTAAACGCGAGTCCAAACAAAACACTACGAATTCGTTTCACAAATAAATAATGTAAGACGGAACCACAGTGTACAGTGTTCATTGAGCCTACACCACTAAACACGAATCAACATAAACATGCAACATAATTTCTTATTAGAAGAAAGTCGGCCCGGCAATCTGAATATAATTAATAAATTCATGTGTATTGAATCACAGGCTTTCTTCGTTAAGTCCCACATAGAAATCCTTATAATCAAATCCATTCATAACAACGGGCAATTTATGGGGTCATCACAGTAGATAAAACTTCGAAAAATGTTTCGTTCTAAAGAATCATACAACAAAGTGTTCACCCCGCCGCCGTAGTAACTATGTGTGTGATTACGTGAAGATACTTCCGCCGAGAGACACAAGAGAAAAAGTTAATATTTGGGTAGGTCGTTTGGTCAGATTTAATACTAGGATGGAATGTCTACTAGCAGGAGGAACAACAACAGAGCGAGCAACGTGGGGTTGCTCATTCTTCAAGGAAATACTTTGTTGTTCATAAGAAGATTATGTTTTGACACAAGACTGGATGTATTATGCAGGCAGACGAAACAAAGGACTGACTTGTTTTGTGTTTGTTACCTCTTTCGGAATGTCAAGCTGGGAAACCGACAGCTATTTGGATACGACAACAGTGGAAGATGTGGCAAACAAGGTAGACAACAATAGGTCTTTTTTTACGGAAGGAACGCCTTCCTCAACAACTTTCAAGTGAGCCACGTCATCTCAGTCGCATGTGACTATGGGACCATCAATAGCTTTGCTTTAATGAAAAATTACAATTCTTATCTTTATTTATCACTCAATCTCAATGTGATTCGTGGTAAATTTACAAAAGTTAGCTTCGTATTTTCGTCTGCAATCCTCAAAAGATACTCACTCCATGGCTCTGATTTGTATCATCACACAGATACTATTGATGTTTGCGCGGATGCACCAGAAAAGATACCAGTTTTCCCCCTTTCTCCAGCTAATGCATTCGACAAAGGTGCAAACCTACCCTGAAGGACCCTTCAATCCACTTAAGGGAAACAGTTTTATCAGAATGTGCTAATTTGTTAAATTTGTTACGGACCATAAATTTAATTAGAGTCATTTCCCCTTGAATCCTTTCAGAATTTAACTCGAGTGGAAAACTAAAATGCTCTTCCTAATTTGTACCTCTTGCAGACTAATTGCTCTGAGCAAACATTAAGCTGAGAGGATGACTATGTGAATACTGTAAAAGTATGATTCGATTTTCCTGCATTAAACACCGCACTGTTGGTGCCGTGAACTTTTTTTGAAAAAAAAAAAAAAAAAACAAAACAAAAAAAAAATTAACAGAATAAATAAAATGTTGACAAACTGAATTTTATTAAACTGATGCGTATTTGAATAAAGCATACTAGTGTCGCCCCCACTTTCAGGTGCCATATGTACTAAAAAATTGGTCTCGCGCTGTAATCTCATTTTACTATTCATTATTATTTACATAAAGGAACACACATCTGCTACAGCAGCTTTAAATTCGTAACCAGGACTAGTTCATAATTCGAATGTGGTCCAGATATGTGTGCGCTCTTTCCCACGGACGTCACAGGGGCTAATGGAGTTCTAATTCGAGTGACAGTAGAAATAAACACCCAGGAGGGGATAGTGCAAATGGAGAAATAATCTCTTAGGTGCATTAAAGGCAACTGTCGCTTCCTGGTACCATAAATATTATTCGCCGACAACACTCATTCGCATCTTTTAACTTTGAGTGAAAATAAAATAATATAATGCGAATGCATGGATGTGTGTACATGATGCACTATGAATGTTACTAGAGCATGTGAAGAATTATAAAAGGATTGCATTTTGTGTTGGATGTTGATCCATCGCATATGCTCTTACGTGTTTCTTGAAGATGAATCGTGGAAAATGTAGAACACATTTCGTCGCCTCCGTGTTGTCATTTTTGAAAATATTCACCGCACGAAGTACGCAAAGTAAATATGCAAAATGAGACGAAGAGTAAATGTGCAGTGTGTGGTCTTCTGTTTGAGTTTTCAGAGATCATTGTCAGATTAAGGTGGTTTCTTTCTGGTGACAATCGGAAAACAAATGTGAGCCGGCAGTAGGATAAATTATGAAATACGTGAATAATTTTATACGAAGCACACTCATTCGGTGTGTAACGAGAAACGAATCTATCTTTATCACACTTAACATGATAAAACAAAACATGTGTGGAGCATAAGCATTATTGTCCAGTATGTATATATTAAAGATTAAGATCTCCATTCGTTTCCGTCTGTTGTGAAACGAAACTTCACGCATTTATGAATGAAACGAAGTCGCCTCACATCACACTGATGACGAAACGGTCTACAATGTGGGTTGTGTAATTTGTTCTTGATTTTCGATTGTCGCAGAGAAACTATTTACAGAATGAATGATTCTGTTTGATTTGACATTCATTCGTGCCGATGAATCAGAAAATTACAAAAATATATAAAAAAAAAACCTGTGAGCATTTCATATCAAAACCACTTCTAAAACATTAAACTCTACCGTTTCAATACTAGTTCAGGCGTGGTAAAATAAATACAGGTGTCAGAAACGGATTGAGACGCCTGCTGCGATTTAATCTGCCAGCCGATATATCGAGGTTAAGTCTTAAATTTTAAGATCCAAAGATGGTTAGACGTGTTATGGTCGACACATATCCACCCATATAAATGGTTAACGACATATTAAGTTCTTTTTAATGGCCGTGAACGTTGGTGATAAACTTCTCCTCTGAAAAAAGAGACTTATCAAAAGCTACGCCTACCTCGCATCTCACAAAGATGAGATCGTTAAAATCTGTTTGCGCCTACCACAAGAGACGCGGTCTCTGATACACCTTGCTCATCAGAAATTTTACTGGCACCGTTACGCCTACTATATCCATCAAGAAGCTAGATGTGTCATTCAGTAAAAACGTAAAAATGCTTAAAGTTCTGCTGACGTATTTCGACATACGACTACATCATGTGTATGGCCCAGACATTTGTTGTGACTCATATGGATGGGTTGTGGCCATGGACAACTTATGTGATTTGAGAGGGGGAGGGTATATTTTCCATGACATAGTAGATACACTTTTATTCATAATGGAGTATTTGTGGAGTTTTAAAAAGTTTAGATTTATTGACAAATGACTTTAATCACAACAAAAAAATAAAAATTAAGAGACAAGAAGGATGGATGAGGACTTCAGATAGGGAATAGAAGTGGAGCTGAATAGTAAATTTAAAGCGTTTAGTAATGAGAATAGTTCTAAAACTTAACGGTAGCGAGTTCCGTAGTTTAATGCCGTAAATGTAAAATTTAATGTAAATGAATTAGTAGAACGATGTCGTCGTAGTATTAGATATTGTTCACTATAATATTGTCCAAAGCGACAAAAAGTTGCTACCGATGGTATTGGCCATAATCATGTGAAGTACCATGAAATCAAAACGGGACTAACCAACGACTTTATATGCAGGGGTTGGGGCGACGTTCTGCTTCTTACGGGACACTATCTCTGTCATCGAACAACGAACAACGTAGCAACACCAACATGACAAGCACGAAGTAGGATCGTAGAGATTATTATTTTTTTTTTCATAAGAGCTTATATTCCCCCAGGGGCATCACAACAGGTCCAATCGGACCTAAGTGACACGTGTACCCGCGCAACTAGCTTTGCACAACCGAAGTTCCACGCCAGAATCTTGTGAAATGTGATACGTGGTCATGCCTATGTTATGATATCCGAAGCCAACTTATGGATGTCTGACCGAATCATTGAATAGTACTGAAGCTGCCGTTGAGATAAAAACTCAATCTTAGGTACTGTAGACGAATTCAAGGTAACGAAAGTATCATAACGAGTGCTGCAAAAAGTTTTCATCTGATGTCAATAGGCATTGCTTGCGAAGACATTAATTGATACGTCTTATCACACCAATCGGCCATGTACTAACAAATTTACTATCTATAACAAAATCAAGACTAGCGACAGTCTCAACAATATCAAGTTTATCTCCGGTGATTACTTCATTGGACAATGATTTATAAGATACAGTTTAATTTAAAATTAAAATAATCTGTGACAGTTCAGTTCAATTCAGGTTCAGTTGCAACTTGCAAACGGTTTACAGAAGTGGAGACCAAATGTCAATATTAGCGAGATCATATTCCGTATCATTATGTGACTTGGATGAGTATAATTGAACATCACCAGCATCGACGGTAAGTCAGTAATAAGCAAACATAACAGTATTGTTCCTAGTCCCTTGTAGAATGCCCTGCTTAACCGCTGTAAAAATGACCCGGAAATTGTTATGCAACGACGAAGGAAATGAGCTCATTTAAGCTCGTCAACATAATGTATGACCTAAGGTGTAAGCACTGATCTAGACCAATTCTCGGGTGTCTCATTTAAATGATTAGCATACAAGAAAGCACTTTGGTTGTGGTGTGTAGAGGACGTGTGTGTGTGACGCCAGGAGCTCAAGAAGCCATCAGAGAGAAGAAGAAGACCTACCATGACTGGATTTTTTTGGGGGACTATGCTTCTCGTGACCGATACATTGAGGCGCGAAGAACTTGCAAATTGGCTGTGCGACTAACTAAAGATCAGTCTTGGAAGGAGTTCGGCGAGATGTTGGAAAGCGACCATATTTATGCGAAAAAGGTGTTCTGGCAAACCATTCGTCGACTCAAAGGAGGGAAATTCAACATCATCGAAGGAATCAAATCAAAAGATGGTGTTTTGCTTTCCAATGAGGTGGACATCTTACGCAGATGGAGCGAGCACTTTCCGGGGCGATAGACCCGTGGTCTTGAGTGGGGCAGAGAATAGTCCACCGGTGGAGGATGTCTTTTTGGCGATTGAATCGCTAAACGTTGGCAAATTTGCCGGTGTGGATAAAATCCGGCCAGACATGTTTAAGACAATGGGTGAAGAAGGAGTTTTATGGATCTCTCGTGTCATTAAAGCGGCCTGGGAACGTGGTGAGACACGTGGCGATTGGCAAACTTGGGTGTTTGTCCAAATTTTCAAGAAGGGCCCATCTACAGTTGTTTTGTGGATTTGGAAAAGGCACGAGACGAGGAATGTTTCACACTGGGTAAGTCATCTTCTATTTGCAGATGACTTGATGCCTTGATTTACAGTTGATATTTTGGCATAAGAAAACAGTATAATCTTGCAACATACAGGATAGACGGGAGCACTAAGTATAACTAATGATTTCGACTTTGATAATCTTTATATTTTCTCAAAAGTTTCTTCATCGTCATTTTTTTGAATTGTTGTCCATAATGGTTTTCAAGTGAGTTTATCAAATTGATCAGTGTGTCGACCTTTTTCACTTTGTTTGCTCATAAAACTAGGAACAAGTGTCTTCACAGTGTGCTCTCTTTTAATTGTCCACCCCCATTGGAATTCCTTCACGAGTTCCACTTAATGCTCCTAGGAAAACAAGCCTTTCCACGGACCTGAGAGAACCATAATGTCACATAAAAGGTTCTTCGACTTCAATGATCTCACTTCAGAATTCTCGATCGACATCCTTGATCTGGAATCTAATGTGTATATCCACGGGAGTAAATGGATTTTTAAAAGTCAATGAAATGCACATAGCCATTTTAAATTTGATATGGTGGCACTGAAAGGCATTTACCTATTGAAGTTAAGACATTTAGAGTTCACATACATTTTGTTAAATCTATTCGAGTGACGTCAACTTGTTATGACTCAAAATGTGTATATACTTGTTATATACTTTCTACGACAGCGTCCGACGGAGAGTTTGAGTCTGATCTGATGTGGCAGTTAATTTCCTAATTTGAACTTCAATACATCAATTGGTGTTTACCGGAGAGTGGAATGTGGGGTTAAATAAATAAACAAAGAATGCCTGACTAATGTTGTTATATATATTATTTGGAATTAGCCTCGAGTATGGTTTGAAATATTCGATTGTAAGTGCATTTTAAATTGTTGAATTGTTTGTGTGTTGCAATCGGATGACCCGCACTGCAATTAGTTTCAATTCAGACATTATGTAATAGCCGCTATGGGGTAGTAGGTATTGCAATCGCTCCTACGCTGTGAGGGTTTCAATTCCCGACTTGAAGAACACTCATAATTTGCGCCTCTTTCGACAATGCTCAGAGAGTAAACATCGACTTTTTATGCACGTTTGAAAAAGAAATTTTAATTAATTAAATTTAATTGCATTGTATACTTACAACTAGTCTGTCGACTTCTTCTTTCTATAACAATTTAGGTGTTAATGCAAGAAAAGTTCACATTTTTCGCGAATATCCCATTTCATCACCGAGCTCGGATCATTGACAGGTTATGTGTACATTTCTGAGAACTTGCATTAACAAAGTGCAGTATGTACAAGATCTCAAAAAGGCAAACTGGACTCTTTTGTTGAGTTAGCATCTAAACTACAAGGCATTCCAAAGAAATTACACAATATGAATCGTAATGATGATGTTGACTCCATTATTTCTAGCTTTACGGAAAGAATTTTAAGTGCTTCAGAATAAAATGTCCCTGAAATCCACATAAAACTTTCTTCGATTAAACTAACTTCCTTCATTTTGGAACTAATGAAAATAAGAAATGCCGCCCGAAGATATTGGGAAGGATGCCGACAACCTTATTTCAAATATCAAGTTTCACACTTGAATAAGTTAATTTCGAAAAAGAGAAACTCTAGGTGGAACACGAAATTACGCTCTCGAGAACATTACAACATTACCGTTCTGGAACATTACGAAAGTAAGCCCTTTCTTATAGATGAAAACAATACCTTTTGTACTGATGTTAACAAAGCAAGTGCACTTGCTTCTAACTTTGCAAAAAAAACACATGGTTTCAGATAATTAAGGAGACCACAATACCTACCAAAACTATTGGCAATAGTGGTAATAAAAATTTTTTAATTAACAATTCTAGTCAACCATCATCCAGTGAGTGCATTTCTGTTGAAGACATTGAATTCATAATCAATGAAGAAAAACTAAAAAAGTCTTCCTACGTCTGGTATTAGTTACTTAACATTCATTGTAAACGCTTGCCTTAAAGTAGAAAATTTCCCTATAGATAAACGGAAAATACATTACTTGGTCAACTTCAGTAAAGTACTTAGGAATGTATCTAGACACAAAACTAACTTTTGGTTCCCACATAACGCAAACTTTAAATAAAGTATCTATTGCAACCAGGATATTATATTCGTTCATTAACAGAAAATCGAAACCCTCAATTGAAAATAAAATTATTATCCATAAAAAAAAGTTCGTTTTGTAAGCTATATTGTTGTATGGATGCCAAGCATGCGGAAATTGTGCAATATGCCACATTTCCTAAAAATGCTCCTAAAAATGATGCTCAACTCACCGTGGCATCACTGGAGCCTGGACATTTACAAAAAAGCAAATGTTGAATTGATCTTCGAAAGAATTCGGAAACTTAACCATTGTTTTCTTGTTTGCTGTGTTTTTGCCGACAACCCTCTCATGAACAATTCAAAAATGAGTTCCTTAACTTCGTAGTTGCAAATCATTGTTACTTTTGTTTTTATTGCTCACTTGTATTAACTGCAAATGTTTGTATTTATTTTGTTATGTTATACATTTATTTATGTATATAATTATGTATTTATTAATTAATTTATTTATTTCAATTACATTCATATCGTTTACTTACACTTTTTCCAACTCAGGATGTAATATTTGTCTTTGATCTTTTTTTATTCTTTTTGTTTTCAAAATGTAGTTATCTTTAGTTTTAGTTATTGATGGGCTTCCTTTCTCACATTTCTCGTCATAACCCATTTTTAGGTGAAGGAAATCTGCCTTTCCGACAAATTACCCACACCCCTTTTATTAACTAGATTCCTTCTCGACTATCGCGTGTTGGTTAAGGTTCTAATAATATAATTTATACAAATTATATATATATTTGAGCGATCAAAGTTTGAGAAGCTTTTTCTAGACAGGAGTTATCTTTTAGCGTTCTCAGTGATTCGAAACATTCGGGGATCGAACCTGGCACCCTCTGCGTAGGAGTCGACGCACTAACCCACTACCTCACGGCGACCCACAGTTACTTTAGTTAATTTGTTTTTCATTATTGGCATGTACTTCGCTTTTCATCGCCTTCAGTCCCTTCTTCTAGTCTCACTTCCTCAGTGGTTCCGGCTTACCAACGATCATTTCCTGGTTGCAACCATACGTGTCTACGATGGGCTGTGTGCTAAACGGAAATATTCTTATTGATTTCCGCGGCTTCTTCATATTCCGTAGCATGGCATTAAAATATGCTCACTCTTCATTAATCTTGTTTGAAAATGGGTAATCATATGCCATAGTGACAACAATGGCAATTCTCTGTGGTGTGAATGGATCAAGTTTCCCAAAATACTTGTGAATGAATTAGTCTAGCCAAATGAACTGTGAATTTCATAATGAAATTTTGTGATGTGGGGTAGGTTAAGGAAACATCATGATACTGATTTATTTTGTTAAAAATTGTGGTCCCATGTTGTCAAGCCTTTGGTGCAGGCTTAGACACTTAGACAGCCGACGCAGTAGCCTGTGCCCTTTCCGCATGCCTTGCAAACTGCCAACTTATGCTCGTTGCAGAGTGTGATTTGGTGATTGCTGCTATCCACATTAACGGTGATGAACATCTCGTCTCCGTTGATTATCCGTGCAGTCAGCTGAATTACAGCGATTTTCGCTTGAGATATTCTGTTGGATTCGCTAATGACTTACTCTTTACCAGATTCGCAAATCGCTTTATCTTGTTCATGGCGGGTTCACCCTGATGTACAAAGAAAACTCTTCTTCGCCATGTACGGCATTGTGCTTTCTAAGGCATTTCCAGGGTATCTGACGGTGTGCATAACGTGCAGCTGCTTAGCTCCATTTAAATGGATTCGAGCAACACAAATGCATGACGCTGTGAAGTGAAGTAGTTAAGAAATATTTGAATTCGCAAAAAATTTCCTTTCCACTTGCATACAGTCTCAGTTTTTAAATTGCACATTTCTCATAGAAATTATGCATGATGGATGCAACATCAAGATGTAGGTATGCATTATTTTCTTCTCAACGCATTGGCCTAAAATTAGTCCCCAGTCCCTACTTCCTCCTAGCGAATACCAGCAGGAGTCAGCAACGACCACACAATTGGCATCAGCGCTGCTGATTATCCCAAAACTAGGTCATCAACATAGACCGCCTTTTCAGCATCACTTAGAAACATGTTGACCAACATCGTCAAACTTATAAATAATCTGCCAATTCTATGAACTCCGTGCATTCGATACAGATAGAGACTGGCTAATGCAAACTGCTGATATTTATGTCAGCGAGGCACTAGAAAATTAAAGCATCGTATCTATGCTACTAAAGTTTGTATGGATACGCCAGCAATAGGCACTGTGACAACACAAAAATAGTCCAAGGAAACGTAAAAAACAAAAAAAGACAAGAAAATCGACGAAAAATTGTTCCGATGAGGGTGCTTGCTTACATCAACAGAATAGATACTGTCGCAGCCACCACCGCGAGTCGAATCGAAGTACTCCTCTCAAGCAGTGTATACACCATGTACATCTACGTGCACATGTTTGGGTGTGTCTGTAAGAACCTAAGAATTTCAAAGAATTATCGGGAATCCGTGGGCATGTCCCTCTCGGTCGTTGTTTGTCGACTGTTGGTGAATGAAAGTGTATGCCAGCGAACAGATTCACACTATGACCGAGCTCAAGAAATCCGCCTACACGCCGCCCGTTCCGAAAATACACACACATCGGACCTACGACAACAGACGCTGATGACGAAGTGCTGCACTATCACCAGAAGAGTCGATGCACTTTGCGGACAACCCACACTACTGTCGCTGTCGAGATCAACATGAGGATGACTCGCAGTCATGTACACATTGGCATAAGCAAGTGTGCATGCACGAGGGGACTTCGTCAAAGAGATGAAAATGGGAGCATGATTCGGTCCTCACATTTATGATCATAAACAGACAGTTGTCCCTCGGGACACAGACGTCCATGTGTAGTCCTCGCCATGCTGAAACCATTCGATAAGGGCAATTATTGGAGCATCCGCGAATAATCTATTTTGGGATGCATGTTAATGGGTATGTTCCAGCTCTTGACCTTTCTTCAGTCGAGCTATTTTAGGGACTCCAATTTGGCCAACTCCTCGCATCCGCACCCGTGCCCTTAACACTTCGGGATGGACGACTTTGCTTTTCGTAATGGAAATTTGGAAATGAAATTGAAAAAAAAAGTGACACAGCCAGATGAGGATGCCACTAAAATAGATTCCACATGAATTGTGTACAGACACACACTGCCGAGCCGCCGTGGTGATTGTGGACGGCGACGGCGGACGGCAAACAAGTTTCGCAATTTCGCTTCGCGACTGAGGGAGTTGTTGTGAGCAACGGCAACGGCAGCGGCAGCGTTTTGCTGAAATTAATTGCCGGGCCATTTATATTGCAGCATCCTTCTGGTATCGCTTAGGCTATTATTTTCAGTGTTTCGGTAACAATACAGGCTGTGTATCGGTGGCTTCGCCGACTGTTGAGTGGGTGCTGGGTGATGGTTGTATGGGGAGAGGGCAAACTTGCTCTAACCAAGATTGGCATTCGGCCAGAAGCACTTCCTTGTGCGGTCTTTGGATTGGTGAGTGTTTGTCCAGCGGCAACAACCCTGGTTAGAAAGGCACCTCTCCCGTCCCTGGGGCACGGCTTTGCTTTTTTTAAATGTTTGAAAATACTTATTCCCCTCTATGATGATGTATGGGGTTCCGAAGGCGGTGGTTCATGCACGGATGAAAACGAAACGGGAGACAAAAATCTAAAAATGTTTTTTGATTTGTGCGGCTACCGGTGCGCAAATAGAGTCATTCCAATTTTTGCTGTGAGCATGGTCAACTCTTCGAGTACTTGCATACACGGTAACAGGAGCTGAGGTATGGGTTAGAGCGTAGAAGGCAGACAATGCTTGGAATATTTACTTAGTTCCCATTCTCGGAGTGAACATGGGCAACTACATATTTGCATGACACATTGGGTTGACTATTGTATTGCCAGAGCCCAACTGAACCGGTAACTGGTGATTGCATTGCTAATAGCCTTGTAGATCCGTGTCAAATCTTATATCACAAGTCTTAAGTTGATTAATAATAGGTGAGTGAGTAGTTAAGATCTACAAGACCACCCATCATCATCATCATAAATGCGTTCTAATTTGTTGCCTGCATTCGAGCACTTCGTATGACCAATGTGCACATATGCAGCACATGGATACTTCGATGCACGGCATGCACAGCCATGCTTGTGTGCTTGCGGCGGTTTTGAATGCAGAGAGACGACGATGAATGGTTTACGATCAGAGTGGAGTGGCATACGTTACATGCGGCATGCGGCATGCGGCACAGATTCGTAATTATAAAGCCAATTGATTTTCACTCTCATCGAACTGAAGTGAGATCATTACTATTAAGATCTACTCAGGATGTGGGCGCAATTTATTTATCATGCGGATTACCTCTGAGTGAGGAATCATTTCAGATGTTTTTCTTTTGCTAGCCTATGAATCCGCTTCGGGTTTCTTCTTTGACACAGACTGGTCATGGCTGTTGCTTGTCCTGAATACATGTACTTCATAATTATTTGTTCGTCGGAGCTATTGCATTGAAGCATGCACAAGTTATTGACATCTTCTTAGGAATAGTACTTTTCCTTGAGAAAACTCGCGCGGTGTTGTAGACTCCATTGTAAGGCTCTTCGTGTTTCTTCTTGTTATTAATTCATATTTTCACACAACGATGCATGTATGTCCGTATCGGGGTTTCAAAGTTTCGTGTGCGAATCACGTACATGACTGCTGTACTCAATTAATCCATTTGCGTGGGTTATGAAACTCCAGAGCCTAGTCAATGGAACATGACACTGGTACTTTTAAGAATAATTACTTGGCTACAATGTTGAAACAGCGGAATTGACGAATTCTCTACTATTACTCATGACAAGCCGTCAGACAAAATCTGTAAAATAGTAACCAGATGCAAACAGGGTTAGATCCAGCAATCGCATGATTGGGGGAAGATTTCAAAGCAAATTTAAACCAATCAAATTTGACACTAGGGAGGAGGTTTTTTCAAACTAACAGCGCTTAAGTCTTCTAGCTCTGAGAAGAAGTGTTTTCCTAAAAAATACCTTTATTTTCATTGTTGGGGCAGATGTTGGACAGATTCTATTTCTTGCTCGTTAGCCGGTATGCGATATGTTCAGCCGCATTGCATGTCTATGGCGCAGTGCCCGTTAAGGACTATTAGCGTACGTACATCACTGCAATTAAAGCCGATCAATGACGTTGATCTCTTCTATAGCTTCGGTCGTAGCCGTGGCTGCAGTATTAAGTGTGCACTGGCTCTATCCAGGGCCTCGTCTATTAGCTTTTTCTGTGTGGAGCTGAGTGCGCGTACGGTATTCCCAGCTCCGAGCTACTCTTCGCGAGACTGTCCGCGCTTCCATTATCCTAATCCATTTTCCTATTAAACCTAATTTGAGTTACGACTGTCCCTATGGATTAATTTGGAAAATATTATCAAATTGTATCTACATGGGGCACTCCAAGAGAATAACAAAACGGAACCAAAATCTTACGCGATTCATCGCTCCTTTATGTCAACAACTGTCAGGCAGGCCCCTGCAGCTAAAGTTTAATTATATTTACTCCTGGGTATTGAATTATGGACTTATAACCCACTCAAGTGAGTACACAGTGGACATATTTGGCGATTTGTAATTGGGGATTATAAAATAGTGTATTTTTCAAATATTTTCCACTTGGGTATTACGTAGGTCTAACGTAAAATCTACCTCCATTTGCTTTTTCTTAAAATTAGGAGATTGTTTTTCAGGCAGTTCTTAAGAAATCGTTGCCAACTCAGAGATGCTTTGTTTTCTAATGTGTACACGGAGTGGGATTCCTGATCCAATTACAGAGTGCCCCAATGAAGAGGTTCCCCTATAGCTTCAGAATTTGAACATTTACGTGAACTCGAACTGCGCCACGTACGTACATATCATCCAACCATCACCAATACCCATCACACTCCGGTAATTTCCCTTTTTTTACTTAAACTGTCAATAATCTAAGGAGTTAATGCTTTCAAAAATACTGTATGGCATGATCTATGGTCAATGTCACCATGTTCATGGTCACGACTGTTTATTTTGCATGCATAAATATGAACGGTCGTTTAAAACAGCCAGACTTTGTTGGAAAAGCTAAGCAGATGCTATCACTACAATTACAAGTACGCAAGTACTTATGTTAACTAGTACCTTACAGCACACAGTTGTGGCATATAATTATTTTAAGAACGATCGTGGTTCCTTTCGGGAAAGGCTTACACTTTTTAAGAGTTAGATGTAAATTTGATTTATGGTCTGTGTGAGTGACTACTTGAAAAATTGTGAATTTTCATACGAGAATCATGGCTTGAGCTGAATGCTGTTACTTGACTCTTAAGCATTGTTGGGAATTGGGACTTGACCATCTGAGACAAGGTACATGCATTCCTACTTAGATGTAGACGGTAATTATTTCAACTGATAAAATACAGTTCAGTTAACCGGACAAGGTGTAGCTTCACTTGCATAAACACATTTAAAACTCCAAAGGCGTTACAGTCATAATATTAAACCTGCTGCGCATGACATTATACAGCAAAATGCATCTTCCGTAAGTTTGCCAAAGGGTAATGAACGCGAAGACTTCACATCTGTGCGATTAATAACTCAGATTTGGAACACGGCAAATTAAAGTACGAGTATCGTGGGCCTCCTTGTATGGTGGGATAAAAAGAATTCGAAACAGTAATCAATTACAATATGTTGTATGCTGCTGTGCAGATCATTGATTTGAATGAGTGCGAAGTGCAGATAACAAATATCTTGATTAACTCAAGCTTATGATCTCTTTACTGTTATTCGTCCATAGAAAAATTGCAAGCATTCACATGTCTAACAATCGCCTTGCGGCCTATATAAATATTTGTAATTCTCTTTTACTTTTTTCATTTAAAAATCCCAAAAGCACAATGATCATATCAAGATTGTTCAGCCACGCTGTGCGAAAAATTAAAAAGCAACATTCTTCTGTTGGCTTACAGATTTTCAAAGGCGTCAGTCATCATTCTTATACTTATACATACCATGCAGGGTATGGTACATATGTGTGCAAGGAGTTAACAATATGAATGGAAGTATGAATGCAAAAGAAATATGATTTCCTCAGTTCCCAGCTTCCAGTCAATGATCTGAAAATTCAAAGAGTTCGTGCAAAATGTAAAATGATTGTGTCGCTGTTACAAATTATCCAATGGCCGCGGCTATTGGCTGTGGATGGGGCATCGTGTAAGGCTAAGTGACCTAAATTCTAAATTCGAAATAATCAATATAAAAATGTTTAAGTATATCTCGCCACCTTATTTTTTTCGAGTTACTGAGAATGCACGAAGAGTACAGATCAAGATGTCTTATATTCCATTTAAGCATAAGTCGTTGATACGGTTTGCATTTATGTTCGTCCGTGACATCGGTACCGATTGTTCTACTAAACAGTTGTGTTCATCCTACGAATGTCAAAATGAAGCCATATCTCCAAAACAAACCTATCCATAAAGATCTGGATTTTTTGAAGACATAACAAGAGATATCTTTCAAAGAAGAATTTTTCTTTATCTTGCAGGAACAGGTTTTTATTTGCATTTATTTTTTAAATCTACTTGATGATAGATAAACAAATGAATTAATAGGTTAAGTAGGCTTCACAAAGCTTAGGAGTCGGAAGCAATCATGATGGAACAATATCCAGCACAGCGCCATTAATACCTGGCTTAGAAGCTAGACGCAAGTCAATGTAGGGCAGTAGCTCCATCCATTATACACACATATCTACAAAACATTATTTTTAATTAAAACTAAAAAATAACTTATGTGATTAAACATTATGAACTCAGTGAAACAGCAATGTCCGAAACGGCTTGAAGATTTTCAAGCTCCACAAGATAAATGTTTAAAAACCACAGGGAGTATTTATTTTCAAACCAGACCATTAAAATGCATCGTAAAAATCAATAAGCGACGAAATACTCTTTGCATAAATTCAGAAAACAAAGCTAGTCTCAATGCCCACTAGTTTGGTGTGATTGCTACCAAACTGGTTAAGGTGGCGATGTGTCGAATAAATCTGCATGGTAGACGCAACACAAAAAGACTAGCCTAAATTGCAAGGTATAAGCTCATCAATAAAACTCAGTTTAAGTCCGTCGAATCAGAGCTATACGTCGTTCTTCAGTTTCGACTAAAAATCTCTTCTGCCGTCACCTGGCACGTCTGAAATCATCGAGTAAGTACACTTTGAGCTCCATACCTCCATGTCTCCGTGCTCCTATTGGTAAAGGTCTCATAACGTGTCCTCCTCCAATCAATCAACCAGCATTCTCTCTAATGATTATTAATTCAAAAAAATCAATTAAAGACTCTTCAAAGCCTGCGGCCAACTTGAATAGGAGTGAATTTTGATCCAATTTTCTGGATTAAAATTACTTAAGAGGAAATCCTTCATCTGAAACGTACCCTATCACTTACAGATCGTACACGACAAAGAACGGTGAACGGAACCGTCACACCTTAAAGAAATGTCACACAGTAATATCCCGTCACTTAACCCAACACAGGAGTGGTTCGTCCTAAGTAAACATAATTAAAGGCTTTGGGGTTACGAGTTTCGGAGGATGATGGATAATGGACGAGGTAAAAGGGGATGTCCAGAGATTGGGCGAATGAGTGAAAAATTACAAAATCCCAAGTGTGTAAATATTTGATGCCTAAGACGAAGAAACAATATTAAAAAATTTGCCACACAATCCACAAATCTGATACTGATACAAGGAATAGACGCTACTGTGCGAGTTTAGTAAACACAACATGTTTCGCTGTTAATCAACCCGTCGCGCAATGTTGAAACAAAATAAAAATTTCCCAAATAGCAGCAACATGTTGCAGAGCCGGCGCAGAAGGGCCTGCAGTCGCACATGTATCACTGGTGGCAGTGTGTTGACACAGTCAACAATTTCCCCAGTGGCACTGCTGCGCATTGAACCCTTTCACTGTGTGTGCGGAGTGGAATGCATTACCAACTGCACTGAGAGGAGTAGTACACAAGTATCTGGCGGCTGGTGGCTGATGGCTGGTTTGCTAGCATCATTTTTTGTTGCCCAGACAATTGCATCCAATCAGTTGTTATCTCAACGTCGAGTTGATCGGTTGTTGTGTGAGTGATTCTGTGTCTGTCGAATGTGTATTTTGATTTTGCATGTAGATTTTTCTGTTCTAGATGTGTTGTGTTTATGGAATTTCATTGGCGTTCGTGGATAGTTCATAGTGTTGGCCTGTCACCGTATTTTGGGTTTCGTAACAAACGTCCAAATTCGCACTGTTGAACAGTGTATGCACAGTGTTGTCTTTTGTGAAATGAATTTGCATCCTTTTGTTTCCGGGTCGGGTTACGATGCTATACGTGGGTGCTTGTGTAAGAATTTAACACATTTTTAAATAAATCATTTCAAAAAAAAAAAAAAAAGTCTTGCGAAACAAGGAATAAATACAGAGAAAATAATGATAATGAAATAGGGAGGTGGTATAAAACTGAACTCGTTGTGCATTTGTGTTTCCTAATGTGTGCTTCATATAAGCCCAAGAGAATACGAAATTAAAAATCAAAAAAAGCCAGAGAGAAAATAAAATCGTAATTTTGTACTCAACTGACTGCAAGACAACAAACAACAGCAAGAAAACCGCCATGCCGAGGCCCAAGGCTATTTTCCTGTTTGTTTCAGTGCTTGTGTGCTTCGGTATGTTGCCGGTCACTCTGGGTTATCTGGATGTTAGTGGAGGTGGTGGCAGAAGTGGGGAGGAATCATCGTCCTCGACTTCAATAGAAAATGATTTTCCTCACTCGATACGGCATCAGGAGCACTATAATCACCGGACCGAGCACGTTGTGAGAGATTTCAAAAAGAAAACACAAAATACCCCCCCGTCTAGCTCTGCAAAGAATAACTCGCTGTCGGCTCATCAAGTCTACTTGAGGCATCATCACAGCGGTTTCATCCCTACGCTCGCACCAACGCCTTCCTCCAAATCGGGACATCATTTGCGCCATCACAACCGTCGCCATGAGTCACGGGAAAGTCGTTTATTTCCACCGGTGGGTCAACAGCACCATCAAGCTCCGGTGTCATTAGGAACAGCAACCACTATGCGGCCGGACAAACTTAATCTGTCAAGCGCTCTGCAGAGCCGTCTGTTTGATCGTGACAGTCTCTATCCTATGCCGACAGCAAGGACCACGACCGGTCCCAAATCAAGGCACAATTATGGAAGTCACATTCTGCCAGCAGCCTCCGGCTACGATCGAGCCTATTCCGATGACAATCGTTTTAACGGTCGGGATACATTGAAAACGGAACATCAACAAATGTACTCGACGAAAAACAATGCAGACATGCATTTGCTATCATCAGACTATTACAAAGACGAAGAGGACTATGCGTACGATGGCGGCGATGACGATGAGTACGAGGCGGACGAGGAAGCCGCTTCAGACGTGGAGAAGTGGAATAAAATCGAAATAAAGGATACGAGGGATAAGAGGGCACATCACCCATCTGCAAAGCATTGGGTAGACACCGACGTGAGTACAAAAGTAGATTTTAATGATTCTAGGTTCATTCATTATATGAAAGTCTGTTTTCCTTTGTGTGCATCTGCAGCCTCCGGCGTTAATAATTAGATTAGATCGGCCCACAGTCACAGATGGTGGGGGGGAGAGGGTCTCTGTGGTTTTACATATACATCACGAATTATGAATGGGTTTGGTAACACATCAATAAAAATGTAAAGCACTAAAGCTGTTTATAAGCGTAAGTTAACACAGGGGAGATTGTAAAATTTTACTGTGTTTGTCGCCGATCGATAAAGGAATCCACCTTTCGAGTTCTTACGCTTGTCTTCGGAAGGTATTCGGAAGGTTTGGTGCGGCTCTTACATCCGCCCACATGTGTCTTGATCGGCTTTTCTTAAATCTTCAAGAATGCCGCGCAATATTTGTCGTGTATGGGACAAACAATTCACATCCCATTCGTCTGCCTGTCTCGCTGCTGGCATCAGCCAGTCGTGGAAGACAGTTGCTAGTTCAATGGGATCCTGTTTTTTCGAATCGTTTCATTTTTTTTCGTTTTTGTTCAAATGAATTTTAGCATTCGTGGAATTGCATAATTTTGTGTATGTTTCACGGCATGGACTAAAAAAACCAATGCCAACTTTTCAGGTCTTACTTCATTTGGTTTTACTTCATTAGCGGCATACTGCAGCAATAAGATATGCATGTACAGTAAACGTGCGTCTTAGTCATTTTTGCCTGATATTCTGTTTGCTGGCTTTAATCTCTAAAGGGGACACTTCTTGACACAGTTTATGCATCAAGTCATTTTGTATGCCTCTTACGATTCATGATTTATAGGATACGTTTCAAGTGATACAAGGCCACACACGCGTCGGTCCGACCGGCCATAGTGCGCACCTCATGGGAGTAATGTCATTACATTCGTTTCTTTAAAATGAAAAAAAAAAAAAATATTATGGCAGAGGTTGTCACTGTAGACATAAGCCACCAGTACATACCACAGCGGAAAGGTGACATTTGAAAACTGAGTTCCTTAGGTTGACGACACGTATCGTGTGTGTGTACCTCATTCCATAGCCGCATTGATAGCGGTAATAAACTCGTGCAAGACATCTGCACCTCACGATGGATGAATGCATGAAATTAGGAACAATTTTACGCGTGAACTACTTTGCACTATTGGTTATATGCTTGGCTTCGCTTTTGGATTTATTTGTTCACGTGCCGGTTCGTTAGTTGCCGAAGAATGTACGAATTCATTTGACTGTGGCAATTAAAATGAATGCAACCCTAAATTTGACCCACTTTTCCAACCACGGCTCATGGTCTTCAACACGTTTTGATTTTTTTGTTTTAAATGTTCAATTCCGTTTCGAACCAATTGCATACAAATTCTATCCGCACTGAATTATTGTTCAGGTCAACAATAAAACAAAAATGTCATAAAAATTCGTAAATCGAAACAAGAGACATTCTTGAGACCTCCAATCTGTCCTGACTTCCGGGAGGCTGAGACTAGGTCTAATTTATTTCAAACTACTTAGGCAGCACGTCGTTAAAAAAAGCTATCGTCTTATGCAATGTTATCAAAGGGCTGCAGCATAAAACGATTATAAACAAAGACGGAGTCGACTTTGATTAATTGCCGTTTTGGTAAAGGTCATCAACAGGAAAGAAGCACTAATGGAAAATTCATTTGATTTTTAGTGACATTTAAGCCAAGATCGTGCATTTGCCATGAAAATTTATATACGTAGTTGTGTAGTCATGAGACACATGGGCGTAATGGCTGGCTATAATATTTGAATTAGTTAACTATTCGAAGACAAAGCGTTTTCGTTGGAATCGGAATATGAGTTTAAGTTTAAGCACTCTTATTGCCGAACCTTAAACTGTTGCCCTTTGTCAGGTTTTGTTTTTCTTGGCAGTAAAATATATTTTTGTGTTTAATTTACAATATTTTGATTTTTTAGAGGTTTCCACAACTGCTCCACGCTGTGGATCCCTCTACACGATGGCTAAATTTTGCATATTAATATGTCGTCTGATAATGTGAACCGATTGTGGGACTGTCCGCCAACAATATGTTGTTGACTAAGCTCAACCTGCTGCAGCGATCTCAGTAGTGCGGAATTCCTAGAATGGACATCAGTGGTCTGTCTTTGCTCTCAGGAAACTCTAGTGTATCTAGTGAATTATTCTACTAAAATATATCATGATACATATCATCCGAGATATTGAAGATTGTCGAATCATTGTATCGATGAGGCGTTTAATTATGACTCAAACCAGTACGCACTGCTCAAAACACTTCCACGACATGCGATAGGCAGGTTTATCTTATTCCCTCTTATTCTCTTAGTGGTGCCACGTTGTACCGTCTTCTTCACTTTATGTGACTAAATGAATACAAATTTGTCACAGTGACATATGACACGACTCAGGGATTTTAATTATTTATTATTATTTATTTATAGTAATTATTACTACTATATAGTAATTATTTATTTATTTTATAATTTTATGCTGAGTAGTAGCTAGGCATACAGCTTTGAAAACTCAATCGAAGTGTGCGCATTCTCAGAATCTGAACAAAACTGCATATTTTGATATTTATTATTTTTTAATGCTTTCATCGAAATCAACCTTCTACAGCTGCTTATGGTTTTGAAAACTCGCATGACGATGTCAGTGTCGACTTATGACTATTAAATATAATGATCAATATGTTTTTGATCGAGAGATCTCGTCAAAGTATATTTATGAATTCGTACAATATGTATGTACATAGAACAGAGTCAAAATAAGTATGCATTCTAATACTTTGTCCGGACTATAGAAATGAAATTTTGAAAGTTTCTGAAATATAGAGGCGTCCGGACTACTGAAGTGTCCGGACTACCGAAACTGTAATGTACGCTCCTAATCTTTTCCGAAATGAAACTTTTAAGAAAGCAGTGACAAATTCAATCGCGTCTTTATTTCGAGCTTATGGGGATGTATTTCTTCACGGTATTCGAATACAAAGTGGAGCTGGCTAGGATGAGGGCTGTGAGTAAATTGAAGTCTGAATGACCATTTAAAATTATTACAATATTAGCTATCTCGCGCAACAATATGACACAATATATTGAACGTTTTTTCCAATTTCTGCCGTCATTTGGATGTCCCGGACGCAATGTGTTCGCAGGATCGCAGCGGAATTGTGAAAATCATTCGTGCGAGGCAGCACAGTCTCAGCATGTCTTCAGACTCTTGGTTTCACTGCTTTAAATGTAGGAGTTGCTTTCTTAGCAGGTCTACGACAAATGGAGTGTCCGAGCCTGTAAACATTGCTGTCTTCACATCTTGGCATAAGGTCTCTGTCCATAAGGTGTTTATAAAAAATATTCTTGTATATATTATATTTTTTACCTATTGCTTGTAAATTTAATTTAACTACAAGCAAGCATTTTGTATTTCTTAATTCGCAATGAACATTTGACTAATACGTATCGTAATACTTCATTAACATGAAGCTCGACATACATACTGCGATACTTACTAACTGAGGTTTTTTAGCTTTTCCTTCGAATATAGCCTTTTCCATATAACTTGAATTTGCAACATAGTCTTGTCACTAGTAATGTAGATGGCTACCATTTCTATATAAGTTGTCAATTGTATTTATGGACTTTTATATTGTACATACAACTACTACTACTACTACTTTATTGAAACAAGAAGAAGTAGCATGTTTTCCATTTTGACAAGTCTCACAAACCGAATTTCGTTCAACTTTTACAGTGGTAAAAGTCTGGACATTTGTCTATTCTCAAGAAGAAACATCAAGATCATTTCATAAATTAAAGTGGGACAGGCAAACGTATATGTCTACCGAAATTGTCCGACCCGTAAAAAAGAGTGGTTGTGACATGCAAAAGGACAGGTCCCCCGAAATTGTCCGACACGTAAAAAAGATGGGGTTTCTCAGCTGTTGTGCACAACTTTTACTAATTTTTTAGTGTATTTGAGTTTGGTCGTCATTCCAAACGTGTCTTCTTTGAATGCCATTTATTGTGTATTTCGATAAAATCCAGATAAAATCATCATCCATTGATGTTTAGAATAAATGTAGAAGACTTGTTATTTCTTGAATATCTTATATCAATTTAATTGAAAGTTAAATGAAGAAAATTTCCCAATATACGTTTAGTTCGGCAAAAAAGTTTTCATTTACACTTCGTTAAAAAAGCAGCAAATTGTATATTTTGGTTATAAATTCAGGCACATTTATAGATTTTTCTTAAATTTAGATAATTAATTAGAAAACAATACATTATTATGATTTAATGTGATAACGACTAATTTGCTGTTATTTTTACTAAGTGTAAACTCTTTTTTGACAAACATTAACTCATTTACAATTTCATGTGGTTTGCCTTCTCGTGTTATGTATTTCCAAAATCCTTTTCCCGAAGAAGTCGGGATATATCTAAATAAATAATAAATAATAGTAATATAAATATAAATAAATAATTTCATATCACTCACTCAGAAAACCCTATATTGCTGTCATTTGAATACTCTTGATTATGTAAATACACCAACTTTAAAATATTTAAAAGAAATGCAAAATTATCCATTACTCAAGAACATAATTTCCAGAAAATGGCAACATCTTTTGAGTTGCTATAAAACATGCCATAAAAACACACTTTAACGGTCTATAGCCAATAGAAGAGCTGGACAAAATCTGAAACACCGGTGTAATGAATCAGAGCTAACTGTTGTATTATGAAGTATGTATATGGGTGCAATAACTATAAGGTGAACATTTGTTTGCCTTTTGTTCAAATTAGAGACTTCGTAAAAATTAGAATACGTTGGCGAGAAGGTTCAACCTATTATCTGTCATTCCCCTTATGCATACTTTCAATTAAACAAATGATAAACACACTCGGCGCCCCCTTTTAGGTGATATTCAAACACAGGGCCTAGCGGGGTTTCGGAGACAATCCCCTACCAGTTGGTTAAATATTTAATTCCTCTTCATTTTCATGCGACACTTTGTTTGTAGCGCCAGAAAAGAAAAGAATTCCGAATCTCTTTTGTCATTACAGAGCAATTAACGCATTACGCTTTTATAGCTTGTTTCTGATTTGTGTATGCCATCCCACAGACTATATATTTTTTTAATTTATTTATCAAGATAACATTTTTTGGTTGCGGGATGCCCATGAATATTACAGTGTCTTTCTCAAGCTTGAAGATAAATATGTATCTTATAGTGAAATCATCCGTTATGCAATAGTTTAATCAGCCCACACGTATGGTGCTTGGCAGTTGAACGCAAATGCACCGATGTTAACATGTGTAACTACATTCGTTAACAATTTTGATTCCGATAGCGTCATCTAACGATCTTATGGGAGCTGATGAAACGTGAATTTTTAAATGTTACTTGCTGGCGTGGGTTTTGACTTTTAAGATCCAGTCATTTGTGGGGCGGCGCACATTGATGTAGAATTTTTTTAGATGAGTTAATGGACATACAACAAAATGGCTTTGTGTCGTCAGTTGGGCTCAATGTTAGTCTACAGACGTCAATGTTAGGTTGTTCTATAGCAACTAGAAAGCCAAACGTGGCCAATTCGGCTCGAAGGGCCAATTCTATCGATCTGGGTCGAAGTAGCAAAATAGTCAATTCGGCGGTCTCGAAGGACCACAGTGTCGATCAAATTCGGAGGACCGAGATGCCAATCCAACAAAAGGACCAGCTACAATCACACATAATGACTGAAGCGCCGTCCAATATATAATATGAACATGTGTTCTCATGCAATTCTTAGAATTCCATTACAGGTCAATGTGCTTTTAAAACCTCGTCATGTGCATGCTGCTGGTGAATAATATGAATAATTTTTCGTTCAAATGCAAAGAATCCATTGTCCTGAACGATATCTCTTACAGAAATGTGCACCGAGCAAAATTCATAATCACTTTCATCACTTAATGCGGGAATTAACTTCGAATATTACTCATGTTTTCAGTCAACAATGACCGCATCGTAAGAACAGTGAATCTGTGAAACTGGAACTCAATACGGTATGAGGGAATACTCAAATATGTGTGCGTGAGTGTATATGTATGACTTTGATAACACAGGCGGCGTGTTTACATTTGATTTCTTCCCGCATGTCATAATTCCGATTGCCGACCCACTAAACTGTCAGCTGAATTAATTACAATCCTCACGAGTATATCAACACGATTACTCGAACTACCAAGTATATGTCGTATTGGGCTGCTGCGGCGTCATGCGTCGTGATGGAGAAATTTAATTTAAGCTGATTACACACTACACACCACACTGCTTGTCCCTAATGTGAAAATAATGTGTTTCTTGTTCTATGTTTTTATTTTTCTATTTTATACTAGTGCTAATTTATGCAATTTCAAAATGTAAAGTGACGACGAACATTTGAAGATGTGAGAAGTTAATTGGATTCAAGTTCCGAGAGTCAGGGACTCTGGGCTGCAATTATCTGAATCTGTCGATGAAAAGAGTTCTCAAATAACTCAGTTGTACACGAGTGTGCAACATGCTTACCCGCATTCTAGCTGCCGATTGTGGATTAATTACTAATTTGGGTCAAACTGGAACCGTGAAGATGGGAGTTAAACTTTCGTAAAAAAAAAAACGTTTTCCGTGCGTGATAACTGAAATAAAAAAAAAGAAATAAACACAATTTGGCGGGTAGATTCGATTGGGTAAGCACCCCTTTACTTTAGACTGTTTAAAAGGGAATTCGAACACTTTATGAACTGGAAGAAAAATAATCAATTGAGGCGCATGCAACGAGGAGTTGCATCTTTTTTTTTTGACTTCAATTTGAAATTGACACAATTTTGAGAAAATGAGAATCGTATGGATTTCTTCCACGTCTAAAATATGGACGGACATTCACAATGGCCAACTTACATAAAACCGAACTAATCAAAATCGAAACGAAAGAAAAACATATTTTCATTTGCCCAAACGAACACCAGTGGAAAATGTCAAGTGTATGCTATTTTTACATATTCTGTAAGCGTTAAATCATGAAAATTGAACCCAAAGAGGACGTGAGAACAACTATCAATAAGGTGAAATCTGTCACCAGAAGTCTTGTGGCTGAACCAAGTCTGGACAACCAGTTGGAGTTCTCAATTCTCCGACCAAAAAAGTGAAGTGAGAGTATTTTATTGGAGTGAGTCCAATCCCACAGACTGCTTCCGCAGATGCCTGTGACGAATAACAAAAGTTGTATTTTATGGCCAAAGGGTCTATCCAATTAATGGCCAACACACCAACGGATCCATGGTGTCGATAAGACACATTACATGGGTCATACCAAAACATTATTCTCCCTTGCCTTCGCACGTTACTTTACATCTACATTTCCTTGGGTCTTGTGCGACAGTTCTATTTCTCAACTTAAGGTGTTAGCTATTTCGAATCGATTAATGGAAAACATCGGTTGTCTTTCGTTCTTTAGTTCTTGTCTGCGTGTGTTTTCGCATTTCTTTACTTTCTCTTGCTACTGACACAGAAGTTTTTCCTACACATATAGGTATGAAAATCATCCTATTTACAGTGACTGATGCAATTTTCGTTCTTGGAATTGGAACATACATATGGGGTTTCATCAGTCCATTAGATTTAATTGCCATTGGTCGATTATTGAGATCACTCTTAGATCATATCGAGTTCAATGTACAAAACGATAAAAATACAAAAGCAATTACTGACAATCGAAATTAAATTCAGGCTTTATGCGTTCAGTGATTAAGAAGTGAATAAAAATATCATAATATGGGTGGCACTGCAGTCTGTAGTGATGTGCGTGCTATTGATATCTCGCGAGTGGAAGGAGCCTACAGTTTTGTGCCGATACCGGACGTCCAGTTTTTCTAGACGGTTATACTCTTTGAGCATTATCAGTGACTCGAAAGATGTGGGGAAGTGAAAATTATTTGGCGAGAACCGGGAATTCAACCCAACCGACGCACCAATCCACAAGGCCACGGCCTACCAATGAATATTCAATTACTAAGAGATATACTAAAGACAATTGACCGCGTGGCGGATTTTGTCGTATCAGGGAAGAATATGATGTTTACAGGCAATACATATTTTCTCTCTAGTCAAAGATCAGACAGAACTCAAAAACTTTCTGGACGTTTATCAATAGTAAACGTTATTATGTTGGAATTCCATCGAAGAATAATGACGACAGTAAGGTTATACGCGATATGTTTGCATCACATTTCCAAAAAAACTTTGGTGACTTAGGGATAAGTTGCAGGTCAGAACTTCGAGGAAATACAATCACAGATATTGCTATTAGAATTGACGAATTGATGATGATATTATTTCTGAGCTGCCCTAGCTGGATTCTAGTACAAGTCTAGCGCCTGATAATCTTCCCCCGCTTTTGTTTAAAATGTGTAACGATGGATTAGTCAAGCTTTTGGCTATCATTTTTAATATGTCACTGGCTCTCGGCGAATTTTTGGATTGCTGGAAGTATTCTTTCATCACCCCAATTCATAAATCTGGACCTAAAAGTTCTTTTGTCAACTACAGACCAAAAGCTAAACTCCGATTAATCTCGAAATTATTCAAGGAAAATAATATATGCTGAAGTTCGAAACCATATATCACAATTTCAACATGGCTTTTTGGGAGGAAGATCAACTTTGCCAAAACGTTTGCCTAAGTTTCATGGAAGCGAGACTTCAAGTTGACTCAATATACACTGATTTCTCGAACTCACCAGGTTTAACATTATGTGCTCATTAAGAAGTTAGAGATGATTGGTTTTCATTGTACCTTACAAATCATCAAACCTTACAAACAGTTTGTACAAATAGGTAATGATCTGTCATGGGTAATTTTCAATTTCTCTGGGGTACCTCAAGGTTGCCGCCTTGGCCCTCTTCTGTTTCCTAGTTTTATTAACGATTTGCCTTCCTATGTTTTGCATCCCAACTGCCTTTACGCTGACGATTTAAAAATTTATAAATCAGTGCGATTTTGACGAATGCAATGGAGTTACAATATGATATCTCATCTGTACAGAATTGGCGCAATTTGAGTGGATTACATTTCAATATTAGTAAATACTCAGTTATGACATTTTCAAGAATTTTATAATCTATGAATATGATTGATGATATAATATTATGTACAAGAGTATGTTCGCATAAAGACCTTGGGGTTATATTCGATATTCAACTGAGTTTTTCTATGCACATAGACTATATTATTTCAAAGGCCAACTCCATGCTGGGATTCTTGTGCCGAAATTCAAAAGATTTTCAATTTCAAAGATTTTCTTAAGTCTGTGTATGTTTCTTTAATTCGCTCTATTTGTTTCTATTTATTCGCACTATTGTTTAATATGGAATCTTTTATATAAAAATAGCGCTATTCGTATTGAGAGAACAGAAAAGAGATTTACTGCTTTTGCTCTTGGAAATATGTCGTGGAATTCAATTATTCCACATTAAAATGCTAGATGCCAGCTTATTGATCTGAAGCAACTGCATGTAAGAAGGACTTATTATTCAGTTCTTTTCGCTCATGACGTCATTACTGCTCACATTGATTTTCCGATGCTACTTTTCATGTTCAGTGTTTACACCCCGTCTCGTTGTCTGAGGCCTAGTGAATGCAAGACCTTTATGTTTCGAGACATATTACAAACTATGGACAAAATGCTCCTGTAACTAACGCTTGCATAAAATTCAACTTAGTTGCCAATGTTATAGATTTTAATATGAGTAGAGATATATGTAAACATGAAATTTTAAATTTTCTGATTAGCAATTTTTTCTAAATTAAATTGGGATTGTATATTATTTTTTGCTTCTACTATGAATTGTTATTGATATTACCAGTAGGCTTAAACAAATTCGTATTTGAAAGATGGAATAAATAAATAAATAAGTATCCGACACTAGAGTATCTAATGTCGGGCACAAGTTTTTCGAATAAAATGCTACACGTACGCAACATAGTGTAATGGCATGCAAGGCATGCTTAATTTTGGTAATAATCAATTGTTTTAATTAAATTTTCTTACATATTATTTTTGTAGTAAAACAAATTTACTTAGGTCAAACATGCGCAATAATTGCTTTGTGTTAGATTTTTTGTTGCCAATCTCTACATTGAGTTGGATGGTAATGCTGTTATCCCTCTCTCATAAAAGCCGTACTTGGTCCGGACGATAAGGCGAATGTATAAGGATCTCCCATCCAAGCTCACTGGTGTTGTCCTGATGGAATACATTCCTTTCCTATGGGCCAAAGCTGGCGACTGCTTTCTTCAGAGTTTTAGTCCATTTGTTGACAATATAGGTCTTAATTATCCA
The DNA here is from genome assembly GCA_905231855.2 of Eristalis tenax. NCBI lineage: Eukaryota > Metazoa > Arthropoda > Insecta > Diptera > Syrphidae > Eristalis > Eristalis tenax. Next base: position 97,267,554 of record HG993125.1, read on the forward strand.
ATTTGCCAACTCAATGTAGATGATTCCCAGCCAACGCACGCAACACGCATCTTTGACATCGATTGTCACCGCGCATGATTTACTGGACCATAAGCATTATTCCCATCGTCGGTCGCCTGGCTCGCGCTTGACTTTATCGAAAAAAAAACTTTAAAATATAGCATATTTTCTCTTTCCAGCGTGACGCTGTAGGTGCTGGTCTTAAATCAAAATATTGGCCATATTTCCGCTGCGTCCACAAACGTATTTATTTGAATTTACTTTATGTATCCATCCGAAATTCAAGCAAAAGGGAAAAAAACAATCGTATTAGAAAATAAGAAAAATTGTTCGTGTTTAACATTGGTTGGACTTATTTTGCCGCTCTGTACAAGTAGAGTTTAGACATGAAATGAATAATTACTAGTTCCAATGAAAATCGTGTTCCTGCCAATTAATTATGGCCAGTTCAAAGGGGTTTCATTTTACATAAACATCCAAGCTTATCCATGCACACAACACAGTCAAAGTTAAGTGAATGAGTTAATTATAAATGAACACACTTTGTTTACATAATTGATTGTATTCGTAGTCTATGCTTCGTTTTTGACTCGAATCTCTCTCCTCGCACTGTTCCTTACACAACATCCTCAGATTTCTTGTGGGATTACTTGCCACCTTTCGATGGAAAGTTAAATGAGATTTACATATGGAAGGAAAATCTACTCTTGGTATTATCGTATTTCAATCTCTTCCCGCCCACACTCACTGCACATACTCTTATTGTTTCAGGCTTCAATTTAATTTAGAAATCTTCAATGGTCGATCTATGATTCTCCCCACTCTAAACACGACTTACTGAAATGCCTGTGCTCTGACGAGGCTTGCTCATATGTACACATGTTAAATCACACGAAAGTGTGTTGGTTATGCAGATATACTCGCAATCTCCACATTTGCCTAAAATGTTCTGCAGCATGGGAAATGAATGCATATTTAATAACTAATCTGCATGGCCAATTGCCATCAGTTGAGTATTGATTATACTGGTCCCTTAGGCTTGTTTTTCATTTGATGAACTTAATTAATAGGCATATTTCCGGGTATGGTTGATCATAAATAATTGATCTCTTGTTTAACGTTTATCTCATCTGATGTGTCTATGAGACCTGCTTTTAATGGCCTCGATTTCGCTTGCATTTAATTGCACTTTACGTTCTGTTAATATCGTTTGGACATTTTGAATTGCAATTAAATTTATTGTAATTTAATGCCAGAACTTACAACAACGGCGCTGATATGTCTGCAACATAATGTACTTAAGCTTGAGCAATTCACAGAGTCTGCTGTTTTTTAATTTTAGGTTAGGTTATGTTAGTGGGTTGACGAGGTGGGGCCACGACTCACTGAGCTCCCGTTGGACCCATTGTGATTCTCATGGGGGTGAAAAACCTTCATCAGTCCTTCTTGTTCTTGAAGAGGTTATTACAGAAGCCGTTGTTGTGTGGACTTATGCAGCTATCCAGAGATCTGGATGAATCTGCAAATAGATGTTATTGGTATCTCTGCTATATTTTGGAGGTTCTGGAATCTTCTCTCCGATTATTATGGCCAGTTATCGCTCCGGCTACCATCCCCAGCAAATTTTTGTTGCTGCGGTATTGTTTTTTATACTCGTAGTATATCTAGAATACTTGCATGATCTTTAGGATCTGTGTGCCAGCTTTTGGATTGCAAAGCTCTTATGGCGCTATTTGCTGCAGACTTCTGCATATAGAGGTCAAATGGAAGAAGATCCAGAAGAACATCTACCGCCGCTGGAATAGTGGAGACCGCTTCAGTCCACACCTAACTACATCATGTAGGGCAGTTCCGATATACGCATGCTGTGCACGTGAGGTGGTTTATTTTTCGACAGAGGTTAAAATGGGCCAGGTGATCGAATGAAAAGTTAAGTTTACGCTGTAACCACCTCAGGCATATAACAGCGATGTCTGTGACAAATGGTTAGGTTTGTTAAGTGTTAGTTAAAGTACCTTGCACATCTGATTACTATCCGGTGCTTGAAACACCGATTCCTAAGGAGTGCTTGCTGGTTTGTGGTCTGTCTTAAGATGAGTGAGATAGTGAATTTTGCCATGAGTTAAGGGCTGCGTCTTTGTGGCACATTATACCAACAGACGTCAGACGCACTGTAATTCTAGCCCAAGAGGCAATTGGACCCCATTACTACTGTTTCGAAGGATCAAGCTGATTTCATACAAAATATTGATCATCCACGACGCAGAGGCATTTTGAATTTCAAAAGCGAATGGAGAAGTGTTCTCTTTGTTCGAAAGGAAACTCCAACATGTGGTCTATGATCCCACCGAAATCGAGGCCATTATGCTAGCTGAAGAGTCTTGTTGACCGAAGCCTATGTACGTCCTATTCTGTTACGCTTAGCAACAACAGACGAGGTATTGGGGCCAATGGCAGGGCAGAGACACGGGTTGTTGAAGAATGGGACGGATGGAATGGAATCTATGCATATCCCTCTAACGGTTATTACTGGGCCCTTTTCTCATGCAGCTACATAAAATTCAAGAAGAAGAGAAACGGTTTGGGGGGTACATAGTTTCTATAGAGGATATATATATAAAAGTTTCCATTCAGATAAGAGTTCAGAGCAGGATAAATAATCAAATCACATAAACGCAAAATTCAGTGCGATAAACCCATGAGAACCACTTGTCCACTGTTAAGTTTTGGCATAAGTATTCATTACCCTTCCCACTCTGAAGTGAAGTGCATCGCTTTCGCGTTGAATTTTCCAACTTTTCGCTGTTTTTTTAGCAGAGGCACTAACTCACTCTGTCTCACTTGGTGGCCAACATAGTAGCGCGAAATATCTGATTGAAAAAATAAAAAGGTTATGTAGTACATACAAACATATTATGCCTTTATTGTACACCAAACGTATGTATGTAGCAGGAATAATTTTCGTTTGGTCCGTCCACAAAAACCTATTTAAAGTGAAAACAAAAAACCATTTTGTGTAAACTATACCGCCTGGGTTTTTAAGTAATAACCTAAAAAAAAATCCCTTTTGCAAATTGTATTCAAACTACACATTTCCAACTAACGAAACCACTTGCTTGCACAACTTCATTCATGACGCATATTTGAACCCCCTTTTTCTACCACATTTCATGGCCACCCTCACAATAAGTAGAACTCGGTTGTACTCATCATTTCCCAAATGGTGTTGGCCACTCCCTGACCCACTTTTTACCATCTTGCACTTCAATTGAATTTTTGTTTTCCCCTCTGTAATACTAAACACTATTTTTAATAACAAAATGTTACAAAGACCGAAATAAATCATTTACACAATCGAATGCGATTAGGAGCTGTCGAGGGCTGCCTATTGGTGCGAGCGTATGTCTGTCCTCAAATCAAAGGCAGGGAGGCATTTTGTTTTAGTCGCTGCTTAAAATGGCATGTTATTTAATTAAATTAAAAAAGAAAGCGAAAATATACAGAAGTCGGGCGTTTGGTGTGATGCTGTCACCCGAAAAGGGTTCGCATTCGTAATAAGAAAAGTGGGAAATAGTCACAACAGGGTCAACACCGTGGTGCTCTTCAGATAAGTAAAATTTGTCATCAAGATAAGAAGCGAACAAGAGTATGGTTTTCAAAGAGTGTGTGGTAGGTATCTAATGTTTGGTGTGACACAGGCCTTTGTGACACGGCGGACGTGACTTATTTTGATGATCTTGTTTGCATTAAAATCAGCTTGATGTGATAGGATAGGCTGGATGGCTTGCCGACACAGGAACATGACCAGCGTTTTCTTGGAATCAGCTACTTTGTGTAATCCGCTGAGTGTAGATATATTTCTTGAAACTGTCAAGAGGTGAAGGGTGTGAGTGAGTGCATAGTGAGTGATGCGCATTACGCGCCCAGTTTCCGGTCGCCAAATGTTCATTAAACAGAATTTGAGCCGAGATATTTAGCCATTGGATCTCAGAGTAGTATCAAAATGTGTCCTGGGCCTAGGTCATTTTTGTACGGAAACTATATGTGGATTCCCAAGTTATGAGATGAGTGAAGCATTGAATGGCAGCACCGATTGGATGAGAATGTTATTTACTTTCTTTTTAAAGCTCTAAGTGAAATTCAAATCAAAAGGCAAACATTTTTATTTCAATAGCGCGTACAAATTCGTCAAGGTTCCATCAATCTTGTCGTTGCGGGAAATTTATGATCAACATACATAATAAAGAAACCAAATGGCATAAATTTATGACCAACAAACTGGGCAATACATTAAAAATGAAAATAAATAAAATTTGAGAGTAATTCTCCAATTCCCTCTCCACCTTAAAAAATACAGTTCGGTGGGGTCTATGGGCTTAAGATGTAACCTTTTGACGATGAACATGGAAATCACGTTACTTTTAATGATGTGTGGCTTGTGCACGTGAGTATATACTATTTGGTATTTGGTCTTAACGAACTAAGGTCCACAGACACATACTATTGTTTCCTTACAATTGTGGGGCTTTTCACTAGTCTGTTTGTCAGATGATGATTGTTTTATTGCGAGAAAAGATTTAATGTCAGTTTGAAAAATCGTGGTGTCAACAGAAGAATGAAATTCCTTGTTTTATTAAATCAATTGAAGATAGCATGATAAATTATGCTTCGAAAAAAAAACCAAACAATTTAATGATATGATTGTGTCTACGTCTTTCGGCAAGATTTGCGTTCTGGCGACTTGTGCGAGTGGAGCAGAACTTCGTCATCAATATTTGCCAAGCGTTGTTACGATAAAAAAGAAAAGGACCTGCCAAAAGCTTGTCTTTGCTTTCAGAGATACAAGCTATTTAATTTTATCAGTTTTTGACTAGTAATCGTCATAAGAGTTAGTTGTTCCTCTCGCCCACGCAGAAACAAATATATCAACAACTTTATTGGAAGAGCAGAAAAATTGCAGCAATCCCTATATGCGCTATTTTCATAACAATTTATGAGCACCTTATGCCCCAGAGACCAGAAAAGAACGGAAGTGAATGCACACTTATTAACGGAAATTCAATAAAATCTGTCACTTGGCTAGAGCCAGTCTGCCTGGAACTGATTCTAAAAATGTGTCTATTTAATAGGCGCTACAAATTGTGAATTCCCCCAAAAGGTCAATTGCTAAGTAACCTCTATACTCTCAGAAATTACTCTCCGTAAAAAGAAAAGAAAAAACTAAGAATAGCTCACGAGCCAGTTGAAGATATGGGTGTGAGCACATATTATGTCTTATGAGAGAGCACTAGTGTTGACAATCTACAATTTAGACCAATGAGTACTCCCCTTCGGAGGTAGTCGCTTGCTCATCATCTGTGCACCACTATCAGTGTGAGAATATAAGCTTGACGGCCAAAAGTGTAAAAGGATTTATGACACTGATAATTACATCCATTTGAGAGCACATTTGGAATTATTTAAATTTAATTGCATCCGAGTGCCGTTACCCTCGCCTATGCAAATTGAACTTTTTACTTGAAATCACTTAAGTGGAGGGATGAAGGCATTGTTTTATTTGTTTCACAATAAAAACAAATCAGACAAACCGAGAGGAAACAAGAAACTATTCAGAATTATATTGACTAATGCTTTGTTTTGTAACTTCACGATTTTGACCCAAAATTTGAGACAAAGGCTTTACGATTGATTGTTTATCGCCCACAGTGGTACTTTTAAACGCATTCTACAAAATCCGTTTTAGTTTTGTCTATTGCATACCGACGGTAATAAAATTACTTTAGTATGGGTTGTCTGCACTTGGGAGATGGATCATCATAATTCTGCTCTCGCGACTGTCCGACTTCGATTGGAATGGAACTGAAAACTTTTAAAAGAATTCTTTAAAAGTCTTTTGAGTTCTTCTTGCTTGTGTACGAAATACAATGTTTGTGCTTTTAGTTTTAATGATACATTTGGTATTTAAGAGTCTCGTTTGCATTGGACTGCATATAATCATGATAAATATAGTTTCCACCCGTCTAACTGTAGCTAAAATTCTAAATTGGCACAGTCGTGTACCAGTTTACCCAGTTGGTTGTCCACTTGTTTTAATTGCAAATAGATCATTGGTTACTGTGTCAGTCATTATCATCTAATTTTATAACAAACTGAATCTATTAAATTATGTGCTTTAAAGAAAGACAACGTTTTTGCGTGGTTGCACCAGTTTGGAACTTGTACAAATCGTCAATGTGGAACTTTGAATGTCAGTACTAATTACAAAATTGGTATTTGTAAATATAAACATGCACCACTTGTATTTTATAATATTTTTTCTGTTAACTTCAGTTCTTCTTCTTACTTCAAAATGACGCCTTTTCCTTGCGTTTTAACTGACAAGTACATAGGCATTGCGGCATTCTAATTGATTCAAACTTTGGCATGTAAGTATTTAATTTTTAATTGGGCACAGAAAATAATTCACATGCAGCTACTGTAATTTCCATAACTCGATAGTGACAAGTTCACATTAGTGTACATTGAGGTCAGCGGCGATTAACATACAAATTTACTCTGTTAAGGGCAGGTTGTACACTACGACTACACTTTGCTCTTGAATTTGATGATCTGCAAATTCAAGTATTTGGAGAGTATTTTAAATATCATCATCATAATCATCTGACCCGCAAAGTCCAGCATGAGAGACCTCCTGCCAACTCGGTGACTCGATCCTCCGCCATCATCGGTGAGTTACAGATTAGCCTGTCGAGAGAACGCTTCTCAAACTTCGTCCTTCGGAGTCGGCATAAAACTATAGGTCCCATTCACACGAGTGGTTACTGTAGAAGCTAGGCCCAGTATATTCTGGATGGCCCCGAAAGTCGACTAGGCCTTCGGCATGAGTCGAACGTGATTGCATCACAAACAATGGGAATGTATATTTCGTAAAAAGAGTTTGTTTGTTTACTTATACAATTCCTTTCATCTATGTCGAAAGTGCACTTAGGTTTGCTTTGAGAACAGCAAGTGGTGTTGTGCATGTTATTGTTCTCCCATACGTCGAGGGCATCATCCACTAGAGGATGTATAGGCCATTATGCGGCGGATGGTAGCACAACCGAACCCTCTTTGACGGTCTCGGGATCCTTGATTCCTTTTCGACTCGAAACCCCATTTGAAGGGACTGCATTTTGCAGGTCTCTGTTGCTTAGAAGCTGTATGAAATCTAAACATTTTTATAAAAATGCCACATGTATCCCTACGTTAATGATTAACTTTGAAATTGTTTTCTCAATTTGTATTATATATATATTTTCTCAGGCATGCAGAGTCTGTGTGGGATAAATACAATTTTGTATACCGGAGGTAAGGTGAATGACTTTTCTTCCTTCTTCAATCGGATTCTCTGAGTTGAAGAATTGGTTTTCTGGCATGAGCGCCGTTTCCAGCTTCACGCTGAATACACAAGACTTGCGTTAAGGGCATTTGTTTGATTGTTGTTTGGACAGAATGAAGTAGCAACAGTAATCACGGCGATTCTGTATCTAAACTTCACCAAGATGTTTTTTGCGTAGTTCATGTTCTCGAGGGCGTCTATTGTAGCGAAGGAAGGATATATTGGTTATAAGATTTCCAAAAAATGAGTAAAATGTGATTTTCCCATGTATTCTGGCGTTATTAGTAAAAACAAACTAATTATGCAACGTCGTTCAAGGGGCTGCGTCGGCTGGCATCGCAGTAGCGTATTCGGTCTATTGACATTGTCAAAAGAATTGATAACACGGTTTGGGAATTTGGTGTGAAAATGTTCGTTGTGGCATAAGCTATATCGCATGGCGCGCCATCCAGCATATACCAGACGTCGTCGAACTCCATGTCTTCAACTTCAGTAACAAAAAACAGTCGGTTAACATGGCTCTGTGGCGCCCACCGTTGACCGAAACATTTTTCCCCACCTCATTTTCGATGGCGAGCTGATGTTCATGAGTTGAGTCTTATTCTTGGCCACAGTAGCCATATTCTCCTGTGTGCATACCAGTCTCTCGAACTTTTTGCACAAACTTGCGTACACCGTTGTTGTGGGTGCTCTCGGCCAAAACTTATTTCCAAAAAAATCCACTTTGTGAGCTTCACAGCACGCACTTTGGAAATAAGTTTTCTCTATTTCCCATCGTTGTTCAAGCGTAAAACCACACATTTCGTTTCTCGAATACCGATTTCTGACAAGATTTCGCACGAACAGGAAACAGGTGTCAGTGTCAAAATAACCTATAGTTGTTGGCTCACCCTGTATTTGCCAGAATTTAAAATTTCCATGATAAACGGTTCGTTTCGTTAAACCAATGCTCTAGTCGTCGTCGTCGAGATGATAGAATTCGTGAACAAAATATTCAATTAATTTTTTTTTTAATCACGTTTTTTTGTACGTAATATGCTACAGAATTTTGTTCCTGCAAAATGCTTTCAACAACGCTGGTGAGTCATTAGGCTTCAATAAAGTATACGCAATGGATGTTTATTAGTTCAACAAGAAGATGTGTATTTTGCTGGAAGTAAACTCCTTACTTACAGGATTCCCCATCCTATACCCCCTCCCCGACAATTAAGACCGATACAAAGTTCAATTTTGCAACTTAAGCAGACGTCATAGCAAATACAAGCTCTGCCTAAATGCCTACGCAGAGTACAGATACCACACAGAAATACAAATACCCTCTATAGAAGCTTTGGGGTGATGCAAGTGTTTGTAGTGTGCACTTACAAACAAAATTATGAAATACGTCAAAATTAAAGAAAATGGAGAAGAATCCATTATCTTGAATGTAAATGAAAATAAATAAAAACAAACTAAAAAGAAAACGAAAACCGAAATGTGTCCATGAATGAATTCAGAATCAGTTAGTAGTGGTAGTGGCAGTTCTCATGTACATTACAATCAGCCAAAGTGTTGTAAAAGCTTCCTTAGCCATCCTATAAATCTGTTTCCACATGCATGTACGAATGTACATGGATCCGCACAGGAAAAAGAGACCAGGCCATAAAAACAACAAAACCATCAAGAGTCCCTTTCTGTGGTGCTGGGGTTATCTTCAGTAGAACATGTATGTATGTACTTACACCTCAAGGAATCTACATAAGGATTCAAGTACAATATGGCGCGATTACCACCTGTTTATGCTGGTGTCCCATGCAAAGGATTTAACCCCGTCGCCTGTTTTGACAAAATAAAGCGCTTACTTTGCAACTACACCCCCTTAGTCGTAAAAATGTGCTTTTGTGCAATCACTTCGTAGACCGACGACATGAATAAAATAAAAGAACCTATGTTACGGTGAATTTTTTCACAAAGAAAGCAAAACGCGTCCACTAGTGTTCGCAGAAGCATTTAAGGCACTATGCACAATAGGCACACAGGTTGTCTGTGTTTACCTTCCGGTTTAAACGTACACATGCCTCCAGCTAAGTTTGCAGTAGCCTTCATTTTGCACGAGCATCACTTTCCTTTCATCGTCGCATAGCTCCGCTGGCTTCAACCTCACTTGCAGGATCTCCTTTAAATGAAATTTTCATGTATGCAAATTTAAAAGAAGTTATTTAAGCAAACTATTCTTAGAATGCCACCGCCTTTCTCTTCTTATCCCTGCCGTCTCAATTCATGAGCGATATGACCAAATTTTCCTTGCAGATGGTATTTGCAATGTACAGAGATTAAAAAACTATTTGTTGGGTGGTGCCCAACAGAAACACTCCACCCAGCCAATGTAGATTAGCATGGAGGAGTTATTTTTTTTCTTTCCAGTTTGACCTAAATTCATGCGATGAAAGAAGAGCATACTAGTATTTACCTTTCACCAATTATTTTTTTTTTATATTTTTTCACTTTTGTGGAAGCTGGAAGTGCGGACGTAGAGGAGAATGGTGAATGTGTGTTTGCAGCCGGGAACTGTGCAGTGTCTGTGCATCCACCGGTTCCTGTTCGATAATGGCAAAAGTTTTGTTCCCAGTTTCCGTTTTAAAACTCGGTTGATGAATGGCATCCGCTCTGCTATTTCGTCGAAGTCGGTAATGTATTGTCATCCGGTAACAGAATATGTGAGCCCTAATTACGTCTGAAAGCGACCTGATTTATTCTTTGGCATTGAATGTAATATATATTCGTTGGTATATGATTTTGAGTGCTGTATAGTTGCAGCTGATCGAAGTCAGTTGTTACGAAAGGGCAATTGAATAAATATACTTGGATAAATGATGGTTCTTATTCCGTATGTGAATGGTTCCTTTTTCAAGGTACTTCTTGTCTCTTTGTACATTATGCCACATGTTTAAGTAGAATTGTGTGAAATCTTTTTCTCTGGCTGCGATTAATATAATCCACATATGTAAAGGAAACCGGAAATGCAACGCATAGGGAAGAAGGGTAAATAAATCAAGCGTCAGACATAAGACAGCACCGCCACCTGGTTATCGTGCATTCATTGCCAAAAAAGAGACTTGCATGTATTCTTTTGGAACCATGTATACATGTGACAGGTTCGTAGGATATTTTTCTCTGCGAGAATTGAGTAACCATATAAGCTCAAGCATTGATAGAGGTTATGGCTTTCTTTTGTTTCTGTAGATGAAGTCATCTTTACTAACACACAGTCTGACTTGCATATGATCACATGCAATTCTCGTGCCGAGCATGTTATCGCAGTGATGTTAATTATGGAAGTTGCAATAGAAAGCAGGAACAAATGTACTTTCAAAAACATCCACTTAATTTTCACTTTGTTAGCACAACAATTTAAAAATAAAGCCAATTTTATCAATAAAATATGTGAGAGCAACCAACTGCAAGATATGTTTTTTTTTTCATTTCCGGCTGCAACCACGTGGTGAAATCTATAACCTCAGCAAGCGGCATGCGCTTCCTGTTTTGCTTTTTATGGTAATTTGAATGGCTTGGATGGAAGACATAAAGTTTGTGTATGTTCCTTCGTTGTGTTTAGGTTAAACATCGTTGGTTTAACAGCAACATAAGTATGACATATCTTGCAGACCTCTAAGGAAATGCATAATTAAATTATATCAAACATAATTCGTATGTGCTGTTTACACCAAGTCGACGATTGGATGGTGCAGTTGGTTGATGCCTGCCCTTGGTAAGTGGGGTCACCGGTTCGAATCCCAGTGAAATCAATGTTAATACGCTTTTATCTGGGTTTCAAATCTGGTCCAGCCGTTGGGATCAAATTAACGGCACTATCACTGAAGTGGTCGATGGTAGTAGACTGACTGTGGATATCACAATGGACCAACATGGTCTTAGTGTGCTGGTTTTCGTTTAGCCCCCTTCCCTACCCTACCCTACCCCACATCTAGTAACCGAAGTTCACATACTATTTCAAATTAGTTGCAACATTTTGCATTTTATTGTTTTAAACAAATTGCGTAGGCACGGGTACATAAAATGTGCTATGCTACAATAAATAAAAAAAACTATGAGACAATTCCACGAGGGATAAAAATGGTCCCGTTTCTCAATCGACTCAATCAGCAACAGAAACTATCTCTTGAGTAAAAAAGAGAGCACACAACGATTGGGTGAATCGTAAATGAATAGGACATGCATATGCAATCGCCTTTGGATGCGCCTTAATACGTGAATTTATCAAATGCTTTTAGGTCAAAATCATTCACAAATTGCAGATCCATCCCTTATTGTCCCCATCCTGCGACAAAATCAGACAAAAGTCCATTCTCTATGTCTTGAGCTCGTCATATATACACCCCACCTTCAGTCAATATGTCTGATTTCCATGTTCCCATATTTTCATTCTGAATCTATTTGATGCCGGCCCGTAAATTGGAGTAGAGCTCTTGACGAACACTGACGATGACAGATCGCCTAGGAATTATGCTAACTAACTTTCATGCAATTCATTTTTAAGCCCTGAATCATGCCTACCCGTAAATATTACGATCTTGAAGACATGATGGATTAACATGCTGAGAAGATGATGACATCCATCAAATGAAAAAAAAAGAAAAAAATGTAAACAACTATTTATCACACTTACCAAGAAGTATGTCCAGTTTTGAGCACCTTTTATGACTTTCACTTCCTCCACATAACGGATTATTCCTATGTATAAATCAATTCGATCACCAACTATAGACATTATCATAAAATCCCAATAAATTAACTACCGCCAGCTGAATATATTCCTCAAAGGAGAAAGCATGAATGACAGACCCTCCGGACTGTAAGTGTGAACATTCCAATTGATAGTCGTGATATGATTAAAATACCTTAATGGTGACAACTGTTATGCGATGTCGTTGTCACCCTGCAATGCCGCCGCCCAACGCCTAATATCCAGGTCCAATCAGTCAGAGGCCAAACGGCATATGTACTAGGTACCCACATTAGCATACATAATCCATTACAAGTCCAAGACCTTTCCGTATAGGAATGGATGTGTGTATTAGTATTCCCGTTGTATACTCGTAAATGCACAAATTCGTTTTAATGATTCAATAAACGCTAGGTGATGCTTCTGTTTACGCGTCCCTGCAGTGCTGGCCAAGTATTTGAATGCATGCGTTCGAATCGTTTAATTTACGACCACCCGCTCTTCACACTACGGAACACCGAAACCGAAAAATTTATTTAAAGGGCCCGTCCCAAATTGCCTGAGTGAGCTGGAAAGCTGCTTCTGAACGCAACGTGCGACGACACTCGTTCTCACAAGAGGAAAGGTTAAATGAGCGTTCTGTTTCACAGGCATACCGAATTAGTTATGCTGGTCATTTGATCTTTTCTCGGATGAACATGTAAACGAAATGTCAAAAAGGCGCCCATCAATAACTTTTCGACATTGACGGAAGGAGTGAAGTGCTGTTGAGTTTGATTTCCTTGATTGAATTTGACATTGCCGATGTTTGATCAGAAACCGATTGACAAAATTGACAGACAGACAGACAGCAAACTTTCCATTCAATATCTGGTCGCATTCTTAATTGTATGTATGATGTGGGTAATCCACTTAAAAGCCTAACATTTCTTCGCTTTTCAATCAGCTTTTGTGATTAGAATTGCGTTCTATTTTTAAGGAAGATTTATTTTTTGTTTGTTTAAGAAGCACACGCATGTACGTATCTATGTTTACTTTCGAAGGGAGTGAAAAGCTATAACATTACCTTTGAAAAAAATAATGTTTTTCTCTTTTCTACACTTAGTTGCATTATTGGGCTGCAACAATACTGCAGAGATGATATGAGAAATCGGATTGTGTACGCATGCATGCTCGATATGCATACAAGTGCAATCAGTGCACTCGCAGTAACAAAACAACAGTTTGTTTATTTGTTATGACTCGACTGGACCGGCACAAGAGCTAAAAATATGTACAATTTCACTTTCATCTAGTCGCTAGAAGGTTTTGGTGTTCATGTTCAATTGCGACAGTTGATGGCTAACGCGATATTATGATCGTCAAGGAACAGCGGTCGTGGGATAATCTAACGATCAGTGTGTATGAACGAACGTGGAACTATCAATTTGCAGTGTGAATGGGTTGAATAAATATTTGCCCATCTCAACTTCGAAGTGAGTTCAATGGCGTTCGTTGAGTGCATTCTAATGTGCAAATGAAGTGATATTTGTTCTTTATCTCATTTTCAGAAGCTATTCATACTTGAAGTAATCGTTTTTTTTTTTTTTGTTGCTGTAAGTGGTCTCCAATAACCAATGCACAAGTAATTATGAGTTATTCAACGACAGACATTGAAAATTTTTCTACTCAGTGTTAATGCATATCAGTTCGTCTCTCTATTCCGCCATGAATGCACTGGTGTGCAAATTAACTGAAACTTGTTCTTAAATAATTGCATGCAGGACGATCTCTCTGTGCATACAGTTTTTATAAATGAAATAATTATATGATATGTGTGGCGCTACAGTAGGATGTGAACCTGGACCTAGTTTCCACTGCTACCACTGGACCTACAATTTAATACCTACCGACTCCAAAAGGTGATGTTTGTGAAGCTCTCTCTGATTATTATTAGTGCCTCGAGTGACAGAGGGGAGGTGAAAAGTAGTTCGTGTCGGGTATTGAACCAAGAAATGATGAATGAAATGTACAATGTAGGTCTTCGAGTGCATTTTTAATGATGGTGATATTATAATTGATCAACTTGGACTATTTACAAAAATGCTTTCTCTTCTTTTTAATTTATATTTTATTTTACAGTTTTATAATTAACTACAGTGGTGAACAAACACGATTAAAGCTACTTAAACTTACTTATTGTGTTTCATTTGCCTTAAATTGTGCTTTAACCTTGACTTTATTTTCAAAACTATTGTACTGAGAGTAATCGTAACATCCATGATGAATGATTTTCCAGGTTGTTTTTTGTTATAATAAGAATCCTTGTTATGCTAACCTGAAATTATATAGATTTTGTACACCACGTGGAACAGACATATTCAATTGTGTACACACTTCGGTGTTCTAGTGCGCACACCGCTTCCTGCCATGTCACACAAATTCATACGCATTAGTTCTTCATTTGGCCGTTGACGACGACGGAATAGCGCTAAGATCGGGGGAGGTGATAGAAATGTGTGCATTGATAATGACATGTTTATGTCTCCTGCATGTATGATTCATGAACACGAAACTAACTTACTATCCAGAACAATTTAAGTCGTTCAGAAAAAATCAACCATCCCTTCACAATATCAGCGCTCATCACTCTCCAACGATCGGAATGGATTGATATTGTATTGATATTGGATTGACTGTATGTACTGTTTTCATTTTCATTTAGCTCACAGTATGGCACACCGTAAAATTGGTGGGCAGACTAGCCCACACACAAGACACATTTTAGCGCAACAACATAGGTGTGCACACAAGCGTGGCACAGGGCACTTGACGGTCCAATTTTGGGTAACGGGTTCCAGAGTTGCGACCGATATTTGACCTACGATTTATGAGAGCAACGTTGCCTTCCAATCCAAAGCAAAAAGTATAATCAGCCTTATCATGAATCCCGAACAGGAATTCGTCCGATCTATTTCTGTTCGCCCGAAATACTTGTTTTTCGCCCGAACTACGAAAATGTTATCATGAATTTCACCCGAGCAAATTTCCACTTCGAATGAGCTGTGACATTTCGAACATGTGATAGTGAGTAAATGATATAGTAAATGATAGTGAGGGAAAAAATAAAAACTTGAAAAATAATTGAACAAAGTGTGTCTTTATTGAAGTTAGAAAAAGAAAGTTTATATAAATTGAATTTAAACTAAAATACACACCATAGCCATGAGAATGTAATCTGAGGAAGAAGAAACCAACGGAGTGAAAGTGTTTCGAAGACATTTAAATCCATTCTGTGTTGCTCGTCAACCTTCGCTATAATATCTAGCAATTCCACTGAAGGTAACATCCATTTTCTTCAAGCAATCTTAAATTGATTTGACAGTAACTCCCTAATTCTTCCAGTTCGTCAATGTACATATTTCACAATTTTCTTCTTCAACGGTGTTATACAAGCTCAGCTCTATTCCCCTAATTCTTTTCCTCCACTCAACGTGAACGCCACGCCATCGCACAAAATACCATACACTCAAAACTATTTCTGCACTGGTGTTTCTGTTCAATAGAGTCTGTCTGAACTGCGGTAACCATGGCCTCTGTAACCTTTTTGTCTAATTTATTGCTGAATATTTCTCCAGTCGACGATGTCATTCCAAAATTGCAACTATGCAGAAACTTCTCTCCTACCAAAGCAAGCAATCAAACAAAAAAAACAAAAAACAACAAAACAAAACTAACTGCAGGCACATAGCAAGAGCCAGAGTGTGACCTAAGCTCCTCCACCATGGCACAGTAGCAGCAGCGGTATCTGGTTATTTACGTTTTCATTTTTCACTTTACGTCTGAGTGGCAATGGGCCATGTTGGTGGTGGAGGCGGTGACGGTGGCGGAACATTGTTACCAATTAGCACTTGAATTTTCCAAGTGAAAACAATTCAATTGAACACACAATTTGAGCTTTGATGCACGAGTAATTAGTATTCCTGCGTGATTCCGCATTTTTTTTAGGGGGTCTCCTTATTGAATGACAACGGAACGTATCCCCTTCGTTACGATGTGATAAATATCGCACATTCACTGCTTTCGAATTTCGTCGGTTAGTAGGCCACCAGGAACATGTTCATGTGTATGTATATAAATAACCATAGATAGGCACAAATTAATGTAATTGATCGTAATGAATTCTTTTTTATCAATGAGCATAACTGAGATGATTTTAGTGAAGCCGTTTTTAATGAAGTTAGTATCGACTGGTGACTGTGAAAGTTTGAAATAGTCAGACTGCTATACCGTTATTCTGAAGGTGACCTGAAATAAGACTGATTGGGTATAATTAGATTCTCTTCAACTCGTTTTGAAAGAAGTAACAAATTGAATGTAATTGACTGGTGAATGAAACATTCCAAAGATTCCAGTCTCCGTTTTTCCTCGAAATTATTCGTGTTGGATATTCTCATTCAAATTTTAAGGTTGCCAGTCACAATATCATGCTTTTTCAGTTAAGTAAAATGAATGACGACAATCAATGAATGACAGTTTTGAGAAATGCGGCAATTTACAGAAAAAACTGATCGCTAAACCCTGTGTCCGCAAAGTATGTTTTGGCATTTTTGTGAATAATATCAACCACATGGACGAATCATATTGCTAAAATTGATCACCCACTACCAAGAGGGGTGGCCAGAGAGAATTTATATCATATCGATGAAATGAGCCACCAAATTTACATCAAAAAGCTAAATTTACCACAGAATGTCAGAATAGTCTCTACCGCGAAACCATAAACGAGAAGAAAATCACAAACAATTGTTTTTATAGAAACGTGAGAAATGTATATTTAACAGCAACGCATACTAAGCACTCTTTACCAACCGTCATTGTCAAAAATACAGTAACCGTTGACATATCTGTTCGCTTACTCCAGATCAGATATCAGAAATGACGTGTTATAGAGATGCCCAACCAAAACTTCTTCTTTTACACACACGAAGTTTCCAATAGATGCGGTTACTGGTTTACGAAATACGCATCAGTTAGTACAAACGTGAACTCCACAAACGACATCATAGTGGAGATCCTACGTAGGATCGCCCTTGGCAATCGGTGCTACTTGGGTTTGTCCAAACAAATGATCTCAAAACTTCTGACTCGAAGGACCAAAATCATGCTGTACAAAACTCTAAGTGTGTCAGTCTTGCTTTTTGGAGACGAAAGCTGGACGATAAGCAGAACTGCAGAGCTGATTCTTGGTACCTTCGAAAGAAAAATTCTGCGTCGGATATATGGTCCCTCTGCGGGGAAGGTGAATGGAGGAGCAGACACAACCGCGAACCCTACGAGCTGTACCAGGATGTGGATGCAGTTCGGAAGGCAAAAATTCGTCGACGCACTGGCTCTGCCACATCGAGCGAATGGACACTAACGCTCCAGATAAGATGATCTTCGAATCCGAGCCTCTTGGATCGAGAAGGAAACGAAGACCGAATCTCCGGAATAAAGACCAAGTAATCGCGGATGCAAGACAGATTGATCTTGATGACTGCTTCCAGTCAGCGTGTCCATGACCGTCGACGATGGAAGGCAGAAATTGCTACGGCTCAGGCCCTCGATGGTCTGTGCATCGCGAAGAGTGCATCTAAGTGCGTTTTTATTATAAAAAATAGTGGAGCCTTTTTCAAAATGTTAGTATTTTAAACACTTTTTATTGCATTCGCACATCAAAGTAGGTTTAATTTTAATTTAATATAAATGATTTCTGTGTTCAATAATAAAAAGTAAAAAATGTTAAATTTTACGCAAATTATCTGGTCCAAATTGTTGGCTGCTTTAACTTTAACAGTATTCTTTTTAAATTAAGAAGCCTGTTTTTAGCTAAGAAGCTGGCTGTCCGGGTATGGAAGAATTATTATTAACATTAAATTATTTAAAACGTTAAAAATGTCATATTAATAATGGAGGAAAGCAGTTTAACACGAGATTTAGAAGATAATCTGGCAAATTATTTGAGTTTAATAAAAGCAGCTGCCAAATAACATGCTTGTCGATCTCTTCATGACCGACTAATAGATAAAAGGCTAATTAGTGAAAATGCAACAGAAAATGCCGATGGAAAACTCTTTAAACCTAGGGGGGTGTATAATATCTATAAAATCGTTTATGAAGAGTGTTTTGTTAAAGAGTACATTGATCCATACACATATATTTATTGTTATGTACTTACTATTTGAATAATTAGTTAATAAATTAGTTAACAAGGATATTTTGTTTTCGTACAAAACTAAATAAAATGTTTCATTAATCCAACAGAAAAATTTTAAAGTTGATATGAAATTTTATTGTCCGGCTTCTGAAACTAAAACGTCGGGAAACTAAATATTGTCCGGGTACTAGCGCAAACAGAAATTTTTTTCAGAATTAAAAGAAACTATTTTGAATGCAATCAGGTGGACGACCGCTTGGTAGGCGGATGGTTGGACCAAGCCCAAAAACTCGCCTGGTCACGCTTGGGCATAACTACTGATGAGTCAATGGCGGAGGATCGAGTAGCCTGGAGATCTCTGCGAGGTTTACGCCCGCGACCCCTTTAGTGGAGCATGCGGGTCAGAAGATGATGATGATGATATAATGCAATTATTCACAATAATAAATATGTTTGAGGAGTATTGCTATTTTTTTTGACAATGTACCGGTAGAAGTATCTTAAATATCGCAGGCGTAAGTGATCAAATTCAAAATAAGAGCGATTCAGTCGATTCACGCCATAAGTACGCAGAAAGTACGTTCTCAAAATCCGCATATGAATATGTTACACGTGTTGTGTGTGATACTATTCTCCCACGAGTGGTTCCTACAGTTTAATGCTGAATCCGAACGGCGAAATGTAAAAAAAAGCCTTTTCTAGACACCAAAACTTTCCTTGAGGATTTTATGTAATCCTGGTGGTGTGGAACCGTTAATTATAAAAGTTACTCGTGCCGGCGATCGAACCCAGAACCTTCAACTTAAGGGTTGACGCACCTACTCTGTACATCCCGGCCGACACACCCTTATAAGATCAAATTAAGCAAAGTCTTGTTCATTTCATGCCGAAGGTGTGATGGAACCATATTAATTAATCGATGACTACCGTGCATTGCTAGATGGACAATAAAACGGTATAACATGTCACACAGCTGGGGAAGACAAATAATTAATTCGCCGTACAAGATCGCTTATGCTTAGTGATAATGAATGTAAGAGAGTCTTCTATATCGTCAGACGTAAATTTAACATATTTATTAAAAAAAAAATCACAGAATAGGAGTCACCCACAAAGTTTCTTCATTCAATTGAAACTCATTTCCTAGTTACATCATCCAGCACGCACCCACAAAAAGTATTTTTATATATGAATCATCAAAATGTATTCTGTGGTCAATGGTAATTTCGAATTTCCAATAATTTTGTGCGGCACAGTCAGACGTTTGCACAACCGGCAGACAATGATTAAGTTGTACTCAATATCTGAAGACACGTAGATCCGCTAGAAATAGGATTAGACAAAGCTACACAATCCATTACAGTGCAATGCAACTTCATCAATAATCGTATTCAACCTCACCACCACTCATGACTGCTTTCAATGCAGTCGTGCTAGCGTCAAGTCCACAATAGGCGACAGGTGGGGGAAGCTATGTCATTAATATTATAAGTACGTGCACATGTTTCGCGGGGGAGTTCTTTTAAAAATATAGTGCTATATGATGTCTTCTACGATGCATGTGCTTGGAGGTGTTTGTTTGAGACGTATTTTTGTCCTGTGGTTGCCTTGGTTTTTTGTCTGTCATGGCAAGTTACGGGAATGGTAGCTAATGCATTTGGGATAAAATAGAATGAGACATTTTAGAGGCTGTCAATTAAGTCATATCCAAAACTTTAAAATTGTGAAGGCAATGTTCTTGTACAAATAACGGTACGTGTGTGATGATATTGAAGGAGTACGCAATTTTGTCTGGCACACGAGTGAAAAGTCTATGATAAGAAATGATAATCAGCAGTCGACGATTGGGACATTAAGAAAAAGACGGGATAATTCCTATCTTGGACCGAAATTGTTGTGACCCGTTAACCGGACCATCATCACAAGATGCCACTCTTGAATACGTCAATTGTTTGACCAAGTCTGTGGCATGTGACTTTCTGGAACCACACGTCACTGATGTCAAACCGGCAATAATTTTCATCAAAGCCACCCTTACGACATAAACTCCATCTTACCTGCGTTGTCTTACTGAGATTCACTAATATATCGATTCGAACAATAGCATGTACAATCCGTTTGGTCGTTTTTCATGCTGCAGACATATCACTTGAAACCATAAATCAGGTAATATCGTGATCACAGCTGATTGCCCCCTTGTCAATCGACGAATTTGAGCGACTTTTTGACAGTTGTTCACGCATTTTGTGGAGTTATTCACGAAATCATGTATGGCATTCTTTGATTGGTCCAAGTGTCCGAGAAAACGACATCCAAAAGTTGTAAGGGGCAAGAAGTCAGCTATCTCTATATTACTGTCTCTTGATCTCTGATTGCAACTTTGCTCTAAATTTTGAGCTTCTCTACAATCATTCTCATTTGAAAATTAGTTATGCTAGCCGTTGTGTCTTGAAGCGTTGCATCTGTACTTCTAAATGTCACCAACTGCTTATGTGAGGCAATAAATCAATAACTCAACGTAGCCGAAGTATGCCGGAGGGGACTTTGATCTATTGTGTCGTGCGTGCTGGTGTCAGCACTTTGAATGAGACAAATAAGCTCATTTATAGGTCAATATGGTGGTCCGTTCCAAGAGATGTTAGGGCGAACAACCTATACGGGAAATGGTGAGGAAATTTCAAACGATATTTGTCAAAAGCGATTTACAAATGGCTTTAAGGAGATCGAAGTGTTTTTCCAGCTGACTCATTCCAGTGAATCCGGCTGGCGGCCATTTGTAATTTTATTTGCAATGCATGCCTCTATACGTAGTCGCAATGTACGTAGTAAGAACGACAAAAATCTCTCAAAGATGAAGTTAAATAAACGCAACTGAATAATGAAGAATTATACGATAATCACTATTTGCTGTCGCGGAGATCCCAATAGTTAATGACCCTCCAAAGCCATTGAACGGTTGACTTCCTTTTGAACGATTCCCGGGGCTTAATTAAGAATTCCAATTCACTCCATCCTGCATCTGGTGTGTGTACGAGTAACCTGTGGATACATTTTTATTTGAGTGGAGACCAATTGATGTGGCCGCTGATACACGCATTTGCATACATAATGGATTTCTTTGTGGATTTATTGGTTCGGCCAGTGCGGTCTTGTAAGTCTTTGGATTCTCCTAGAAACAATTAGCCACAATTAGAAATCAATAAAATGAATGGTGTGTGACCAACTGCTTGGAATCCGGAACACTGTACATGCCATTAAGCAAACAAACACGATAGAGGGATTGTGTCAGACTTGCAGTAGCGAGCATAGCTTACCGAATGACTCAGTTAGACTGCATCGGTCCCTGGCCATGTGTTATGGAAACAAACATCATTGAACTCATCGCGTATGCAACCGTCTGCGTAAATAATTTGCACAAGTGCTTTCGGAGAAACGTCCACTATGCTATCGTCCACATAAGTTCAAGCATATAGTGCTGGAGATGATTTTGATTAACTTCGAGATGAGCGGGCTCCGATTGTCTTCAGAGCAACCACCGAAAATACGTTCTTGTCAATTTAAAATTCAGCGAGTGCTACAGCTCCCGCTGCACGATAGTGGTACAGGCAAATTGTTCATGACAGGAATGGTCTCATAGAATGCAACCACTTGTAAGGCAGTGAAAATTAATTTTAATGCATAATTTCTGCTCGTTGGAGCATGCGATTGAGTCACCAGAACGAAGCGGGCAGCATGTATTCCCGGAAAGATTTGATTTTTCACTGCTCTCATGGTCTTATTAGACTGCACAAAGATATTTAAATGTGGCGTGGATTGCTTAAATGGCAAGCATTTTCATCGACAAGTAAAAGTTTGAAGTTTTTCCTTTCAATTGTTCGAGTGAGTCAAACTTTTGTGTAACGTCAATTATGTGTGTAGATTTTCTTGTGCTGTGAATCATTCAACCGACGAGTAACCTTAGCCTTTCAGTGAAAGGACTGTTCAAACGGAACAGTCATGGCCGCGCTACAAATAAGAGAAGAATATTAATACTTGAGAAAGTTTCCCCATACCTTATGGGGACATACAATTTCAACAATTTGCTGCCAGTTTGCAGTGCTACTCACAGAGAAATCAGAAACCAGTACCAAGCAGAGCAATATTGCTTGTGAGATAGTAAAGTTTCATGTGAATTCACCTGAAGAGAAGTACAATTGATTAGGAATTCATCGGATATCTATAGTAACAATCAGAGAAAGTCACCGGGAAATTGTGAAGCACTTGCTCATCTCAAAATCTGCTGAGATGTATGTGAGCGATCGACAAAGTCGATCCTCTTCACAATCACTGAATAATTATTCAATCATTTGACAACTGACAAGAAAAAGACAGATCTTTCGTGATCATTCATCAATTTTTACCTGAGGAAATTAATGCATACAACAGGTTAAAAAACAACTAAATGTTTTTAAAAATGCACCTTTTCGTAGTCGCTTCCAGTTCAATGATTCCATTTTGGGAGAGGGATTGTTGTCTCACTTCATTGAGATGTGCATCGTGTTTCGTTGTCAATGCATCCAACCTGTTATATTTCAGTTACACTTGTAGTACTTGCAAACGAGTTCATATAATCAAGTCGTAGTGCAATTTTTTTCAAGAAAAAATATGAAAACACAGTTCCTTCTCTTGACTTCAGTCTAGCCAATTTGTAGTCAAACTTAAATGTTAGTATTGGTTCTATTTATTTGCCATGCACTCAGACTTAGAGCAACTTTCGATCCTTCGAAACATGCGCGAAAGAGCGATTACATTGAGTTTTAAGCAAACAACACAAACTAAAAACTCAAACTATTTTTCCGGAACATAGCATTATAAACAGCTTTTTAACTTATTTAATAACAAGAACTATTTTTTTATTATATTTGAGGGCATGTTGCACCGCGACCTTAAGATTTATTGTGCCCCCTTCCTACCTTTCTCTCACTCGAATTCCGTCACGTAAACGTCTTTTAAAGTTTAAATTGAGTTGGACTCCTGTTGTGAATGTGATCTGTGCTAGAGTAAGAATCTGAGAATGAGAGATGGTTGTAGTGATTTCAACTCTTCCTCTGATAATAGGTGCTTGTCCAGGTATCTTATTTTGTGTGCCAATGCCCCACAGAAATCCCGTACATTTTCTGGGATTTCACTAGATTCTCCACAGAAGAACTAACTAAAAGAAAAAAGTTGACTATTCAGATGGTCCTTATCAGTGCGGTTTCAGGCCGGAGAAGTCCACGATAGACCAAACTGCTGCAGATCATGGAAAAAACCACGAACTTGCAGATCAACACACACCACCTATTCGTCGATTTCAAGGCCGCAAAAAAGATTCTAGACAAGACGATGCGGTGTCGTGTGACTTTTTCAACATTATTCTATACCCTAGACTGTAGCGCCAAAATAAGAAAGAAAGTAGCAATAGATGGTGCCCACGGAACCAATGGCGTACACAAGTGAGGAAGGACCTCAACCAACTTGGCGTCCGAAATTGGAGGCAGCTGGCAAAAGATCGTGCCAGCTTGTTGGTTCAGGCCCAGGTCCACCCCGTACTGTAGCGCCATTAGAAGAAGAACTTTTCGATTATATGAACTGTGCGTTGAACTGGAATAAGTTTTATTACTATTCCGCAAATTATGGAACTTGCAGAACCCCACACCAAAAATCCCAATACCCTTTTGAAATCAACTCAAATCACCACCCCTTTCTGGTTTGTGTGTAGTTTGCAGCAAAGTAAACACACAGAGAGGTTGCAGAAAATTTGAAAAATGTTAACAACAAATTGTGCTCCATAAAATAAGCAAAGACCCTTTGTTTCCAAATGCTAATGTATTTACCTATGAATGAATTCAAATTAGTGCATATTCAAAAAACGATGAATAAAGATATGCCTTCACACAAGTGACAACTTTATTATTTGCAACTGAATTTCAATTGGAATCATAAGTACATTTGTATCAATTCCTAAAATGGGTCACCATTTAATCTAATTCATGCCGCAATAATCTACTCTGCAACGAAATTTACATTTTTGCGTCATCAATGTGATTTGTGATCTCGCTGGCTTGTTCATTTCTCCGATTTAATTTTATTTTGCACCCATAAATTATGTAGCCTATTCTATTTCCGTCCAACGCGCAATAACTCCGGTTGGCCGCTAACAAATGCATTGTGTACCTTTGTTCGTTGTTATTTATACGTAGTCATGGACCATTGTCGGATGCGTGCAGCATAACAGGTATACCATGAACATTGCTCTCTATCTGATTTGAATGAAATTCACTTGTGATCTGAACCGAATTTCTGTGGCTGCATGCCCGACGGCCCATGACTTGTCTATCAAAGCGTTGTAGTTAATATATGTAAACTATGAGTGCGTCGGGGCGCCCTTATTATACTCGTTCGACCTTGTGGCGTACCTTTATTAATATTTTTGTTGTAGTTGCTCATATTTAATTCGAAAATTAACTGATTAAAACAACATACACACGGATACATAATTTGTTTAACTCGAAAAGAATGGTTTGTGTTCAGAAATTCTGTTTTGAAAATGTTAAATTTGTTATATTGTTTTTTGTGCTGCTTAATGGCAGAGAATACTTTATTTTTCCTTGTTTAATGTTGAAATAATGTACCTACTGCTGGACAGGTACATGACGCTCTGAAGAATCTGTACCTCAAATCCATGCTTACATCACAGTTGCTATATGAACAAAGCTGACGTTTGACATAGAATGACTTATTTCCCTATAATAATGGAATTTCCCTATAAAATTTCCCTGTGAATAATGGTTTTCATCCTTTTGGGTGTATATCATTTGTTCCACTGGTGCTTCAAGTCTTAATGTTAGGTTTCCACTCATGTTCCGCCTAGGCCTTCTTTGTCACTATTCTGCTTTGCAAACCGTGTTCCTTCATAAGCCTTACTGCGTTTCCTGTATGGGATCAATTTTGTCATTTTAGATTTCTTTAAATATTTTATGATATATACATATTATATTGAATGCGGGGCATGTGCCTCCACCTCCACCTTAGTCACGTCGTTTTCGATGATCTGCATGCACCCATCTTCGCCCATCTACGTTGCTTTTATTTCCATTTTTTTAGGCGATTGAACTTGTGTTGCATGCAATACTTGATCATAAATCAGCACATTCCTTCGCAATGGGACCGGTGATAGCAAAGCATTTCATTTCGCCTTTATTGTTCACTATCACTCCCGCATTATCCTCAAAATAAATGAAACTTGCGTCCTTCCTGCGGAAGGGTTGTCTTGCCTGGTAACTACGGTTGACATTACCTTCTTCCTTAACTTAGGCTTTCCCTTCTTGTCTGTAGCTACAAACATGTCACCCACACCTGCAGCTGAAAGACGATTCAGACGACCTCGAGTTCCATGTACAGCGATAACATACAGATTTTTTACCTCCTGTATTATGAGCATGAACTCTGCGCCTACGGGGAGACCAAGAGAAATACGGAATTTCCCTGCAGCGGTTCCACTTACGGATCCCAGACTTCAAAAATTCTGCGCCGGGACACCCACGTCAAGAACCCAAAAAAAAAAAAAAAAACGCGCATTCCTAACCATTTCATCACATCTATAATTTCATTTTAATTTTGATTTTATTCAATACACATAATAATTAAAATAAAGTCAAACACACACTTTATTATATATAAAGCAAACTCCGTTAGGTTTCCTTAAAATAACTTCAGGCATTTTTAGATACCCTTATACACTAAAGTCAATTTCTTTACCACTGGTGCTTCATATATTAGAATATAAAATGTGTGATTTGGACCTTTTTGAAAATACAATAAATAGAATTGAAAGAGTCCAAAAAAGGTTCACGCGTTTTGCTCTAAGAAACCTACGATGGTCTGATGGTCTGCCCGAATATTCGGCAAGATGTTTTTAGGTTTAAGAACTCTCAAAAACAGAAGAGAAGTTCAATGCATATTATTTGTAAAAGATATTTTATAATTCAATATTAAATCCGATGAATTACTTGATTAATACTCCGATTAATCTCCTGGCATGTACCAGACAGACATCTGAGAAATAGAGATGAAATTTTCATTCCACTCGTCGTACAAACTATGGTCAAAATAATCTTGTTAGACATTCTCCTAAATTATATAATTCTGTAACAAACTGAAGTCGATAGTTCAATGATAGTTCAATTCACTATTTAAAAATGTTGTCAAAAACAAAAATTTATTTGCACATTTTTTTTTTATTATGAAGTTATGTACTCAAAATGTTTGTAATCAGCAGATTAACAATCTCCAATCTATTGATAATAAATAAATAAATAATTTAATGAATTAACATTTGGTAAATTCAAGTCTTTCAATTCATATTTGTACATTTTATGTACGAGTTACAAAGTGAATTCTTATATATACAGTCCGTCTTTTATTGCAATTTGTTGGCAAGTTAATTTTTGTTTTGCCAATACTGATTTCGGTCATAGCATGCATTTTTTCATGCAACTGAAATTTCTTTCAGAGCCAGTATTACTAGAGACTGGAAACGAAAATACAAAATTGCAAAGCAATTCCAAATTTGAAGCTTTACTGATTTAAAAAAAAAACTAACCCAATATTTTACGTCGTTATTCTTATTCAAATCATTCATTCATTTAACATTTCTGTAGGTTGAAAAAAAAAAATAATTTTAGGGCTTGATAGCAAGTTTCGAACAAGCTGAAATCGGGACATTTCGCGGCACCGTAGACATCCGTAGCTTCACCACCTCCCCTCTTTGACATTCTGCTGCCTTCAGAGCTTAGAAAGGGAAATCTAAAGGCTACGAAAATCTAAAGGTGTTTTTTATGGCGTTCGTCAGTAAAGGCGATTTTATTGTCCTCAGTGGTGTGTCTCTTGGTTTTGTGCCAGTACCAGCCCCACCCCTTTCTTACTAATTCCAGGGATCCAGGAATCCCACAGAGGGTATGACTTCATGTTTCCCCTATATCCTCTAGAGATACACGGCAGAGTCTTACCATCTTCCAATTGATTGATTGTGTTTCCACTGCCTTTTTGACTGCCTGACTGTTTCAAATCAACTAGTCTTAACCAAAAAATTAAAATCTTAAGCAATTAATGTAATAATCATTTATGTATTGAAAAAATGCGAATATGTAAGAATCGAATGTCTAAACCTGACGAGGCAGCCCAGATTTGTGCAAGTGAAGAGCATTGGTTCAATTTGTTTTCTCGTCTCATTACTCATAATTAAGTGCCAACAATGTTGTTGAACATTTTTCGAGCAGCAAGTAGACAAGCAATGTTAATACACTTTTTGCCAAAATGTGTGTGAAATGCGTGACGTATATGTCTCGAATAAACGGATGGTGTCCACAATAAGCGAAAGAACGCATCTCCTTTCGTTGCTCCTCCAGCGTGCTCGATCTTTAGCTTTCTACCCCCAGTTGCGCACGCATATTTGGGTGCGTCACCCGTCGCGGATTTCCTGTACCGCGCCTTCACTCTTCCTGTACTGTTCTGCTGAAAATTTAATCATTTTCATATAATCTACATTGGAAAATGCAAGCAACTGTTTATTAGCTATCCAAAGTGAATGCAATTTAAATGTATGCTTTGTATGCATCTGACTTGAGTACGACAAATCATGGGCGAGTATGAAAACCCGTGGGAACCATGGACATGCAGTTCAGAAGTTGATATTCAGTACAGTCCACCAATTGTCATATTCACACAGTTCATCATTTATACATAAGCTCTGAATGCATAAAGACTGCAGTTAACCGCAACAGCACCTTGCATGTGTACATCCACCACTGCCACAATGCAAAACAAGCTCCGTCTGTTCTTTTCGAGCCGACAGCATGACAAACATTTTGACGCATTCACAATGTATCAGAATGCGTAATTGATTGAAAAAACACCTCATAGATATATATAACCACATCCACAACAGTAATGAAATATCGAAACTGACACAGGCCATGCTCGGTGTCGCCCGGCATAACACATAAAGCACCGAACCCTGGACTGGGAAATTCCTTCGGTGCCAGAGGTGTTCGCTTTAGTATTCATTAGGTGCTATACCGCGGCTCCGACTGCCGACTGCCACTGTTACATGCTGTCCATCAACTCCTGTTTTATTGACTCATGAACAACTTTGAATTTAAAATTGCCCAATTAGACCGTGCATTAACATTTTCCTAAGGTTAATGGCAATGGGGATATTTGTATGTACTTTACCTACTAATTATGTAATAAAATCAATCCAAACAGACTGTTCTGTTGAGAATGTTGAACTGCGCCAGACGCCAGCTGGCTTTCAGTGGAATTGACAAGAAAAACTTTGATTGATGATGACCAAGTGCATTTAAGTTGAAGGAGAGATGGACAGGATCGGTCAGATTTGTGGCGACCGAATGGTGGATGCGGTGTACGTTGGAAAATTGAAAACCCACACCATCAACCGACCTTCAGTCAATCAAAGGGGGTACCATCTCAAATGGT
The DNA here is from genome assembly GCA_905231855.2 of Eristalis tenax. Taxonomy (NCBI): domain Eukaryota; kingdom Metazoa; phylum Arthropoda; class Insecta; order Diptera; family Syrphidae; genus Eristalis; species Eristalis tenax. The sequence goes on from HG993125.1 coordinate 97,296,351, forward strand.
TTTAATTTTTTCTGTTCGTGTGTTGATGCAGGAGATAAACGGCGGCCAACGTATTTCGGCAGCATCCATCATGTGGCATTATTTTATCGAACCGCAATCACAGTTGGGGATTCATCCAGCTGCCCTTCTGTCCAGTGCTCAGGAAATTTATTTTACTTAACGATGGCAGACTTAATTATGCCGAATGCACATCAAAGAGTACGAAGTGACAAAGAAGCAGAAGTGGTTCGAGTGTACAAGTGGCCACCGTCTGTCTTCCGGCCACCATGCTTATGATATCTTCAGCAAGAAACAAGACTAAACATTCAACTAACCTAACGTAATTCATCTAAATCACTATTTTTAATTCATTTTTTACGATTTGTTAACAAAGTGCTTAAATGCGTGGAGTGTTTAATTGTGTTGCGAAGCATGCTAATCGGACTGTATGCCTATTGAATGGTTCCATGCTAATTGTAGCTTCACCACTTGTTAACCAATCGTTTTCCTTCACTGTGTGCGTCGCGCACCTATCTGTCGGGTCCAGTTGTGTATAACTTTATCTGCGATGGTGAATATTTGTGTTGAACGGACAAGTACCACTTTAGAAGGCTAGCAATGGCAATGCTTTCGCGCGACAACCACAAACAACTGTGATGTCATTCCTCAAATCTGTAGCCTTACCGTTGTGGTGCGAAGTATTTGGGGCTAATGATTGGACGTGGGGTTAATGGAGCGCTTGGTTATTCGAATTTGTCTATGCTTTCGGCAGTGTTGCATAATTTTGTCTTTTAATATTACACTGATAGCGAGTGTTAAATATGTGTTTTTTGTTTTACTCTATTGCGCTATGCAGTTTGTGAGAGATGCCGACTGATTATTGTTTAACCCTTTGGTTCAGCGAGTGCGCTATTGGGTAAAGTAGAGATTGAATAAAAGTATTTCATTTGTGATTAACATACGAATTTATTATATTGGACTGGGTTGTTTGTGGCACGAAATATTCATCTAGTAGTTATAGTAATGGGGGAAAGATTTGTGTAGTGGATATCAGATCCACAACTGTAATTGCCATGAAATCAAATAAACAGGTTTATATTTGCTCTCGATCAATGCTGGTAAGTTTTGTCGCTTGATCTTATTTTCGATATGACTCTCACAAAGTTCCTTCCATGATGAGGCGTCCATATGATGGAATATAAATGATGAGAACTTACACATGTGCAACGACTGGATGGCCCAGTTGGTTAAGTGCCTGCCCTTGGTGAGTGGGTTCGAATCCCAGTGAAAGTTAAGTCTATACGCGTATATCTGGTTTTCAAATCTGGTCTAGTCACCATTTGCTGTTGGGATCAAATTAACGGCCCTATCACTGGATTGGTCGATCAATGGTACTAGCCTGAATGTGTCACAATGGACCAACATGGTCTAAGTGTACTGGTGGATTTACAACCAGCCCCCTTCGCTAGCTACCTACATATGTGCAATAGTCAAACCCGACTTCACGGAAGGAAATCCTTAAAAACACAATGTCTCTTGCAGACTGATAAAATTAAGTTGCATTTTAAATGGTTATGGTTAAATGGTTTTTAATTTCACTAACAACACAATTAAACTAAACTCAACTAGTTTTATTTCTAAACTATTTTTGGTATTATTAAGTATATATTGTAGATGATATAACGTTAACTCGTATATTGCATTAAGTGCCCCAAATAAGACACACCGTTCCAATTTCTGTAAATAAAACAGCCGCTGTTGCATTAATTCACTTTGATTTTTTGTATTTTTAAATCTATGTCTATTCAGAAAAACGCCACAGGAAGTTTAAGGCACGCAGAATTTATTCCAAAACCCCGTTCTCTTTAGTTTATTCCAAGTTTCTCGAATATAGAAGCCATTGTCACCTTTAAATTATTAAATAAAAATAATAATAAAAAATATGGTTACGCTTGGGCATAACTCTTCATGAGTTAGAATCGATGGCGGAGGATCGAGTAGCCTGGAGATCTCTCGTGCGTGGTTTACCCCCTTTAGTGGAGCATGCGGCTCAGAAGATGATATTGATGATTATAATAAATATGGACCATAGTAGGAATACCTATAGCGGGACATATTACCAACATCGGACCTTTCCAAATTAAAGATCCCAAACTTCATAAATTATCAAATAAAATAAATCATAAATATACAAAAAATTACGCTCTACACCACACATCTGTTGACCAAACCGGCCATGTTAGAACGACCAACAGTCATTAGTCAATCTTATGCCGCTTCTATACGAGAGGATAACGATTAATTGATTTTGCAAATTGATTGTTGTACTTTATATCTAGCTGTAGACTAGTTCATACTATGGAGAAACCACCAATTTCCCATCGTAGTTGGATGCGACTCTTTGATTTACAATACATCCAAAAAATGTTTAATGAACACGAAGTGGTATAATAATAATAATATGTGTGGTGCTACGGCCCGTAGAAGAGCATGGTCTAGGTTTATAACAACCACTCGTGATGTGCGTGCTATTGTTCTCTCGCGAGTGGAAGGGACCTACTGTTTTATGCCGACTCCGAATGGCCAAGTTTGAGAATTACTCTTTGAGCATTTCCATTGACTTGAAAGGGGTGATGCCGTGAATATTATTTTTGGTCGTACCGACAGGGAATCCAAGCGCGTGTTTCAGTCAGAGATAATGGAGGATAGAGATATCCAACGTCTTCCTCCCTTACCCTTGATTTCATCTGACAGCGTTTTTTACACTGTTTTGCGATGAGTGGTGGAGCCGGGAACTATGTAAGAGTGTGGAATGGCCGAAGTTAGATATTTCTATCCTCCATTATATCTGGTTTCAGTTGCGTAGAGGTCGATGCACATACCCACAACGCCACGGCCGTCAAACTGGTATATAATCATTAATTCTCCACATCGTAGTACTAACTATTGTAAGTTCACTTGTGCGTTTCTTTTTCCAAAAAATCTAACAGCTGAATGCTCATCAGAAACCTCAGGAGCGAGATAGGCCACAGTTTTGAAAATAGCGGGTTTTTGTGTACTCACAACTTCACAATCGAAATATGTTCAAAGTTTAGGAAACACATCTTAGCATCACTATAATTTTCATAATTCGACTAAATGCAGCCTCAGGTTTAATGTATGAACTGTTTACCTTGTTTTTAAAGACAAAAGAAAAAGTTCTACTTAGTTAAGAACTATTAAAATAATAAGGGTAGAGTGGGGCAAAAAGTAACCCTGTTATAGTAATCCATTCATAAGTAAGCACCTTTTCGCAAATGCAGATTATTTCTTGAGCTCATAGCGCTTTAGCGAATGCCATATGAAGGTAGAGCATACACTTAAATCCAAGGCGGTACGATGGAAGGACGAAAATAATACTCTCTGCATTGTTCTCTTCCTTTTCTTTCTCCTTCTCAATAACCTAATTATTTCCTTTATACATTTAGACAGCACATATGTTCGTACATAGCTTTTAAAGTGAGTGTTGCTTTTACCTGTTTGCCATCCTCTTTTGCACATAGAAAATTCTGAACATGTCAAATGTTGAAAATAAATTCACAATGCAATGCATACAAATTCCTAAGTGCGTCCTCTGAAAGGTAAACTTCAAACGATTACTTCATATTTTCTGACTGTCAAGTGTACCTGATTGGTGAATTTTTTTGCAAAATCAGTTGTTAACAGTTGATGGAATTTGCAATCACTCTCATATCCGCGCATACATACCTCCTCTCAGCGAGACTCTTGACACCTTGACATGTGTCTTCGTTATTTATTCGTTGTTGTATGAAGGGAATATATTTCATTAGATGCACGCGTATTTTGAGGATTGAAACTCTCCGGCATATAGCCAGTAGATGAGTGTGCACGAAGGACAGCCATCGGTGGGTTTCCTTCAACTTTATTCACAGCGCATTCTGAACAATTGAATATGATTACCATCTACAGCAAAATTCACCGCGGATTGTTGTGCTATGTTTATGACAAACATGCAAACACTCAAATGCTTTTTTGCACCTTATGCTGGCGCTATTAATACCAATTACTGCATTTGTCGGCTTTGATCACCTATTTTGAGTGTCTACAAAATATATCAAAGTGTCTCACCAGCGCATGAACTCAGGAGCGGAATTGGTCGGTTTTGACTCATCCCTCAATTCGCGGATGTCTAAAAATAAAAAAAAAGAGGCCAAACCCGCACCTTGGTCAACACATGAATGCATGAATATATTGAGTGAAATGTGCAATTGATATTTTCCGTAACTACTGCTGTTGGCGAATATTAATTGCTGGTCATACGCTGTATCCACATTATGTTCACAGTTAGGAATTTCATGGGCACGCCACCTTAATTTGAATATCTTCGAAAATTCGCAACGACAAAAATGTACAGAGGTAATTTGTATGAAGGGTATGGATATAAGGCATGCCTTAAATGCAACGTTTGTAGGTTGGCACGACAGATGCAACTAGCATTTATACAACAAATATTTCCATGTACATTTGGCAGAGGCAAAATGTGAGGAAAGAGAACATGTTTGCCAGTTAATAGTTTTTTTTTTAATTTAGTTCTTTTTTTCAATTTAATTTAACTATGTAGAGAAATCTATGTATACAATCGGTAAACGTATGTGTGTGCTGTGGGTGCGTGAACAAAATTTCACAACATTTGTGGTTTTTTTTTACACATTAGCTGTGTTTTTTTCTACGATAGAAGAAATGGTTGTCCAAAATTTTAAGGGATAAGAGAGGTAGAAGTTGTTAGAAAAAAAGTATTTTGATCTCTTAAGTCTCAGCATTTCTCAAGACTGTGTTGAAACAATTTTACTTCCCTACGCTTCTTAACTAAACTGCATTTTATTAGATTCAGACTAAACAGATTTTAATAGATTGTACCGTAGAACAGCCGAACTTTTTTTTTTACTTTTTTTTAGAGGGAACCACCCCTTGGAAGCGTTTGACATCAAAAGATTGTAATTTCCAATACGTCTTGCGTTTGCTATGACAATAAACAAAGTGCAAGGACAAACGTTGGAATTGTCAGTGACTCTAAAGAGGTGATGCCGTGAAAATGAATTTTTGTCGTACCGGCCGAGAGTCATACTCAGGCAGCGAGTTTCAGTTGCGTGTGTGTTCGACGCACATACCCATACTCCGGGCTAAACAAAAAATGTATGGGCTCTGGGATAATTTAAGTAAACAAATAATTAGATAAAGAGAAGAAGACATAGTAGAAATATAGTAAAAACGACAGTAAAAGAAGTGTATTTCATTCTTATATTAATGTGATCTGCCTAGCGAAGCTGGAACAGGGTCCGCTTGTAAACATATAAAAGAGCTACATTCACATGTATGAATGAAGCTATTTATGGACAATTGTAAAGTTTCTACCGGCAGCAACCGTTTGGTGCAAATCCGATTAAAAAGCCATTAGCCGTTCTTTGCCCTGCAACATGCCTACAATATAAAATATAACACCCTCAAATGAAAGCAGTAATCATACATAGTAATCATAAATAAATGCATAGTTATGCTTGTAATAACAATTATAGCTTGTATAAAACTAAAACTATTCCAGTGAAATCGACAAGTAAATAGTAAAAGCCTATATATAGACGCAAAAAGAGAAGTGCAACTGAGCTGTGAGGCAAGGTAAATATCGAAGGCCACATTGAAAGCATTTCTCCTTGACTCATGAAACTTATACTCAATGTGTTCTCATTTGCATACGCACAAGTACTTTTGGGATTAGTTTGTAAGTATCTACTCCTTACCATGCCTCTTAGACATTAAATCTGGTATTTGCACACTTCGGTACGAAATGCCCTGCTATGCCACGACCCCCGACTGTCAACCGAGGTGTGAAGTCCAATGTGCCCCGATGCTCGCTTCCTTCGTTCGCATACCTGTTAATTTCCTGCTGTGCGTAATACATTATGGGCTAATAAAAACCACTTGAACGCTGTGCTTAATCATAGACAGATTTTCAAGTTACATTTTCACAGGAATACGGATGCGTTTATAGTAGTGGCACATCTTCCCCTCCCCTCTTCAGATTACAGGCACACTTTAATTCAAAATTCCATGCATGCGTGTGTCTTGTTTACGCTTTTAAGAATATGCATTGCACTTCACATTCATCCACCACAGTTCCTTCATTATCAGATGATTCCCTCTTATTTATGGATAGTCGACCATTTTCCATATGAACCATCCGATCCGACATACAGTCGAGCAGGGCGACTCCCTTCTGTAAATATTCCAAAAGCAAGATGAAACTTTTCTAAGACGGCTTGTTGAAAAGTGCACTATGCTATGCGGTCACTCAGCACGTGCAAGATTTTCACAAGAACCAGCATATTGCGTAGAATGTATCCGCATTTCCCTCCCATTCAGCCATCATCGCCCCATTGAATTGATACATATGTCATTCCCCTATCTCCGGACAACGCATAGAAGCATACATCATTTTCACAATGAAGCGACGAGGAGCGGCATCGTTTATTGAATCTACCCATGCACGATCTGAAGATACACACTGGCACATAGTGACGTTTTGAGCATAACTTATTGCATCTTTAACGCAATCCATGGGATACATTTATCAAAGCACGAAAAATGTCATCTCAACTCATACTCCATCAGACAACTCAAAAGCCGGTGTAATAAATGCATAATGGCAAATGGTAAGGTCTCTAATTTGCAAGCGACACCGATAAGCATTGGCCATTAAATCATCCTAAGCCAAATTAGAAATGCTGACGCTAAGCGAAACTACTTAAGTGTTAAGAGTTATGTCTTGTAGACAAAGCAAACACAGCGCGTTGCAGGGAGCTCTTTTTTCGAAAGGCAACGTGGCGTAATGACAAACTGTTTGTAATTACTCCTAAGCATCGTTCAATTGTAGCTAAATGCCGATTCTCTGATTAATCAGCCCACCTAGGCAATCAGTGAAATGCCAAATGGTGAACTGTGTGCAATGCGGTTGAAGATTATCCTTGGCCTGGATTCAGCCCCGCCTTAACTGTGATCGACCGTTGCATTCATGGAGGGTTGTTATGTCATGGTATCTCAATTTCATCCAGTGTGTCGCTGAAGGGAAAGAAGTTAAAATTACACATTTCACAAATACACCAATATCCGCAAAGTCTATATTGCACGCATATCATCTTTGTGTGAAACGAATACGAGACCAAAACGCTCAGTTCATTGTCTGCTCTTGGCATTGTTTCGATGACAGACGGTGCAAATAATCGCTCTGTCCTATACGCCTTTGTGCCCAAGCGTAATTCTCACAATGCAACAAGCAAAGAAATGCTTAGATGAGCTCATCCAGTATTAAGTTGTTGTTAATCGGCAACGCAATGATCCGCAAATAGCGCAACACGAAGACGACGGAGCTGTCGCATTGCTCTACATCCACCAGATGGAATATCTTCGCGAACACGAAAGATACTGATAGACGTGAGCATTTGCGTCGCATCGCAGCTTCAATTCATTAATAATTTCTGCTTGGTAAACATCCACAGGGAGGCAGTGTGTGACTCATTGACGCACTGTCTGCCGTGTATGTATCTATTAAAGTTGCAGTCGCACTGTCAGCCAATTTGTCAACAGAGTTTGATGTGTTAGTGCGCGGGGGTGTGTATTGGCTGTTCGTTACATTCGCCGAGCTGGGCCTATTTGAACATTCTGTTCAGATTGAACGATCATTTGAGGTTAAATTATAAATTGATTTCCCCACTCTTGCGACACACGCACACAGCCAGTCGTGCCTTTAATATTCACACACACGCGTACTTTGCATGTTTGCGAGTTTGTTGGCTGTTGGCGAGATGTAACTGCATGCTGTGCGTTAAAAATTGTCTAATATTCCATTGTCAGATTGTCATCATAAGTGGTGGCGATTGTTAGTGGATACCTACACACATTCGTTGGGTCCGTCTGTACCTGCATTCGATAGCCTGACGTGATTTTCGTGCCTTACCTTCTGAAATGCACATTCAAATTACTTCTTGTGAAATATTTAATGAGATTTGACGAAGTTTCAGCGTTAGGATTAAAAAAAATAATCCGATTAATGTATTTGGCATAGCACAAAGCCGACTTTTTCTAAGCGATTATGTAGTACTTATGAATACATAAGTTCACATGCCATTAATGCGCATAAAAAAGCTGTCCTCAGAAAAATCAATTCCCTTCATTGCTGCACATTTACTCTCGTCCTTAATTTAAATGGTTCTTCGGTAAGGTACCCATTCCTTCTAAAACTCACTGACGAAAGCGAATTCGAAAGTCAGATAAAAACAGAGAAAAAAAGAATGTCTTTATATCGCAGTATTGCAAAATCAATTTAGAAAGGCATGTTGCCCATTAACCAAAAAAAAAAAAAGAAATCATTTTTTTTCATTACATCCTTGCACTGCATTTGCGGCTTCCATAGAATGTCCTCTCTGATTTCAGTATTTCCCGACACAGTCCTGACCTCACAAAGCCAGTGAATGTACTTGTGCGTTTGCAAGTACCGAAGGGTTGGTTGGCTGTAAGTCCTTTGATGGCCCCATATAAATGCGAACCAGGAGAATGTCTTTGCACATTTCGAATTCGTTTTACCCAGAGTCCTGTGTCTGTCCAATGTGTATTTAACTTTTCAGCACGTGCGGTTTATTAGACTACGTAACACACAAGCACTAAACGATACACACATGAGAGAAAGAAAATAAAGAAAAGAATCTAAATTATCTAAGAGCCAGTTTTATGGACTTGTTACATACACATTTTTAGATGGAATAATAAAATAAGGACGTGATATTTCCTTTCACTGCTCCTTCGTGAATTTTTCAGTTCGCCATAACGGGTAAAGGCAGCTCATGCACTCCACGGGTGTTCTTCTATAGACGGTTGGAAGTGAAAGTTGTCTGCACTAGTGCTTCTTTTTTTTTGCTCAAAGATTATCTGGAACTTGGGAGCCAAAATATATGTGAATAATTAAGTCCAAGAATTATGGAGTGCTTTTTTCAATTGAATTAACGATCCATAGCAGCAACGACGACGAAATGACCCTTCAATGCTAGATGTTGTGCAACATAATAATGAGTCACCACGTGAAAAAAAAACAGAAAATGTGACCCCATTTGTGTTAATTTATGTTAAATACGTTATTTCGATTTATTCAAAGCAAGTATATCTGTCAAGTAGGCACATACTCGTATCTGTATTGACTGGTGGCTGTAGCCGCTCCTTTAAGTGGTAAACCATAGAAAGACACTGTCCGTTGGCCTGCTTCTTGTCCAATAGTATCACAGTTTCTCTACGTCATCGCTTATCTATTTTCCGAGTAATTTGTGAGACAAAACAGAAAATGTTAATGAGCAGAGTAATTGCTTGGCAGTAAAACCTATGTCAACTGACTAAGAGCCAAGTCACATTCTGTTGCATTGCTTTAGCATTTTAGTAAAACTCAGAAATATTGGCTTGATTGATTTTAGCTTATTTCAATGAAAAACATTCTGAGAATCCACATTAAAAGATGTATTATAATTCCACACAATTAGGGCACAAGACAAATGTTTTTTTGATACACTTAGCCGATGTCGAAAAAGCTGTCTACACTAGCAACCCCATCAGAAGCACCGGTAAGCCTTTTTTTTACAAAAGGAGTACACCGTTCTTCTACTGTTTTCATTACTGAAGATGGTGTCTTAATTTTCAAACGACATAGACTCTAGAGGAAGAAATGGAATTATAATCTTGCACGAAATCATTTTCCATACAACTTTTCAATATAAATGGTAGAAGTCCGAAAGTTACACAAGCTCAACAAAATTGTTGTAGGAGGTTTAAATATGATTTAGTTTATCATCACTCCACTCACTATATACTCCCATTATTTTAGCTCTTCAGCCCTTTTGGGTTGAAACAAATGTGTTATGTTTCTCAGCTTTCAGTTGACTGGCCCTTTGCACACTTTAATACTGGCTGGAAATTGCATGCATAACTTCTTTCCCTGTTTCTATTCTTAAGCTTCTCTAGCTTCGCTCTCCCTCCCTCTCAGTCCTAAGGCTCTTCGGTAATCATATTTTGCATCATTGTACCTGGCACAGACACCCAATGGACTGCAGCAGTCCTTAATGATACACATAAACGAGATCCACTGGAGCGAAGTACGAATAAAAATACTCATCTCGCACCACAGTTGGTGAAAACACTTGTTTAGCATTTGCCTGCCATTTACGGTAGTTGTGCAGAAAAAAAACCCAAACAAAATAATACCTAAGGCACACAATGCGCACACCCACAAAGCCTGGCCTAACAGTTCCACCTATGCAGCCATTTGCTTTGTTTTAGCATTGTTAAAGTGATGTTCCGTTTTCCACTGAGGATACTAAAATATGTGCTCTACTTGCAGGAATGTATGTACATACATAGATGCGGACAACGTGCTCGGTGGATATGGCACCAGCATACCAGGTGCATAACTCGTGGTGACATCATTCACATTCAAGGTCTGGTAATGTCACCATCTTCGAAAATGTCGTTTGTTTATCCAGGTGCATCTGGGGTAACTTTATTCATCCAGATACACTAAATATTAGCAGCATGATCATTCACGAAGCCGATTAATTTAGAGCGCTCAATTGTCTTTGTTGTCGCAAGTGCTAACAGAGTAGACCCAATGGACAGACGCTTTGACAGGGTATCTCTAAGATTACTCTTCGGCTTAATTCAGTCTCAGTCAGGCGGCGAGTCAAAGTCAGTGTCGAGTAATCTGTGTACTTTCGGCCATACTCGTAAATACATGCTTCGCGAAGTTTTAAGACAAGTACACAACTAAATTTTGTTTATTCGTCAAGTCTTTTTCGTTCTTTCAAATCAGGACACGGGGGCTACAAAGTCGACTGTGAAAATGTTTGTGCTTTGGCGATAAGCTTAAAATTGTCTTAAGGTCGTCCGCGTATCGCAAAAATTTCAGACCGATTGACTTCCCCAGAGCCACTCAAGTGGTTTTTGTTCGCTTCGTTCCTAGCAGATGACGCTGTTGTTCGTCCACCATTTAAGGGTGCATGTGCGGATACATCAAATAATTTGGGTGGCTCCGTCAAATGTTTCATCAAAATTTCAAGTCAACATTGAACGGGAAGCAGTCATATACGTATACGTCAATAAACCCAGTTGTGGAGTCTGCCGGAGCAATCAATTATCTAACAGAATTTTTGAATTCATTGGATTTCCCGGGGGTCCCACCACATATATGGAGATTCAAAATCGGTGTTGGGCATAATCGAACTGTACAACATCTCAATTCTAAAAACCATTCGAAATATCATTAACTAATTGTAACTACTAACACAAGATAACTCGATAAATGTTCAACTTCAGTGCGAAAACAAAAACATAACCAGAACATAACCAGGGTGAAAAAAAACGAAAAGGAAAATAACTCAAGTATTACTCTACATCAATAAAAAACAATATGAAAATTTCGAATTCATTCGAATGTTTCTGATGAGAGGCATTCATCGAGCTGTTTTGTGTTAGTAATTAGTTAGTTGCCATTCGAATGAATTAGCAGTCAGCAAACGACTTCCATTAAAAAAATTAATGAGGAATGTAAAGAAGCAACAATTTTGAGGGGACCTTTCAAGGGTGAAGACATCCTCATCCCTAAAATTCCCATCCGATCAAGCGACTACAGATTTGTTTTTGTCAGGGTTTATTAAACGCCATACTGGAGCACGCAGACATAAGTACTGTGTGCATCGTTCTGCCAGGCAGAAACCTACGGTCAGACTACTACCACCGGTCGACCATGAAGTGATCCAGGCGCCTGCCTGACAGTGGTTGACATACCCATGACGAAGTCGCCTGAACGGGTTAAACAATGCGGAAAAAGGGTTGAAATCCTGTCAGCGAGCGAAGTGAGAAATATAACAAATACTTTATATACACCACATTTTCTAACATACAAAATTTCTCATTTCGCGGCAGTATTCAATGCGCAAAATTTGGGTAATCTATGGAAATCCTGAATAAAAATAAACGTTCCCTGCACAGAACCTCTCACCTACTTAAAATCCTATAGTGACCCAGGGGGTTGCATAGTAGGCAGCATGCCCGTCTTTACATACCCCACTTGTTTTGGCATTATTTCCTTTTGCGTATCGAAATAAATCCGAATAAGGTTTATTGCGATTTTTGAGAACTAAGTCAACTTTCTGAAATGAACTAACGCCACATGGATTTATTTCGCATTCGAAAGTGAAATAAAGCCATCATTGGATTATGGTGTGGATTCTTAGAAGTAACGCTATTATGGCTTTAATTGAAATGGCATTTTCTTCTCCCATGAATAATTGAGGTTATCATGCTGATGGTCACTAGAGGGTTCCGAGGGCCTCAAATATTGTTATTTTGGTAAGTTTCGGGTTTTGTGGGTTACGCCATTACTGATTGTACTTTGCATGTTCTAGGTTCCGCAATCCTGACAACCTTTTAATTTATGCAACCGATGGTACAACCAACACAACCACAAGTATTGAATTAGTACAGTTATGATCGAAAGGTTTTTCATTTCTTATCCGTGCAACGCATATGTGCCACAGCGAACCGTGGCAGAGTGCGTTTAATTTTGCTAGCTCAAGGTGTCAATAACCTTTAAAACTCTAATTCTTACTTAAACTGGATGTTGTGCTCTATAGTGTTGCCCCAATTTAATTATTTATATTATTTTTATTTAAACTTATCTGCAGCAACAACAACACAAAGCGCAACAATATTTTTGGTGCAAAACCCCAAAACAAAACATCCGTAGAAATATAAGCAAAAGCCACACATTAGATAACACAATAAATCGATTGGTGATGAAATGTATTAAAATAAATCATCTTATTTTGTCGGTTTGGATCTCATAAGGGTTGATGATACTGTAAGCCGAAGAGATCAGTATAGACCACGCCTTTGGAATGAAATGTATAACTACGCCTACGACATTGGAAAACCAAGCATTTCATTCAATCAAAGTTGCATTCATTGCACAAACAATAGATGAACAAAGACAATTGGAAGCGCATGTCGGGGCTGCAGGATTTCGTTTCAAATTTCCGCTTAATTTTCAATTTCCACGAACAGCAGACCCATCGAATCCCGCACAAGAGAACATAATCACTGCACCCGTATAATTTTAGAGTATAGATTCTATTTAAAGTGCATGCATATGTACATCCTTATCAAATGAAATAAATAGTAATGGACCAGCACTGGGAGATGCAGCAATAAATCTCTACCCAGTTGGGACACATTGCATTGGATTACTTCTTTGAAATTAAAAGGATATGGGTTGCTGCTGTGCTGCCCTATTTGGTCTAACTTGCGCTGGTGCCATACGAGCGGTTAACTGCTTCAGTGCACAATCTACTCCAATCAGTGCGGTGTCGTATTGAATTTCAATCAGACAATCACATGACAGAGCATGCGGCTTAGACATATGCAGCACGAATCCATGACGATGTGCGGGTAATTGCAGTTTCGTTATCATAATATTGTGTGCCGCTCAATTGAATTTATTGAGCTACTTAAATTTGCTTAATTGGTATCTCTCTTACCCACCATATCATTTACATCGTTTATTTCTAAATGGGGTTTCCCCATTTTTAAGTGGCAGGTGATTTATTTCCTGTGAAATAGATTCTTGCTAAACACATCACCTGCCGCTGACACTGCTCTGATGCTACTCCAATATGTAATGGATTGCTTATCAGGAGGTGTGCAGATCTTGTTATTTTGAATTTGAAATCAATACTCGCTAAATTAATGTAGAGGGACATGTGAATGTGGGGCACACCGATTCCCTGCTGATGAAATGAACACCAGTAGCTATGGAGCTGTAATATGTCCGCAGACAAGTCACTGTCCGGGGAAAGCATGCCATGGAATTAGATTTGCCATCCATCTCTTGCCATGTGTAATTGAAAAAGAATCCTTTTAAATTGTTTGATTTCCTCAGTGATTTCGTCGAAAAAAATGCTCAAATAATTTTCATCTTAAGCCAGTTGTTCATGTTTGGTCATGGTGGATGGCGCTACTATCCGTGGTGGACCCTTTTCAGTGACCATTCGTGTTGTTCATGGTATCTCACTTTCACGAAGGACTGAGTTTTTTTCAGCAGTCAATCGAAGGGGACACGTGTGTGAAATTGGATCTCAACCAACTGTTGCAAGAAAATAGACAACTAGCAAATTATCAGACTGAAAAGGCTTATTGGTTACGGTTGCGTTGGTCTCGTATAGGTCTGATTTTTCAACACATTTACCTATCATTCATTGATGCAACAGGCCCAATCTTTGGCAAGCACTTCTCATGATGACACAATATATTCTGTGTATATGAGCACGCCTGGTGTGTGTGGGTGTGTTATTGGTAACATTCCGAGTGAAAACACATGAGTCAAATGTTTTCGTTTAAGGCAACACTCATTTTGGTGTAAATAAAAAATGTCCTCAAAGTAGTCTTTGCCTTAAGTTGACGTTTTAAAACTATATTCTTAAAATTTAAGGGTGGGTGCATAGCATATGCAAACATAACATACAAACGCAACACAAAAACAAAAAACAAAACTATAATTTACGACGTTTCGGGACACTGGTAATTTCAAGCACCTGCATAGCTTCGAGTTTCATAACATGGAATGTTTAAGTACCTAATAAGTTCATTTCGAATATTCCTGAAGAAATCCGTGGTGGACCCTTACCAAGAATTGATAAGATGAAAATATTCTTTCGAAACATTGGTGACCCGGGATCCCAAGTCGGACTTGGTGAGGACATTGTGATTCATAAGTCCACCATTTGCCAAGTGTTGTGTCCTAAAAGCAAATCTATGCACGTAATTTCCCGCATCGAGAGAAGCTAAAAAAGAATAGAAAGCCAAGGACAGTTTTCCTAATGCAACTAGAGCTCTCGATTGCAGACGTATTGAAATATGAAAGCATCTTTTACGTGGCGCTTAGCACCTGAATCGCAATTCAGGTGCCCATTGAAAACAAAAATTTATGTTTTCAATTTTCTTTTGGATTTGCGATGGGTTCTTCAATCACCCCTTTCACAAGGCCCGATGTAGAAAAGTTCTGAACACTCAGCTACGATACGAATGCGAACATATTGGTATCATGAGCCCCGAACGGAATCAAAATAGCATTGCAGCACACGAATCCTTTTTTCGGAGTATCGGAATAGGCTGCTATATGTCAAATGTGATTTTCAGTCTTCAATGCAATTTCAAAGTTTGTTAAATTTTATTTGATAAAACGAATTCAATATAACAAGGAGTATTGTTGAGCGAGTCCTGGGAGTTTTAAAAAATCGATCACAGTGCATTTTGTCAGCACGAAACTCCACTATTCCAAAAGCTGCACAAAAAGCTGACGAAAATCTGCACAAATTATGAATGTGGTATGTGCTTTGACAACATATGCATTCATTTCAAAGTGGAAACTGAGTTTAGAGTCGAAGTAGAGTAATGAGGATGCAGTGGAAGATATAGAAGTTCTGGACTAATAATGTGACATCCCAAATAAGGGGTGGGATATAGGATGAGGAGTTTAACTTAAAACGCTGTACACATAAGAAAACTGTATCTTCATATAAAATATAATAATTCATTAATACCTAATATAAAAGAAAATTTATTGCTCATTTTTAATCATTTTCATTTGTTATTTTATTGTGCCTCAAGACTTTTTTCTTGATTTTCATAATATTGTTGAGCTTTACGGTAAAACTTGCATGCTAATCTGTTCCCTTAAAAGACTAGTTGTATTGCTTTTGTGGGGCGTCGAGATATGGTTCCTCCTTCTGCATTATGAGCATTTAAATCATCTACCGATGGAGTTGATATTTTATAATGAAAATGTGTCTTTTCTTCCTCCAGTAGATGTTTGAAGATTAGTCAATGTTATAACACCTTAAGAGAATGAATGCATTTTGTTTCTACCACCATCTGTAGAATTGGATTCTCTTTTGTTTTCCAACAATTATCTTTTGATGTATGATTTCCAATCCAACCAAACCTACAAGTGTAAACCAATTCCACAAATATGAATATTCTTGCCGAAACTGCAAAATATACTTTTCTCATAATGCTGGCATCTTTAGATGGTGGACGGGAGATATTTACTACATGTTTGACTTCCTCCCAAAAAGCTTTCACTCCCTCTTTCGGTAATTTTGAAAAACCTTGAGCAATTTCAAGTTTCTCTGTCAGCATTTCAAAAAGACGTTGGTACTAAACTTTCTTTGTAGTTGAGATATGAACATTTTTATCATTAATACATGTTAACAGCATTGTGAAACCAAACCAATCAAAACTTTCATGTATTCTCTGTTATTATTCCTTATTTTTAATATATCGTAATAAAAATCCGTCTCAATCTCAAACACAAACTTTGTCTCAGATGAATATAACTGTTCGTAGCTAAAACAAGCAATTCGTTCGGGGCTGGTGGTGCCACTTTTCACGAACTCCGATTTTCGTAGCAATTTTTTTTTCTACGACGGATAGTCATGATATCATTTTTCGGGATTAGTAGTACGAACGCGTTTACGTCGGGCCTTGTGATAGGGGTGAACAGCTTTCAACTCAACTTGCTTTTAATTTTCATGTCTGGAGGTTGGCCTTTTTCCTGCAAGCAGGGATAAAATTGTAAGTAGCTTATAATACTTTTTTTCAATTATTCCTCTTAGGAAACAGTATTTTCGATTATTTCCACATTCCACTCCACTTTACAAGTGATCTCAATTCACTCCATCCATATTCACACCACTCACAAATGGAGATAACACTTAGCTGTCAAATTATGTTGAGTGCAGGGGTGTCGTTTAACTTAACCGAATAACGCTAGATGAAGTACTCCCTCTAAAACCACTCATTGTTCTCTAACAAATTACAGTTTTCGCGGCTGGGTCGTGACAGTTGTTTTGTCTAAGCGTGGTTGCGGACTCGAGAGACATGAATGGCAGAAAAACGAACGTTGCTGCGCTGAGAATCGCCGGAACAAGCTTTGCTGAGAATCGAATCTAAATAATAATAAATTATTCTCCATTACATGGAATATTTCCTTCTACATTTGCCAAAAAGAACACGAAGCACAAAAGTAAAAACTGCATCTTTTTATAATTAGCTGTGTTATTTTTCAAAACTCATTTACCTGACTAATAATTGTTTGATCAACTCTTATAATTCTTCGCGACTGATATGTATCATTAGTTCATAAACCTCATTTAATGCGAAGTGTCATCTACACTTTGCTAATCTGCTTCCTCTTGATAGCAGTTGCGACTTCTTACATCTTAAGAGCAATGCAACGAGCTGCGTATCTCGCATTTCGCATAAGAGTCTACCCGAGCATAAGTTATCTTTTCTTAGTTGGGTATACACCCACTCCGTTTCCGGGGTGTGCTAATCTAGCAAGAGTTCACTCAAGTTCCATTTATCATAGTTTCCCTTAATGATAATTTCGCCATCTATCTTTCTTAAACAAGCTTCGAATGTCCTTATACGTCATTGAATATGCTATAAAAGGTATAAAAATGGAATCATGTAAAAACGAAATGTTCCTTCTGAGGGAAATTATACGTCTGACTGTTAGAATGTAAAACATGCTTGAAAACACGTCTTTCTGCCCTGTACATATTTTCGATTACATCCGAGATGGAAGAGTACACACAGAGAAGGGATGAATAGTCTTCTTAAGATGAAACGAAGTCACTTTGAATGGGCACTTAATCTGCAAAAAAAAAGAAAGGAAGAATTCTCCGTTTTGTTCAATTGCATGAAAAAGGACACATAACTTAAAGGTGAACCTTGCTTAAGAATAATTATTGCCATAAATTCCATTCGTCGGTCCCCAGTTTGCATGCTCAAAAATTATTAATGGACTTCGTACTTCAGCCATCTGTTTACGTTATGTGAAGGGAAAATGTTCTACTCTTGTGTCCGTTAGAGGAACTCGAAATGATGTCTTGGCTAAAATATCCTTTCCTAAAAAAGTTTTATCATCTGCCATTGCATCACCTAAGGACTTCGTTACTTCTACCATGCCCAACATGCCTAAAGAATGACGCTGCTTCCGCCCCTGTTGAAAATCTCTCGTATATACATAGTATATACTTATTAGAGAGACCAACAATAAAAAATTCATCCTTTACTGCAAACATCTTTACTTAATTAAAAACCAGCTTGATGGGCAAGTGTATATTTAGGTAACGAAAAAATGCAGCGCAGTATGACACAGTCATAGTCATAGCCATCTGCCGCCTACCACGGAATTCTTTGTCCTCAGTTGGTTGTGTTCTGAAGCGAAAGGATCTAATTAGTGCGAAATACCTGCAAATGAAACCACCACTATTTATAAAGGCCTTTCGAGAACGAAAAGGAGACTTCGTTAATCTAAAAAGTTCATGAAGAGGCAGGCGTAAAGGAAAAAATATATACGTTATTAAATTGTCATGAGAATTTAATCTTTGAAATGCATTCTTCGCGAGAAGTAGAAAAATAGAGAAGATAGTAAAATTTTGTGTGATTATCACTTCTGTGAATAATGAGACATTCGAGCATATACATATTTCAGTTCAGCACGGTGTGGAACTTTTTGTGAATATTTTCTGTCCTTCCATTCGTAAAAAGCAAAAAAGAAATACACCCACAGTTTCGGGAGACATCCGATGATTGATGGTAGCTTTTAGATTAAGCTAAGAATATTTCTTAGGGTGAATAAATGTGCTCAAATTAGGTATTTTTTTAAATGTTTGCACGCACTTATGGATTTTCAGGCAAATGTTTGGAGTTTGTTGGCTCTAACATGTATCATCCCCTTAATTTCAAGCAATTGGCTCACTACGGAGCTTTGACTAGATAATGACTAGATAATAAACTAAGGTATATAAAGTGGGGAGATTAATCACAGTAACTGCGAATTAAGTAAAGAGATGTCTGAAATGGTTTGGCTAGCAAAACCAGCAAGAACAAATTTAAAGCGTAGCAATTCAAATTTAGACGAAAATATGTCAATTTAATATATCGTCGGTTCAAAAGTAAAACTCATTAACTAACAAAATACACCAAAGGAGATAATTCGATTTAAAGAATTTGTTTCACGAAATTCCAATACTACAGATGCAAATTTGATTCTTACTCTTAGTTTGTTGTTTACTTTTGCGTAATTAATAACATAACTTTTATGAAGAAATAATATTACTTTAGGGAATTTGAAGAGAAATGCACTAAATGACTTTTAATAAATATAATAAAAAAAATTGTTTTCGGGAAAAACTAATTTATTGCGAAAAGAGAAATCAAGATCATTTGGACATAATTGTAGTGACTCGCATTAAGTTCCGGTAAGCGCTCTGGAGCTTTTAAGTAATGGATTTGAAGGATCTTATACCACGGCCCAAGTTTTTCTTCTTCCAAGGTGACCACATGTCCCGCTTTCGAGCTTTGCGTCCCGCTTTCCCTAAAGAACATGAAGCATGGACTTGAATTGAAGAAGTTGAGGAGTCACATACAGACACTAGTACTGTGACCATAAAGATCTATTGCAATCCCGTCTTTAATGTAGGACTTAAGCTGCCTTCAGAAATTTGGTAACTCTCGTAGATGGGATTTCTTGAAACTGTCTCTCTCTCTGTTACGGATGTTCTGTTCATCATTTCGAATCTTTCTCAGGCCAGGCTTCGGTAGTCTTTTAGTACGTGTTACAGAACACTCTGTAAGTCAAATGTTAGCGTTATAAATGAAGATTCATTACTGGAGCATTCGAGGCAACAAACAGTAAACAAATAATCAATAGTTACTAGCAGGGTTACCGCTATACGACTTTAATCGCAATTGAACACTCTTTTTTAGGCTGTGATGAGCCGAGAGACCATAAAATGACTTCGGCGACTACAAATATGAAACAGATTTCTTTCACGAAACACGATGTTAAGTTTCCCACGAGCAAAAAAAAGTGAAAAGTAATTATAAGAAAATGCAACTAAATAACTGCACCACTCCTAAGCATGATAGAACCTTGAAATTAGCAGCGATCTCGGAGAATTGCGACTTTCTTTCGACACTTTTTTGTGCGTCTTTCCAAATTTTTCAGCGGCAAAACTGGCCGATTTTGCATTCAACATAATTAACTGAGTGAGATAATGACCTCTGATGAAGAACTCAGTAAACGCACTTAGTAAGTTTTACCATTTTGTAACTTGTATAATTTGCCTTTCTGATTTTTTCCAGCTATAAAACGTGAATGGTTGTAGTTATTCACATAAAAACCACATTTTTACGAATTTTGTAGTTAACGCGTTTTAAGTTTGGACCGACGATATATTGAAAGTTGTAGGTATATGTCTTGCTGTTCTTTGTTTGGCGCTACAGTCCGAGATTGGCTTGAGCCTCAACCAACAAGCCTCTCCAGCCAGCACGATATTTCGTCAGCTAAGTTGTTTGAGGTCTTTCTCCACTTGGGCGCACCATTTCGTTCAAGGACATGATCTGTTGCGTTGTCGCAATGGCTCCGAATCGAAGACATGTGTACCAGATGGCTTTTTATCTTATAGGAGTGGAGAGGATCTATAGTTTCTAAGAACAAGTATATTATCTAGTTATGGTTGAAATTAATTATGTCGTGAATTGAGCCAAGACATTCGGTACTGTTGTCGTACCTTGTACCAATGTATGTTACCACACAATACGCATAACTTATAAGTGCACAAAAAACGATTATCGGCGCTTAATAATTCATCATACAAACTTGGCAGCATAGACCACATTTATGACATTTAAAAGACTGTTAAAAACAAAAAATAAAACTGTAAATTTACAGTAAGGATTTCCGTGATTTGTGCCCACAGTTCAAGTTCCCGTTCTGAGGAATCGGAATATGCACAGGAGCAGCACATCAAATGTATAAGTTTCTTCCTCAGTCATTTTCAATGTCTATTTTTCGCTGTCTAATAAATGAATTCATGTATGGATTTATATTTTTCGTTTCTAAGCGAATTATCGATAGCATATAGAAAATAATGATTGTTTCTTCCGCGCTTATTTCACAAGCGGTGATAAATATAACGGATATAGGATTTACTGTTAGTGTATTTTACATGCAAATTGAAATTTAAACGTTATACGCTTGCATGCAAATTGAAATTTAAACGTTATACGCTTGCAAAAAACACGCCTAATGTAGCCATATAGTATTTGCGAGAGTAAAAGAAAAGTAGCAAGATACTGTTTTGTTTTGACATAACTACAAGTATCATTTCTGACTGAATAAACGGTATTCAATTTGTTCGGCAAAATTTAGCAAGTGATAATTTACTAAATAAAGAATTAAACGTGCGAAATTCGTTGACTTATCCCCGAACAAGAACTGCATCAAAAGTACTGCCTTCTCAACCCATTCAATTATCTCCTGCGTCTTCTAAGACTCAGAATGAATTAGTTCTGAAAATTGAGGAAATGACTGGTAACAGGAGTCGAAAGCTTGACGTGCTCAACAAAACCATCGCACAGTGGCTTTAAGTTAAATATCGGGCTATCAGTAAAACAAAACACCAAGTCAATTTGTCAACTAATTGGCCACAGTCACAGTGCAAAGTTGAGTGTTTTTCGTAGATCACCTGTGCAGTTCGAACCTCTTGAAAAAAACAATATAAAACATGTTTGCAAAGCTATTTGGATAGAAGAAAGCGAAAAGTACGATGTGTTTTATTGTGTTTTGACTAATAAGTGTTATGGCACCTCTCCAGTGTCTGCTTTTCTTGCCAAAATAAAATGGAAGATTTGTTTATGTTCCCGACCAGTCCCAGATCTAAGTTGTCCCTAAGTGTACCCTAAGTTGTCTTTAAATTGGGGAAGATAAGCTGCACCTTCTTACACCTTTCGGACTGATTGCCTAATCAGTGAGTCCATGCTGTTCTATAGTGCAGTAGGCAAAAACATGACTCATACGTTTTCTCCAACAGCTATAGATGTTTTTTGCCCTCCGAAATTTCATATTAGGTAAAGAAACATTGTACACAGCAACAGTAGCCCGAGTGACGAAGAATAAATATTCAAATTAGTTATAATTAATCCTTAAACGCCTAACTGTTTGCTAGTGAGTGCCGATTTTGGATGATTCTGATTTATCTGAATTATTAAAAACTTAATTTGTAAAACCAAATATTGAAAACGATTTTTTTACCCCCTCAAATTTACTTGTACTTGCAAGAAAAACATCTTGGAGCCCATAAGGAAGCTGCAATGCAACAGACTGTAGAGAACCTTACTCAATCTAGAAGCTTAATCAATCGAATGTGTCACACTATTGATTGTAAGCCGCCTTTCCTAATGAACATTTTCCGTACCAAGAGTCCAGAATTCAGCAACTCTCTCGAAAGAAATAAAGGCAGCTACAAACTACCCGCCTGCACGACCAGGGCATCGAATCGATCACCAGCGATTTACCCATAAGTCAAAATAGTGAATACTTCCAAGAATTGATTTTGTCCCAAATAACTCTAGTCAGTTAAGTATTTCGGCTGTAGGCAACTATAAAGCACGTTTATTATTTCCCATCAACAACTCCGCGTGACAGTCGACAAACTTAACCCGTGAATATTTTTTCATAAATCATTAATCTAACATTCTTAATCCGCAATTGCCATGTTTTATTCATCAAAATAAAAACGTTCACACACTGCAAATATTTACACTCATACCCACGCACATGGTTTATCTTTTGTGTGGCTTTCATACAACCACCACTTCTGGAAAGTTAATTCAGAACTGTAATGAACAAGAAGGACGTGTAAAAGTTTTGTCTAATTGTACATAAAGATTGAACTATCTCTCAGTGAGTGCTCTCAGTTTGAAAATTCATTTTTCCAACTCATGGTTGCTGCCAGTTGTTTAGAGTGAAGTCTTTGATAATCATCCGAATAAAGAGTTCCGAGTAACTTCGTTTTGATTGTTCATTTTCAACGATTACTTTTGTCTACATTTCTTTCCGTGTGTTTACCATATACTCACCTACCCTATGCGAAAACTCATTTGTTATTGCTAAATGTATCCATCCCATGACGATGTCCGTCCTTGAAACGTGTATGCACATGTGGAAAATATTATAAAAAATCTCGCAGGCACACACAGCTACAGCGCTGCTACCGACACTGCCACGAACCTTTCTCGTAAATACCTGTCCTCACCTTTTCCACATAGAATGCAAAACAGAGATACACAGTCACCCTCTATTGCTACTGGTACTGCAACTGCTTGAAGCAGCAGCAAGTCGCCGTCGTCAGCCCGATGTGTCATTGACACTTGAGATTCCACTCGTCAAGGCTTTGTGCAGAGTAGAGACACATACCTCTTCAACTTCGTGCTGTGCCGTCGACTAAAAGTGCATAGCAATATCGTTCCTCCTTTGTGTCCCCTGCTGGAAGCTCCACTTCCACTCAAATGAGCACACATCATCACATTTGCATCAGATAATGCTACGAGAACCACTAAGTCTGAGAGGAGTGACAGCATAGGAAGAAGTACATAGGCAAGCTAATTGAATGATTTCACTTAGAAAAATAATTGGGTGCCACCAGGAAGTGATGAATTTTCAAATTGGAGGCAGGTGAATCTTGATATATGATGTATGTCTGTATGTATGAATGCATTCTTCTTCTCCCCCAATCTCCCCCACATTCGTTTTTCGTTTTCGTTTTCGTTTTTGTGTGCACATGTAAGTCTGTTGTAGTCTGCCGATTACGCTTTAGGTACTTTGCGCGTCGGTTGGATGGAGGACTCAATTAAAATGAATTTTTCAATCATTGATATCTAGAGCAGAGAGAACGTCAAATGGATCTATGTGCATATTTTCAAACATTCTCCCCCCTTTGGCTGGCAAATAGATTCCATATGTGTGTTGAGTGAAGTCCCCCTCGCATGGGACAAGTATCATTATCATCACTTCGCCACGCCTGTAAATACCCCATAAAGAAAGGGAGACGTTGATCTTGTTTTGAAAGATAGCCAGACAAAGTGCGGATCAATGCATACAAATGTAGCAGCAACTTGTAAATTGATAATTGCTTGGGTTAAATTAACAGTTCGTCATCAGCGCATATCAGGGGAATTACGCCCATATAATTTTCATTCAAGTCAATGATGCTGCAGCCATCTGACAACATTAACTGACAACGAATCTTCGAAAAGATGTAATGATGCAATGTTCTTTCAGCAATTGGATGAGCGTAGGGAAGTTTTTTGAGGGAAATATGATGAGTTTGCCATTGATAGTACAATACGCATCAATGATTTTTGGAATGTGTAGTTTGCCATTATGTGGCAATCGTTACATTGTTTCTGCTAGGCATTTCCGCTTCCAATATGAGGATTCGATAAGGTCATTGATAAAGTAAATTATGCTTTGCGGTACAAAAAAACGATATTGTTGTCAATCATAAGTTTTCTAATTGATGCGCCGCTTTCTGTGTAAAAGAGAGGCATTTCCGTAACATTTTTACAATGTCTGTTATTTTTGAGCGCGAATTCTCCTCCAAATTTAAAAACAAAAAATAAGAAAAAGTTCAGTCCAGTTTATGTATACTTCCGCAGATAAATTTTATGCAGCAAAACTTTCTCCCTAATGGTGATTGAAAACAAGGTTACGCCTTGCATTGACTGTGGATGATCGGCTACTCTAATCGGTGGCTTGCCGACAAATACGACGACCGCACTCTCCGATCAGTCCAATCACCAGTGGGGGATCTTTCAATTTATAGCCTTCTAGACCGTAAATGAAATCATCGCATCTGTAGAAGCTAAGCTCAGGTTCATCTTCGACATTAACGCCCCCTGTATTATTAAGCATAATTCTGATGTACGACTAACTATCTTCTTGGCTACTAATTTCAGTTCATCCCAAAAGGCTGGCTCATTATGTTCGAATACAATTATGAAACATAAATTGAAACACTCGCTCAGTCTTTGGTGTTGCAATTTTGAACCCGACGTTTCTCTTCTCCAAACCCCTTATTAACCAGTAAAGGTAATTCATAGTAAGTTTAAAGTCAAATGCCGAAACTGCATATCACCTTCAGATTTATGCTGAGAAGAATTCCAAGATCGTTAAATTTATTATGCACTCGGAATGAAGCATATTCGCTGCAGAATTTCTGGTCACTCGCACTGGACGTCGAGTCGTTATCGAAATGTGTCTGTTCACGAAACACGTTTTGCTGTGAACCGTAACATGATATTTTCAGCAATCCACTCCCAATTAATTATAGCATGGCAATAAAATGTTACTGCTTATCGAATTCCCAAATGGAAGCAATTATATGGTTGCTTTGCTTGAAGGCGCGATTTTACTAAGTGTGGATCACAAATTAGGTTACATACCCACTGGGTGTGTACTTCATGAAATCATGTATGATTGAATCAATCAAACCGTTTTTGTTTTATGAAACTACATGACTGATCATTATTTGTTTCAGGACGCAGAAAGTATTTACCCCTACTACAGTGTTCCCGGCACACTAACGCAACAAAAATTTGAGGAACTGGGAACACACGATGCTGTGAAACAGTCTCGTAAGGCCCATATGACGAACCACCGACATCACAAAGGTAGGAACATGAGCCACTTTAAAGAATACAGACGTAACTCAAAGTTAAAGTGAAAACTTTAGCTTGACTGCTGTGCTGCTCATAAAATTTAGATGATGCAAGTCCAAATTCATACAACAATTAAAAGCTATGAACACCATGTGTAAAACGTTTTCACAAATTTATTCATATTTTCTTCACAGAAATGGCCAACGCACATGCCAAAAGGGTATACAACGATGCTAGTTGCCAGCTACCACAGCAGAGGATCGAACGCATTCAGAAAGATCCATCAAAAATTTATGTGCCTCATTGTACGATCCTGCATAGGTGTGGAGATGACACTGGGTGCTGCAAGACGGATCGACAAACCTGTGCGCCTAAGCGGACCCAAAATGTGGACCTATACTTTTTTGTGAGTGCTTGTCATATTTTTTCTTTTCATTATTTATTTGATTTGCTTTTCTTTGTCATAAAACTTAATGCAATGGCTTTTGCAAAATCGACAGAGTCAGAGATTAATTGTGTTTGAAGTTGAACGAAGCAATCTCGTGGGTGCAGCATGTATTGGCGTGCGATGGCGTCATCACTGGTGTTTTAACCTTTTTGGTACTTCGTAAGTAACTGTCAATGATTTGAAGTTAGGAATTAGGTAATTTCGTTTGCATCTGTTGAGATTGAAGTTCAGAAAAAAAAAAAACAAACATTGAGTAAAGTTGTATATATTATGTCATTAGTAACTTGAAAAAAAGTTACTGGATACACTCAAATGGACGACTCCCTAGGTAGGAAAGTAGCGGCGGAACCTTTCACTGGTCCTGATTCCTGAATTACTCTTCGCTGTGTGAGATCGTGTCCTTAGAGAAGAATTCAGGGAAAGAAGGAACCCGACGGAAACCTGGAACAACCCTCATGGCATTGTCATGAAGCAGGCCAAGAAACGCTTGGCTCAATATAATTGAAGGAGGTTCGATCCAGATGATAAATACCAAATAACCAAACACATTCATTTTTGTGGACACTAAATTGACCACGTTAGATGCTACTTGAGAAGCCCGTATTAGGGCAGATTTCCGTAAACGATTCACATTCTGTACACTTACTTTTTGAACTTCGCGTAATTTGTTGGTTTATGACTCGCTGTGCCTATAGTTTTTGAGATATGTATATATTTTTTCTGGCTTTATAGACGTTACTCGTTACCTTAAACTGAATTTAAGGTGTTTTCTTGGAGTCCCGTTTGACGTTATTTTTCGTTGAAAACGCCAGCACGTTTAGCTGTACACTCACTTGAGAGCAAAGTTGTGAAAACATTATAGATCTAAAGGTAGCGGTGCAGTATACATTCAACATTTAGAATAGGCGCATGAAACTCTCTCAAAGGACCCAGTTGAATAATAGGGAATCATGGTGTGATGATCGTAGTCCAGTCATTTACGGAACAAGCTCGTATACAAAACAGGTAGAAGATAAATTAACCCTGGGTTCTATATGCAATGTTAGGAGAGAGCAACTGCCGCGTAGCACTTGCAACAACATACTAATGTGACGGGCGGTTGAGTGCAATGTCCTGTATGGACGAGCGAATGAACCATCTATATTTATACTCAAATTTGTATAAACTAGAAAGACTCATTGATCTACATTTAAGATCAACTATAGATCCAACTAACGTTCGAACAACAAAGTCAGATCTTTGGAAAGGCCATCCATACTTTAGTACGCACGATTGAGAAATCGCTAGGCTTTAAAGAATATACCAGGGTTGCCTTCCTAGACACAGAAGCAGCCTTTAACAACATATACCCGCATACAATTACACATGCACTGGAGGAACTAAACGTAGAAGAAAGACTCATATGCTTGTTCGCCTTTGCTGTACAAAGTCGTATCCCTTTATTGTTCTCTATTATAGCTGTGCACTTCATCTAAACACGTGTATGAGCATGATCGTTTTTAAAACATAAACAATTTTGTAACTGCGATACATATTTAATGTCCTCGAAGACACCAAGATCAGCTGAGGTCACACGAATCTCATCAACTGCAAAAGGGCATATCGCCACTCACCTTCTGTGTAGTATACACTACAAGCTCGAATAATAATTTATCCAAATATTCCCTGAATCCATCAGCGGCTATGCAATCAACGGATACTCAATACTCATAGATACCTGTACGATACCTACACCTTTCAAAGAGCTCTATCTTCTACTGTACTGTACTGTAACCGCAACATAATTAACTCATAGACCACTCGACCACTCCTCCCCATTAATCTTCACCATCTGCACTTCACTGTATGAGCCAAGCACGTCGTGAGGCATTTACTTTGTGTCTCTCGGTTTCCGTCGAGTATATATTAATATAAGTATGTATGCTGGCGCATGTTTGTACTAAACTTTTGTTAATTAAGTTCATTAGCTATCCACCGGAGGGCAATTCAATTTAAGGGGTGAAGCCAATACCAATAAATGCATCAAGCTCATTGTTTAAAAGTTTCATACGTAAATATTTTCGGAAAAGTAAACAAAAAAAGGCAGCATTGGCATTACAGAAATGAATGTCTTTCATTGTTTTTCCACAAATTCGCAGTTCACCGCTCGCAGTTGATAAAATGTCCATAATTATGCAATGCTGTGGAAACCCTCTTAAATTTACTCTCAATGGCAGTACGCCTTATTGCTCTTGTTAAGTAGGAGCGATGCTCAGGGTCAACATAGTTCAGAGTCCAATCAAACCTTTTGATTTGTGGATGGAGTTGTTAATGAGAGGTAAAATATTTTCAAGGAAATCGAAGATTGAACTCGAGCGCTGTAATGAATGAATGATTTATTAAAATAAGTTCGTGATGTTTTGCTTTTTTTTCATTCCTATATTTCCTGAAGGTGATATTGTTTGGAAGTCGCAATAAGACTTATAAAGCATTCGTCAATATGTGAATGTCATATACTACATCTCTAGTCTCTACTTATACAACACATACAAAAGACAAGCAGCGATGATGAAAAAAAACGTCTGCCTCGAAAATGAGACAGACTACATCGTGATAAATTACAAAAAGTGGTGATGTTGAGTTGATGAGTAATGTACAATGACTCAGATTCGAGCTCAATTAAGGCAAATCTAGTATGGGGCGTCTTAAAGTGATGACTTTCAAATGCCATCAAATTCTTGACCACGTCCCTTTTCAATAAAAAATATTGCCTAAGTTATCAGTTGGGCGCCACATGCAAGATTGTGGTTTCTCATGTAAAGTTGTGTAGGTCTTACTTTACAAGAGCCGTGAAGTGAATTCAAGAGAATTTAAGGGCATAAAAAGGGAAGTATTTAAATTTCAATAATATACACTTTAATGAAATTGTGTAGACAAATAAAAGTTAAAAAGAAAACTCAGAAGAGCCCACCTTAGACACATTGTATGTCAACATTACATGATTATTTTAAGTCGTTTGTCGTTCAAATGTCAAACATAGAAGTGACACTGTTGACTTGTTTGTATTTTTACTATAGTAAGGAGAGTGATTGAATTTAAAACAAAAAAGTAAATGAAGTATATATCCAAAAGCATTCCGTCTCAGTTCCATCTCAGCAGTAGATGACATCGTAAGGTACTGACCTTGTGCAACTTCCTCCAGTCGGCTTCTTTTATTTACCCCTCGTAACACCAAGTGATCCCAAAACAATTAAACAATACAAAACAACGCATTTCACACCTAAAAGTTGAGTGTGTTGTGTGGGGTTATCTCAACGAGTGCATGTGTCGCTTGACGCGACATAATTCACTGAAAAGATAACAGCATCAGCAATAAAGATTAGAACAGAAACCCTTAGTATACTAATTCATATGAAGAAGATGAGCTTAAGTCAAATAAAAATAAAGTTCATACCCTGCAAGTTATTCTTCGTTATACGTTCCAACTTGATTGAAGACATCTCTTAAAAAGACCTTTTAAGTAAATTTAATTCTATTTAATTTATTTCTCAACATCAAATATATAACATTAGCTCATTAACGGGTTTGCACGTCATAAAAAGGATTTTAACCAAACCAATAATTTTATAGCTCAGTTTTATACCTTGTGTGAGGCATACGTTTATGTTTCGTTTGTCATACACAAAAATGAAAAAAATAAGATCTTGGTTAAAAACGTTTGTTCTGTGCGATTTCACTTGAATAACGCTAAAAACATCAACACTCGTCATATAAACCGAACTTTTGAATGTTTTGCTTTTTCTTCATACTGTTGAATTTCTTTCGCAACATACGAGATTAAATGCATTTCACATCACGAGATATATGACTTTTTAATGTCTGCCCGTCCACGGGGAATGTCATTAAATGCCATTTGGCGTGACTAAGTGCATTTGGTTTATTGTGCAAGTCCTATCTTTGGAGCGGCTCCACCCAAAACTCAATTTGTTGTAAGTGCGAAATCAGAAAACTATAAGGGCTGCTCTACCCATTTATGCTGCCTGCTGCCGTGTGTTAGTTGAGGGGGGTAAATTAAGTGCTCTCAATCTGGGTAATGCTGAGTGCCCTATTACTTACTATCACTTCACACCTAGAAAGTGTTTTTAAGTTTATGCACGATATGTAAGTGCATAGGTAGCATTAGTTCCCTGAATAATGCTCTTGATAATGTTCTTGTCTATATTCATTGATTAATGTTTGCAAAGTTGTTATGTGGACGTGAATCGTTCCAATGAACGTTACGTTCATCCCTCAGTGGGGGAATTCCCTGCTCATTACAAATTCTGATTGTCCCCGACTCCCAAAGCATATCAAGCTTAGGGTAATTTGGTTTAATTCGTTCATCATCTGAAGACTAGCTGAAGCGATTTATTTTTTAAAAATGGTATTTTTAATTTTTAATTAATTCAGCGAAAATTGCTGAATTAACTTGAGGCCTTACACCTAAAGGTCTTGTAATATCTTAGCCACAAAGGGTTAGACGAAAGGTTGCCATAATTGTTCTTGGAGAAGAGTTTGTTGAAAAAGTTTCCTCACATTGTAATGTTAAGCTCATCTCATTCTCTGAAAATCATGGAAATTCATCAGCAAATTATAGTAATCAGAACATCTTCCTCTTATACTGGTTCTACAGTCCGGGGTGGACCTGAGGCTCACCCAACGAGCAATCTTAAGCCAGCTATAGTGATGAGAACGTCTTCCTCTTCCACTTCCTCTTCCACTTCCTCTTCCATAGTCCGGAGTGGACTACGGCCTCACCCAACGAACAATCTTTGCCCAACTGTCTCCAATTTCGCACTCCAAGTTGGTTGAGGTCCTTCTCGCATTGCGTGCATCGGTTTGAGTGGTCGGTGGCGAGTGTGTTCTGCACGAACTTCAGAAGTCGAACACAATAACATGAAAGCGCTTGTCTAAAAACCTATTTTCACATTCAAGGTCTCGATGAGTACGTTTCCGACATTGATGGAGCGGAAAGCGAGAGTTCTCCATCGCCAACCTGCTGGCGTTGCACAGCATCTGCCTTATCCTGAACATTTGGTCTATGGTGAACTTCCCCGGCCTGAAACCGCGCTGATACCTGAGGACCTCTCAGTTTATTCACGTTTATTCACTAGATCTTAAGCGATTTTTAGGAGACTAGTAGTTGGCGATGTTGAAGGGCTCACTTTTGTTCCTGCTGTTGACGGAGTTTCTCTTTAAAATAAAGTGATTGGCTCATTCGCTCATTATCTTTTTAACACCAGATTTACTTTCACACTGGCTTAAGAATCGCAAATAGAGCGAGTCCAATCTTCAATAGGTTGTCACTATATTGGATACTAAGTAACTAAATAAGGCAGTTGTCAATTTGTGATAAGTTGTCAATAAGTGAATATTCTCTTCGTGTTTCAGGTAAAGGGCTTCAATTCGAAAC
The DNA here is from genome assembly GCA_905231855.2 of Eristalis tenax. Taxonomy (NCBI): domain Eukaryota; kingdom Metazoa; phylum Arthropoda; class Insecta; order Diptera; family Syrphidae; genus Eristalis; species Eristalis tenax. Next base: position 97,327,865 of record HG993125.1, read on the forward strand.
AAGGTTCCATCGAACGGCACACATTCATCAATCATACAGAGTGCCATTGCGTCGATAAGGGCAAACAACGCATGCATCCTTACAACGATCCAGCCCAAGTAATGCGGAAGGCTACCGTCCTCGACTGTAATTGCCCGAAATTATTCGAGAAAATACTTCAAGAAAACGGCGTATGTCGATGTGACTGTTCATCTGGCAATACGGGATGTAATTATTTAAAACGAGGAATGGAACACTTTTCAATGGTTGATCGAAAGTAAGTGTTTACTATGCATTCTGTCGATAGAACTTCAATTCTTTCTTTTCTGTTTCGTAGATGTATCATTGAAGGCCGCTGCAAGCCGCCCACATGTGAGTTTGGTAACTACCTAAAGAAACACGGACGATGTCAGCGAAGTAATGAAGCGGCGCAGCAATCGGCTGTATCGTGGAACTACAACTGAGCTGTGTTCTTTTTTAAGCAATAAAGAAAACAGAATTTAGTTGTATGCATACACACATATTTATACAAATATTATTAAAATTCATTTTGGAATTTTAAGGGAGCAAGAATAACCTCGACTCAGAGAAAAAAGGTTACTTTATGAATTTCATACTTTTTATTATATGTATCAATTCAATGATTCCAATGACTTTTAGCTTTATTTAACTTCGATTTTAAGGAAGTGTATAGAAATGTTTTTTTTTTTCCATAATAATAATATTACTTTTCATTGTTTATTTTATTCGTAGGCATTGTTTTACAAAAAAAGTCATCTTTCATGCAAAACTCTAGTCAATTTAATTAATTGCTTGAATAGTTTATAATACAAAATAAACCTTGTTATCTGAATAGTAGTACTACGATGTTATTAGACAGTTACGTTTAGTATAATACGGCATAGGAAGTTAATAAAAATTAAAACAACAAAATAACGAAAACAAAAGTATCATGTCCACCAAATAACATATTAATCCCACTGCCTTTCCCTTTCTACATTAGGACAGGAATTTATGTAATTTATGTATATTTATGTGATTTAACTTGTGAAGACGAGACTGTATCCATTACTTTAACAATTAACCATGGAAGGAAAAAAAATATAAAAATCTTTCTGCGAAAGAAATTTATATAAGAATGAATGTAAAATCAAAACATTAATCTTAAAAAAGAACACGAACATTGGAAAATGTGTCGAAAAAATGACACCCACACATCAATAAGCAATAAATGCATTTATTTATCGTTTTGGATTTTAAGTAAACACAGAAAAACAACATGAATATCGTTGCATTTAAATATATAAGGTACTAGTTAAATAACAATAAAGGGCTCTGCTGAAATGTGAGGTATGGATTATCATGTGCATAGTTACAATTATGTCAAGTGTGGTTATGATGAATCAGAAGTATTAAGCTTACCACGATGACTCTTGACAGACAGAAATATTCTGCACAGTTAATGTATTCGTCAAAGGTTTTGACAAACGGCCGTTACCGGCAATCCCACGTCGAATAACCTTGAAGGAAAAAGGTAATTTCTCCTCTCATCTGGTGCATCTTTCGATGGAATATATAATTTTGTTGTTCGCGTTGATCAACGATATGTATATTTTATGGGGAGTGTAATTTACTATGACAAAATTAATGAAATGTGGGAGGCTTTTATGGTTGAATCTTTGGACTTGTATATGAAAGTTTCCATTCAAGATTTGTGATAACACGTTCGTGAAACAACAATTCCCATAAACACATCCACTTATCACCACATTTTGTTCACGCATTTGTTACTCGTATTTTAATTGTTTTGTGACTGATGCCCGCGATGTTCCTTTCCATTTCAGTGAGCTCAACATGTAGAGCAATTTAGATTATACATATTCAAAAAATTAATATAAAACTAATATATCGCAAATTGAATTACGTATAAATAGTTATACACATTTATTTTTTCAATTCTAAGAATTCGTGTTCACGATTTTTTAATTCTAGTTTCAAACGGATGCAATTAAAAAGTCAAATGTAATCATAAGTAGCAAAAAATCAGATTACTCCAAAAGCTAATAAAAAATATGTTTTTGCTGAACGGTAACCAATGATGTAATAATAATTTTTTACTTAATTATTTATTGTCATCTTTCTGTTAGATACAATTGAAACAAAAAAGAAAAATATATCAGCATCATTAACTTGTCGCACACGTATTATTGCACTCATTTATTTAGTTTTGAGATTTTCAGGATTTATTAAATTCAGAATAAATTATATAAAAGTATTCCTTTGCGTCATCTACGAAATTAGATGATCAATTATATTTACGCATATTTGTTTTCCTATTCGAATAAGTATTAAAATAAAAACAATGTTTGCTATACCTACACATGCCGGTCTTTAAATCTCTTATATTTCCCTATGTTGATACGGGCCAAAACCGTGAACATCTACAATTAATTTTGGTCCATCAAATCAGAAATATTTATTCACTATACTACGTACGAACACGCAATATGATAATTACTAAGAAATAAACTTTTCATAGCTATAGACTTTTGACCTGAAAATACATAACAAATGAAGACACTATGGTTTGATGTAGATTATAATAAATTTGTATTACTTTAAATTATATTTATGTAAAGTTAACCATTAATAAAAAAAATATTTGAAAAATGAGCCACTAAAGTATTATAACCCATGTGTGTGTTTTTACGCTTTACTAGTGTAAAGAAGATATATTATGCATGTCAAAACTGCATTTATTGTATGCTATCATCATATTCTGAGCCAATTCCTAACACTAGATAGCATTGATTTCATTAGCAATGAATATGTAACAGATGTAGTGAGGATGATGCAGAAGTCGTATCATGTCGGAAATTGTCACATTGTACAGTTTAAGTTGCAATTAGCTTCAGCTTATAAAGTATGCAGTTCAACATTTCATGAATTGGAAGCAACTTTTATAAAAATGTGAATGTTGGATCATTTTATTCTAAAATAGGAATCATCGCGACTTCCGAGTCATGTGTCAACAGGTAAGTCCAGGACGAGGTGGTTGGACCAAGTCTAAAAACTCACATGGTTCCGCTTGGGGTGACTCCAGATGGGTTGGAGTCGAAGAGTGAGTCTCTCTTGAGTGAGAGGGTCAAATTCCAAGACCTCTGTGAATATCTTCGTTTCTGATACACCATGGTGCATTAACGACAGCTCTTAGCACCTTGTTTTGAAAAGTCTGGATAATGTTCATATTACTTGCTTTGGTACTACCCCAAAGTTGTATGCTATACGTCCAAACAGGTTGTAGGATTTTCTTATACACAAGTTATTGGTTGTCTATACGTAGATTGGAATGCTTACCATAAGCCCGTACATAGCTTTGTATTTCATGCCAAGTTCTGCACCTTTCTTGTAAGCGTGCTCCTTCCACTTGAGTTTTACGTCCAGAGCCAACCCCGAGGAATTTTGCTTCATTACCAACATTTATTTGGACATGATATATAGAAGTAAAATTAATATGGATAGATTTGCTTTCGTGACTATTCGCGAGAAGTTCAGCCATTCGTGTATCTGAATCAAATGTGTCTAGACTAGTGTGTTCTTCTTGTTAATCACTCGTACACAACGGGAATGGCAGAGGGCCAACAACACTCCCTTGCGGTACATCAGCATTTATATTTTTAAACGCAGAGTATTCATTTACTCGGAAATTATATATATATATATACTATAAAGTTTTCCCCAGTAGTTTTTCTTCCACAATTAAACTTAAACGTCTAGGTAGCCATTATCGAGAGGGCTGAAATTGGTCTATACGACCACTTATCCGTTGGTGGTATCCCGGGTTTTGATAACATTATAACGTCTGCCACTTTCCATTTACTAGGGACATGCTCTAGTCTAAATAAGTACAGTAAGTCTAATAATAATAAATCCTTATGCTTTCTTGGGTAACTCTTTATTAATTTCTCCCGTAATCAAATCATAACCATGAGCTTTTTTCGATTTGAGCTTTTGTATTGTGTAGTTCTTCTGCGTGTCAGAAGATGATGATGCCATAGGAATGCTGCATGTCGAGTTCCAAGTCCTTGAATACATCTGAATAAAAGCACGTCCATTGCTACCATCAAATGTGCATTGAACAAGCGTTCTGGAGATGACCATAACCTCCGATTTGTCCACGTTGACCTTCATTCTAACATCAGCCCATACGGTCACAAACCTATCGAGTGCGCGCTGGAGTTCCGCCTGGGAAGATGTGAGGATCACTAAGTCATCTGCAAAAAGAAGATGACTTACCCTCAACTCTCCCAATGTGAAACATTCCTCGCCTCGGCTGCGCTGCAACAGCCAGTCCATATAACAATGAAAAGGAGGAGGACCCTTGGCGAAGTCCATTTAGCACCTGAATGGCCGTCAGAAGAAGACCATCAATCCCATATTCCAGAGTTTCCCTCAAGGGATTCGGTCGGCTGCCTTTTCCAAATCCACAAACCAACTGTAGATGGGCTTGGCATACTCCCAAGTCTTCTCAAATGCTATTCTTCTCAAGTGCCACCCCCCATCCTGGGCTCGAACATAGGTTTAGAACGAGCTTCCAACACCTTCGCGTAGACTTTCTCGGGGAGACTTAAAAGAGATAAGACCCTGTAGTTGGAGCAATCTCTTTTGTAGCCCTTCTTGACAATCACCCCAGTTTGCCAATCGCCAGGTGTCTCACAACGTTCCCAGGCCACTTTAATGGCAGGAGAGAGCCATAAAACTCCCTCTTTACCCATTGCCGTAAGCATTTCTGGTCGGATTGGTAATGTACTTAAAACAAAAATAAAAAAAATGTGAGGACTTCCCAACAACTATAGGAACAACGGGGATTATGAGTTTGTACAGGGTATGAGAAAGTGAAGTTGTACAATGAACACATCATCTGAGGTGTAAAATTTGTCACATAAGAATGACACGTCATAATTTGGATGGCGTTGAAAGTGTTGTCACAAATGTGATTGAATGATTGAACAATTTTAATAATATGGGATTTTTTTTATTTACACGATTAATTATTGCCAGTTAAATGTGCAATACATTTTCCTTGCTTCTATTACACAATTACATATTCTGTCCTGCAAGTGTCCATTAAATGATAACAGAAAACTATACACCAATATGACAGCTGTAGTCAGTGAATAAGCGCACACTTTGATTTTTGCTGATACTTCGTCTACTCTGTGGGAGAAATTATCTCTGAGTATGACAACTCACTTAAATTTCGTGACATCAAATGCCGCCGTGCCGCAGCATGATTTCACACGGTCATGTTATCGATAGTGGATGATTTTTGCAATTTCTTTCCCAATTTCCTAAAAGTACCAAAAAAGAAAAGAGCGAAAACTCACTCGCTCTGAGACGATTTCTGCGTGCATGCGACACGTACATATGTACCTCGCAGTCGCTGCGATGGAATCTGAGGGTAGTTGACCGTATAAAAGCCGCCTAACCAAACCCATCCATTTTTAATTAGTGGACATTAAATTTGACACTTTATATGCTGTTATAAGTCCCCATATTATGGCAGATATACGTTTTAAGGGGTTAGCCCAGCATGGAGGCCGAACAAATATGCTTTTTAAGATTTTTTTCAGAAATACTGCAAGGCAAAACGGGATTCCAATAAAGTATATTTATTATACATATCAGTGACAAACATTTTTTGAACCGTCTAATTTCAAAATGCCGGCTGTGCAGCATTCTTCCAATGGCGTCTCCGTTTTTCAGGATTCATTGCCGGACAAACAGCTCCTGTATTTTTTTTTTTTTTATTTTAATGTTGCTCGTTCTCTGCATATACAACTTCTTTCGGTAGAAGTCACTGCCGTGGCTGGTTTTTGATTTCATTGTACACTCAATATTTTGCAACATTGCTACTAAACACACTTCCTCAATTTTACATTTGTTCATTATTCTGTACTTTTGATTTTTTACTTATCTGGAGGTACGGGCCTCTGGCGCAATCCGTTTGCTTCTTTCTCATAATGAACGACAAGTTAGAAAGTCTAAATATCCAACCACAATCGCCTGTTTTCTCAATTCAGATATTTTTTAAGCTTCGTGTTTTGTTTTTGCAAAGTCGGCAGATTTTTTTGGATACATTTTCAGTTTGCAAAAATGTAACCCTTTTGGAATAACTACATTTCTTACGAATCTTTGAATACGTTTATTTATTTATTTATTTATTTATTTAATAATGATCTATCTCTGTACAATATTAAGTTACAATCGATTTTTAATTTACATATACTAAATAATAATTATAATTATGAATAATAATGCAACAATTTATATTCATAATATTAATAAAAAATTGTGAAAAAATTAGAGATAGAATAAAATATAAAAGAAGAAAAAAGTGAAAAAAGTGGAAAAGTGAAAAGTGAAGTCAATGTCAGGTTAAATGCTATTTCTTAAGTGTTTGAGTTCTGTTATGAAGGTAATATGTGACAGATGGAGTTCTCAAAAGTGAATTGATACATGAGTTTCAAAATTTCGTGGTTTACTGACTCAAATGCTTTTGATGATGAATCAAAAAAAAACAACATCAAACCGACATCAAGCCCTTATCAAAACCTGAGCGTATATCATCACTCACCTTAAGTAAGGCTGTGATGCAGTTACGCTTCCTTCTAAACCCTGGCTGGAAATCCGTTATGAGTTTCATTTCATAAACTTACTCCTTTATTCTTACTCCTTACTCCTATATCCTTTAATCCTTGGGAATACAGTGGTAGTGATGATGGCGGTAGTGAATTATGGCAGGTAAGAGCATATCTATCATATCTATAGTAAAGAGCATCGCGTTATTTTATTTATTTATTTTTTCTGATGTGAACAACGGCAAATTAACATTGTTTGTTCTTTTGGTTTTCACAGGTACAGGCTTGTTAAACAGAAGGTAAATATGCTTATTCAAAACAGAGACTTGTTCATTAACATTAGATGCGCAATAAATATGTGTCCAGCTGAGATTATGACAGTCATCAAGTAAGGACAATACATTGACTGAAGGGAACTGAAGAGGGGGAAGAACATTCAGACACAGGACGATAAAGTCGTGGTGAAAGAGACCAGGACAGATAATTTGGTTATAGTGTGCTATTAATTCGCTTTGTGAAAGACGAAAAACATCAAGAAGAGAGGGGGTATTGTTTGGAAAAAAGTGTATGGGATTATTTGTATTTGCTAAATGGAAATCTAGTGAATCAATCATATGAAAGTTCTATTCTCTTAAGCTAGAGTATCCAAATTAAGATCACCACAAATAACAATTTTAGGTGAGCCCAACTTCTCCAGAATATCTCGTATATGAGCGAAGCAAGCTACATCTGGGGCCATATAAAATTCGCCCACTAAGATATTAGTTTCGTTGCTAGAGATTTCCACAAATACGCATTCAGCCTCATCATGTTCAGTAGATCACTTGACAATTCTGCATTCGCATTAATTTTATATGTATAGTGCCACTCTCCCACAATTTTTATCTCTAAGTCGGTCAGCACGAAACATTCTAATGCCATTAATTTTTAACAAGTCTGACTTCATATTACGTTTAGTTGTTTATTTTATTATATTATTAGTTGTATAACAAATAATAACTCTATGTAAGTATACGTAAGAAAATGTATCAGACGTAGAAAAAATGTCGCAACGAAGTTAGGATGTCAATTTAACGTCAGTTCAATTGTGCTTGTATGTAAAGAATGTGAAAATATTCTAAAAACTCAGCAAAATCCGCAAGTAGTAAATGTGGATAATTCATGAAACAAATCGAGGGTGTAGTATAGTTAAAAACTGCATTCATATTATCATAGAGTATAGACAACTCTATGCTGTCTACTTACTTTAGAAAATACATATATCACATTAATAGAGACCAGAAATAATGAATTATTATCGACATTCCATACCAAAAGTAATTACATTACGAATGCCAAAGCTCTTGGAGAACAATTTAGCAATAACAAAAGATACTAACATCACATCATATCGAATATAAATCATAAACCTTAATAATACATTCGTAAATACACACTCAAACGTGTTAAGTAAATTATTAATGTATCACTTGAATAATGTATAACTTCATTCGTCAGACAATTGTGCAAGTTCCCCACACAATTTTGGGTCTTCAGATACATGCCTACGCCCCGCAATTTTCGTCAGTGTAATTTTCCAGTGAGCACTTTTTCTTCATTGCTCCTGTACTTGACGCACACTCATGGCGCACACAAATGAATATGCGTTGGCGAAACAATTAAAATAAATCGTTGTAGTTAGGTAGGGCCGTTTGAAATTTCGTGTCAAGTATTGTACTTCGTTTTGGTTTACTCGTGCCATATTGCCTTAGTGCAGCCATTGAATGATAGAAAACTGCAGGGAAGAGAGGAGAGCGCGTACAATTACATTCTTGCAATGGCACAGAGGAAAACGGTATATACGTCCTCATTTTGTTTTATTTCAGCTTGTTTGTCTTTTTTTAAAGGAGAAATCCTTCATTGTTAATAGAAAAAAAAAGGCTTGTAAACATTCTCCGCCTGTGGCTAAATGCACTTAAATTGCATTGAGGAGTGACTCGGGGTGAACAAGAGCAAGATCCCGGAATAAGTTGGATCTGCGGGAAATGCTCACTAGTCGTTGTCTCATTGAAGCGTTCGTTTACTCTTGTGTCGATTTGTCAATTTCCTTGACTGGCAATAATCCACAAGGTATTTGAACACATTTCATGCAGTGCTTGCCAAGGTGGGAGGTTCAGCAGGATTTAGTAGAAACGAAAGACAACATATGGGATTACCCACGTACGGGTGATCTTAGCTAAGTGAAAGGTGAAAAGTGAGCATCCACAGCAAGAGCGAATTTTTCTTCGCATATTTATGATAATTATTCGGCCTTTCTGTCTGATGTGAACAAATGTTTAATTTACCGTTAACTGGATAAACAAAAATGCCTCCATTCATCGGTGAAGTCAGCAAAGAATGCAATGCTTTGATTTAGTGCAGTTCCCAAAGAGAGGGAGATAACCATGACCATAATGACATCTGAAAAAAAGTGGAGGTGGAGTGTTCGTAGTCTTTGAATGGCATTCTTCAACAAACATAGCACATCACCAGTTGTAAAACGCAAAAGTGTTGAATAATTGTGGGGTACCTTTACATTTTGACACACATTTTATTGTGGGCCTTTTGAATGAGGTATGTACCTCAAGGAGGACCAACATTTATGGAGACATGTTTCACCAAAATATAGGGATCAAGGATGGCAAGGATTAAAGCCGCTTTTAATCAGCATTTATTTCAAAACCAGTGATATTGAGGCCTTCTATACAAGTTTTCAATTAGACCTTCATTGGAACACAGAAATTGGGCTTATATATGTAGGAGTGCTCTTGAACGGGTAATACTCGTTTCGAAAATTACCCTTTTCTGCCTGTTACCCGGGTAATACGGTTTTGAACCCCAGCTGATGGCTACCCAGCATTGTTTGACTACCGGTTGCCTGTCATTAAAGTTTGTTGTTTAACTACCCTTTGCCCGTCGTTAAAAGGTAACGGGTACTCTAATTCAATACAAAAATTAATAAAGTACGTCTCTATTTATTAATCTATTGTTTCAGCGAAGGAACGGGAAAACATCAATGAAAACATAATTCACTGGTGGATTGGCCCACCTTTGTATTAGAAGTTCAGTAAAACTTCTCTTTACGGACGCCCTCTCTTTACGGACAATTCTTCATGGTCATGAAGATATTCTTGTATTTCAACCTCTTCAGATCGGACAACCCCTACATACCGGACACTCATCCTGTCCTTTTTAGAGAAGTTTCACTGTATAATGTCTTTTTAAAAGAAATACAGTAAAACTTATCTTTACTGATAACCCGCTATAAGAGACACCTCTCTTTACGGACAATTCGTCATAGTCCCGTCATGAAGATATTCTTCTATTCCAACCCCCTCAGATCGGACACCCCTACATAACGGAAATTCGATAACGGAAAATGTGGGTACTCCGTTCAGAGGTGTGTTCTCGGGAATGCGAGTAGAGGTGTAGTAAATAGCAATCATTTTCGAATCACGAGCAGTTTCGTGAGCCCCAAAACACCCTTAGCTCTCTAAAGCTCAAAAAGATCACATTCAGTTCAGCATTTATTTGACAAGCTAACGGTGCCAATATAGTGTTAAGGTCATATAAAATCAGTTCTCAGTTATTATCGGTTTCTGAGTGAAAGTCTCTTTTGCATTGGTTTCAACCACCGGCTTATAATAATTCAGTAGAAAATGCATTTTTTACCCAGCGGTGTTTGGTCCAACCTACAATGCGTTAGGGTGGATGCAGAAAACCTGATGTACACATGCACAGAATTGCTGCGAAGAAAACCACTTTCCCACAAATAGTATCTTTCTATATCATCGTCTGTGATTTCTGAGATCCTAGATTAACGTATGCCCACATCTAGATTTTTTACTAAAATGTTTGGCCACCATGTCAGTAGATACGATGGATGAAGAAGATATTTGGCAGTGGGTCAGCTATCCCACAGCGTAGACTCAACGTTATACTTTCGTGATATATTTGCGTAGCACTGAATTACCACTAGACGGCCTGTCTGTGTTTCAGTGTTTCATACGTCTGTGGCATACATACGGGCGTATTAATTAAATATAGAATCCCAATGAGCACTATGACTTGGGAAGTGCGTTCGAATGAGACTGTCGCCAATACGGACGGTATGTGACCCACAGGCAAATTGTGGGTAGATTGTTTATTCAATGAATTGTATTTGAAGTGATTCAAGTGATTGAACGAGCCAAATTGTAGTTGCTGTCTTCTGTTTTGCAGTTGGTCTTCATTACATTTTTGCTTTTCTTAAAGAATATATAAAAATAAGCCTACTGATGCAACACCTGTTAGAAAGTGAGTAGAAGGCATGATTGAGAAAAGGAATTTTCCTCAACTAAGATCAGTGCCAACTAATATTAGTTCCACGTAATAGGATCGAGATTTATATAATTTTATTTTCAGTTCTTTATTTGTGAAAATGTTTTTACCTTGAAGCCCTCATTCTGTCATCTGTGGAAAGTCTGCGGCTTGACGAATCTTTACATAAGTGAGACCCAATATTCTACATCAGGTAAGTGATGTTCTTTTCCCGAACGGTTAAAAAGTGTCAGTAAACGTCACGTACACTCAATTTAAAGAAAAGTCGTGTTTGAACATGTTCGGACGACCTCAAATAATATTGACCTTGACTTTGTCTTTGTAGTTACAGCGTTAATTGAGGTAGAAAAGGTCCGAAAGCTCTTCAAAACAATATGATAAACATGCTCTGGCTGCACCGCACCAACTTGCTTTTCATAAATTGAAAACCAGTATATTCCCTCAAGGTTTTTGAACAACATCATCCAACAGTCTAGATCGAGTACCTGTATGGTATACTTACAATATTATATGATCGATGATGATTTTTTTAATTCATTAAACAAATTGTAGAGTTTGATGCCGTAAAAAAAATCGAGATAATATGTACAATACATCCGCACTCGTATATTAATTTTCAGTGATCATGAGAACTTGATTCTACCGGTTTCAAGGCAACTCAAGGAAGTCGATACGAATTGATTGATGATCGCCTTAAAAGCAACTGGACAACTTGTTACACAACATCGCCGACATTTCATGTTCTTTCTTTACCTCTCCCAACGTTATCATCTATCCACATTATGCATGCCATAATCGCATTTTCGGCATTCATTGTCTACTCAGTCGACCGCGAGATTTCTCTTACCTGAAGGCATGGGATGAGAGTTCCAGTTTACCTTCATCCTGTGCAGCGACGTGAACTCGCATTTAAACTTTTCTTCAGCGACTGTTTGTCGCCCGTGTTTTGTTCTTTTTTTTTTTTGTATATTTTGTTTTGTTTCTTCTGCGTTTCTTTGCGGTATTGTATTGTGGCTGAAAGGCACTCCCTCTAAATTCAAATATTTATGCACCATGCTATCTCGGTTAAATGATCACTCGAAATTTGTTTACCTTTCTGTGTTCTTTGAGCTCTGTATTCTGCTGGGTAGATGCGTACAGTGCATGGAATTACTTATAATTTAAATCAGGATCAAAAGCGGGTTATGACTTTGTACTTCTTAGAACCGGAAGATATGAGAGTTCCAAAAGGTTATGCAAACGTTCTGGTAACAATAGTTACGAGCCATAAGTTAGATTCTACCACACTTTATCGTTGGTGTTCTTAAAACGGCCTTATTTCAATAAGGCCCATAATGAGCTTAGTATAAATCGGATACTACATTATTATTTTCTTTAGCATTGAAAATTTCGACTCATCAAATAAGCAAGTCGCTCTCTTTGTGTTGTTGAACATTTCTTACGATTTTCCATCTGTCGGTGCTTGCTTGTCCCAATCACTGTCCATCCGGTTCTATATACAGGCGTTCGTTTTCATCGTGTAGTTTAACAACGTTTCGAAGTTGAAATGGAAATGAATCCCTGAGTCCCACAGTCGCAATTCTGGTATTCGTCATCATTCAATCCCATACACCCGACCCAATATAAAGTTTTGCATGGACTATTTCTGATTTAACAACTGTTCCGCTATATTTTACATGAGTTATAAACAGTGCAGGGTATAAGTGGAACATTTAAAGTGCGAGGGAATCTCGCAGAAGGCATACAACGTCCCGGATGAATGAATCATTAAACGAACATACGATGATCGTATAGCGTAAGCCATTTGAAATGATCTAGACAAAGCTTCGAACCCGAAAATTGCACTGAGAATACTTACAAATACTTTGCAGAATAAATTTAGATTAGATTACGAATACGAAAGTGCATTGTATATAAAATAAAAAATATAAATAAGACCACATACGAATGCTTGGATCTTATGTGTTGCTCTTGACTGGATGGAAACGCATACAACTTGAGTGCCTTGTGCATTTGAAATATTCCCTAAATGTGATGACTTGAATTACACACAATTTTGACATATTTTTTGTTATCAAATGTCTATCTTTGCACAATTAAGAGTCGACTAAGGAAATACATTTTTAACATGTTTTATTGAAGACTCAATAGTTCATATTTTGTAATGGTACTTATGTCAGATATGTTATGGAAAATAAACTAACCCGCTTGACCTGATCTTCAATTGATTTCCATGGCAAAACACAGTAATTACTGAAGTTGTTGACGTAAGTCGGTGTGCCAGATGTATGGAACATAATATTTACCATCCAACGGACAAAACTCATAAACCTCGCAGAAGTACACTGTTTTACGATAGACAAACTGAATTTCCCTACTTCACTTCCTTAATACTTCTTGAACGGCCTGAGTTTGACTACCTTCTCATCGTCTTGTAATAGCGGCTATAAATTGCGGAACCCAGCCAAAACCACCTGCGAGAATGTAGATTTAATTGCATTACAAGCACTAAGTCCATCAATAAAAAAGTAGTGCGTTTTCAACCATAAGACATGTAATTTGAATGAAATATCCAAAGGAAGCCGATCGCCGTAGAGTCTTTCATGTGTACATTGTGCATTATGCATTGCATTCACTCGTGGTGTACTGGTATACAATGAAACCTGTTAAGCATTTAAAGATCGTCATAAATGTTAGTTAACAGACGAAACGCGTGGTCACATTATCATAAATTTCTAATTGCCACAGAACATTGTTTTGCGCGTAATGCCATAACTCCCTCACGTACAAGGTAAACACGAAAACGTAGATCAAAGGCGAGGCGATAAGATGCGAACGTGCCATCTATCACCCATTTGTATCATAAGATAAAAGAAACACAACATTTTTCCCCACTCACAGTGCAACTCGACTATGAGATTTTGTTACTTTCGTACTAGAAAAAGTAACGTTTAGCATACTTGATTGCCGTTGGAAGATCTATTCTTGCATCAGCCACCGCCCATGAAGCGAGAGATCTTCCATTTCCTGCAAAGGTTCATGCAGCTTTCAGTGCAATGCTACTATGTACTACATATCTGACGTAAAAGCAAAGCCGGACTGCTGCGTCTGAAGAAGCTGCTTAGTGGTACGAGTACAAATATACTTGGAGTGGTATTGGAGCAAATGTTGCAGCAGCATTGTGGATCTGCAGCATGTTTCCCATGACCCTTAATTGCTGAGTTGCTATCCGATGCATCGAACTCGGACCTCAGTTGGTTTTGATAAGTCATCGGGTGAAGAGTAAACTTATAGTCTTCTCCATATCATTGTGCTAATGACAGAGCTGTTAGCGACTTGCCTAGCATTTTATTATACCGAACCGAAGAGAAAAAGTGTGAAAACATCAACAATAGCCGCAACATTTGAATTTTTCTTCCCAATATTTTCTCTTCAAAGTATTCGCCTCTTTATTCTCCTCTTGGGCAATCGACGAACAGCGGCGAACAAGAATAAATTTATGGAGGAAACCAGATGGGATCGAGAGTCTTCTTTCATTGGGAGAGCATTATATCAACAGAAAGTCGAGAACGTTGATCGCGACAGCATCAGATTGTGATCGTTTCGCCGCATGCCGTTAAATTGTTCGCGAGCTCATGGTAGCTAGTGTGTTCGCTCGGCAGATCGCTAAGATTTTAAGATATCGTGTGTAAATAAGATAAATTTTTAGTAATCTAGTTTAAAGTGAAAACTTACGACGGTAACTTTCAGTGGTCTACATATGTCAGATACACCAAAGGGTGTGCAGTGAAATTTATGAAACCGTCCTGCGTTCCCTCAAATGTGATTGTGACTCACTCGAAACTGAAGAAATTCGCAAAAGAATTCGCGGTTTATTTATATTTAACTGCCGACATACACATTGAGAATCGAACGCGTGTCTGTCTGTCTGGCGGCGGCGTGAAGTGTTAATGTATGTACATATGTCCTTAAGCTATTTACGATACATCGAGACGGGCTATTTTGCGTAGGAGTCAGATTGATAATTCATTTCAATTACTACTGCTAGCAGTGCTCTTGTTTTTTTTTTTTTAAAGTTAATAAAGTCTTGAGCGTAAATATGGCCAGACGTCGGATGTTCCATTTCATGGCATACATGCTCAACGATTATTAGTTTCAGTGAAATTCCTTTTTTGTTGCTACAATCATCAATTAACGTGGATTTCTGTGTCGGTTACATAGAACGTTACGATTAAGGTAAATGTGTCAATAGCCGGTGGACAACGGAAAAGAATCTGTGATTCAATTTCGCGATTGTGTCTCATTCATTACTCGGTGTAGCACTCGGGACTGTAAAAGAAATAAACGCCTCTATAATGTGCAAAGTTATTTTGAAGACTTTTCGCTCTCATGGACTTGGCTTAATTAAACCTTCGCATCCTTGCAAACAAGGCAGATCAAGTAGTGAAAACTGCAGTTTTATTAATTCGCATTCATTATATAAACTACATTTCAATTTTAAGTGTACTCTTAATTATTAACTTAACGAGAATATGAACTGCGAATGGGCTAGCTCAGCTACAAGGAAAATGACCCTTTCCGGTCTTTTACTGTTACTGGTTTTTATCAGACATGTATCAGCTTCATATCAAGCGGATTATCCTTCCAAATGGCCAAATGCGGTAAGGTCGCAGCACCATCAAACAACTCATCAGCATTCACGATCTGCAACGCATGCGTACCCATCACCTCACCACCATCGTCATCATCACGAAAACCTACCAAAGAGCAATCGTGATGTACACATAAAGTCGCAACACTTGCGCTTACTCTCCGAAAGGGATTATCGTGAAGTCACGGCAGTCACAAAGGAAACTACAACAACCACTCCAAGGCCAATCCCACGAACTACATATAGTATGGCTTGGAAATGGGGCTCTACAACAGCGGAAAACCTGGGATTACCCGTATTGACACATATTCGACGTCAAGGTGATAATGAGAGCAGTGCTGGTTCTGCAGTAATAAGTGGCGAAAGGCAACAACAATGGAGTTCAAATAACAGACAATTTTATAGCGGCCCATATCGAACGCAAGTAAGCAGTGCTGCTTCTACAAACCCAGCCATTGTTCCAACACACTCCGATCGCATAAATAGATCCCCTTGGCTCCACTACAATCATCCAATCCAGCAATATGATGCCCGCCATCTCCAAGACGAGGATAATCACCCCGCTCTGCTGGAAAAATCATCCAGACTTCTGAGTCTTGATAACATCAAGATTAATCAAAGGCAGGAGGCGGAGGATAATTTCAACATCGTAAGTGCGTTCCAACGTTATTCTTGTAAAACATTTGTAGACGCATATCAAAAGAATGTTAATTTTCTTATTTAGTCGTCGCCCCTCTGCGAGGCATGTTAAATAAAACTTATTGTTTGCACCAACAGTTTGCTATTCAAATGAGTAATCTGAAAGAAGTCATGATCACGAAGACAAAGGTTAATTTTATGTGCATGTTCATCGTTCAGTGAGCTTTAACTACTTCACTGCATCCTTTTGAACGAACGTAATTTTCTTCGAATGAAATGAAAGAAAACACGTTTTACGATCGCGCTCATTTTGGAATGTACAGACGCCGCTCTTCTGTCA
The DNA here is from genome assembly GCA_905231855.2 of Eristalis tenax. Taxonomy (NCBI): domain Eukaryota; kingdom Metazoa; phylum Arthropoda; class Insecta; order Diptera; family Syrphidae; genus Eristalis; species Eristalis tenax. The sequence continues at coordinate 97,344,453 of HG993125.1, forward strand.
GGATATGCAATAGAATGCATTTGACTCTGCCTGAATGAAAAATTACACTAATTATACCTATTCGATATTCCTTGAACATAAATTCATTTGAGTACAATGGCATTATTGTCTATTACTATTGTATATGAAAATAACTCCCGTAACTGGAATTCCTAGCTTCGAAAAATTCCCATCAAATCTGTAATCTTGAGAATAAAATTAGGAATTCCACCATAAAACGATCAAATTGTTTTGATTGAATCTGTCCAGATCAAATCGAATTCAATTGATTTTAATTGTGGTTTAGGACATCAGTCAAATTACGACTGCTGTCAACAACACTTTGACACAGTTACCCTCAAGCTAGGTTCCAATAAAACAGCAATTGTAGCTTCTAATTCGTGTTGACCTTCTAATATTTATGTCGTCATTTCATTACATTTTGTGTCTTAAACCGGAATTGAAGCACAGTAGCACAGCACTTCTCATTAGATTAATACACTCATCTGAAACAGTTGAAATATGAATAATAACTTAGCATTTGAATTTCATTATTAGTCGATACTCACGGGTAGGATAAACGTTGTCGCTCTGCATAGTGAAGATATTATAAGTTGAATATTGATCACTTGCAATGAAATAAGGCCCATTAGGTTTGAATGGAGGCAACCTTTCAACACATGCAAATGCCTACCTTCTCTAATGTTTGTGGGTATGTGAATAGAGGTACGGTCATCTCATATCTTTCTGTTTTCTGTAGCTTTCAATCGATACTGTAGTGGCTTCCATGATACAAACAAATATCAAGTCCATAATTAATCTTTAATTCAATTTGGGATAAGCGAAAATGCAGCATTATTATGAGAGTTTTATTCATAAGTGTGTAGGTACCGCAGTAACCGAGAAAATATTTCAAATGACCATCTTGGAATTTCTTAGCAGAAATGAAGTATGATACAGATAGCCAATGTCTATCTCTCTTGTCCGTTGACATTTTTGATTTTGATTTTTAACATAATCGCTCTTCTCTAACCGAATTGACCAATCAGAGAAAAACATTCATGCTATTTCGTGAATAACCGTAAAAAAAATCATCAATAAATGTCGTTTAGTGCATCTCAAATTCATCGACGGGCTAGGGGGCAATCAGCTGTGAAGTTGGCCATCTCTTTAGTAGTTCATTTCTGATTTTTAGTATGTAAAGGTTTTACGCTATCATTCCAGGAATGAAATTTTTTTTGTTTTGAAAGCATTCTCACATATTTCCACACGTTATCTGTTCACGCACAATTATCCATCATTCCAGTGACATCCAAGATAAATTTCAACCCTTATCATTCCCACCATCATTTCTAATTTAATTTTTCATTGTAGTAATTTTTATATCATTTCGGCAAGAATGCCATTTGCATTACACTTCCGATAACTACATTTGTCATTTGTTCGTTATAATGAGCACAATTGGCACGCAAAAAACGACAAACGATTCAAGCGCCGACGAAATGGGAAGAATGGACCCAACACATTGGTCTAAGTGAACCGCTGCCATTACGCTGCCAATTTACCTAGCTACCAACCTACCTAAGCGCCGACGAAAGTTCAGATTTATAGAACGCTGTGTACAAAGTAGCTGGCAAATTTTGAACGAGCAGATTACCGCCCATTTTCTGAAATTTTATTTTTCGGCAGCTATATTCGCATGAAGACCCGTCTAATACAAGCTCCAAACGTATTTTGAGTGTACTTTTGAGTGGGCTTTACATACATTGTGTAATTCTTTAACGTGCAGCATCTCCCTATAATACCACATCATACCTTAAGATGTGTTAAACACACTCGAAACACCCTGTTAAAGCATATTGCACATGCTCTCGATTATGGATTGAAGTTCGTTTACATTGAAACACCTTGCCAAGAAACAATATTTATACAATGCATTGAAGATGTGACTTAACCCCGTGCTCCCAGACATCCATCACACACATATCTGTCTGTTTGGACTATTTTCGTTATATTAGAACCTGGTATCCTCGGCCGAATGCTCACGTTTGGGTATTTTTTCAGACTCATTTTGTTCACTTTTCTATACAAATACCAACATTCATACAAATTCAAACCCAATATGTGCCTATATGCATTTATATAGGTATACTAGATATGAAAACATAAACATTTCTTGCAACTTCCTTTGGCTGCTTTCTTGCTGAATGCCTTCGCCAGGGAGAATTATGTGCATTCAAGAATTTTAACATACAGTCGCCGCACAAGTCCGGCATTATTTGCATTCAAGTCATCTAACAGTAAATAACTAAGTGTAAGCGGCCTAATGGAAGCCTTCGATTACACCAATTATTGCAATTGTTCAACGAATTAAGTTCCTTCTTATTTTCATTCATGAATTTTCGCATTGACGCGCCTATGTTGCTGCCACAGTGCGTAGTAGAAAGAGAGGCGGATGGTATTTGAAATTCAGAAAACGTACTTTCATTTACTTATGTATCTACCTATGTACGTACTTATTTTACTCATTGGACCCACCAAGAGCATTATATTGCTTCGGCGAAACATTTTTGCACGCTTGATGCAACATCTATATGTGCTGAACTTGCGTACTTTTGTGCACTTTTTGTAAATGCATGTAAGTACGTCAAAATTTGCATAATCCCACTCAATATATCTGGCCTCGAAATCGCGGAGGTTCCAGCCCCTCGTTTGACAGGCATGGTAGTTGAAAGTCACTGCAACACTACATAATGCAGAACTAATATGTTAAATATGTCACACTCACTACTGCTTTTATAAAATACCAAGAACACGTGCAAAATATCAATAAAGGCTAAAAGTGATAAGCTCAATTTGATTTCAGATCACACAGATAATAAATTCGTCAATTTCGATTTTTGTGACGGCATTAATATAAATTGAAACTAAATGTGACCCTTAACCAAGTAGAGATCAGTGGCTTTTTGAAAGACATAATTGCACGATTCAACACAAACAATTCGAATACAGAAGCCTTTCACAGGAAATTATTCCTCAAGTCGTGCTAAAATCAAAGCGAAAGTGTATTAATGTATCAATATTCATATCCAGCCTAAATTGTTTCTAAAAACGTCTTCTCTAAATTTCTTTTTGAATGAATTTCTGCCGAACTCGTTCATGCGCATTATTTTCTCTCTTGTGTTTGATTCATGCTATGTATCGTACACTGTGTTAAAAATAGAAATAAGTGCCTCCCTAATAATTTAACAAATAATTTAACGTTACATTTCACTCAAACCGAATCTATTCTGTAACCATATTTTCTCTCGTAATATCAGCTCGTCGCAATTGTTTTTCCGAATTTCTAAATGCACTTCCTAAATGCACCAGCTAATTCCAAGCAAATACAATACACATCATCAAAACTTTTAATTAAATAAAGTATAGTGTTAATTAATTATTAGAGTTCTCCGCACTACTGTGTATGCACACTTTTCTCAGAATGCGATTAATATAAAAAGAAAAACATCTTCGTTTTGCGTCAATTCCGTGGAATGAGCATATATACTAGACTAACTTGAAATGAAGCGAATGATTCAACACATGATGCATGGCGTTAAAATGCTTATCGTTATCACACTAGACCCATTTTTACCTCAGAGATATTCACGACAATTTACTGCTGCACAAGAAGCTACGAGGAAAAATAAAGTGCAATAGATGTGAAAACATTGCACATTTGTTTCCACTGACTTATGGACAATTCACTTAGAAAGTATTGTCTTGATCGTTAAGGGGTTTTCGAAATACGATGGTATTTTTCATTTCTTGAAGATTTGTGAAAGAGACAAGTGTTAAGCAATGATTTACCTAGTATTAGGACACTGGAAATATACTTGAAACGCTCATTCAAGTGCGTGTTCAAAACAATGGAGAATTATTTTATTCAACAATATTTCAAATTCTAAACAACAACACACTTCGAAAATATTTTGTATCGCCTTGTGCCAATATCCAATACAAACTCATCTGGGAATCCCTCAATCAGCATCAATTAAGAAAATAAAAAGCGATCACCCAATCTGCAGAATAATAATCTTGGGTTTTTTTCGTTATCAATTTACACAGCAATCTGCTTCAATTAATAAGTACGAGTATATTAACATGTCCTTCTATTTTATATGAAAACCGCAATAAATAAACGCAGTATGAAGGCGTTATTCGAAATGAATGAAATGTATAAGTATGTGTGTGTTTACTGAAAACGTAAGGGCTAACACTTTTGGTTTCGCTATGATAAGTTGTTCGAATATGTATATAAATGTGTGTAAAATACATATATAATATCATTTTTCTTCGGCACTTCTTTGATTTGATTTAATTGCATTTGAGAGGCAGACAGACAACATTTTTGTTGTACTCGTTTTGGACTCTAATTTTCAGATAAGATTGTGTAACATTCTCGTTCTGCGTCGTCTGTTGACATAAATTAACTTTTATTATATACCCAACCGCAAACCCTATGTAATGTAATGTTAAAGTTAGGTTAGACAATGTAGAGTTAAAAAAATAGAGATATGAAGGCAATTAAAGGAAATACAAAGAATATTTATTAATTGTATTTTATGATTATATATTTGTTTATTTCTGGCCGCCACCGTTCGCCGTGGGGGTTCTAGGTTGAATCCCTGAGTTTGGCAAATTTTGTTATTCACGGCTCCACCTCTGCACACAAAGAGTACTCCTGTCTAAAAAAAGCTGCTCAAATTTCGGTGAAAAAATTTACTATGTATGCCATCTGCAAATTGAACATGTTTGATGAACTTCCTGTTTATGGATAAAGATGCAAGATCATTGGCCTACAGTTTTAGCGACGTAATCAGGTACCCCATAAATTCGCGAAAATTGGATTTGTATATAATATTACTGTTGATTGAAGTAATTTGTGAGATGAATAATCCATAGATGATCATTAGTCGCACAAAAAACATATATTGTGTAAAGCGGTACTGGAAACATACACAAAGAGAATGTAGTGCTGTGTGCCCTGTGATGGTAAAAAAACATGAGTATATGAATAAAAATATAGGATTGGACCCATATTATATTACTATAGGATATCTGGTACATGCCATACAACGCTAAAAAATAATAGCATTTTGTTTATTTGAAATATAAGAAATATTGTTTTTATTAAATTGTTGATCTTAATGCTAGCAAATAGACAATTTGTTCAGTATTTCAAATTTGTGGCCCAAGCGAAAAAACAGGAATTTTCTAAGTTCAAACCAGCAACACTTAACGATTGCCTTTTGAGTCGGAGGTCGACTTCATGAATGAATCGAATGTGGCAAATGCACTGCTTTAGTCGTCTAAAACCATTATTGCTTTCAAATTAATCAAATGCATATCGCCAGTCAAATGAAAACATTTGTTGTATTTCATATATTTAGAGTGTTTTTTGTTATTTTTATTATTTTATATAATAATTACAAATTACTCCTGTTATTATTTTTTTTTTTTTTAAGGTTAACACATAATTGTAAAAATTACAAATAAGCTGTTAAACCAGAGCGATGAAGCGTTAGGCTAATACTCCTGTTAATTTAGTAATTTGTTGTTTTTTTTTAATTCATTTTTATTTCAATAATCCGATAAACTTACATACTAGACAAAAATGCTTAAAACTAGTTGGACGAACATTGTTACTATTTCTAACTTACTGGCCCTCCGCGGGCACTCTAAGCTAAACTTAAACATATCCTATGTCTTTCGACTTAAACTAAAAATTCATATGATTAAGACTAATTATCTTAACTGTACATTTAAGTAATAAGAAAAATTGTTTACAAAAAAAACTTAATGAAAGAACTTTTTTAAGTAAAACCTATATACTTTCTAGATAAGTTACAAATAAATGATGCATACAAATTTAATATTATTTGTTAATTTAATGGAAAAACAGATAAGAATCAATCTTCTTGTACCAGATCAAGTGTCAATGAATGCTCCTCGTCTACTCGATGTGTTCCACGCCATCAAGTCCATGGTGGAAGGATAATAAAGTGAGCTTGACACCCGGTCAAAATCGCCATTTTTTCGTTTTGTGGCGTCACTCAGGATCCGTTTTGTTCGATAGCTGTGCCTCTTAAGCATTGACCGCAATCTAAATTTCTTTGACAAAAAAGTTAAAATTTAAAATAAGTGAGTAAATTCAAGAATGTTAAAATAATTAATTTCATTTGTGATTTTATGCAGCACTGTGCAGTCAGAGGTTACAAAAGCTGAAATAACCGGGAAAATTTTGATCTTATGATCCAGACGTGTAAAAGGCATGGATTACTGCGTGCAACAGAAAAATGTTTAATTGAATAACACCAAGATTTACTTCCTGCATCTCACCGAAGATAACTGGTGCCTTAAGGATAAGTCACGAAACAAAGTGTTCATTAGACAAAAAGGCAGTACCGAGGTTCCGATTACAACACCGGTGGAAATCTGAATTGTTTTGACAACACTTCCGGGAAATTAGTTGATGACTTGTATTTTAAAATAAAGCATTTAAACGAATTGAGATACGAAAATAACTTAAATAGAAAAAATATTAAAACAGTAATATTAAATCAGCAAAAAAAAACAATGCTTTACTGCTTTATATTCACACAGCGCCATAGGTCTTTCACTGACCGCATATTCATGCTGTGTTTACGTCCCATATAAATGATGTTAGCGGTATATTAGCGGCGAGATAAAAGTGCAAGCTGTTCAGATTATATTTTTCTATTCACTATCTCATTAAATACTGCGTGAGTCCATGCTGTAGGAAATTGCAAGATATTGTACAGGTGGAGAAAAATAGGAAAACCTTGTGGTTAAAACAACGTGGTGCCCTGGCGTTGTGGGTATGTGCGTCGAATCCTACGCTACTAAAACTTGGTGTTTGGGTTCCCAAAAAATACTTTTCTTTCACTGATAATGATCAAAGAGTAAAACTGTCTAGAATAAGCTTCCGAAATCGGCCGTTCAGAGCCGGCATAAAACTGTTGGTCGCTCCACTCTTGAAAGCACAATAGCACTCACTAAACGAGTGGTTGCTGAGAAGCTAGGCCCTTTTTACTAATATTCTATTATTTCCCAGCCTCCAAAATTGACTATGGTGACAAAAATTTAAATTGTCTTCCCAAATAAAGTAATACGTACGCAGAGTTTATCTTCCAAAACTCTTGCATTTAGATTTATTACCGGAAATAAATGAATCATTGAAATAACCACTTAAGACTAAGAATATTGCATGTGATTTACTTAGCAACGATTCCTTCCATTTCCTCATTCTCTGCTGGCAGCATAGATATGAAATACATTAATTTGAAGTACGTAAGGTGAATTTTATATGACACATGGCAGATGTAGAAGGTGGGTGAATAGAGTGAGACAACGTCGAATAACGAATGAAAACGCTTATTCAATATTCCAACACAACAGGTGTAAAGCAACGAAAAGCACTCTACAGGGGATTTAATTCGAGGCAGAGAATTCCCAATTTCTGCTAATTTTTTTTCCATAAGGTGAATACCTAATAGCATATAGTAGTGTGAGCGCTGATAAAACGTTCTATTCGGGAGTAAAAGGACTTAGCATCGCAATTGATGCGATTAAATTTTCGTAATGAAACTTGCACATTTGAATTCGTAATATTAAGCAAAACATATTTTGCATTTTTAACAGACTTCGATGATAAGAGTGGTTCAGAATAATGATCTTGTGATTAATGCATTACTATCGTTTCAATATGCCTGGATGTTAATACTTAAAATTATGTACATAGAAACACATATCATTTCATCTCGCTTCTATTTCTATTAAAGACTTTGTAATATTACGTGGACAAGCCATCTTAAAACTAAACAATTTGTCTTAAAGCATCTCCTCCCTACATGTTTCTTCTCCTTTCTTTTTCTGTTGCAGTTACATAGCCTCAATAACTAGCATCTCCAATTACCACGATCGTTACCTTGATGCCGGCAATTGCTCACGCTGGGTTGATTGAGGTTCTTCTCCACTTGTGTGCCATCAGTTCCTTCAGACTGGATCAGTGTGCGCTTACATGATCTAGTCGTCTTAGGCGCTAAATCGAAAGACGGCTGGCTAAAAATCTCATACAGTTCGTGGTTAAATCTTATTCTCCACAGGAACACAGCTAAAACGAAGAACATTTCTCTCGAAAAGACCAACGGTATTTGTTTCCCTACTAAAATTGAAATGGATGGCGCCATTGGTTAGATGCCTGCATTTGGTTACTGGGGTCTTCGGTTCGAATCCCAGGGAAAGAAGAGTTAATACGCTTTTATCTGGTTTTCCAGTGGGATCAAATTAATGGCACTATCACTGTTCTGGTCAATCAGTGGTGGTAGTCTGACTGTGGGTATCACATGGGCTAAGTGTGCTGGTGAATTCACTAGCATACCTTCCTGCCTACTAAATGAGCCTAAAAAAACCGCGTATTCGTATGGTATACAGCGCGTCGTCTTGATTTTTTGACAATGCAGGTCTCTGCGCTGCGGACTCATTACCGAAATTGATGGTGAGAATTCTCTATTGTCATCCTGCACAGCCTGACGAGTTTGCTCATTACCGACATTGATGGCGAGAAGTCCCTATTATCATCCTGCATAGCCTGCAGGAATGATAAACCTAGATATGGCGCTATATACATAGCTCGCCTCTATGTCCGCTAGTCTGTATGTCCGCTGTGATATGAGGTCTTCAAATCGACGAATATGTAGTGAGTGTTGATGAAGCATGATTATATTATCAGGAAAATGTGTGGTTACTAAAAAGGACTACCGGACAATGTTATGGTGAGAGAATAACCACCTGAATTTTGCTTAGTTCATACAATGCGGTTACTCTAAGCTGGACTTAACATTAAACTATGTCTTTCCACCTAACCTAACACTTGTAGAGAGACTGGCACTACATACATACTAATTTCGCAGCTGACAATAGGTCACTTCCCTAAAGTGAAGGCTTCTTCATAATTCTGTTTTATTCGATTTATGACCTCATACAATTCATTAAACATGCTTTATTAAAAGAAAATGACAGAAGCTACGTAATAACATCGCAAATTGCATTTAATTAATACAGCTACAAAAAGGGTAATTTATTTTCGGAAATTTGTTATTACATATATCCTAATGTCACTGCGTACAATGAAGTTATATCCGACAATGGAATATGTATGCTATATCAACAATGTACCAATTTTTGTTGCTTGTTTCCCTACTAGGATGTATACTTCAATTCTCAATACGATTTCTATCGGCATACGCGAGTAAATATTGAAATATATCGACTAGTTTATTATTAAGGTATATTTCTTAGAAAATAAGGAAATAATAAGCCGTATTCTCCCAATAAAACTTCTCTTATTTATAAAAAATACTTAAATTTTCTTAAATTTACTCCTCAGGATGATTACATGGACGATGACCCAACCATACAAAACGACAATGCGAATGAAAAAACCGAAAGCTTAACCGAGGAGAAATGGAAGGAACTTGGTACAGCAGTAGCAGTCGAAAAATCACGCCGTCGCTATAATAACGAAGGTAAGCTAAATTGTTCAAGTTTCCCGACTATGCTAACGGACTACTGAATAAAATTTAAAATACCACCAAAAACCCAATTTTCTCTTTGAAAAAAATGTGTACGTATATATATGCTAAATGCCCGGCAATTTGCTAGCTTTAATTTGATGAAGAAATATGTTAGACGTCCAAATCTCGCATGGAGTCAGAAATGTATTTCAAAGGTATCATGCGTGTTGTATATGTTGAGTGAAAGTTTCCACCAATGTGTTCGTTGGAAGGTAACGTCAAAGGCAGCAAACACATCAAGGTTTATCTCGTGAGTTTCCTTACTCTCGTAATATGCCCTTATCTTCATACCTTAGATCCCAGGAGAAACAACCAGTTGGCTAGAAAACAAGGAACATACAGCTACTCCATAAAATATAAGATTCGTTATGGAATGATACAAAAATATTGGGTGGTGTTATTGATGTGTTCGTACTCATTTATGTATTTAATAATATAATATGGGTGGCACTAAAGTCCGAGGTGGGTCGAGGCCTAACTTCTACAACCACTTGCTCGCGAATGTAGAAGACCTACAATCGAACGCCATCTCGGGAATTGAACCAACACGCCCAGCGGAGGAGTCGTCGTATCTACCCACTACAGCAGCTGCCATCACAACTACATTCGGAAAATATGGCGACCACTTGAAATCTACGAAATGAAAGCAGTTTCATGAACCCTTTCTACAGTGCATTCACAGCAACTTTGAAATATCAATGGCATACTCCAAAAAGACTTACTAGTAAAAATAGAGAAATGGAATGAATAACATAACGTGCTGCACTTACGGTCCACGCTTCGCTCTTCGTAGACATCTTAAGAGACTTACTGTATTCATTTACGTTATGTACGTATATGTCGCTTGAATAGCGGGCTGAAAGAAATATCTTTATTTAATTACTGTGACTAACTTCTCATTTTTCGTGTCACATTTCTGGTTAAAGGCCGAAGGCAAAGCAGGAAAACTGGGAGCCGTCCAACTATTTCCCGTTGGGTTCGAAATAATTGTCTTTCAAGTTTCATTCGGCCTTCCAATACATTTGAAATATAATGGGTCTGCTCAGTTAATCATGCAGCTAATATGAAAATTATAGGTCTGGGCGATGTAAAATGTACAAGCTGCTTGCATGTGCAACGACATCTGCTGTAATAAGTTTACGATCGATAATAGCTTCAATTCCGCTATATTCTGGGTGGTATGTGTGTTTGCCCAAGTTGAATAAATTTCTCTTCATTGTCAGTAAAGGTATTTTTGTCGCAGCCAGTGCAGCCATTGTAATAGAGGCATTTCATTTTACGGTGCACCGATGAATTGATTATAGCTTCAATACATAAAGCGAGAGCGATGTAAGCCCCTTTAGGCATGCAACATAGTGCCGACTCTCAAAGTACGCGCATCTATATTATAGATTAGACAGTAGATATGTTCGAGTACGTTTTTATCCGTTTACTTACGTTATTATACTTATAGCGCGATACAACTCCAGAAAAAAGGTACATCTATAATAGGTTGGTTGAGTATTTTGCTTGGAGGGATACTTCTCTATACCCACAGACGGGTATAGAGAAAATTCAGATAAATATGTAGCACATGAAGAGCTTAGAGTAAAGTACTTCACTTTTAATTGTCTTATTAATTCGCCTCAGGCACGCATTTTAAAAAGGAAATTTAAGCTGACAGCTCACAAGGACTACCCTCCACTCACCGACACACCTACCTATGATATTCCTATATGCACTTCAGAAAATATGATGGTAAACAATACATTTATAAACAAACAAATTATGACTTCTAGTTTGGGAAAAATGTCTAATAATAATCTAATCTACTAAATCTGGTCTATTGGTTTTATTAAACAGTTGTTATAAGGATTATTTTCTTCTATAAACAAAAAAAAAACTGTTGCATTTGGTTACCTCGCGGTTTCCGCAAAATCTAATTACAGCTCTCTTAAATTAATCTGTCCGTGAGATGTTGACAAACCGAACAAGCCTACATTCTGAACTTCAATTTACCAGCTGTGAGTGACATTACAGCATCACTGAGTGACATTTGTTTTGGCGGGCTCTTATAAATTGAGAGCTAGTGACTTGAAAATTGAAAGCGAAATCACTGTGCTCTGTGGAATAAGCCTATTGAGGTTTCAGTAAAAGTTCATCCTCGCGGTTTCGTTTCGGTGGGAACGTAGCATTAAGTTGTCAAAATTGTTTTCTGTGACATTCCTAGTTTTTTTTTTTTTTTTTTTGTCGAAATACAGCATAGGGACTGTTATGTGAAAATTAACCTACAAATTACGCAGCATCTTATTCAAAAATGAATGGCATAAAATGATTTGTCAAATAAATTCATTTTCATGAATATTTATCTCATTTTCTGTACTTATTTCAATCTAAAGTTTTTTGCCTAAAAAGTCTCCATTATAAGTTACTAACATTATTATAATAATGTTCATTATAATGGGAGTTTATTATTGTAGCAGTGCGACTGTATCAGTATGTTGAAGTAGAATTTGGCTAAAACATTTACTACAAAATAAGAAAAACAGAGGTAGTTTCTAAACCACCAACTATAGCGAGATTTCGATGAGAATAAAAATGTGTTACTTCATTAGTGCTGATCATCCAATAAAGAGTGATTAATTATAACGCTCAAAATATTACAAATATATATGACATAACATTCAAGACGGGTGAATAAATTTTCAATTTATCATTTTTTGAATAACAACAGTTATTGGCAACGAAATTAGATTACTTTCGATGCTTGATCGTTACGACCGAATAAGCTAAATGATGTAATTATCTGTTTTACATGGATTTAAAGCTGTTGAAAAAATTTTAAGTCCTAACCACAAAAAGAAAATATGTAAGAAAGCAGTATTTTATTTAGCGCCGCTTACATGTTCATATAAAATTATGGGTTAACATAAACCCACGAATAATGTCATTTTGACATCGAAAGATTATAACTCCAAAATGCACTAAATTAGAAACAGTAGTATATGTTAATCGAATATGCACAACACAGTGCGGGTCATTAGAAAGAAGATAAAAGGTTGTACTCTTGTTAGTAGTCCCTTTGGCTAATTCAAGCTCGCCTCACATCATAGTGAATCAGTATGAACTGTCAGTCGAAATTAGAATTCGATTATGCATAGCCCGACTGAATAAATATTTGATTTAACACAAATACGAAGCATTACATCAATTTTAATCATACATCATACAATCAATTTTAATCCAATCCAAAAGAGAAATTTGTTTACTAAACGTGCAAACAAAATTGCGTAACGCACACGAGCAGACAGACACGATATGAACGAAGCCGAAGTGGTATACTACATATATACCATATATACCATACCATGGGTGGCGCTACGGCCCATAGAGGGTCAGGGCTTAGCTTCTCAAGAACTATTCGTTGTGTGTGTCTTTCACGAGTGAAAGAGCCCTTCACTTTTATGCCGAATCGGCCAATTTGAGAAGCTTTTTTCTCGGCAGTTATACTCTTTGAGCATTGCCAGTGACTCGGAAGAGGTGGAGCCGTGAAAATTATTTTTGGTGGTACCGACAGGGAATCGAACTCAAGCAGCGAGTTTCAGTTGCGTAGGTGTCGCCGCACATACCCATACAAGCCACGGCCACCACCGTATAATGCATACTCCAGTAAATATTTTGGTGTCAAACAACGATTAATGACGTATAATCTTATAATGCAATAATCTATGACTTTTGACCAGATTTTCACAACAATTGAGAAATCCCTATCTCCATCTCTCTCTCTTTCCACTTTCCAACATTCGATTATGAGGTGCTTTCCACTCAAATGAAATACAATCTTACAATATTTACTGCACTAATGGACAAGAGTGCTAATGGTCGAATATATGAATAAACCTCTTTAAAAATTTCCTTTGTGTCCACGCTTAAAGAAGCGACTGATGGCCGAAGTGATTTAGGTTGCTGTTGGTTTTATCGCAAAAACACGCCATCCCTGCAGCTTCTTACATGTAACGTTGATGAAATCTAATGATTTGTTACAACTACTCAAATTGTTGCAAAGTTTTCAGATAAGTCAGTATATGATGTCAATAGATAATGGGAAAAAATTACATAAACTAAAGTTCTGTGTGGTTTGGTTACCGTCGTGATGTGTTTGTTCTTCTTAGAGTGTAACAATCGGAATAAGTTTCGAAAAAAGCGCCTCTCCCTGTCTCTGTCACATATGACTTCCTATCCATTACCGAAAATGCCATTTGTAAAACTGTTGAAGATGATCTAAATCTATCGAGATACATTTTTCATTTGGATTTGCATCAATTCACTCAAGTTCAGTTTCAAAAACAAACGATACGTATTGTATGTACAAATTACGCGCAAGATTTCAGAATACTTTCATATCTGCATTCATATGGCGATCATCATACTCTCACAGCGTACATCATATTTATTGGCATTTTCATATTCTCTTAAATAAATCGCATTATTCATTAAATTATCACACTCCCCACTATTTGTTGCTAACTGATTAAAAAAAAATACTTATGTTACCTATTTTCTGCAGGGCAGTCTGCGGCAACTGCGCACATTCAACGCATTAAAGAGGAGAGTAAGTGCCGGTGGCCACATCCAAAAGTGATTCCCGTCACAGAGGCTTCAAAAAGATTCGTCCCGCACTGCACGATTCTGCATCGGTGTGGAGATGATACTGGATGTTGCGACTACGATACGAAAACCTGTACAGCAAAAACCATCAGTAGGGTACATTTATATTTCTATGTAAGTAAATTTACAACACTAACTGCTTTGTATTTATTTTAAGCATGCTTAAATGATATATTTTATGTTTTTTGAAAACGGTTTGTCTTCAATTTTACAAGACAACCAACTTGTCTTACAAATCAGTCGGTACTTGTTGAGCGACGCATCAATCCTCCGGAATACATGACCATGTCAACTTATGTATGTCAACTTCATAAAACACTTTTTTAAAGATAAGTAAAAGATTATTGTCATTTTATGGAATTACTCAATGCTCTCCAAAGGTCAATCAACTGCGTGGAAGAACTTGAGCGAAAGTTCTCTGACGGTAAATTGAACCCAAGAGTAGTTCAATGAATCATTGACGATTATTGTGTAAAGCGATCTTTATCTTCAGATGATGTGTTAATGCATGCATGTGCACACATACGTGCATTTCTTGAATATTTCAATTAATCAATTATTTATGCAAGGGAAGACAGTGAGTAAGTTGCATTCGAGTAAGCAAACTTGAAAAAAAGCATAATTCTCTGAAGTACCACTTCAGGAAATGGGAGAACAAAATGCAAGTAAATAACATTTTACCCACAATGTTGCCCTTTCGAATTCTTAGATTAAAATTTAATTATAAGAAAGGTTATTCAATCAGGCTTACACCATACAATTTTGCAGAATAGCTTAGATGTGCCAATTGAAATTCTCCCCTCCATAGCATGTAGATATGTAGCCCATTGGATCGTGGTCAGACATGTAACCTATATTCAACTCAAAACAAGCATTTTGAACATAGCATCGGAAAGTACCAACTAAGGGTTCTCTGTTTGTTCACCATCAAGTATCGACTAGAGTTTTCTTTTTTTACAATTCATCGCTTGTTTTCATTTTTATATCTTTCGTGTTTTATTGTAGTTTCTATGTTTATAGATTGGGTAACATAATTAACTTGAAATGCCAAGAGAAAGCGCATCAAGTTCAAACGAATGCATCACAAAACATGTATATACATATGTATATCACGTATCTTTATATGTAGACTTAAACTAAGTGATGAAACTCCATCAGTGGCCCAGCCTAAAGTTGAACAATTTCAACAATAGCAAGTGTCCACTGTACATGCTGTTCACAAGCAACTATCCACTTGAGTTTTCAATATTTGTAATGAAGTATTCGTACCTTAAGATAAACACATCTGCATCATACGACTTCCGGCTTGGCTTATGGCAACTCTGCACAAATATATGCGGTCATTGGTTACTTAAGTGCAACCGCTGTTAGGCAAATCCGAAGTCAAGAATCCAAGTTGGTGTTAAGTTTTTTTTTTGTCACAAGGGATCTTCGTACCTATGGTATTTCTTAAGTAGGTGCGCCAACGTTATAGTAAAGTACAGTTTAACTATTGTAGTATCCACAAGAAGCAATATAATTTATGTTTGTACACCTGAACCTACATAGGAACAAGCCAGCCCTGAAGGAAATAGTCAATGAAATATAAATATTTACGTAAAGTCAATAACTATTAGACACGTGACATTTGGTCGTAATGGTGGGCACTTTTCCGTCGCAGATTAATCCATCAACAACTTAGACACAGCTCAGTTTTATGAATCTTTCGTTTTTCTATTGCAGGTCATTCCTTTGGGTGGGTCGGCGAGTGTAGAGTTGCGGTCGTTCGATAATCACACTGAATGCCACTGCGTGGATCGATGTCTGCTGGGCTCGGGCTGCGTAGAAAGAGGTAGTGGAAACCTTGGTAATTATGGTGGTGCAGCAGGGAATGGAACATGTCAATGTCCAAGCTACTTCGATATCATCACCGAGGAATTTCCCAGTGGTCGATGCCGTTGTGACTGCATTAACAGCAATCGTGATTGCCAACTATTAAAGCGTGGACGGGATAGTTTCCCAGCAGATGATCAAAGGTAAGTCGAGTGTGATATTTAATATTGTCTGCCGGCAAAATGGTTACCCACTTCTTGAAAAACTGAATTTGAAACGTTCGCGGATAGTCGAAAAAAAAAAATACGGTGGTTGGAAAGTGAACCAATTGGACTAACTGAACAAAATAATGATCAAAATTATCACCATGAAAACTCAAGGGTCTGACAAAACTAGGTCGGCGAATGGCGCTCTGTCCCACCTAATCAAATTTTTACATATGCATACATACATTCAAAATTCAAATAAAGACAACCTATTTTCCTTTGAAATATGCACAACGAATATTATTAAAGCACAATACTGGTCCGGATGGTATTCCACCTATTCTTCTGAAGAGGTGTTCTTCTGCGCTGGCAAAACCACTGCGTAAGCTTTTTCATCTATCCTACTCTTAAGGTCTCTTTCCGAGCAGATGGAAAACAGCATTTGTCCAGCCCGTCCCTAAAAAGGGCGAATCTTCGTCACCCACCTCGTACCGACCTATAGCACTTATTTCTCGAATCGCGGAAGCTTCTTAATGACCGCCAGTATGGTTTCCGCAGCAACAGGTCCACTGGTGATCTGATAGCTTATCTCACCGAAAAGTGGAACCAATCTTTGCACAATGCAGGCGAAAGCAAGATCGTTGCACTTGATATTTCCAAGGCATTTGACAGAGTTTGGCATCAAACTCTCTTGTCGAAAATGCGTGCGTGGATGCGTGAAATGGATTAGAAATTACCTTTCGAACCGTTCAATTTAAGTTGTTTTGAATGGGTTCAAGTCTGATATCCACCAAATAAATGCTGGTGTTCCCCAAGGCTCTGTTCTGTCTCCGACACTCTTTCTCATTTTTATAAATTATCTCTTGTCTGCTACTTCTAATCCAATCCATTCCTTCGCTGATGACAGCACCCTCAGCTTTTCATATTCCTTCCTAGACTCTCGACCCCGCCCCTCGGCCGTAGAATTGGAAAGGCAGCGTATGATAAGCACATTGAATTCCGATCTTGACAGCATAATCAATTGGGGAAAGAACAACCGTGAGGAGTTCAATGCTTCAAAAACTCAATGCTGCCTGCTGTCACTCAAGCGAACCCTTTCTAAACAGTCATTATCCATGAATGGCACCTGTGTCAATAAAACCGGAAAGCCTTGGAATGTGTATCAACACAACACTTAGTTCGAACGATCACATATTTGAGGTCGCCAGATATGCTGCGAAATGTTTAGGTTTCCTCAATCGATGGAAGAAATACTTCACCCCTTCTGATTTGGCTTTTATTTATAAGGCGTATATATATATATATATATATAAGGCCCCAAACTTGAGTACAACGCTCATATCTGGTCTGGTGCCCCCAAAACCACCCTGCACCTATTAGATAGAATACAAAAGCAAGCGATAAAACTTATAGGAGACAACAATATTGCAGAGTCACTTGCTCGCTCGAACATCGACGTACCGTCTCGTCTCTATCCGCATTTTATCGCTATTTTAACAAACGATGCTCAAGTGAGCTTGACAACTGCATTCCTCCTCGCCATGAATTCACCCGCAAAACCCGCCTCGCCAGGAATTCTCATCGGTTTACCCTTAAGCATACTTTCGGACGTACAGTTAAATGTAGAGACTCGTTCATTAGCCGCACGACACGAATATGGAATGCTCTTCCCAGCCTAATATTTCCCCATACGGAACCTCCTCTCCTTTTCTCCCTCTACACCTTCGGCTCGTGCTGTGTCTTGAACACGGACACTTAAGGGTACTAACAATCACTTGTGCGCGCCCAAATTATAAAAACAAAAACAAAAAACAAGTTTTCATTGCAAACAGAATTAAATCCACAAAATTCAACGCCGTATGCCGCTCTGTCCGCTAACGTGTTAAACTATTTAAGCTGTATCACTTGTATAAGTATCACGTCAATATTGTCAACGTAAGGTAATGAGCAGTCAGGAATATAACTCTTAATACCCGGGTACTCGCTTTCCCGGGTACTACTCTGATACTCAAATACCGGATACCCGTGTGGTGGGTGCAATACTTCGTGTACTCGTAAATTTTGACGAAATTAATCTGCTACTAATAATGCATGCTAAACTTCTACTACTGGGGGGTACTGCACATTGTACTTGGTAGCCGAACAATGCCGTGTAGGGTACCCGAGTACTAGGGTAATTGTCGAAACGGGTATTATCCGGGTAAAATCAATACTATTCACAAAGTTTGAATCTGGCGGAGAACCGCTAATAACAGCTTATTAATGGCCAGGAAGAAATTTCGAATTTTCAAGGTTATGTTGAAGATAGGTTAGGGTGAAGCGGTTCAAGGCCCGACAAAACATCTTTATCTAGTTGATTGTACAAGGTAACATTGAACCTTGTTAGCCTTACCAGTTATATGAATTTCTCGTATGGGTGGCCTTGAACTAGGTGGTTGTTGTCAATAATTGCACTTTCATTCAGAGGAGTATCTCTATTTAATTAAAATAAGAAATTGTCCAAAATATTTTGCAAAATCACTGTACTGAGCAACAACCTCCATGTTGCAAACAATTTTTTTCTGGCTAAGGAAGTATTAGCATTTCGTAGAAAATGATAAAAACGTGCGTAGATAAATACGAGACCAAGATTTCAGTAATTCACATCCATCGCAGGATCAGTTCCAATGTGTCCATTGTCTCTAAGCCTGGGAAACTTAGATGAAACTTCTTAATGTGATTTTAAGGAACGAAAGAAATATAAGTGGATCAGAAAAGAAAGAAAAATAGTCTCCGTCTTCTTTACAAAGCGATCTCATTGATTTTTACATTACTCACATCCATTACGTTCAAACTCAATTCAGAAATTTATATATTTTTTATAAATTTTATAAATAATTTATAAATTTTCATACTTTTCAGATGTATCGCTGATGAAAAATGTCAAAAACCGACCTGCCAATATGGGAATTACAGCATTAACAGTGGACGATGTCCCCTGCACAGACATCAGAAGAGAACCATATCCCGCTACGATTATAGGTAGCTTTAATCATCATTCAACAGTTAAAGATACAAACACATTTTTTTGAAGGCAGCTCAAGAGAAATAATCTAGTTAAGATCGGTACTTATTTAGAGTATAATTCATAGTTTAAGTGGGGCATTTTTAAACATATATTTATTCGGCGAATTTAGTACTTTACTTTTAACATTAAGACTTGTTAGTGGATTGTTCATACGAGAGGTTCCACATTACATTGGTCCCTTGTGGGTTCTTATCTATACGCATATAAGTATATATAATTGTCATATATATAATATTTTTATAAACTTATATATATCTACGTATGTATTAATAATGAAATGTAAGATATCTAAGTACAGGAACATTGCAAGTTAAAATGAAACGATTGAATATAAATTAAATAAAGCTAGTCAAAATGACAACAATGAGATAATACATATTTTCATTAATTTCACTACTTCATAAAATTGAATTCCTATTTAACCTTATTTAGTTTCTCTCTTTTTTTTCAACGAAGTTTAGTTTGACGACTTTGTTGACTTCAGTCGCAACTGATACAGTTTGAAAATCAAAAGTCGCCATGCTACCATGGTTGCATATATGGCGCAAATGCAGAACACGTATATGTCAATGTTGAGATATTGTACGTAATTCATTGTTTTAGTGGGCGTATGCATGTGCGGAGCACCTTTGTAACGTAGGACATACTCAATCCAATATACTGTCGTTTCTTGAGCAGAGATCGGTCGGTCTACATAAATAAGTGATGCAATTCGAATTTTATCAGCGTAGGTCCCGTTATATAAGACTTCTGAAATGCAATTATGAAGAGATTCACTTGTTATGGCATTAGTATGAAGTTGCAATCCAAATCCATTATTAACGAAACGGTTGGCGTCTCCAAATTGGTCTCCGAAAATAGGTATTGCAATCACAGGTACCGCATGATAAAGTGCTTCTATTGTACTGCCTTTTCCAGCATGAGTGATAAAAAGTTTAGTCTTCGGATGAGCGAGAATTGCATTTTGTGGAAACCATTTTCTAGCAATAATGTTTGAGATATTCTGCGGTAGGTGATCGATTTTCCAAAGAATCCTCTGTGGAAGTGTGGAGAAGACGTCAATAAAGCTTTGCAGTACAGAACGACCAAGTTGTTTAGCACTTGCAACTGTTCCTAAGCTAAAGTAAATCACTCCATCGTCGGCCAAGTCCATAAATTTCTTAATATCCTATATGAGAGAGATATTTTTAAATATTTTTGTAGAAAGCATTTCAATTGCGCACTTAACCTCCGGAATTTCCTTGTTGTCTTCAATTTGTATTCCACCTATTTCGACTATGGTTGGTAGACGCGCTGCGATTGATCCTTCACTGAAGTGGTGATTGCAGAGGACTAGGGAAACATTCCTTCTCATTTTCTCCAAAGTGGGGTATTTCGGTGGCGGAAAATGTTGTCTTCAATGTAAAATAATGAGATTTAAAGGCTTAAACTATGAAAAACATTTAATCTAAAAAAAAAACAAAACGAGACGTGGAGGATCTGCATTTTTAAATCGACTCCAAGCGCCGAAGTCCCATTAAGTGTATATGGGTGTCGTTAGTGAGTTAGCCGAAGTTTTTGAATGTCCTCTTAAGTGTCTATGGGTGTCGTTAGTAAGTTGAAAGGTCCAGGAACTCGCATTTTAAGTGAATGTGTGTCATTTTCTACTAAGAACTTACTTGTAGAGGTGATTCATGACAACGTCTAAGATGTGTTGATACGCAGTCTCGAAGACACCATGAAGCACACCTCTTATGCCGACTGCTTGACTCCTTACAAACGGCTGCGGAACATACCACCATCCATTTGGATTTCCCACAAATCGATTCACAAAACTTATTGGCTGTGTGGTCCAGAGAATTACAACAGGGCAATTATAATGAGCGCCGACACCCAGCTGATAATCGTTAAAAAAATACCCCAGAATAATCAAATCAAATCGATTATCTTCGTCTAGAAATTTCTTTAAGTGTATGTCATCAAAAACACGACCATTTTCGGCAACAACTTCAATTTGTCGAAAAATCCCAGTTCGCCGCTTCGGCCCTGGAGGCATTTTCAATTGAACTATTCGTAAGCTTCCAACTGGCTTGTTTTTGATTGGTAACACGGTAACAATAGTAATATTATGCCCACGATTCAGTAAAGTTTTCACACAACTCATGTAGACTAACATGTGTGATCTGTGGTGGCTTGTAAAAAGGCCCAAAATATTTGATCCCTCGGTTCTATGTTCAATTTGGAGTATGACAAACAAAACGAAAGCAACAGAAACGAATTTACGTGACATACTTTACGACAGCCAACTACCTGGGACTTATAATAATAACTGCGCTACGCTTCGGTTCGAGCCTATTATGAAACTGAAAGATTACTGAATATTGGTGGCATAGCAATTTGATAGACATTTGATTGATCGGCACACCTTGTGTACAAGACATGTACTTTAATTGACTAACCGTCCCATCTTTGGCAACCCAATTACTGTTAATCGTTCGCTTATCATGACATATTCATAATTGTACATGCTACGCACTAAATGTATTAGTAAATTTGAATTGATTCGTTTCTGAAATCTTGAAGTGCACAACGCTACTACAAATTCCTTACCTTTTGGGGAAATCATTTATTGCATTGCAAATTGTTTTTGATATAACTTAAGATGTGCAACAAAGCAACAAAAAATCACAAACAAACAAAAATAATAAACATTAGTTCAGAAATCTAAACTCAACAAAAGCGCAGTTGCTCGTTTTACCCAGTAATCTGAGGTCTCACTTCCCGCTCTCAAGTCAACAGTTGTTATAAAGGAACCAGACCTTTCGGCAAAATAATAAGTTGGGCACTGATAAATTCCCCTAGTCCTTTTCTTAGTATTTTCGACGGGTCTAAAGAGGACAACAGGCATTGGACATATTAGCTCCATTGGCGATGGCTCCTGCAAGCAGCGCATCTTTCTATTCCACCCAGCACCTTCAAGAAATAATCCCCGAATGCATACTCCTTCATTTTGAATCATACGCGCAACGGCTGCATCATCCTCAACAAAGACAGAAAACTCCCATGAAAGTTCGTCTATTGGCGTTTTTGTTGCTCTGGCAGAAGTCTGAAGTACAGCAGTAAGAAACCCTGTCGGGAAAGTATAAGCAGATAGCCAAAATAGCAAGGGGGCCTTTAGCGTCTTCGCCCATTGATTGAAGTAATCGATTCTCAGAATCAGATCCCGACTCCAAGAGGCAAGCGGCTTAAGTGACGGGTATGCTGCAAAAAGATTGCAAATACATTTTATCATTCAATTAAATATCTATATCTGCGGTGTGCACATACTTCCAAGCCAGTTATACGGAACTCTGCCCTCATTTACAGCATTTAGGACTTCGTCCAATTCTGAATCCAAGAGCAGCAATCCTTTTATACCCATCTGAAGATTACTAAGGCATGTTTTGATTTTTTCTAATAGGACGTTGTATCGGAACATTTCTTGCAACATAACTACTTCTAGGGGTGTCCTATTCAAGCCAAGAACTTTCGCAGTCTTCTCATAGTTCATTTGATCGGGGACGTTCGCCTCAATGTCCTGCGCTAAGCGCAAAGCCTTAGTTTCCTTGCTCTCCCCTGTGGCAGTGTGCTGCTGAACCTGAATAGACAGCAGTGTTTCCAGAATCGCTCTGGTTTCGCCAATAAGTGACATAATATCAGCATTCGGATGCTGGCCAAATGCTTCTGGCCTGTCAACATTTGGTAGGAGATCAATGTGATCCTTGTAGAATTGCAGGTCACCATCTGGTGGTATGAAATACGTTCTCAAAGATGAAAGCCTGCGAAAGAAAAGAATGCCAGATAGATAGAATGTTTTGATCTGAATTATTACTTGTAGTTCGGAATGTTTACAGCGTTTGGTGTGAAGAAATGGTTTATGTACGTCATCAACAAGCGGCGATCCCATTCATCTGTAACATGTCCGCCATAATTTACACCAGCAATGAGATACTTAAGCGCTTCCCATTGAATCTCCTTATACTCATTGATATAGACATATAGCAAAATTTCAGAAACCGCAAAGTCTGAATCGTTGAAGCTGTAAGCGACGTTCCATCCGAGCTGTTGAAACTTCCTACGTTCAATGAGTACAGAATGGAAAAAGCATAGGCCAAATATCAGTTTCTTATATGTAATTGGATCTAGGCATTCCTCGAAATTTATTTCATTTATGTTGTTGTACAGACGTTTCATGTTGGCCTTGATTCCTTTTGGCGGTTCTGTTGTCATTTTGATACTGGACTGAAGTATTGAAACAGGGAACTCCTTATGGGGATCGGAACTAAGCCACAAGCGGAACTTTTTGTTAACCTTGGTGGCTTGTATCATTTGAATCATTTTATCTAGTGCCGGTAGCCAACTTAGAGACAAATGACAATTTGCCAGAAATACCCAATTGCCATCTCTGACACCGTCCATTATGAGTTTCGTGGCCATCGGTGCTTGACCTTGGCCCAAACTAAGTGAGAACAGTTTTGACGTCATGTTGGTTTGTTCGGCAAGACTTAAAAGACTTCCAGTGGGATCCACTCCAGCCGACAACAGAAATATCAAGGGAGTCTCAGCTAAAGATTCCTCGAAAGCAGATTTTAGATCCAATACCGGAGCTTCAACATATTTTGGACCCAAAACAGTTGTCGTGAACTGAGTTAAACAAAATGTGACCCTATCAGGGCGAAGACATCTAACAACGCAGAATTTTTGGAAGTCAGTCAATTTATCATTCCACTCACCGACCAGGTCTTCAAGTTCAGGGTTTGACTTCCCATACCATTCTACAAAAATTTTACATTATTATTTGTGCATCCCTATTGAGAAAGAACCTAACTTACCAAACCACTGTTTCGGGAACTGCTCAAACGAATTTACAATGCCATGGAAACCAGCTGTCTTGTCCAACTCAGTTATGTTATCCCAAATCTCCTCTGTTATCCAAACTAAGAGAGAAGAAATGATAAAAATGTTCATTCAAAACGTAATCAAATGTCCATCTGTTCATACTTGGGCTGGGGTTTGGGAGTTGGTCATGTCTGTCTAAGACAATGCCCCCATTTAAGATAAAATTATACTCCGCTACAGGTAGTTTCCCGGCAGCTTCCAGGATCTTTGCACTCATGTTTATCGACAGCAAAAGCTTGTGCTTTTCGAACAGCCCACGGCATGTGTTTTTGTAAACTGAATAGGTGTGAAATTCATTGATATTCGCAATACGTTCAACCACAACTTGATTTCGTGGACTGCGTTCAATTGACTTAACGAAGAGCAGAATATAAGCGGCCAACGAGAATTGGTACATTGGGTCTATTTGGGCCAAGTCTGTTAAAACGAAAAACAGAATAGATGCCCGCTCAGCAGCAGGCTGATAAGCTTGACGTGCGACATCGATCTCAATCTCCGTCACTTCCGCAGTTACTAAAGACTCCTTTACGAGCACTGATGTTGAACGAGACTTTTGAAGCGTATGGAACAACTCGTCGTCCTCCAGTAGAGAGCCCCTGCTCTCATTCAGCAACCGAAGAATTTGGTTATCAAGATCAACCAGAATTCTTTTATTTCTCGCAATAGTCATAACAAGTTCATCTTTCTGATGCTCCAAAGCAGGCTTTTCTTTTCGGACAATAATTCCCAGCAGCTGTGCTTCCAAGGCACTTTGCTTAACTGCAAAATTCACAATGCAGGTTTTTGAAGATATCTCTGGAGGATAATGCGGATTACTTATTTTCGTAGTCATGTACAGTCTAAAGGTATCTTTATACGCAATAAATTTGTCGTTAAATTTTAGCAGTTTCTGTCCTCCCTGTATCGTGAAGTTACCGCGCAATATTGGGTTTATTACTGGGTCCAGGACTTCGGTCACATTTTGCAATAAGACCGGAAAACCAAATTGTAATGATCTCTCTAAAGTTCGAATAAAATCCGCTTGATTGAAATCCGTAATTTTGAGTTCCTTCTTTTCAAGATTACGTACCCAGGAGTTTGCCTGATTTTGCGGATCAACTATCAAGGGCCAGCGACGGCCTTGGGTAACGATTATTCCATTTTCTGTACTAAACTCATCAAGTGGTAGGCCTTGGATGTTCCACTCCCTGATTGATACCGGGTCGGCCAAAAATTGCGTTGTCTTAAAATATTCTGTATGTGGAATTTTGTTGCTCGAAATTTCCTTTTGCCATAGTTCTATTAAGCGATCTCGATATTTTGAATCGAATGGTCCAAGGTAAGAGGCAAAAGCTGTTGCAATTATACAGTCGCCAGGTAATAATTGGAAAGAAATATCGAGAAAGGCCACTGTGTCCATCCAACGTTGTTGTTCGCCAGACAAAGACTCGACCAAAATAATGGCGCGCTCTAGTTGCTTTCTGAAAAGCAAGACCTAAAATTTGCGTGTTTTCGAAATATCTGGTTTAACAATAAAGCAAGCAACTCTTGTGAAAATACATAATACCAGTAAATTGTTAATTACATAGTTTTAATTGATGAATAAATTAATATTGCAGAGCAGTAGATACCCTTCACCACCCTCACGACTCGAGAGGTAAATGTAGAAACTAGTGCTAAGTGCTCTACGGACTGTAGCGACACCTAATATAATTCTATGAAGTCAGCGATAAAAATAAGTCATGTACTAAATGTATATAATAATAATATGAGTGCACTTAGCTGGGCCTAGCTTCTACAGCAACCACTCGGCTTATGTGTGCTTTTGTTCTACAACGACTGGATTCAGCCGACTCCGTACGGCGAAGTTTGAAAAGCATTTTCTAGACAGGAAAACTGTCTGTGACTGGAACGAAGTGGAGCCGTGAATTATGAAAGTACGTGAATTCGGGAATCGAACCTGGCATCCTCTGCGTTGCGAGTTTCAATTTGGAGTGTACTGGTTTTTCAGATTAGGCATACTTTTAATAGAAATAATTCTAACAACACGGCGACACTGGGTGAGAGACGACTCCACGGTGAGAGACGACTCCACGGTGAGAGTGCGAGAGATTTAATATATATAATTAAATATAGAAGTGAAATTATTCACCCTGCAGCCTCAAGTCGTGGTCAAATTGCAGAAAAGCAGGACCCATCTAAAATAAAGGTTTTTAAATGTTATACAATATTTTAAAAAGCGGAAAAAGTCTACCTAAATCCTCGACCAAATATGACTACCCACCGTGAAGACCAACTCAGTGTTCGTAATAATAAAAAATTCCCTCATGCCACCGCTAAGGAAATTCGTACAAAAAGAAAAGATTTGGCGACGATGATAGCGGAATATCGGCAGACACAGTAAAACTACGGCTGTGCTAACCTGGACTGAGTATTGCAGGATAGGACCTGTTTTAATTGAGCAAAATCGAACGAAAAAATAAGAGTCTACACGCAAATAGCGCCATTGGACCATAGCTCAGTAGAAAAACGTATTGTTCAGTGATGAAACAATAATTAATAGGCTTTTTTTTCTAAATGTATTCAAAAGTTCACAAACCAGATTCTATTCATCATATTTTGAGTCTAATACTTGAAACGTAAATTCTTAATCATATAAAAATAATTGAATACCTTAGTCGTTCGGCCCGGTTCTTAAGTTCATCTAACATATTCGATTTATCCTTGAAGTCTGCTTTTAGTCTCTCCAGCTTAGAATTCAATTCCTCCAGTTTCTTTCGAGCCATCGCCAAAAGCATTTGCTTCTCATGTAGTGAAGCCAGTGCGCTGTCCAGCTTCTCTTTTTTTGGAGCAACTATTCTGTATACTTTAGCATAGTTTTCTATAGCAATTATCCAAAGCATCAATGATTTACACGCCAACGAAACTGTGGCTACTTTATCAGGTTCTAACTCTGGATTTTGTGTGTAGAGCCCAATTCGTTTAAGGGTCTTATCTGAAACGTGATCGCGGTCAAAATTTCTCAAGTCATTTAGGAAACTTTGCTCGCCCAACATTTTCTTGGCCACTTCCCATGTGGGGTCTTTTCCCAAGAGAATCATAACTGCCTCCATAACTTTTTCGATTTTAAGTGGTGGCTTGCCATACGACTTAACTTCTGAGAGATCCTTCTTGTTCAGGGCATCAAGTGCTCTTACAGCGGCATCAATCATTGGCATGACCACATCTAAATCTGCTTGTGCAATCGCAGCTAACTCAAGGCAGATAGTCTCTTCTTGAAAGATGACTTTGCTCTCTTCGTCCACTTTTTCCTTTTGTTCCTCAGCTTCTTTATTCTGAGCTTCGATTTCAGCGATAAACACCTCGCATTGGTTTGTTAGTTCCTTCACTTGCTCCTGACTTACCTTAAGTTCCTCTGACATGCCAGCAACTTTCTCTTGGGTTTCTTGTATTTTCGATAAGCCATTGCGAAGTTTGTTAGAGTTCCCCAAAACATCTGCCCTCTTCCTTTGCAACAGATCTTTAAAGCCAGAGACCAGCTCTAGGTAATTGATCGAAGTAACATAATTACGTCGGTGCATTTCATTAAACATGAGTTCAGAAATATCCGACACAGTTGAATGGATTACGGAGAAAACCTGTGCCACTCCTATGTGCAGGCATTCTTCGTTGATGGCCAAAAGACTGTCTCTGCTGTTCATTTTTGTACCGGGAGTGGGAGCTGCCAGCTGTATGCCTTGCAGATATTTTTGGGCGACTTCTAAAAGAGCTTCAGGAGGCCAGGCACGGAACCAGCTTGAAGTAGTAGCATTTATTAACCCAGGATATTGTCTCAAAAAAAGTCGAAAGTCCTCGCCGATCGGACTCAAACAAATTATGATGTGGAGATTGTTACAAACGTTCTGCATGAAGAGATTGTAGTACGCCTCGGTTGTTGCTTGCACTCCCTGTTTTTTAGCTTGTCTCTCTAAGCCCATTTTAAGTTCATCAAATTCGTCCGCCTTGAAGAGATTTGCCTCTCCGGTACTAAGCATATTGTTGATTATTTCCAGAAATGCGTTCTCCATTACCTGCTCACCACTGAAAACGAAAACACAAGGTCTATTTTTTATACCAGTGATCTTGTACAATCCCTTCAAATCCTCTCGAAACTCTGGAGTCTTATATTTACGAGTTGCTTCAATTTGAAATATTCCGAAGTCGCAAATATAGATCGCCAGTTTAGCAAGTACTTGTCTCCCTGAACCTCCTATTCCAATGTGAAGCATGTGACCTTTGGGCTGTGATATTACCCGCACCACTTTTGTAACATGCTCTATGGCTTCTCTAAAGAACACAATGTTCAATCTTAGTGTGCCCGGCACCGTATTATATTCCTCAAGACGTTCCGTCATATAGAGCCTTAATGCATCCATGTCTGCTATATCCTCATACCAGCCCTGAGAACTCATAAAATCGCCGAAAATTGGAACTATTTTGTTCGGACACAAGCTGTGAAACGTGACTTCCATATGCTTGCCGATCGTGCCATTAATTTGGGACACAAACCACCTTATGTCGGCGCTATCATCCATACGATCACAAAAAACGCGGAAGCACTCATGAATCCACAGCCGCTGTATAGTGGCTAGCTTAGTCGTACTTTTCGCTTCGCTTCTCAATAGTCCTTGAAAAACTTTTGAGATGTCACGCAAATTAAACAAGTAGTGTGTTTTAGCAGGTGTTGGGAGCATTTTCTTCCCCACGGCATTGAAGAGATCAATAGTAGCTAGAGTGATTAGTTTCCACATACACATCACATCGTTTACATGATCGCTCAATTTCTGTTTGAGCAGAGTACCGAAGATTTGAGCAATAATTGCCTCTGTGGGAAAGGTCATGTTTATGACAAAGAATCGACTTAAAGTTCTGGGCGATATGTCTTGACGTCCCCCGCCAGGAGGTCCCATCGCCGTTATTAGGACCGTGTTTTGTACGTAAATCCTTTGTTGAGTCTTACGATCAAACCAAAACTTATAATCTACCCATTGTCTGATAAGCTCAAGCGGCGGTTGTGATCCGTAGGTATCCTTTGCGGGCATATTAAAGTCATCCATAAAGCATATCATCTTCTTTCCTCCTATCGGTACAAATAACACTTTGGTTCGCTTCTCTGTTCGGCTTTCAATTGATTCTTGAAGTCCAGCTGGTGAAGTCTGGGAAGAAGTCATTGCAAAGTTTAAATAAATTATGTGTATCCATATTCTACACATAAATGCCTGTAGGAATTTGCCATGCAATAAGCTGTGTTCTAAATCTTCCTCAATATCTATACATAGCCAATGATGGTATAGATTTTGTGAAATCATAATAACACTTATTTGTTGTTAAAAATTGTGGTTGTCACTTCACAAAAAGAAAGCCTAGGCAGAGGAGTTTGAAAAAATACGCACTGTTTTGCTTGCATTAGGTCGGAAAGTACACGAAAGGTATGAGTGACAAGCACACTTATTAAAATACTACACAACTAATGGGTATCAAAATTCGGACTATGCATTTGGTCAACTCAGATGCCTGTAAAGTTTGGCGGGTGAATCTGAAAAGAGTGTTCTTGGTAACACTGTAGTAGTACATGGGCCGGATTGACCATCAAAGGGCAGGCTACCTATGTAAGGTTACAATTTCATTTTAGACTGGCACAATATCATTTTATACACCATGTTGCATCGATAATAATTTGTTTAGCACTTTGTTTTCCGCCTTAGGCAAGGAAACAAACTTATCTTCTTATTTTCAATCTATCAACAAATTCTTTCAGTTGGTTTGAGTTGTTTCACATACTTTCGAAGTATTCTTGAACGTTATCCTACAATTCGTTTGCATTTCAATTTGTTTTACTTCTTTTTTTTTTTTTTTATTTTTTTTTTTCAAAACTTGAAGTTGTATACCTTATGATCGCATGGTTTTACTGTACCAACTTACCAAAGCTGATATGTTGATAGAAAGGATTGTGTACGTTTCTCGGCTGGACGAATTAGTGACACTTATGACGGTTGATGTTTTGCCAGTGCCCACTTTGCCTACGAGCATTACTGGATTTTCCGAAATTACAAGTTTTGACACCAAATACTCATATCTTACTGTATCTATTGTTGGTACAATAATTTTGTAAAATGGAGTTCTGGAAAGATTAAGTGGTTATGACGTTTAACGGTCTTTATATGTATACTTACTTCATGTCATAACTCCATGTAGTAGGTAATTTTGTTTCCCAAGACACAAAATTTCTTTGAATAGGGTCCACAAAGTAATCGTAGACGGTATCTTTTATAGGAAATATACTTTCCCTCTCTCTTATCATAGCGTCCATCATGAGTCGACTTTCCTCGTCCACAGTTGCGCAGATGGACCAGAGCATACAAAACAAAAACCACAGCTTCGTCATTGTCTCCAGGTTTTCCGTGTTTCCACCGACGATACCGTTTGCTTTAGTTCCAAGGCACTCCAGTAGTTTACACATTGATATCACACCATTCAACTCATGTGTGACGACAGTTTCACGACAACGTTGTTTTTTAAAATCCAATATTAGATCAATGTAATCGTCAAATAGTCTTCGAAGTAATTCTGAATACTCTTTCAGTGTCTGTTTTTCCAGCCAGGAGTGAACGAATGGACGCCATCCCCAATCATTGTAATCGTTGTAAACAATCCCGCAACGTGAAACAGTTGCTGGTGAAGCAACTGCTAGATCTTGGGCTTCAAAGAGGAGGGAAACCATTGGTGGCATGGTTATTCGCTCACTGTTCACCAGTGTCAGAACCTTATTATCGTCCATAACAGAGTTCATATTCTCAATCCACACAGCATCAACTGGTCCATCGAATAAGATCCACTTTAAGGTTGGTGTTTCCTCTGCACAAACAGTTCGCATGATTAGACTAAGGACCCCATCCAGCCACTCTGCCGTTGACAGATTATACTCTCCGTACAGCTCTGCTAGATTCAGAGCCTTCGGGTTCATTGGATACACAACCACGGACTCCCAGCCTTCTTTTTTAAGGGCCTTTAGCCGATTGTGTGCTCCTTGAAGGGATTTCCATGTAACACTTTTAGCTGTACATGTGTCTCCAATGAGCATTGTGGAATGCCTTGAATTTTTTGTCTCGTACACTTCAATGACCTTTTGTACAGCCTTTGGAATCAATTGCAGGTTATTAGCATGGAACTCCGCTGATATTGCAGACATCAAATCAGTATAATCAACGATTGGAATGGTTAATCCTGGAAAAATGTCTTCCATTATTCCGTTAAACAGTGGTAAATCATCTGCAGTGAATTTTGCAATATTCATATCTCGCATTGACAAGTACACGATCTCTTCCTCATTGGTTCCGGGAAGGTGACGCCGCTTCTTACCCGCATACCGTAAAAGTGCCACCATTGAACGTAAACCAAAGTCATAATGACACTGCTTTGACAATTGCTGTTTTGCTAGCTCATATAAAGTGAAAACCTTTCTAGCCAACATTTTCGTGTTTTGAAACCCATCTGAAAAGAGCAGATTCTCTGCGATGATAATATTATCGGGCACCATCATTGCGATTGGTCTAAACATAGACTTTAGATTGTCCGGAAGTTCGGTTCGGCCAGCGTAGCCTGGATTCATTGTTATGAACAAGCCAACTGTGTGATGGAGCTTAATATTTTGTCCTTCAAAGTTGAATGTAGTAAGTTTGGCGGAGAGTGCTGTCATTATTGAGAGAATCTGCTGGGCCACCACCGACAACACTTCTATATTGATCCGATTAAACTCGTCAAAACATCCCCATGCACCGGTCTGAGCCAGCCCCGAAAAGTTCTTGCCAATGCTCTTATAGTCAAGCCCTTCTGAGCAGTTCGTCACTACTACCCACAGCCCGAGGGCTTTTCCTAAGTCTTTAACAGTTTCAGTTTTTCCGGTTCCCGCTGGGCCCTTGGGGCTACCACCTCGATGCAAATGCAAAGCAGTTGTAAGCGTGATATAGCAACGGTCAGTCAGAGGAGTAATCACAAGTCTTCCAGAATTCCCAGTGTACTCATAGGCATATAGGTATTGCGTATTAGTTTGCTTTATTATGCAAGTGTCCTGGTCCCTTTCCCAATAAAATCTCAATTGCGAGAACCACTCGAAATGGGCTACATCTTTGCAATTCGCCTTGTACATCCGCTCAATTACATCTCTCCCATGAATCTCAATCGTAATCAATGTATTCACTTTTAATCGCAGTAAGTATGGCAGCTCTTTTCTACTTAGATCGGAGAGTACCCCCAGCACTTTATTCTGTTTCCGTTTCAACTTACGTAAAGGTTTTCTACTCTCGATCATTTTGCAGTGGATAAGGCTACGCGTACACTCAGCAGTCCACTGGATCAGAGAAGTGGTCAAACACAATTGGCCTGGCCATTGTTTCAGCCATTTTTCTCGATTGGCCATCAGTTGACGTAAAGAGCTTCTTGTTGCTTTTAATTTGGTTTTCAGTACAGCCAACATATGCGCTTCTACATTATTTAACCATTTCTCCGCAGCTCCTTCAATGTATAGTGTCTGTAAGAACTCCACAAATTCGCCATCATTTGAAAACATTCCTAACGCCTGCCATCGAACTGTTTTAGCTATACTCTTTCGTAATTCCAGCTTGTAAATGTTGTCGAAGAGCTTCTTTAGATGTATCTGCACCAAATCTGGCCTCTTTGCGTTTCCTAGAATTTCCAAAAGGTCATCATTCGAGATAAAATAGAATCTAGGAAATATCTGTCTCTTTGTCTCCAAGTAGATCTCCAGAGCTCTCTGGATTAATTCAAGATCACTTTCAATGTGTATGCACCGCTTTAGAAGATAGTTTGGTACTTTATGATAGATAGCCTTGACAGCGGATGTAGAATGATACATTTTCCCTGTAATTTGGCCCCACTCTTCTGTGATTTCAACAAACCGTTGATCTTCATGAGGGAGCTGCCTGGCAATGTCTTCACCCGCAAAAATATTCTCCAAGTACAACCACTGCCGTTGAACAGCAAGTGCCTTCTCAAGTGTTTCGGACACACAGGATAATGTCTTCTCCCAAAAGTCTACAACCTTTAGGAACGGTTCAACAAATCGGGTGGATTTCATTGTAGAGATTTGTATGAGATGCTCTTCTAGTAGTTGAATACAGTCGTCAACATTTCGAATCTTAAATAATGCTTTGTACGGGACGACCTCGAACGCTTGGATCTTCCATATAGCAGCTATATTATTGATGCCGTTTTCAATTTGTAGTTCCATTGTTGCTGAATTCGATATATCTTGAATGTCTTCAGAAAATGCTTGAAAATTCATTGCGATGATATTCTCAAGCGTGAAGTCAGGGGAATTTTCATCAAAATGACTGCAAACAAACAGAAAATATTAGAAATGTTAACTGACCTTGTACACATATGAAGACATTTTCATGATGGGAAGTACAGCTAAAATAATGATTTCTCATATCTCTGGCAAATGAATTCAGATAAAGCTGAAATAAAGATGCCAATTGTACTTCGCATGAACTAAATTTCACCTATACGTTAGTACCTAATCTATAGCCCTTGTTGAGTACGTCGCATTAAATGCCGTAACACCGCTTTGACTTTCTTTCGCTTAGAAAAAGAGTTAAGTTTTTTGATTGACTGAAACTATTGTACTGCTAAATACCTAAGAGTAAGTATATTTAAACTTTAGCTACATGTGCCTGCCTGACAGTTGTGTTATGTTGGGTGAGCCGGTTAAACCCTGCGGAAAAGAGGGTTAAAAATATTTAAGCGAGATAAGCGAACTACACACCATACAGCAGGCTTTCTCGTTTATACAATGTAGATTTAGGAATGTATAAAAGTTCGCTTCCCTTCCTAAAACCTTCGCTGGTTGGTCGATTCACCAAGACTAGCCGTTTTAACCATGTGTATCGCGAGCCCTTAAAATGGGCATCGACGATCACTAATGTTAATACTATTTTAGGCATGAGCGCACTTATGAATGTCATGCACGTCAGAGTGAGCATTCATGCGCTTGTAATTCAAACATCGTGACGGTGGATGACTATAAGTACATTCGTTCGTTACATTTTTGCATTTGAATTTCACGATGATAAAGAGTTGTGGCGCTTATTTATTTTTTTTTTGTAAAATTTAAAATATGTATAACATATTAGCGAGGTTGCCTCAGCAACGAGAAAATATGTCATATTTTACAGATTTTCTTCGATAAAAGCAAACACAAACAAGGCGACTGATGATAAAGAGTTGTGACGCTTATTTATTTTTTTTTTGTAAAATTTAAAATATGTATAACATATTAGCGAGGTTGCCTCAGCAACGAGAAAATATGTCATATTTTACAGATTTTCTTCGATAAAAGCAAACACAAACAAGGCGACTGAAAATGTGAATACTGTTTATGGCCCTTGCGCAGTTTTGGTTCCGTCGATTCCATTCCGATAATTTCGACCCATATTTGAAGCTAATGGTAACTGTTTACGAAAAGTGAATCAATGGCGACAATTTCATGCGAAAGCAATAGTGGTCGAATTGGTATTGCTGTCATGGGATTGTCACCTGATTGTGTTTCCATGGCAGCTGCGTGCCACTTACAGTTGTTTTAGGTTATTACATACTGACCTTTTCTTACGGATATTGTCCATTCGCACAAAACACAAAAGGATTAAATATTGAGATGACAATGAATTTGATTACATTGCTGTCGAAAATAGAATTGAGTTTAATTTGACTTTGGAAGATAATGAAGAGTGGATCTGCATGAAGAATGAGGACGAGATAGCGGAAGTTGATACTCATAGCAACGATATATCGAGACTGTGGAAGCGACAGAGAAAATATCTTATTCAGAAGCCATTGGAACCGTGAATGCATTGCAAATGGTCCTACAAAATAACTAAACTCAATGTCATGTCAAACACAGTACCTGAAATAGGTACAAACATTTAAAAAATACGAAGCAAACCACTCATATCAGCTACTTCAAACCAGTTGAACAAATACAGCCTTAAATTCTCGCAAAAAATAATGGATTTCTAGTTACTACACCTAGGTGATATTAATAATAAATAAACCCTGCAATATTTAATCATTTCATTACTGCATGTATGCGTTTAAATTGTTTGTTTTTAACATAAAAAATGTACTAAAGTTTTGTTTGTAAAATATTTTTTATGAAATTCTTACACATTCGCAGCAATTCGTACTTTATCCCAATGGCGTGGTCTCATTGAGGGATTCCGTAAAGCAGTAATAAGAGGTAGTGTTTTTCGAAACTCATCGACACTTTTACGTAAGGTCTCCAAAAATTCCCAATTACGATCATTGTACATTTTGCAAAATTGGTTTAATTGTGTATAAATTGATATTGCTGTATCTTCTATAAGATCAATATCCATCTTCCAGAAGTTCCCAACCTTCCACTCATTCCATGCTGTATCCCATTCCAGTAATACTTTCCAAATTGTGATCACAATTTTCACTTCAGCATCGAGTTTTCTTAATTCTAAGTTAGTAACGTGACTTATGCCAAAAACTTGAAGATCAGATATTAAGCTGGCTTCGAATTTAAAAGAGGCATCAATTTTGCCAGCGACTATATCTAGATATTTTAAAGCTATTTTTGGAGGCCTGAAATTGATGAATGATTGAATTTGATATTTGAGGATGAGGAATATGGTTAATTGGATAAATGGATTAATCAAAAGGAATTTACACTCGGGATTTGGTGGGCACTTTAAGTAGGAAATCTTCCGTCAAAGCCTTGACTGCATTCTTAAACTTCTCTGCCTGCCCTAAAAGTGCAGCCTTAAATTCTTCTTTAGAACTGCCTAACATTTCATCGGCTTCAAATAATTTCTTTATATAATTTTGCCACTCGGGGTCCAAATTCATAACAAGTTGCTGCGTGTTAGATGGAAAATCAATAGAATAGTTGTCCATAACCTTGAAGAGCTCAAGAATCATTGGGAATTCATTGGCTTTCTCTGGAATTTCTTTTACTAAGCGCTCATACAGTTTTGTTGATTGTTTGATTTCTTTAAGCGTTCGTGGTATGACAGATATCTTTTCAATATTGTAGCTTATATATTTATACAACCCTGTAAAGAAATTAAAATCAAAAGATTCATTCATAAACAAGTATAACTGTAGGAGATTAAGAGCTTGTATACCTACCCTTAATTCTAGCAGATGCCTTCTTCTGTAAAAGTTTAACATTGAT
This sequence comes from Eristalis tenax, assembly GCA_905231855.2. NCBI lineage: Eukaryota > Metazoa > Arthropoda > Insecta > Diptera > Syrphidae > Eristalis > Eristalis tenax. The sequence goes on from HG993125.1 coordinate 97,380,957, forward strand.
TTCTTGCCAGTGATCAATGTAATCAAGGATGATATTTTTCAATTTAGATGAGTTAACTGTCATGAAATTAACCTGCGTTATAACTTCCTGAACAGCTACTTCGTTGGCAAGATGAGTATAGTTTGATATGCTTTCATCGAATGCATCTGCCGTTTGTTCTATTTCTGCCCAGCTTTGAAGAAAAGCAGAGTCCTGCATTTCCCAGATGTTTCGAAACTTAAGCCAGTTGAAAAGATATGCATTCAGCTCCTTGACATTGTGTTCTACTTCTTTGATAATATTTTTGTTGATAGATGCGCACTCGGCGTTTGAAGTTATTATTTCGGAGAAGGAATGCGAACTACCTGTAACACCGAGTTTATCCCATAGACGTGGATATTCGCTTAGAATAGTGTAAACGCGAGGAAGTATACTCGAAAAAACAGGCAATACAGAGGTGACTTCGGGTGAAAATACAATCTGGTAAAAAGAAAAACATTATTCTTTGATGTTTACATTTGTTTACATTCCCAGTGACTTGAAGAGATACCTTTTGATCCACAATATCCAAATTAATAATCAATATTTGCGCTGGTCCAACAGTTCCACTTCCGTGAAGGACATCAAAGACACTCAAGAGGGAAGTTTTTATACAGGTTAGAAATGCCGCTTCCAGCATATCGTCCAGTCGCTGAACATAAAGCGTCCACTGGCTAATCATCTATTTGGATAATACATTAGAATTTAGTAAGCATATGTGCATGCATATTGTACGGGGTTCTTGAATTACCTCAGTGTAGACATTCTGAAATTCCCTTGAAATAACAAGAATCAAATCGGCTATCAGATTATACTGCCTCGACAAAATTCTGGAGGCCGCTTTGCATTGTTTCTCAATATTTTTTTCAAAATTTTCTAAGGTCTGGCCGGTACTTGATACATCGAATATAACTAAATTGGAGATTTTTTCACAGACTCTGCATACATTAAAGTTTACTCTCTTATAAACATCAACTGTAGTTTGAAGTTTTTCAGTATGCTTTGCACAGTCTACAATATAAGCGTCACTCAGTTCACCGCCCCAATTTAATTTGAAAATCCCTGGTGCAATTTTCTTATCACATGATTGTATGAGCACCAAAAATAGTTTTCGTTCCTCTACTGACAACGCCGCTAGTATGTGGTTGTAGTCCAGGCACACGGTAATAACACTGTGATACACAAATCTTAGGTTTGAATATTTTGTATATAGTCTGTTCACATTTGTGGGTATGGAAAAGCCTAGTTGCTGAAAAAGCAGTGCTTCCTCACAAATTGGAATGATAGTTCTGTCAATGTTACATTCTAAGAGTCCTCTTCTTAGCTTACTTCTCGTAAGAAGTGTTCGGTTTAATCGAACTAGAATATCTTCATCGAATAATTTACACCACGTTCGAAAGGGCTTGTGAATTTCGTTCTTATAATCTTCTTTGCATTGTGCAAATTTTTCAGTTGCACCCTTCGCCAATGGAACCTCAGGCAACCATTTGGCGAATTTTAATCGCTCATTTATCCAAGTTAATCTCTCCAAATTAGTCTTATAGATCATTGATGTTGATGCATACTTTGGAATCCAAGATTGATGAGATTGTGACTGTGCTTGTAATTTCTCCGTAGTACTATCAATATCGGCAATAAACATAGACCAGACTTCAGTAACTTGTCTTAAATAAGTCTTGCGTAAACTGTCGCGATACGAGTAAAATTGTAGAGTTACTAACACTTCAAGACCTTCCTCGAAATTGCAAATACTTTGGAAAACGTTTTCCATTAAGCATTGGACAACTTCTTCCAGACTTCGCACCATTTTGCGATACTTTAAAACTTCTTCATACCTAGGAACATACATACATAATATATATGTGGGAAAATGCGTTTATGTGGGAAAATGCCTATATTGTCCTCTACCGTAATTATCAACCAATTTAGTTGTTTTCGTTTCTTTTTAGTTAATTTTTTTTTAATTACGGACAAAGGTTATAAATATACGGCGCTGCGATTTTTGAAATTGTCACTAAAGCCTGGCGAAGCAGGCGTGTTTTAAGCTAGTACTAGTGCTGTATCATATATTATATCTTACCATTCATTTTTGTGAACATTTAAAATCAAATCCTTGGAGTTCTTCTTCAAAGCTTCCAGACTCTTCAAGAATTTTTGTTCAACATTTTCTGATTTCATTTCCAAATACCACCCTCTAATGCCTCCAAACAAGGGCTTCGGAATATTCTCAGTCTCGTCTAGTCTTCCAAATACAATCATCGATTGACAAATGTCAATTAAGTCATTCAGCCTCTCCTCAAACGCATCAATATGATTGAATATCATTGCTTCATCAAGCACCCCTTCAATTCCTGGTTCTACTTCTGTATATTTTTTGAATATTCTTTCATAAATAACCTTATAGGAAAGGCAACACTCAATGGACAAATGACACATCTTTATCCCGAATCTAGGACTCCCCTCTAATATCTTGTCAATATTCGTGTGCGATGTACAAAACTTAATCACCTGGTTGCTGAGGTTTCGAAATAAACCAGTGATTAGCTCGACTTTATTATAGTATTCCGAATTGAGCCATATATAACGGATAAGGTGAATGAATCTTGGCAATAAAGCTGGTATTTCTGCTGGACTCTTAACCGCATCCAGAATTTCAGATTGCTGTACAAGTAATTGCAAATATTTTACATTCGATTTTGCTTGGATGAACTCGCTATCACAGTCCAGTATTAGTTCGTCAATTTGTTTAATGTACACTGACTGAGCATTTCGAAGTACATTTATTACTGCCTGAATGTCCTTGCTGTGAAGTTGTGCGCCCAAGCATTGCAGGACCTCATCTATAATAAAAAGCAATACATTCTATATATGCACATTAAAATATAAAATATGAATGTTTACATACATCTATAAACCCAAAATTCATATTCTTCAATTGGGCAGACCAGATCGTGTGATGTAACTAGCACTTTGTCGGTAAGACAAGTTCTTATTTGATTCCCCCACTGTACAGCAATCGCTTCCAGGCTTTTCACAAATTCCCGATCCTTTGAAATTTCTGCTTGATCTAGCTTGTTTTGTATGTTCGGAACATACAACATAGTAATACCACCCATTTTATAATGCAGCCCGGTTACATTCGCCAAAACCTTATCCATTGCATTATAAAACCGAAATCTTACATTGTCACTCCACTCTGTATAGTCCCGAAGAGCTGGAGCGTACACATAATTTAATGTTCTTAAGAAAGCTCTGTCAATATTTTCATTCAGAGATCCGTAAAACACTTCATCGTGGAATGTCTCCACATCAAACATTTGAAGCGGTTTCCGCATAAAATAGCAAATCCCTTGAACGGGCGCTATAGGGAAACCCAAACAAGCAATAAGCTTATTGCTATCATAGAAAATTGAAAGAATGTTCTCATCGATCTTCATAAACCACTCACGAATCACAGCAAGAGTGAAATCCGTCCAATCTCGATGGTCTAAACCATACAATACCGTCATACGCTGAACAAAATTAATTAAAGTCTGTATATCCTCTTCAGAATAATTTGGCACTGGTAATTCCGGAATTTGTTGTTCTGGTTCTTTGATCTGATCATCTAGAAGTACATACTCGTAATTGTAAAAAAGGGGTTTTCCAAAAGCCCTAACCATATCTTACCGCCCTCCACGTCTGACTCGGTTACACTGCTTATGTAGCTAACATGGTCCCCAGCCATGTTGTAATATGTGTGTATTTTCGCTAAGAAAACAATATTTCAAATGAGAACATTGATTTTTGATGTTTTGATGCCGGAAAACTCAGTTTTTTGATTCAAATTTGTTTCGTGGTTTCACTTATGACCATTTGCTAGGGTGGTTAAGCAAGTACAATAATGGTTTGTTTATTTCCCATAAACAAATAATGCAACCAACTCAACCAAGCGTTCTATTGGGTCTACCAATGATTCGCCAGACTTCTAAATATGTACTTTGATATGTATATTGTCCACACATATCAACTTTTAAGGACATTTTTGACATTTCAAAACATTATAAAAATAATTCAAATGCGTGAAAAGTTCAAGCTCTTAAAAATTTGTGTCACAATAGTTTTGATCGTGCAAATCCTGACAGGGATAATAATTATCGGTATTACAGCAGACTTCCATTGTACTTTTGCAAAATACCTCGTTAAGGATGAAAAGCAAACGCTCTTTAGTGAGCTATCTAACATATACATACAAGCTTTTGAGCTACTTACATGTTACTTCGCTGGTTTGTGTATATGCAGATTGGGATCGAAAAGCGAAATGTATATAGAAAACATAGTGTTGATAGCGGTTTGGAATGGATTTTCCTTTGTAATAGAAGTCTGCGGATTGACACGCTGGTTTTTGAACATCAGCATAGAATTACTGCAAAATATTGCTGAATCATCTTTAATCGAAGGAATGGATTTATATTTCTCAAACCCCGAATGGAAGCTTCTCTGGGATGAAATTCAATATCAACACAAATGTTGTGGAGTGAATGGATATGGCGACTGGATGAACGCTTCATGGGTACCTGTTGAAGAAAGTGAGAGGTAGAATATAAATGTATATACATCTTTTTTTGCAAATTAGTTTCCAAATTGTAAGCTTTACAGATCTAACCCAGTAGATTTGGTGTTCATTCCCTATGCGTGTTGTAAGCGAACTGCACTCATGTGCTTTCAAACCTATGCACCTCACACAACAGCTTTTACAGGACAAAACTTGAACTCTTCTGATATTAACCAAAGTGGATGTTCATCTATGTTCATTGACATTTCTGCACGTTACTATACCAAAATTGCTGTCACAATGCTCAGCGGGATAATTTTACATGTAAGCTAATTTGTGTAACGTAACGTGCATTCGTTGCCAAGTAATATATGTACCTGTATTTAGATGTTACTTTTTATTCTGCAAATCACTATGTTTTACAAATTCAAAAAAGCCTTGCATAGCTGCAGGGAACTTTCCGAAAAGAAACCCTTAATTGTCGTAGTAAGTATTGATATACTTTTAGTTAAATGCAAATATGGATTAGTGTAATGACTACAGAAATATTCCCGGGATGTTCGATGCATCGCTCTTACAGATGATGATGCTGTTGAAGAAGAGAAATTACATGGATGTAGACTGAGCGAATGCAGTTGTCAAGAATCAAAAACGAATGTATTTTTACACTAGTCTTAAGTTTATACCAAAAATGTATATTTTTATACGTTTCAATATAGAATATATATGTATATATGAATGAATGTTTTCATACGACCATATGTCCTTTCGCATGTAGCTATGCAATTCACTTCATCGGAGAACAGTAATTGCAAACAAATTGTCAATCGTGATGTACATTTTATGCACTTTTGATAGTGGATGAAACGTTTATAGGTTAACAAATGAATCAAATATTTGGATGTATTGTTTAACATACTTTACATTTTTTTTTTGTGAAAATGTACTCAATAATAATAACGAGAATATATCGCAACACGGCCAGTTGTCAATTTGTACAATTATTTTGTGTAGTGAATGGCCGGCCTTAGACGAAGTGGCTCACATTTTTCTGCCACATCACATCAAAATTTGTATTCTCAAATTCAACTGAGGTAACAAAAAAAAACCATACAAATTCTCATCTCGAAAAAATCGAATTACTTTAAAGCCTTCTAATTCGTTTGTTTTTTAATTCGGACCATCACAAATTATTTTAGACAATTCCAACCCAGGCTAAAAGCAATTTCAGTTTGACTGGATTCAATGACAGTTAAGTCTTATGATGGTACATTCATAAACTTACCAACTTAGCAGTGTTAAACCAAATAGTGACCTTATACACAAAAATATTCATTGATGCCATTTCCATCGCTTCACACTACATAAATGCAAATGATTTGCCAGAATATACTTATATTAGCAAACCAAAATTCTTGATAGATAACCAGCGATCACTAATTTGCAATCGCCAATAAACTGCAGCCAAAGCGAAAAGTATCAACATTCGCATTCACACACAAATTTTAAAATAAAACAATTCGTTTTTTGTATTACTTTGTTTTTATTATGATTATGCGATATATAATATAAAGTGTAGTTGGTACAATTTTTTAAAATTGTTTTTTTTTTCATATCTTAATTTAAATATTCGTTTTATGCAAGTAACAAATTTATTTATATAAACATTTTCATTAACTCTTTTATCATATAATTACTAAGTCTGTTACTTTTTACAATTTCGCAAGCTATGCTCAAATGTAGAAATAAAAAATATGATACTATATAAACCAAATATAGAGTATATAAATTTCTAAACAAAAAATAATTGGATGGATTGCTGTATACTTTTTTTTTTTTGATTCGTCAAAATTAACAAGAAAACTTAGAAATACATTTATTTTTTAGGGATGTAGCACCGGTATAGGATACATGGTTTCTCCTATAGAACTTTAAAATTAGAAAAAAAATATTTAAATTCATTGCATAATTAGGGAGTTATTATACCGCAAATTTAATAATCACAAAAACGTTTTGCCCTATTTTCATTCTATATAATTTGGGAGATACGAGATACAAAAATAGACGCAACACATTCGTGGAAAATTTTTTTTTAATCAGAACTGCAGTCTATAGTAGAGAATATATAATTGTTTGTTCATGTTCAAATTACATACATGTACGATTATAAATACATTCAGGACAACAATTTGAAACAGATGTATATTCATAAGTGTAATATGTACGAGCATTTTTCATTATAATTTTCGTTGCTGGTAGTTTCTGTACTGCATTTGGAAATGTGTATTTTTTTCGAAAAAGATTCATTTGAGCTTATGTTGGTGGTGGTCCGTTAGGATATGAGAGCATTGGTTCCAAACTCCGAGCAAATGTGTTCGAAAACATGCAAGTGTAGTCCTCACCGTGGGGCACAAGTGTGGCAACACCCAGTAACAGCAACATGAGTGCTTGTATGGGAAGGGAGGCACGTACTACGCGACCGAAGAAACGATAACCTCGCGCAAGCACAGTGGTGTTTATAACATCTCCATCGGCAGCTTCCCCTGAGCTAAAAGGTATAGAATAAAGAAATTATACATCAAAACTTGCAATCATCAAATGTTAAGGATATGAGCTTTATCTTTTAAATTTTCAATTAAAATCTATAACTGGTACAATATCATGAAAATGTTTTAAATTTACATTACAATAAAGCTCAATGCCTTTTTATGGCATAAATAGTATATGTGAACTTTGAACAAAACAAAAAACAAAAACAAAATGACAGGCGAAACTAAATCTGACTATTTCAACAAAATTTAAGTTCACTCAGTTAAAAAGACATAAGTAATGTCATCATATTAAGATACACAAAAGAAAATATAAATAATAACGATAGTTCTAATATTTACTTTGCAATTTCAGTGTTGTGCGATGATGCCTGAATAGAAGAAGGTTGAATCCTTGATTCGGATTGCTCCAGAAGCTGCGTAACAAAAGTTATAAAACAAATAAAAAAAAATTCAAAACATACAAAATAAATAAGACGAAAGTACAAAAAATGTATAGCTCAATAACAATTAACTATTTAAGAAAAGATAAATCAAACTTCAGGTGAAAGCTTTCTCAAAAAGTATATGTCTGTTTTTATGTGCAGAATACAATATCGGTAATAAAGTGTTTTTTTTATTTAAATTTAAAACATGTTGGATGCAATACCTCATTTGAAAGCATATGAAGGGATACACCCAAATCATCTCCATCGTAGCCAAGTACTGCACCTAATTTAACGATATAAATTCCAGACAGCCTGCGCAACGACTGTAAACGTAGTCGTAAGTCTGTTAACCTGGAAAGAGTTCTGTGGATAAATTTAAGATATCAAATGAATGTCACACGCATGAATAATGTATAAATTTAAATGCAATCTGAATATTAAACATTAAAAAAACAGATGAATTGTTAAGGATATTCAAATATTTTCTCCAAACATGAATATGAAAAATCTGGGACAAAAAAGCTAATTAACTAAATTAGGTCTAACGCGTGATGCATATACGAAAACCAAATATTGTGACATTTAGTGCGAACATGTGATAAAATAATAATGTTCATCCAATAAAAATGTTGCTTCATTTACCTTGTGTACGTATTAGTTGAATCTTCGCCATCATCAACAGTTTTTAGTAGTTGATTAGCAGCATCTTGTAAACTAAATACACGAGGTTCACAACGTTCCAGTTCTGCACGTAGATCCTTAAACTTTCTGAATTTAGCTTCCAGTATTTGACGATCTTCAGTCAAATCTACAGGTTCGGAAGCCTTTATATTTAGTTCAGTTTGTTGAAGCCAGATACAGAGCTCGTCGATAATTTGATGGAATTCACTGTTTCCCATAAGTGCCGTCTGTAAAAGACCTTGCCATTTAGATGCATTTATGCAAACAGTATTCCAGCGGGTGTTGTCGTCTTCTAGTCTTGATCGTAACTGTTGAGCCTTTTCTGTGTCCAATGTATGTGTGGCCAAGTGATCACCAACAACATTCAATGATGTTATTATTATTTTGTGACTTTCAAGATCCAATAAAAATTCTCTATGGTCTTGAACAATATCCTCTAAAATCTCAATATTGTTTGGGGGAGCTGTTTGTGACCGTTGTGTACCTTCAGCGTATTGCAACCACTGTTCCAGTCGCCACAAATCGTTATCAATTTGTTGCCAGTTACGCTGAGTACACAGGGGGCAAGTCAGTCGGCCAACATCGCTTTAATGAAATAGAATTATTTTATTAGAAAAAATGTTTACATTTCTTTTCTCATTTATGTACATGTGACGTAAAATAATAAAAAAAAACCCAAACCTCATAAAGTAATTAGAATATATTTTTAAAATGTAAAATGAAAACGGTTTGTGAGGTTTACAAGTGTTTAACAATGTGTTTTTTTTTTTTTTAATTGTTATATACATGTATTAATACTTACTGTGGGCAGGTGATATTGTAAGCAGCAGGAAGATTAGACCTGAGCACACAATTTATTTTACAGAGTTCGGTTAAGACAAAGTGGGCAGCAATACAAGAAAAAAAGATGTATATGTTTTGTATATGGAATTTAAACTAGATATGTAATATCTGATTGCACATAAAGAAGCTGATCTTATAGTGTTGATTGATTTTAAACGAAAATGTAAAGTGATATCTGTTTTAATTGACCAAAACCCAAAACCAAAAGTTTTAAATCAAGCAAAACCAGTAATGCACGACAAAAGACATCGAATGTAGATGTACATAAGTTATGCTACATAATATATAAAATGTATATGTTTATATATTTACCTTTCACTTTCATCATGCTGCTGTCTTGCTTTCCATTGAGATTGTAAAGTCTCAAAGCGAAGTATCAATTCATTTACAGTTTCTGTATCAGCATCTTTGTTCGAAGCTGCACACTCAGTTATAAGAATGGTACTTAAATGCTTCATTAGCTCTGTTGACGACTGAGCGTTTGCCATTAACTTGGATATACGTTGAGGACCAGGTTTGCGAGTTCTGTCCGTAATCACTATTTGTAGTTCGTCTAAATTATTTTTACACTCTTTTACGGCTGTTTCCAATTCCATTATGTAAGCATCTTTAGGTGTGATCGATGTCATATGATGTAATTGTTTCTTTTTGGAAAGAGTATCAACCTGAACACCAGCATCGCTCTCAAATGCCTTGTGTGCACTTATTGGAACCTCGATTGTAGAAAGTTTTGCTATAATATCTTTTTTAACTGTTGTTATCCTGTTTTGGATTTGTTCCCACAGTAATGTATACTCAGTTATTAGCATCAACACATGAGTGACATCTACTTGTTTAAGTGACTTCGCTTGTTCGCCTAGACCATTGGCCATCTGCATTATATCATTTGACCTTTTAAGCTTCTTTTCCAAACGCTCTACATTCTTAAGGCTTGACTTCAGATCAACACTCTCAACTTGATCGAGCGATGAATTTATTTCTGAAATATTTGAAATAAGTTCTTCCTGAGTTGTAAGGAAGTCTCTGTAGAGTTTTGCTTCTTTATTTATTGTGTCGAGAATTGTAACACATCGAGGTAATAAAGATTTCCACTTTGTTAACAGGACTTTAGTTGGTGTTGTCAGTTTTTGTATATTCTCCAAATCAGTTCCTTGCTCCATAACAAGTTTCGAGTAATATTGTTCCAATTCAAGCAGTGTCACATTTCGTGTCTTTATTTTTGATATAATCGTTTCCACATTTTTTAATCGTTCTGCAACTTCATCGCTTGATAGAATAGATAAGTCCTTTTCCAAATCTGTTATTGTTACCTCTTTTTTATCTACCCATTGTTTATTTTCTGTAGTAAGTTTAACGAGGTGTTTAAGCAGACTCCAGATACGATTGAGTTTAGACTTTCTTTCTGTTGATCTTTCGCAAACGCCTTTCCACCTTTTTTCTAGATTCTGAGCATTTGCTTCAAGATTGCTGGTATTCAGATTGACTTTCCAAGTGTCGGAATCATTAAGAAGAACTTCTATCACATTAAGTGCCTCGCCTACATTACTACTCTGATTTTCAATAGAACGTTGGATTTCCTCATGTTCGGAAAGCTTTGATTCAATTGCTTCTTGTTTATGTGAATCGAAAACTAAGGGTTCGGCAAGTTTCGTTTCAATCTCAGTCATCCATTTTCGAAGAGTTGCTATTCTCTCTTCTAGTCGTATAATTGTTGTTCTAAGATCCGAAATTTTGTTGAAGTGTTGCCGACACAAAAGTTTTAATCTTTCCCAGTTTTCAATAATAGAATCCGATTTTTGTTGAATATCTTCTCGAATGTTTTCTGTACCTGGATTATTGCTGTACAGCGAAAGTAATTCTTTACTTGCCGACAACAACCATTCACGTTCTTTCTCTCGAAGCTGCATTTCTGATTTAACTTGTCTATCGAGATTTCTTGCAATTTCTTCAGGATTTTCAGAAGGACTGGATAGGGAGTCTTTTTCAATTCGTTTTTCTAAATCATAAATCCACTTCATGATGCGATCATATCTAGTGTTGTAAATGGAGAGTAACGATAATCGATCCTCAATTGTGTTTATTATATTCGAAAGCTGATAATCTAAATCCCCATGCTGTTGCCACAAAATCCACATTGTTTGTCGAATGGATTTCATATCGTGTGGACTAATGCACTCCTTCAATTCTTCTTGGATAACATTTACATTTTCTAAGTCTTGTGTGAGACTTGCAAGTTTTACTCTTTGATTTCTTAAGGCACTTAATCTTTCCTGAATAATATTGGGATCGGTTGGAATGTTATTTGAGATATTTTCAATCAACTCATTCACGTTTGAAAACTCAGATTTGAGTTTATCTACTTTGGTGTCATAGTTTTCTGCCAGCTTAGTGATCTTAATCAAGAAAGTCATCCATGTCTCGAGAGCAGCATGAAGATTTTGTATCCTTTGATTGGCAGAAGCATACTCCATTCGCACAGCTGTAGCTAAAGCATCGTCACCAAAATTCAAGAGCTTGGCTTGTTGACCTTTAAGTTTCTCTGCCAGAGCTTCACCAGTTGGAATATGATTAAGTAGATCTTGAATTTTTTGTGTTAATCTTGGTACTCTCTTTAAATGTATATACCTTAATTGCAACAAAGATCTTTCCTTTTCCCTTTCATTCAACCATTCAAAGAGCGATGACAATCCGGAGCGATATTCATTCCAGGTATTAATTCTTTCTTCGATCTCTTTATTTCTTTGTATGATTCTTGATATTGTGTCATTGTGAATTTCCGAGAGGCTGTTGAACTGTTCAATTATTCCAGCATCAACAGTTTTATTCGAATCTTTATGAATCGATTGAACAGTTTGTTGACTGATCAGCAAATTCTGATGGATTTCACAAAGATGTCTTTGTTCACTCAGGGTGTTATAATCCCCTGGAATGGAACTCGATAGAAAAGATTGCACATGCTGCAGATATTGTCGCCAAAGTCTAAGAGCTTCAGTACTATTTTGACTTGTGACTAAACGAGAAGATAGTCTATGATACTCTTGGAACGTTTCCTGGAATACTCTTTGCCACAATTCCAACACATCAATAATTGAAGAATCAGAATTATTGCTATCAATATTACGCTCCTGTAGCTGTTTAAGATCTTCTTCAGTTTTTGTCAATGCTTGAAGATGCTGTCTCAATGCAGTCAACTGTTCTTCGCTTTCCTTTAGACTTACTGGCACTCTTGTGTTTTCCTAAGATAAGGAGAAATTAAGAATGTTTATTATGAGATATTTTTTAATATAAAAATAATATCAATTGTGATATTCACGGGATACATACTTGCTGAACATTGTTCAAGTAAACAAGAGCTTGTTGTACATCCTCTTCAATGCATTTGCGTTCATTCTCTTTAGTATCTGCAACATTAGCCAATGTTGAAATGCATTCCTTGACTTCTTGTAACTTTTGACCTAATGCATCCAACTCCCCTTGCAATAAACTGGATAAATCCAAACCAACATCAGCAGAAATTTTGGTAACCATGTCACGCATCTCATTAAGTTTGTCGTCTTGGGCTATCAAATTCTGTTGAGATACCTAAAAAAAATGTTTTTATGTATAATGAGTGACTCACACAAGAATGTTTTTGTCATTTCAACTCTTATCGCGTATTTATCACAACAATTAACATATTCATGTACAAACAACAAGCAGGTATGCGAATGTAAGGACTGTCCCTTTTATTCTATTTATATATTTCTAATTTCTAAATCTGATCGTCAATGATCTAATTTTATATTGAGATGCAATAAAAATCCCGTATTTCTGTCTTTAACACTGAATTAAGTAATGGAATAAGATTCAATACAAACACATGAATATTTACATAAGTCAATGTGCACACAGTATTTCAATTTCATATCAGCAGTGTAGCTCAGCATTTCCGATGCTGTAATCTTTTTATTCTTATCACATTGTTTTTTCGATTAAAATATAGCGTATGACAATAATATGAATGAAGTTCGCTTATGTTACTGTTAACTTATATTTTGAAACTAAACTCTATTTCACCGTAAAGTATATTATCTATGACCCGAAAATCGTTTGTTGGTTATTGAAGGATTAACATAATAAATTCACTAACACTAAATCTACATAAACGTCTCTATATTTACTTACCTTGGCATGTTGCTTTAAATCCAAGGGCTGTTCCAAGGTTTTCACACTGTCCATTTGTTGTTCGATAAATGTTTTCACCACGGCCGAAGCTTTACGATAATTTTCCCAAATTTCAACCGCTCGTTGATATCTTGTGCAGAGATTTAAAAGATTTTCCGATGTATCATTCCACGCTATAACAGCTTCTTGAACAGCTGCTTCAATCTGTTCAACAACTTGACCATCGCATGTCTCAATTAATGGCTTTGCAGACGTTTTTAATTCAGCTAAAAGTTCTTCACGGTTTTGTAGGTCATCAGAAAGCCCCTTTGTAATACAAAAAAAAAAAAAACAAATTTATTCAATTTGATTCTTTCAACAACACAGAGAAATCAATATTTGGAAGTACGTCTGCACAGTACTCGAGCTCGCAGCAAACTGAACACACAACCGATTCGTAAAGTTTCATTACATATGCATCAACACTGTATTGTGGTACTTTCTCGGTAAATAGAAAGAATTTCCCTTGGATAATTGTCGTTGTTTTCATGATATCGTTAGCAATACAAATATTTGCTAATCAAAAACACTAGCTACAGTAAAGGGGAATTTCCACAATAAAAGTTTTGAAAAAAGGAAAGTGGCCCTGAAAACTAGTGCAAAATCGATGATTTTGTGTAGACTGATGAAACATTTTGACGCACCAATTTCCCTTGGTAGTTCATTTTAATTACAGAGGTGGTTGGTGCTGAATAGGTAGTTCAAATTCGATAGTAGGGGGTTTCGAGATGTATTGTAGTTAATGAATGATTGCAGGAGGACAGTGTGAAAAATTCACAGAAAAATATAATTCCGATGAACCATGGTTCAATCAAATGTTATTGAACGTGGAAAAAGTCCTTGATCTGTGAGACTGACAAACACTTATTTTCGAATAAAAATAAAAAATCGTGCAAGCCATAAAACGATTTATATCGAATCCAAAAAAAAGGTATAATGTTTAATCATGCTCGTCTTCACATATAAAAAAAGTCACTATACTTTGACGCATTAAATTACTGACAATTACTCAGTCCATAAGTTTATGCAGCTGGAAACTTATAATACCAATTCTGTGCTGCATAATTCTAACAAATATGATGGTTTATTATATGATGATTATTTATGTAACTTACCTCTAAACGCTCTGTTGCCTTCTTAAGACGTTCGTAGTCAACTTGTCCATGAACTTTAAGGAGTTCAATCATAAATTCAGTTTCTTGTACAGAATTTCGAACTAAATCCAACTGTTTTTCGTAACGCAACCAAAGAGCGAGACGATTTTTTAAAATCATCATTATATTGCTACATCTGGATTCCAAGAATGCATGTTCATCCTGCAACTGGGATATTTCTCGTTCCAATTTTACCGGAGATACTGACATCTTTAATCGCATGGGCAGTGTGTGAAGTAGTTGCCTAAGTCGCATTATTTCTTGCCAATTAAACATTAGATTTTCGGCAACGGAGTTACAGTCGACTACAGCCTTTTCAATTGCATCACTACCTAGTTTTTCGGCGTTCTCACACTCATCTAAGATGACTGACAGTTTAGTTTGATTTTTTCGAAGATTCGAAATACCCTCTTGAATGGACAAAAGACGTTCTTTTAGAACGGTTGCACCCTCAAGTTCTTCACTTATTTGTGTAGTAATCTTGTGAGAAAGTGCAAATAACTGGCCTATTTTCTCCGGTTCGGAATGGTCTGAATCTGGTTGTAGACCAATACGGCCTAACTCGTTGCCTATGAATCCTACGCGGGTGTTTAGTACTTGTATTCTTTCAATATACAAACTCAGTTCTTCTTCATTTTTTATAACACCCTTCATACTCGTCATAGTTAGGTAGATTTCTTGCAATTCTCTTTCAAGCAACTTAAGTCTGTCCTCTTGTGGCACTTCTTCGGAAGACATACTATTAATAATAGCATTTTGAATTTCTTCAATCTTTTGGGAAACTCTTTGCCAACGATCTTCCAATTGTGCATGGAACTGCCGTTGTAGAATTTCATCAGCTAATGGAATTACGGAAAGCGCCTTTTCAAAACTTACGCCTGCATCGTGACGAATATTGTTATGCATTTCGAAATGAGCTTTTACCTCCCAGAACTGCCGCATATGTTCTATTGGTTGCTCTCGAGGATCATCTGGTATATGAATTTGGCTAAGTTCTTTTTCAGCATCCCGTACAAAGATCTCCATTTTTTCTGTCTGATTTTCGTATTGTGTCCAAATTTCCTTAAAGATAAGCAAACGATGCAGGTATGTTGCCACCTCTTCACGAAGTTTCAGTAAGACAATTAGACCTTCGTTGCTTTCTTCAACCAAGTTTGGTGCTTGAACAATTTCTTGCAGTTTATCGGATATATTAGAAAGTTGAGTCATTTTCACATAATGATAGGAAATATCGGTATTTAAAGATTGATAGAGTGTAGTGTACTGATCAAAATCAGCTGAAGTTACTGTTGATAAATCAGGCACTCGTTGTTGGGCAACTTGTAACCACTGTCTTTCATCTTTCATACCTTTTTCTAATATTGTCCATCGGGAAGCAGCTTGAGCAAGTCTTGAAGCTCTTTCAGATGCCTTATCCAGCAGTACCGTAGCTTGATCGTAGAGCTCTTTATGCAAATCGTAATGTTTTTGTCTTGTCTCAGAATCGATGTTCTCTTCAAGTGATTCTAATATTGCTCTGCAATGACTAAGATTTACAAAGAACTTCCTATGATTTTGAACTTCGTTGTTTAAGTGATCAAGCGTTGATGCTATAATCGGACTCTCAACAAGCTTGTTTGCTAAAACAGTGATCTTCGCGAACTCTTTAAGTGTCTGTTCATAGTCTTCCGCCAACAATTGAAGTTGAAGAAGACGGTCTCGTTCTTGGATAATATTGTTTTCTAGATTCTTTGCCTCTTCAAATGAAGTATATATATTCTGCGAGACCTTTTTGCCTGGGAAATCTCTTTGGAAAGAACGGGCAGTATTTATTAAATGTGAAAGTTCATTTAAATTTTCTACATTTTCCGACTCCAAATCTTCCAAATTAGCCAACCTAATTGCAGGAGTTGTGTCTTCAGATATTATAGCTTCAAATCGTTCTTGCAAGTTCTCTAATAATGTTGTCATTTCAAGCACAAGTACTTGGAAGTTATTCCATCTCTCGAGATCTTTTGTATCTTGCTTTTGATTGTTTTTGGTAACATCCTCGACAGCGCTTACGTGTTCTTTAAGCTTTTCAACGCACTGCAGCATTTGTGATTGTGAATCCAAATCAGTCACAAGTTTTGCTTTGCCGACCTTTTCTTCAAGTTGATTCACACTTTGGTTGATAGAACTTAATTCATTACTTAACTGGTTGTAACCATCGACCTTCTCTTCACTGGGCCCTTCGTTAGATAGTTGCCGAATAAGATAAACTCTGTATTCAACTGTTTCTAACCAAGTTGATACCTTTTCGATGATAGTTATGACGGTTGTTTGGATTACCGTAGTATTGCCCTGCTCAATGACATGTTCTAGAACCTGGAGGCAGTCATTAACGTCTTTTATACGATTTTCTACAGGTTCGTCTTTCACGTGTTCACTGAGCGTCGCCAGATGTAATACATTACTAAGAGGAGTCTGTTGTTTAAAGGGACATTCTTTTAAATGACGAATTCGTCCTCCGATTGCGTCCTTTGTTTCTATCCAAATTGTTTGGGGTTTCTGTCCTGGATAGTGTAACAGGCTTTCGGACATCAACATTCTTTGTGTGGCATCTTTGGGACTTTGCACAACTGAAATTGTTGCTTCAATCCATATATTAGAATCATCAGATGCATTGTCTGGGCCTGGGGTAATTGGCACATCTAAAACCTCAACTGGCGACATGACTTCTTCAATCTTTACAAGTGACGTTGGACGGGATCGGGTTTGTTTTGTTGTTATTACAGCCTTATCTTGTTCACGTTCCTGTATAGGATCAATCGAAGCTTCAGAGATTGAAACATTCACTTTTTCTGAAATGATCTCCTCTCCTGATACAATTTCTACTTTTGGTGTATTATTTTTATCGATTTCCACACTAATCTTAACCTCTGGTGCGATTACATTATCTACACTGTTGTTGGAGGATTTTGACGCCATATCTTTAGGTAGTTCTAATATTTGATTATGTTCAACTATCACAGGTTCTGATTCTGAAATGTCCGAATCGGGTGGTATAGCAACAACAGTACAGATTTCCACATTGTATGGTTCCGATAATGACGATATTGAAATAGATGAATCTTCTTGTTCAGGACTAAACTCAACAGGAATAGTTTGCTGGGCGACTTCAGAGGTTGGGTATAATTCGAAAGTTGTAGTTTGTTTGTCTATTCGGATAGTTGCTTTATGCATTGGCGACGAGGCTGTGTCTTTCGTTTCAACTGGTTTTATTTCTGCTACTTCTGTTTCTGGCTCAATAGTTTGCACAGATGAATCAATTGTCTTCTGGACATCTGTTAAAATACCTTGATCTTGAGTTTTGATATTTTGACTAGGAAGTGCCAAAGTTGAAATGCATTCATCTAATACCGGAATAACAATGGTACTTGATGCAAATGTCTCATTCTGTTTTTGCACACTTCTTGGAGATTCATTTGGAGATGTTTGCAACTCTTTTTCAGTTGTTGTTACATAAGTTTGACTTGATATTTCAGCAGTCTCTGCTGGGACTGCAAAGCATGAAAGTTGATCTGTTTGAACTTCTTCTGAATAAGTTTCAGGTCGAGATAATAATCGTTCAATAGGAAGATTTTCGTCATGAACAGTTTGTGACTCGTTCTCGACTGACTCCACTGATGTTTGACATTCTACTTCACAAATGTCAGGTTTCAATTCAAGGCTGGTTTGTTGTGCTAGTTCTACCACTCCACGATGTTGTGGAGAAGTTTGAGATGATTTTGTTTCAGTGAATTCTGAATTATTTCCCTTTGGCATTACCTCTTCTACGATCAACTCTTTTCGAGGACTAGTTTGTTGTTCTTCGTCCGCAATATAAGTTACTTCAACAACTTCTGTTGGTACAACCAATCCGAATTGAGATTCTCTTGGCGAATCTGAACTGGGCGAAATAATACCTTCCTCAACTATCTTCACAGAATTATCGTCCTGTATGCTGATTACTTCACTTCCTGAACTAATTTCATCAATTTGTTCGTTTAATATTTTCCCTTCAGATGTTAAACTTAAAGAATCATCACCATGAGTATCGCCGGAAGATTGTGGAATGTAGGAATAATCATCTGTTTCCACGTTATGCGCTTGCTTTTTCTTTTTCTTTCGCCTCATTTTTATATCATCGGCGTTGAGAGCATCATCTTCTTTACTCAAGGTAATTTCATCTGGTTCATATCCTTTGTCTTGAGACTTTTCAGTATCTGAAGGTAAATATACGTTAACTGGTATATTGTCTGATTTTATTTCTCCTACACTTCTTTCAGATAACTCTTCTTCAGTTTCATGGGTGAATGGTCCCTCAGCTTCTTGTTCGGATGGCACACTAACTACATTTCCCGTTTCCACTATACTAAGCTTAATTTTTTGAGATGGAACTGACCCATCTGCGCTGTCCATTGTAAGTTTAAGCACACTTTCACCAGTATTGTCCAATGTCGCTGCAGTGATTTTTATCTGTTTTCGGAATACATCTGCTGTTTCTCCTGCAATGAACAATTGGGTTGCTTGTCGTATATTAGGTTCATGGTGTGTATCTGTTGTTACTAAAGTTAAATTATTTTGCAGTATTGACGATACTAATGCCACTTCAGGTTCTTGTGCGCTTTCTGCAGATTTTAAATCAGTTAACACTGGAGATGATTCGTCATACTCAGGAATTTTATCAGCAGTAGAGGCTTCAACAGTTTCTTGTGTTTTTGTAACTTTTAGATATTTATCAATGGGAATTACACTGCCTGGTTCATCATATTTACTCAAACTAACTTCGGGAATAACTGAAGGGTCTACCGTCAGAGTAGTTGTTTCAATTGTAGATTTTTCGATCCCTTCTTTGACTTCAGATTTCTCTTCTGCTCTTGAACACGTTGAGGCATTTTCGCTTGATGATGATGGTAAAGCTTCCTCAACAGCGGAAATCACCCAATTTTCATCTGACACTTGATGGGATAACGTTACTTCTTCTACTTTTGTGATTTGGTTAGATTCTACACTTTGTTTCACTATTTGCTTTGCCTCACTGCCTGTTGTATACTCACCCGTAGATGGTTTCTCAAAGGGAAGTGGAACCAGAACTTGTTCTGTAATTATTTCTGGCATATTTGAGTCACATACGGGCTTGACTACAATATTGTCTTCCAAATGTATTGATTCGGTTTTCTGGAGTTTTAAAATAACGGGATAGCCAGTAGATTCACTTAGTGGCCAAATTTCTGTTGACCCAACAACATCTGGCAATTGCGTATCAATTTCCGCTTTATGTATATCATCTACTGGCTCTAAAACTGAAAAATGATGGTCTGACAATTCAATATTAGAAGATTCCAAATGATGTTTTGTTGGCCATATATTACTTATATTCTCTATACTTGTACTATCAAGGTGTTTTGTTGTTTCTGTTGGAGGTGTATCCTCGGCGGGTGAAGATGTAGTTATCAGCACTTCGGTTAATGGTGTGAGTCCCGCCTTGGTCTCTGTAACATTAGTGCTAGTAGGAATTTCGGCTATCATCGCTACTACTTGTGCTGTTTCAAAATTTAACAATTCTACTGGTGCTTGATATAAAGGAAATACCTGTGTTACCGTTGTTGATATTGGTTCGGAAGGAATTATTTCTTGTTCAATCACCAGCTCGGGATGTTGACTAATCTTTTCAAAATCTTCTTCTGTTACTTCAAGACCATCGATTGTACGGACTACATCAACTTGAGCTTGAGGCAACAGCTCCTTTTCAGTAACCTCTATCGTTGTTGGATTTTCAAATACTACATTGGCTTGTTGTTTAAACTTTTCAAACTCCTCTTCAGTAACTATTTGACCATTTATCGTTCGGACAACCTTAACCTGAACTTGTGGAGGCAATTCCTCTTCTGTTATTTCCATTTCCTCTGGTTCTTCAATTACCTCTTCTGTAACACATTCTTTTCCGTCTATAGTCACAACACGTTTAACAATCTTACGTGTTTTACGAATTATCTTTCGAGTGACCTGTTGAACAACAGCACGAATACTAGAAGACTCACTTAGATTAACTTGACCAGATGGAAGATCACCAGGAAGCGATAACGGTGACGCTTCGATAATGTCAGAACATATTTCCTTGGGAATAGCTGCTGAATCAAATGGCTGATCAGATAATGTAGCAGTACCAGACTTAAATTGACGAGTTACTTTTCTGACGATGATTTGCTTAGTTCCATCAGGATTAACAATGACTTCGGTAGTCGTTTCATCCGGCTCAATAAATGTTGTTTCAAATGAGGAAGGTACATTTTTCATAACCAATTCTGTAGATCGATCAACATTTTCTTGCGGTTTTTGATGATAACGAGCTTCAACAAAAACGTCTTCTCGTAAGTCAGAAACTTCCTTATTTGGAATGGTGTCAATTTGAATAGTTTCTCTGTTGCCCAGTATCGTTTGGGTAACAAAAATGTTCTCTGTTGGCTTGCGTTCTTTTTGAGTCTGCATGGAAGCTTCGGTTGTTTCTACTTCTGGGAGATTCGTTTGTGCTTCTACCTCAAAACGTTCACCTTGTTTTGGATAAATCATAAGACTTTCAGAGGTTTGCGTCTCTACTTCTAGTTGTTCTAGAGGGAGTTTAGTTTCTTCTTCTGGCATAGACATAGAATCTATTGTGCTTTCATCTCCAATCGAGTCTGGGTAGTCGTGAGTGCCTGAAACTGCTTTTCTTTCTAATTTCTTTTCACTGATATCGACCTCGCTTTCAAATTTGGATGTTGGAAGATTCTCTTTTTGTTGATCAATGTCTTCCGTAGTGATGGGCAACTCCTTTGAAGATTCCAACTGTTGGCTATATGTCTTCTCCTTTTGTAATTCTTCTTTCTCTTTTTGCATACGATCATCTTCAACCATCTTCTTATTTTCAATTACCTTTTGCCTAACATCTACTAATCGAGTATTTATGACAATAATTTGTTCTCGAATAATCGTTATAACCATTGTTAACTGCTCTAATAATACTTTGGCTAGATCAGCTACATCCTCATGGTTCTCCAGTTCTTTCGTATTCTCAATGATTTCAAGCAATACAGTCTCATTTTCTCTCAAATTTCTCAATAAATCTTCCAATATTTCTGGCTGATTTTCCAAAGGTACATTATTTAAATTATCAGCTTTTACAGAAGCGTCCTTGGACCACAACTCTATATCTAATAAGTGTTTCTGATAAGAGTCGAGTTCCTGTTGGTGCTTACGTTGAATTTGTAATGCATTCTAAATAACAGAAAGCAAATTTGAATTAAATTCTTAAGAAAACATTGTAAATGTAATCAAATGAACTACCTCGATCATTGTAATCCCTTGTTGTGATCTTAATGATAAGAAATCCACTCGGTTCGTAATTTCATTCAGCAATCTTTCAGTTTGTGGATCTGTTGGGAGTAATAAGCTGCCTTCTTTGATTCGTTCAATATCTTGCATGTACGACTCCAAGTTCTTGCGAATAAGCTAAAATAAAGGTATATATGAAAATTATCAAATAATATACTAAGTATTAAAAATCGAATTTATATAATAATTCTGGCATACATTTATGACCAACGTTTCAACTTTCAGAAAGCAGTCTTTGGAAATATTTCTCCCGAGTATTAATTTTCTTTCTACAAGAATACACATATGCAAGATATGTAGTAGAATTCTCTTTATTTAGGGGTTTATGTTTTCATCTCAATTTCATGTTGTTATACAAGAAATTACCAATATTTTTGAAGATAAATATAAAGGAACAATAACACCCAGAAATATAAGTATTTTATCCGCCAAAATCCTATCACGATTAGCATATAATATTAAAACTCGAGGAAAAAATTTAGCAATTATTCAATACTAGAATATATGAACTCAATATTTATATATTAAATGTACCATTTAAGAAAGTACTAAAACTCACTGAAGCCACAGAAAAATACGACGAATCTATTTATAATAGACTCGGAAAAACCATGAATGTTTGTTTTTCAATTTAAAAAAAAATCATGGGATGATTTCTGATGTTGATGATTGTGTTAATCACACATTAACATTCACTTATCATTCATAATCAATTGGACAGTAAAAAAGCTTTTAACAAAATATTTAACTTACTTTCAGACCAAGTAACATATTTTCAAGGTTGCTGTTTGGCAAATTACCGATTCCCTCTTCGACTGTTGAGAGCGATTGAAGTAATTCATCTATTTCTTGAGTAATTACCTCCTATACATGTGCATATATATATGACATACATATGTTCAAAAAATATTTATTATATGTAAAATTGTAAATAAAAGAAGAGAAAAAAATATATATTAGAATTGATTAAATTTAACATAAGCTTATTTAAATAAAAAAATAAATAAAAACAATTAATCGACTTTTGTTAATTTAAATATTAGAACCTGCGTTTTTTTTTTGGCTTTTCATTCTGTAGTTTGAATTTTTCATTAATTTTTAAATTGCAATTTTAGTAATTTATTTATAAAACCCTTTCCCAGTTGCAAGACTCTGCAACAAGTATTTTATTAACTTGTTTTAATGTATTTATATGGTAGACATACATAAAAATACATCTAATATATTGATTGCAGCATCACTTTCAAATCCAAAACAATCTAAGATTATTTTTTATTTTTGTTTAATCTTTGGCAAAAATTACTTGAAACCAGAAATACATACACATATGGCCATTGCTCATTTTCTATGAGTCTCTTTCATAGTTAAAACGTACGGATATAAAGCACAGCCAGCAACGAATATATACAAAGGGAATAGATTGCAAACGTGTCTATAGATACCAGTAAAATATAATAAAACACCAATAATATACAGATATGCAAAATATTTTGTGATAACACATGCAGTCACAAATTTCCTATAAATAATCTAGATAACGAACATTTATTTGGAATTCAAACTTTCATAACTATTTAAGATTCAATTATGAACTTCCAAAGATAACAAAAATTAAGAAAACACTCGACTTATTCTATGTTAAATTAATAAATACCGACTATTATAAAATTCATATAAACGTTCATATTTTTACTGTAAATAAATAATTATAAAATGCAAACCACACTTTGTTAGTTGATATTTGAAATGATATCGTTCCTAAAGAATTTGTCTATTTAAGACGATCATTGTACAATTACAATCTCTCTTGCGATGCGTAAATATAGACAATGCGAATTATTGACCTTTCGATTTATTTTCAGAAAACCAATGAAAGGCAGAAACAAGGGATAGAACATCTGGGATGAACATAATATAGACACCAGAAATTTCTGTGGAGAGTATGGGAACTTGATATTTCTTAACTTTACTTCCAAATATTGAAATTATTTGAATCTCATTTGATTATATATGTACCAAATTTAAGGATGCATCGAAACATGTCAAATGTTTGAATTTTCAAATCAATCATGGTTAGTTACAGTAAATACAAAAATACCACATTTGTCCGTATGTTGTGCATTATGTACAATAAAAGGCATTTACGTTATTAACATTTGGTGGTAGAATTTAAAGCCCAACTTTGGTTTCTCTTGCAGTAAAGACATCTTAAAACTTGCATTTTTATTAATTTTCATACCTTACGTGTTGTTTACTGTTTAGTGCCTCTCGTAGCAGTGCATATTCTGTTATAATTCTTACATTAGGGTTAGAAACAAAACTACGTTTGCTACGAATTAGTATGTATTGTATTTTTTATTATATGTATGTATTACCTTACTTATAAATGCATGCTAAATTTTAGATTCGCTCTATAGTACTATGTATATGTGTGCATTCAAATGTACAATAGAAATAAGGATTGAAAACAAAAATGTGATATACAGAGGATAGTGTTGTATAATGAAGTAAATAGAGAAAAGTTGTAGATAAATAAAATGCTTAGAAGATTAAACAAATATATTACTTATGCGAATATGTTACAATTCGTAAATAAAAAAAAAATATTACTATTGTGACTATTGCTAAAGAGGTAAATGGTATTCTAATATTCAAATTATGTTTATTCCAATTTACCAATTACAAAATTTCAAACTACTCAAAAGCCAAAAACAAATACCAAAACCACACAAAAAAGCGACAAATATTAAGGTTAAAAATAGACGAAGATTCATCTTTATCACCTTCTGCTGACGGTTGTACAAAAGAAGGGCATCGTCGCTGCTGCTGTCCTTTTCAACACTTGTACTAGGCGTTGACGATTTCTGACCCACGGGCTCAGTTAGCGTTGTAGTCGTTGTCTTTGTCGTCCACTGTGTAACTGCAGGTGAGTTGCTTGCAATTTCAGGTCCTAATAACTCATCAGTTGTTGTAACTGTGGTTGTTGTAGTTGTGGTTATTATTTTTTGTTCTGGATGAATTGTTTTAAGTTGAGGTGTTTCTGTTTCTGTTTCTCTAGTAATTTTAGTGAATGCCACTGAGGTTCCAGCGACTTCAATCAGAGCGGATGGTTTAGTGCTGGGCGCGGTTGTTAATTGATCCACACTTATTGCAGTATCGATAACTATATCTTGTGTTACACATACATTTGGTTCGGGAATAGGATGGGTAGGGATATTAAGTAGGCTATTTATAGGTTTATTTTCTATTCCAAATAACACTGTTTCGTTATCAGCCGTTTCTGATTGGAAATGTGGACCTTGTTTTGCAAGTGGAAAATAAGTGCTTTCACTGTTCAATTGCTCAACACAAACTGGGTGGCCAGCAGGCATATATTCCGTTTCATTATTACTACTACTTACAATCACATTACGTTCAATTTCAATTTCGTCAGTAGTTTGTATTTCTATGTCATTCACATCTAGTGGTGGTTCTGGTCTATAGTCCGTCGAATCATTAACTAGTCGAACACGACAACCTACCTCAAGTTTACTCAGACTAGACCGAGCAATTGTTGGTAAATCATCAAAATAAATATTTTCTAACAGTTTTTCAAGTCTAGTTGTTTCAATCGTTATTGGTTTGTCAGTAGAGGAAGTTTCTTCATCGCATAATATTCTGGTCTCATCATTTTCCTTAATACTTTCTGTCTTTGTATCTTGTGTGGCAACATCATTTATAGCTGTCAATAACGACCAAGCTTTATCAAAATAAACTAATGGGGGATATTTTGTAGGGAAATTATCACGATAGTAATCAAGGCGTATTTGATCGAATTTCAAACTGGAATCCTCATCTTCATCAGGTTTTCTAATATTGGATGTACTTGCTTGGTTATCGCCAGGTAAACTAACTAACATACCTAAATCATCTTCCAAAATGTTTAAATCTTTTTGCATAGAGGAATTGGTTTCTATTTCTTTTATAGGCTTTTGTAAAAATTCAGTTGTTCTAGCAATTGCCTCGGTGATTTCCTTTAAAGCAGTACTTTCTTGTATATTATAAACTTCAGGTTCATGAGTAGAATTGGTAGCTATTGAATCAACAGTGGGCTCAAAGTGTTCTGTAGACATTTTGATTGCAGTTTCGTTTTTAATTGTATTGTCTTCATGCGGAGAATATACGCCAACAACATTTGACTCAGTCACGTATGTAACAATTGTTGACCACGTACTTTCGTCAGGTGAAATAACCTGCGAAGAGGGCTTATTACTCTGATCAAGGTCCGAGTCAAACGATGATATAGTAGTCTGTTCCAATAATTCAGTGGCAATTATTGGCTCTACTTCAAAAGGCATTTCTCTTTCGATTCCTGTTAAATCTGTGTCAGGTTGTGATGGAAGAATATCGGTTATATCGACTGGAACTTCAGTGGAGA
This sequence comes from Eristalis tenax, assembly GCA_905231855.2. Classification (NCBI taxonomy): domain Eukaryota; kingdom Metazoa; phylum Arthropoda; class Insecta; order Diptera; family Syrphidae; genus Eristalis; species Eristalis tenax. Next base: position 97,407,158 of record HG993125.1, read on the forward strand.
TATATTTCTCGATCGAAGCATAATTTGGTTCCTCGGATTCTGTATTCTGGGTGAATACAATATCAGTTTCTATTGGTGCAGATGTGCTCATGTCCGTAGCGTTGCTAACATTCTTAACGGGAAGTTTATCAGTGGAAATATCCGAACTTGCTTCCAATGTACTAGACATTTCTGTAAAATTCAATGTATCTGCAATTTGTTGTTTATCCTTTTGAATTTCGGAATCAATAAGACTCGTGCTGTATTCTTTCGACGAGGAAATCACGCTGCTTGAAGGTTTATTCATTACTGTCGGAATATCGTTTGTTTCGTCATTAGATTCAGATTTTATCAGCAACACCGGCGTTGATATCGTAGAAATATCTTCATTTGGTTGTTCTGGTTTAACTTCTACAAGAGTACTAATGTTGCTGGTGTTTGTTTCTTCTTCAGATTGTATTACAATTAGTTTGTCTGATTCTGTGTCCTGGTTCGGTGTAATAACAATTTCCATCGGTACGCCTGTGCTTACAATATTCGTAATGGTACTAACATTCTCAATAGGAAGTTTATCTATTGAAATATCCGAACTAACTCCCGACACTCCAGGCACCTCTGTCAAATTGGATGTGTCCAAAACTTGTTCGTCGCTTTGTTTTTCGGAATCAATAAGACTCATGGTATATTCTACAATTTTCGACGAGGAAATCACGCTGCTTGACGGTTTGATGCTTAGTGTCGTAATATCGTTTGGTTCGTCATTAGATTCAGATTTTATTAGTAACACCGACTTTGATATCGTAGAAATATCTTCATTTGGTTGTTCTGGTTTGACTTCTACCGCACTACTAATATTGCTGGTTTTTGTTTCTTCTTCAGCTTGTACTAAAATTGGTTCGTCTGATTCTGTGTCCTGGTTAGGTGTAATAACAACTTCCATCGGTACGCCTGTGCTTACAATATTCTTAATGGTACTAACATTCTCAATGGAAAGTTCATCAATTGAAATATCCGAACTAACACCCAACACTCCAGGCACCTCTGTCAAATTGGATGTGTCCAAAACTTGTTCGTCGCTTTGTTTTTCGGAATCAATAAGACTCATGGTATATTCTACAATTTTCGACGAGGAAATCACGCTGCTTGAAGGTTTGATGCTTAGTGTCGTAATATCGTTTGGTTCGTCATTAGATTCAGATTTTATTAGTAACACCGACTTTGATATCGTAGAAATATCTTCATTTGGTTGTTCTGGTTTGACTTCTACCGCACTACTAATATTGCTGGTGTTTGTTTCCTCTTCAGCTTTTATTACAATTGGTTTGTCTGATTCTGTGTTCTGGTTCGATGTAATAACAATTTCCATCGGTACGCCTGTGCTTACAATATTCTTAATGGTACTAACATTCTCAATGGAAAGTTCATCAATTGAAATATCCGAACTAACACCCAACACTCCAGGCACCTCTGTCAAATTGGATGTGTCCAAAACTTGTTCGTCGCTTTGTTTTTCGGAATCAATAAGACTCATGGTATATTCTACAATTTTCGACGAGGAAATCACGCTGCTTGAAGGTTTGATGCTTAGTGTCGTAATATCGTTTGGTTCGTCATTAGATTCAGATTTTATTAGTAACACCGACTTTGATATCGTAGAAATATCTTCATTTGGTTGTTCTGTTTTGACTTCTACCGCACTACTAATATTGCTGGTGTTTGTTTCCTCTTCAGCTTGTACTAAAATTGGTTCGTCTGATTCTGTGTCCTGGTTCGGTGTAATAACAATTTCCATCGGTACGCCTGTGCTTACAATATTCTTAATGGTACTAACATTCTCAATGGAAAGTTCATCAATTGAAATATCCGAACTAACACCCAACACTCCAGGCACCTCTGTCAAATTGGATGTGTCCAAAACTTGTTCGTCGCTTTGTTTTTCGGAATCAATAAGACTCATGGTATATTCTACAATTTTCGACGAGGAAATCACGCTGCTTGAAGGTTTGATGCTTAGTGTCGTAATATCGTTTGGTTCGTCATTAGATTCAGATTTTATTAGTAACACCGACTTTGATATCGTAGAAATATCTTCATTTGGTTGTTCTGGTTTGACTTCTACCGCACTACTAATATTGCTGGTGTTTGTTTCCTCTTCAGCTTTTATTACAATTGGTTTGTCTGATTCTGTGTTCTGGTTCGATGTAATAACAATTTCCATCGGTACGCCTGTGCTTACAATATTCGTAATGGTACTAACATTTTCAATGGGAAGTTTATCAATTGAAATATCCGAACTAACTCCCAACACTCCAGGCACCTCTGTCAAATTGGATGTGTTCAAAACTTGTTCGTCGCTTTGTTTTTCGGAATCAATAAGACTCATGGTATATTCTACAATTATCGACGAGGACCTCACGCTGCTTGAAGGTTTGTTGATTATCGTCGGAATATCGTTTGGTTCGTCATTAGATTCAGATTTTGTCAGCAACACCGACTTTGATATTGTAGAACTATCTTCATTGGGTTGTTCTGGTTTGACTTCTACCGGGCTTCTAATATTGCTAGTGTTTATTTCTTCTTCTTCAGCCTGTATTACAGCTGAAGCCCATGATAATTTTATGGAATTTTCACAATCCTCTTCAACACCACTATCAGGAACTTTTACGTCTTTCTTGGAAGATTTTTTTGATTTCTTTTTATGAGATTTCTGTTTGCTTTGTTCTTTATCTTCCTGTGTAGGTTCGGATATAAGTTGTTGCGACCTAGATCTTGACCGCCTACGAAGTTTTTCTCTCTTCGAATGATATTCTATGAAACCATCAGGATCTGGGAAATCCTCTGATAAAGTTGGCATATCGGGAATTTCCGTGACTTGAATAATAGGTCGAATAGAGGACCGAGATTTCCTTTCAGTAATTGTTGAATCAACTGATAAATCAGACACCTGAGGCATTTTATCAGAAACGGCATCTTTAACAATGGAAGCCCATGACCTTGTGGCGAAGTCTTCTTCGATCATCATGTCCTTCCAGGAGATAGACACTGACTCTTCGTCAAAAATATCTGAAGAATGCTCTTTTGCAATTTCATCAAAGTCTTTTGCGATTTCTTCGGGTTTAGTATACCAGTCTTCAACAACCTTAATTTCTTTATCTTCTACTATTGGCACGTTCTTAGATATGTCAAGTTCTGCGTACTGATTTGTATCTCGAACTGTCACATAAGGTTCTGGTTCTACATCCATAATTAATTCTGGACTTAAACTAGACTTTTTAACAACTTCTGCATAGGTTTCACTTGAATGCCATACATTTGGTATAGTTTTTATTGATGCCGTACATACAGCTGTGTCTTCTGTTACTAATTTTCCTCCAAAGTCTGAATATGGAGAAGAAATAAAAGATTTAACTTCAATTTCCTCTATATTTTTAACCGGTATATCAGCTTGTGGGGTACTTATACTTCCCGTGGAATACGCTATTGCTGGCATAGGTGGCGCAGGCTTTGCAAATACTGTGTTCCTCTTTTCTGTATCAATAAAATGCATTGAATCTTGAATTAAAGATGAAATGTCAGTTTGAGATTTTGATTCTTCTGGAACCAATGTTTCACTTATTACTACTTGCTCAAATGACTTCTTCTTCTTCTTGACTTTATCTTTTTTGGATTTCTGATCTGTCTTTGATTGTAGAGACTCGATCACTGCAGAGGTCTCCGAATGCGTTTCATTAATTGGACATTGTTTTTCGAGCTGTGCAGCAGAAGATTCTTGGGGCGTTTGTTGTACTATCAGAGACCAAGTCATTTGTTCCGATTTTATCTCTGACGCTGTATTTTCCGGTTCAATATCCTTCGCAGAAATTTCAATTGGGATGTCTGTATTCGTTGACTCAATTACTAGTGGACTTTTTGCAGTGAGAGTTACATCAATGGATGATATATGACTAAGTGAAGCATTGGGTTCGTTGAAAGTCTTCTGGTCAATACTGGCTAGTGACGGTTGATCTGGCTGTAATGAAGTTTCTTGATCAATATTTTGTTGAACTACGAGTGACCATGAAATTGGCGGAAGACTGATTCCTTCATCTAATAAGTTGACATTGTCTGTTACATCAGCAGTTGACTTTTCAATCGCTAACTCCGGTTTCAATTTCGATGCTACATGATCTGAATGTTTCCTTTCTATTTCTATGAAACTCAATGTTTGGTCTGCGAATGTGGTAGATGGCACTTCGGAAAGCAATGTTTCGGTAATATTTAGATCTTTTAGAGATTTTTCGTTATCGACCTTTATTACATCAGCAGCAACAACTGGATGTTTGTTCTTCTTTTTGGACTTATCCTTTTTAGCCTTGCGTTCTGGTTTATTTGGTAAAATATCTTTCGTTGACATGACACGTTCATTCTCTTCAGAAATTGGTACTTTAGATGATGCACTTTCCTTTTCGACAGTTTCAAATACGGGGGTTGTAGAAGATGGTTGTGCAGATTGTTGTACAATGAGTGACCACGACATTGGTTGTGGTTTCATTTCTGTATTGTGTATAGATCCACTCTCAACAGAAGTGGTAATTGTATCGATTATGGTTCGACTACCTACCACACTTTCTGGAACTAGATCAACATATTCTTCTTTATTTTCTGCAGTAATCAAATCAATAGTTTTATGAGCTGATGGACAAGGCCTAATTTTAACGAAGTTTTCGAGGTCGTCTTTCTCATTTGTCTTCATTTGTTCATGTAATTTCCTTATATTTTTGGATTTTTCTTTCTTAGACTTTTGATCCATTTTGATGGGTAACATTAATTGAGCTGTTTTGGAAATTTCTGGTTCCACATGACATACTATATCAGAATAATCGTTTCCCCTTACCGCTTCGAGTTGTAAAGTTTCAACTGATGGGTTAGTTATTGTTGTTGCATTTGATTGTTGGACTATTCGAGACCAAGATATTACTTCCGGTTTTGCTTGTTGTTCTGAATTAGGCTCCCTAATTTCTTTCGGTGAGTTTTCAGTTGAAGATACCAATGCCTCTTTGGTCGAACTTTTAGCTACATTATCCAGTGTTTCGAAAATTTTAAGTTCTTTTTGACTTTTCGGTAGAGTTTCCGTCAACTTTTTGCTCTTCTTGTTTGATTTCTCGTTCTTGAGCCCATGTTCCACTTTTACTAACATGATCTCAGCCCCTCCAACATTATCTAAATGTTTTACTTCTGCTGCAAAAGCTGGACCCTCTTGTGCAGGTTTAGCGATTGTAGATTCTTCTGTTCTTTGTTGGACTATAAGAGACCAAGACATTTGCTCCGTTTTTGCTGATGCTTGTAGTTCTGTCTTGGGTTCTTCGTTTTTCTCAATGCAAATTCCAGATGGGATTGTTACAGAATTCGTTGCGATAACATCGGTTTTGGACTTTGGTGGTTTCGAGTCTTTCCTTTCTGCCGCGATGAAATCACTCATCTGCTGAATAGTAGGTAACGTCTCGGCATTAACAGAAGCTCCTCCTGCAAAGACTGCCTCACTAAGTTCAACTTGCTCAAATGGTTTCCTGTGTTTCTTCCTCAACTTCTCTTTTTTGGATTTCTGTTCTGGTTTTGACGAGGAATCTTCTCTTAACAAAGGCATTTCATTGTTTCCAATATTATAATTTTGCCCTTGAGTAGGTAGTTCATAAGTAGATTCTCGGTTAGTTTGTTGTACAATAAGAGACCAGGATATTGGTTCCGGTTTCTTTTGTGATTCTACTACGGTCTGACTTTCAGCAGTGCCTTCAACTGAGTAAACTTTAATAACGGCTTCAGGCACCGGTTCTATGAATTGCTTGTCGCTCTTTTCGGTAGCAATAAAATCACTCGTCCCTTGAATCGATGTTGTGACAGTCTTAACATCTGTCTCTTCTGGAACAACAGCATTTTCTTTCAATGCTTCTTGCTCAACTTGTTTCTTCTTCTTCTTTTTGGGTTTCTGATCTGGTTTTGAGGAAATATCTTTTTGTACTAGTATTACAGACGGTGCTGCATCTTCTGGGTTTACAATGCTGGAAGGTTTTTCATCGGTTTCAACAGTTGAACTATGTGCCAGTGTGAGCTCTTCAGTAGAAGTTTCTTGAGTTTTTTGTTTAACTATCAGAGACCAGGACAATGGTTCCGATTTCTCAATTGATTCTAATTCTGTTGGAGTTTTCTCAGTGTCTGTAACATTTACTTCAGTTGGGATCGTTATTGTACTAGTTTCGACAACAACTTCAGGCATTGATTCCATGACCTGCGTGTCGCTCTTTTCGGTAGTAATAAAATCAATCGTCTCTTGAATCGATGTTGTGACAGTCTTAACATCTGTCTCTTCTGGAACAACCGCATTTTCTTTCAATGCTTCTTGCTCAACTTGTTTATTCTTCTTCTTTTTGGGTTTCTGATCTAGTTTTGGGGAAATATCTTTTTGTACTAGTATTACAGAGGGTGCTGCATCTTCTGGATTTACAATGTTGGAAGGTTTTTCATCGGTTTCAACAGTTGAACTATGTGCCGGAGTGAGCTCTTCAGTAGAAGTTTCTTGAGTTGTTTGTTGAACTATCAGAGACCAGGACAATGGTTCCGATTTCTCAATTGATTCTAATTCTGTTGGAGTTTTCTCAGTGTCTGTAACATTTACTTCAGTTGGGATCGTTATTGTACTAGTTTCGACAACAACTTCAGGCATTGATTCCATGACCTGCGTGTCGCTCTTTTCGGTAGTAATAAAATCAATCGTCTCTTGAATCGATGTTGTGACAGTCTTAACATCTGTCTCTTCTGGAACAACCGCATTTTCTTTCAATGCTACTTGCTCAACTTGTTTCTTCTTCTTCTTTTTGGGTTTCTGATCTGGTTTTGATAAAATATCTTTTTGTACTAGTATTACAGAGGGGGCTGCATCTTCTGGGCTTACAATGTTGGAAGGTTTTTCATCGGTTTCAACAGTTGAACTATGTGCCGGAGTGAGCTCTTCAGTAGAAGTTTCTTGAGTTGTTTGTTGAACTATCAGAGACCAGGACAATGGTTCCGATTTCTCAATTGATTCTAATTCTGTTGGAGTTTTGTCAGTGTCTGTAACATTTACTTCAGTTGGGATCGTTATTGTACTAGTTTCGACAACAACTTCAGGCATTGATTCCATGACCTGCGTGTCGCTCTTTTCGGTAGTAATAAAATCAATCGTCTCTTGAATCGATGTTGTGACAGTCTTAACATCTGTCTCTTCTGGAACAACCACATTTTCTTTCAATGCTACTTGCTCAACTTGTTTCTTCTTCTTCTTGTTCGGTTTCTGATCTGGGTTTGAGGAAATATCTTTTTGTACTAGTATTACAGACGGTGCTGCATCTTCTGGGTTTACAATGCTGGAAGGTTTTTCATCGGTTTCAACAGTTGAACTATGTGCCAGTGTGAGCTCTTCAGTAGAAGTTTCTTGAGTTGTTTGTTGAACTATCAGAGACCAGGACAATGGTTCCGATTTCTCAATTGATTCTAATTCTGTTGGAGTTTTCTCAGTGTCTGTAACATTTACTTCAGTTGGGATCGTTATTGTACTAGTTTCGACAACAACTTCAGGCATTGATTCCATGACCTGCGTGTCGCTCTTTTCGGTAGTAATAAAATCAATCGTCTCTTGAATCGATGTTGTGACAATCTTAACATCTGTCTCTTCTGGAACAACCGCATTTTCTTTCAATGCTACTTGCTCAACTTGTTTCTTCTTCTTCTTTTTGGGTTTCTGATCTGGTTTTGATAAAATATCTTTTTGTACTAGTATTACAGAGGGGGCTGCATCTTCTGGGTTTACAATGTTGGAAGGTTTTTCATCGGTTTCAACAGTTGAACTATGTGCCCGAGTGAGCTCTTCAGTAGAAGTTTCTTGAGTTGTTTGTTGAACTATCAGAGACCAGGACAATGGTTCCGATTTCTCAATTGATTCTAATTCTGTTGGAGTTTTCTCAGTGTCTGTAACATTTACTTCAGTTGGGATCGTTATTGTACTAGTTTCGACAACAACTTCAGGCATTGATTCCATGACCTGCGTGTCGCTCTTTTCGGTAGTAATAAAATCAATTGTCTCTTGAATCGATGTTGTGAGTGTCTTAACATCTGTCTCTTCTGGAAGAACCGCATTTTCTTTCAATGCTACTTGCTCAACTTGTTTCTTCTTCTTCTTTTTGGGTTTCTGATCTGGTTTTGAGGAAATATCTTTTTTTACTAGTATTACAGACGGTGCTGCATCTTCTGGGTTTACAATGCTGGAAGGTTTTTCATCGGTTTCAACAGTTGAACTATGTGCCAGTGTGAGCTCTTCAGTAGAAGTTTCTTGAGTTGTTTGTTGAACTATCAGAGACCAGGACAATGGTTCCGATTTCTCAATTGATTCTAATTCTGTTGGAGTTTTTTCAGTGTCTGTAACATTTACTTCAGTTGGGATCGTTATTGTACTAGTTTCGACAACAACTTCAGGCATTGATTCCATGACCTGCGTGTCGCTCTTTTCGGTAGTAATAAAATCAATCGTTTTTTGAATCGATGTTGTGACAGTTTTAACATGTGTTTCTTCTGGAACGACCGTATTCTCTATGAATGCTTCTTGCTCAGGGGCCTGAGTGAGTTCTACAGTAGGTTCTTGAGTTGTTTGTTGAACTATCAGAGACCAGGACAATGGTTCCGATTTCTCAATTGATTCTAATTCTGTTGGAGTTTTCTCAGTGTCTGTAACATTTACTTCAGTTGGGATCGTTATTGTACTAGTTTCGACAACAACTTCAGGCATTGTTTCCATGACCTGCGTGTCGCTCTTTTCGGTAGTAATAAAATCAATCGTCTCTTGAATCGATGTTGTGAGTGTCTTAACATCTGTCTCTTCTGGAACAACCGCATTTTCTTTCAATGCTACTTGCTCAACTTGTTTCTTCTTCTTCTTTTTGGGTTTCTGATCTGGTTTTGAGGAAATATCTTTTTTTACTAGTATTACAGACGGTGCTGCATCTTCTGGGTTTACAATGCTGGAAGGTTTTTCATCGGTTTCAACAGTTGAACTATGTGCCAGTGTGAGCTCTTCAGTAGAAGTTTCTTGAGTTTTTTGTTGAACTATCAGAGACCAGGACAATGGTTCCGATTTCTCAATTGATTCTAATTCTGTTGGAGTTTTCTCAGTGTCTGTAACATTTACTTCAGTTGGGATCGTTATTGTACTAGTTTCGACAACAACTTCAGGCATTGATTCCATGACCTGCGTGTCGCTCTTTTCGGTAGTAATAAAATCAATCGTTTTTTGAATCGATGTTGTGACAGTTTTAACATGTGTTTCTTCTGGAACAACCGTATTCTCTATGAATGCTTCTTGCTCAGGGGCCTGAGTGAGTTCTACAGTAGGTTCTTGAGTTGTTTGTTGAACTATCAGAGACCAGGACATTGGTTCCGATTTCTCAATTGATTCTAATTCTGTTGGAGTTTTCTCAGTGTCTGTAACATTTACTTCAGTTGGGATCGTTATTGTACTAGTTTCGACAACAACTTCAGGCATTGATTCCATGACCTGCGTGTCGCTCTTTTCGGTAGTAATAAAATCAATCGTCTCTTGAATCGATGTTGTGACAGTCTTAACATCTGTCTCTTCTGGAACAACCGCATTTTCTTTCAATGCTACTTGCTCAACTTGTTTCTTCTTCTTCTTTTTGGGTTTCTGATCTGGTTTTGATAAAATATCTTTTTGTACTAGTATTACAGAGGGGGCTGCATCTTCTGGGTTTACAATGCTGGAAGGTTTTTTATCGGTTTCAACAGTTGAACTATGTGCCGGAGTGAGCTCTTCAGTAGAAGTTTCTTGAGTTGTTTGTTGAACTATCAGAGACCAGGACAATGGTTCCGATTTCTCAATTGATTCTAATTCTGTTGGAGTTTTGTCAGTGTCTGTAACATTTACTTCAGTTGGGATCGTTATTGTACTAGTTTCGACAACAACTTCAGGCATTGATTCCATGACCTGCGTGTCGCTCTTTTCGGTAGTAATAAAATCAATCGTTTTTTGAATCGATGTTGTGACAGTTTTAACATGTGTTTCTTCTGGAACAACCGTATTCTCTATGAATGCTTCTTGCTCAGGGGCCTGAGTGAGTTCTACAGTAGGTTCTTGAGTTGTTTGTTGAACTATCAGAGACCAGGACATTGGTTCCGATTTCTCAATTGATTCTATTTCTGTTGGAGTTTCGTCAGTCTCTGTAACATTTACTTCAGTTGGGGTCGGTATTATTTTAGTTTCGACAACAGCTTCAGGGATTGATTCTGTGGACTGCATGTCCCTCTTTTCATCGGTAATAAAATCAATAGTTTGTTGAATCGATGTTGTGGTCTTAGCATTTTTTTCTTCTGGAAGTTCATTCCCAAAAAATTGTCCGCCCTCCGTTTTGAGTTTCTGTTCTCGTTCTGACGAAATATCGTATTTGATAGATATTTTTTCGGATTCTGCTTGCGATTCTTGTTCTGATGGCATGTTGACTATGTCAATTGTGTTGGCAGTTTCGGATTCTTGAACCAGTAATTCTGTTGGTTGTTCTGTAGGATATTCTGGGGTTCTTTGTTGTGGTTCGAATACATTTTCATGAACTTCTTTAACATTTATTGACGCTGGAGTACTCATTTTTACAGACTCGATTAGTTGAACTGGTTTATCTAACAGTTTTACTGAGTGATTTTCGTCGGATATCAAAGTTGGGAGCATCTCCACATATGATACAGGTGCAGATTCTTCGATTTCACCCTCACATTTTTGACTGGTTGAAGAAGTTGTATGTAATGCTACATCTTCTGTCGATTCCAATGATACAATTTCCACGCCAGTTGTAGCTTCGGGTATCACTTGAATTAAGTCAATTGACCACGACACCTTTGAATCTTTTCGCGGATATGGCTGATTTTCACTTATTTGTTCGGGAGTATTTTTCCAAAACAAAAAGTTGTCGAAGTCAGGATCAAGCGGTGAAGAGTCTGGAGATTTTTCCAATTTTACCTCATGAATTCTTTCATTTAATTTGTTGTCAGTGCCGATGTTGTAATCTTTTTGTTTTGGACTTTCCTCCTTAAGCACTGGTTCATTACATTGAACCGACAATATTTCAGTTTCTTGTTTCTTAACTTCAACTTTTCTAATATCCGGTATATACTTCTCGGCGTTAATGAATTCAGTTATCTGCGAAGCAGTTGTTGCAGGTTTTCCAATGTTTTCCCCTGCATTTCTTTCAATGTTAGCGATTCTTTCAACTTTATCGTCTTCTGTAACTGAAACAATTTCTTCTTCAACTTCATCTTCCAAAAGTTCAGCCCATGATTTGTTAATTATAGTAACTGACGGCTCAAGTGAATCGATTAATTCATCGTCATCATCACTGTTTGGAGACTTCGCTACAATGTCTATTGTTGGAGGAGCTAAAACATCATATTTTGAAACTATTTCTTTCGCATTCAAAGATAACTTGGAGGTTGACTCCTTTTTGTTTTCAGAAACAACTTGCGTTTTTTGTCCAACTATTGCAGACCAGGTCTGTGCGGGAGCTGCCTGCTCAATAGATTGAATTTTAACTGGAGTTCTTGCCGTAGTTTGTTTTCCCTTTTTAGATTTGGTTATATCCCTGCTGATCTTTTTCTCAGACTTGGTTAATTTAGTTTGTTCTTTAGGTGCCAAATCTGTCCACGAATCAATTTGACTAGCAACTTTAGCCCAAGTAAGTCCCTTTGTTTCCTTCTCTTCTACGCTGTAGCTCTTGGTATTCTTTGAAATTGAATATTGTTCAATTCGTTCTTCAGAACTATTTTTTTCAAGAATACCATGTTTTTGTGTTTCATCACTGTCACTACTATTACTTGCAGACGAAACTGCAACATCTTTATTCATCTCTACCGTATTCTTTTGGTCACTTTTCTTATCTTTTACCTGTTTTTTATGAGAGTTTTCTTTTTGCTTAAGGTGTAATTCCGTTACGTGCTGAACTGCGTTATCTAGTTTTTGTGTTTCATCGCTGTCACTATTATTGCTTGTAGAGGAAACTACAACATCTTTATTGACCGGTAACACCTTGTGTTGGTCACTTTTCTTGTCTTTTACCTGTTTTTTTTTAGATTTTTCTTTTGGCTTAAGATGTGATTCCCTTACATGCTGAACTGTGTTATCCAGCCACTCTCCTGGCTTTCGAACTAAAGAAGCCCAAGTTAAGCCCTCTGATTCCGTGACAGATTCGGTCTTTTTAGATTGTGTGTTCGTAGTAGCAACGAATTGATCCGCAGTTGATGCCGGAACGGGTGATCCATCAGCTTCCGAGTCAGACGAAGTTTTAACTTCTGCGTGTGGTGATTCCGTTCTTACTTCCGAATCCGATTTTATATGTCTCTTGTCTTTATTATACTCAGCTTTGCGCTTTTTGTCGTTTTTCTTATTATGTTCCCCAACTTTTTTCACTGTTTCAATGGCTACTACTTTTCCCCTTTTTTGTACAGTATTGTCAACCCATTCTCCCGGGCGACTTACTAGCGATGCCCACGAAAATGAAGCTCCAGAAATGTCTTCTGTTGGAACAACATTTACGTTTGTTGTTGTTGTTTTCATTGTTGTTTTGTTTTCATTTTGCTCTGGCTCTTTTATGGGAATACTTTCAATTTCGCCACCTTGTGAGTAATCGGTTGCGGGCCTTTGAAGTTTCGTCTTTCTCTTCGGTTTTGTTTCAACAATTGCATACTTGTTAGGGCCCTTGAGGACTTCAACTGGTTTCTTCGAAGAGGGTACCGTGTTTGTTTTACTTTTCTGTCCTCCATCTAATTTTAAAACAACATTTTCGACATCTTTAGAAACATGTGTTGATGTCGACTTAGCGTCATCAAATATCGGTGGCTTGGCATGATCGCCGAACAAAACATCTGCATAGCTTTTCGTATCAAATGCCGATGATACAGGCGTCTTCGCAAATGGGAACGGCGGATTTGGTGGTGTCTTTTTAAAATCTGATGTTTGAGGCACATTTTTGGGTTCATTTGTTGATTGAGATATAATTTCGGAAGTTACCTTGTTAACATTCAAAGTAGGAGCGTAACTTCTCTCCGATGCTAAAAATTTAACTGTCTCTTTATGTGAACTACGCATCGACGCTGGCATGAATTCAGGAGCGTCTGCCGATAATTTAGATACTACTGGTGCATTAATAGCAGGTAAAGATTCATCCAACACACTCGACCAAGTATCAATAACGGTCCTGTATCCAATAAGGTCCTGTTTAGAAACAGAAACTACTGAATCACGCACAACTAAATCTGAAGCGTCCAGAATTGTCTCAGGCAATGATGTTCGTCCAACAGAGTCTTCATTAGGAGAAAACACCATTGGTTCTTTAATTACATCCGTCCATGCACTTGAACTTTCGTCGATTGGAAGACCAACATACTTGTCTTGCTTGGGTGCCTTTAATTCAGTACTAATTGTCTCAACCGTCTCTGTAATGGTTGTTTCGATATTTGAAACCTTCTCAATATTCTCCTCTTTTACTGTTGGTTCTACAGTTTTATCCACAACATTTGGTTCTGACTCCTCTTCTGGCTTAGTAGTAGACACTGTTGTTTGAGCTATTTCGGCAATTAGTTCCTCAAGTTTTGGTTCTACAAGGTCCTCTTTAGTGGCAGGTTCGGATGGCTTCTCAACAGGTTCGTCTTCATCAGATGAGAACACCATTGGTTCGTCAATAACATCCATCCATGCACTTGAACTTTCGTCTATTGGAAGACCAACATAGTCAACTTTCTTGGGTGCCTTTACTTCAGTACTAATTGTCTCAACCGTCTCTGTAATGGTTGTTTCGATATTTGAAACATTCTCAATATTCTCTTCTTTTACAGTTTCCTCCACAACTTTTGGTTCTGACTCCTCTTCTGGCTTCGTAGTAGACACTGTTGTTGTTTGAGGTATTTCGGCAATTTGTTCCTCAAGTTTTGGTTCTACAATGTCCTCTTTAGTGGCAGGTTCGGATGGCTTCTCAACAGGTTCGTCTTCATCAGATGGGAACACCATTGGTTCGTCAATAACATCCATCCATGCACTTGAACTTTCGTCGATTGGAAGACCAACATAGTCAACTTTCTTGGGTGCCTTTAATTCAGTACTAATTGTCTCAACCGTCTCTGTAATGGTTGTTTCGATATTTGAAACCTTCTCAATATTCTCCTCTTTTACTGTTGGTTCTACAGTTTTATCCACAACATTTGGTTCTGACTCCTCTTCTGGCTTAGTAGTAGACACTGTTGTTTGAGCTATTTCGGCAATTAGTTCCTCAAGTTTTGGTTCTACAAGGTCCTCTTTAGTGGCAGGTTCGGATGGCTTCTCAACAGGTTCGTCTTCATCAGATGAGAACACCATTGGTTCGTCAATAACATCCATCCATGCACTTGAACTTTCGTCTATTGGAAGACCAACATAGTCAACTTTCTTGGGTGCCTTTACTTCAGTACTAATTGTCTCAACCGTCTCTGTAATGGTTGTTTCGATATTTGAAACCTTCTCAATATTCTCTTCTTTTATAGTTGGTTTCACAATTTTACCTACAACCTTTGGTGCAGACTCCTCTTCTGGCTTCGTAGTAGACACTGTTGTTGTTTGAGGTATTTCGGCAATTAGTTCCTTAAGGTCTTCTTTAGTGGCAGGTTCGTCTTCATCCGATGAGAACACCATTGGTTCGTCAATAACATCCATCCATGCACTTGAACTTTCGTCGATTGGAAGACCAGCATAGTCAACTTTCTTGGGTGCCTTCAATTCAGTACTAATTGTCTCAACCGTCTCTGTAATGGTTGTTTCGATATTTGAAACCTTCTCAATATTCTCCTCTTTTACAGTTGGTTCCACAGTTTTATCCACAACATTTGGTTCTGACTCCTCTTCTGGCTTCGTAGTAGACACTGTTGTTGTTTGAGGTATTTTGGCAATTAGTTCCTCAAGTTTTGGTTCTACAAGGTCCTCTTTAGTGGCAGGTTCGGATGGCTTCTCAACAGGTTCGTCTTCATCAGATGAGAACACTATTGGTTCGTCAATAACATCCATCCATGCACTTGAACTTTCGTCTATTGGAAGACCAACATAGTCAACTTTCTTGGGTGCCTTTACTTCAGTACTAATTGTCTCAACCGTCTCTGTAATGGTTGTTTCGATATTTGAAACCATCTCAATATTCTCTTCTTTTATAGTTGGTTTCACAATTTTACCCACAACCTTTGGTTCTGACTCCTCTTCTGGCTTCGTAGTAGACACTGTTGTTGTTTGAGGTATTTTGGCAATTAGTTCCTCAAGTTTTGGTTCTACAAGGTCCTCTTTAGTGGCAGGTTCGGATGGCTTCTCAACAGGTTCGTCTTCATCAGATGAGAACACTATTGGTTCGTCAATAACATCCATCCATGCACTTGAACTTTCGTCTATTGGAAGACCAACATAGTCAACTTTCTTGGGTGCCTTTACTTCAGTACTAATTGTCTCAACCGTCTCTGTAATGGTTGTTTCGATATTTGAAACCTTCTCAATATTCTCCTCTTTTACAGTTGGTTCCACAGTTTTATCCACAACATTTGGTTCTGACTCCTCTTCTGGCTTCGTAGTACACACTGTTGTTGTTTGAGGTATTTTGGCAATTAGTTCCTCAAGTTTTGGTTCTACAAGGTCCTCTTTAGTGGCAGGTTCGGATGGCTTCTCAACAGGTTCGTCTTCATCAGATGGGAACACCATTGGTTCGTCAATAACATCCATCCATGCATTTGAACTTTCGTCGATTGGAAGACCAACATAGTCAACTTTCTTCGGTGCCTTCAAATCAGTACTAATTGTCTCAACCGTCTCTGTAATGGTTGTTTCGATATTTGAAACCATCTCAATATTCTCTTCTTTTATAGTTGGTTTCACAATTTTACCCACAACCTTTGGTTCTGACTCCTCTTCTGGCTTCGTAGTAGACACTGTTGTTGTTTGAGGTATTTCGGCAATTTGTTCCTCAAGTTTTGGTTCTACAATGTCCTCTTTAGTGGCAGGTTCGGATGGCTTCTCAACAGGTTCGTCTTCATCAGATGGGAACACCATTGGTTCGTCAATAACATCCATCCATGCACTTGAACTTTCGTCGATTGGAAGACCAACATAGTCAACTTTCTTGGGTGCCTTCAATTCAGTACTAATTGTCTCAACCGTCTCTGTAATGGTTGTTTCAATATTTGAAACCTCAATATTCTCGTCTTTTACAGTTGGTTCCACAGTTTTATCCACAACATTTGGTTCTGACTCCTCTTCTGGCTTCGTAGTAGACACTGTTGTTGTTTGAGGTATTTCGGTAATTAGTTCCTCAAGTTTTGGTTCTACAAGGTCCTCTTTAGTGGCAGGTTCGGATGGCTTCTCAACAGGTTCGTCTTCATCAGATGAGAACACCATTGGTTCGTCAATAACATCCATCCATGCACTTGAACTTTCGTCGATTGGAAGACCAACATAGTCAACTTTCTTGGGTGCCTTCAATTCAGTACTAATTGTCTCAACCGTCTCTGTAATGGTTGTTTCGATATTTGAAACCTTCTCAATATTCTCCTCTTTTACAGTTGGTTCCACAGTTTTATCCACAACATTTGGTTCTGGCTCCTCTTCTGGCTTCGTAGTAGACACTGTTGTTGTTTGAGCTATTTCGGCAATTAGTTCCTCAAGTTTTGGTTCTACAAGGTCCTCTTTAGTGGCAGGTTCGGATGGCTTCTCAACAGGTTCGTCTTCATCAGATGAGAACACCATTGGTTCGTCAATAACATCCATCCATGCACTTGAACTTTCATCGATTGGAAGACCAACATAGTCAACTTTCTTGGGTGCCTTCAATTCAGTACTAATTGTCTCAACCGTCTCTGTAATGGTTGTTTCGATATTTGAAACCTTCTCAATATTCTCCTCTTTTACAGTTGGTTCCACAGTTTTATCCACAACATTTGGTTCTGACTCCTCTTCTGGCTTCGTAGTAGACACTGTTATTGCGTGAGGTATTTCGGCAATTAGTTCCTCAGGTTTTGGTTCTACAAGGTCCTCTTTAGTGGCAGGTTCAGATGGCTTCTCAACAGGTTCGTCTTCATCAGATGAGAACACCATTGGTTCGTCAATAACATCCATCCATGCACTTGAACTTTCGTCAATTGGAAGACCAACATAGTCAACTTTCTTGGGTGCCTTTAATTCAGTACTAATTGTCTCAACCGTCTCTGTAATGGTTGTTTCGATATTTGAAACCTTCTCAATATTCTCCTCTTTTACAGTTGGTTCCACAGTTTTATCCACAACATTTGGTTCTGACTCCTCTTCTGGCTTCGTAGTAGACACTGTTATTGCGTGAGGTATTTCGGCAATTAGTTCCTCAGGTTTTGGTTCTACAAGGTCCTCTTTAGTGGCAGGTTCAGATGGCTTCTCAACAGGTTCGTCTTCATCAGATGAGAACACCATTGGTTCGTCAATAACATCCATCCATGCACTTGAACTTTCGTCAATTGGAAGACCAACATAGTCAACTTTCTTGGGTGCCCTTAATTCAGTACTAATTGTCTCAACCGTCTCTGTAATGGTTGTTTCAATATTTGAAACCTCAATATTCTCCTCTTTTACAGTTGGTTCCACAGTTTTATCCACAACATTTGGTTCTGACTCCTCTTCTGGCTTCGTAGTAGACACTGTTATTGCGTGAGGTATTTCGGCAATTAGTTCCTCAGGTTTTGGTTCTACAAGGTCCTCTTTAGTGGCAGGTTCAGATGGCTTCTCAACAGGTTCGTCTTCATCAGATGAGAACACCATAGGTTCGTCAATAACATCCATCCAAGCACTTGAACTTTCGTCAATTGGAAGACCAACATAGTCAACTTTCTTGGGTGCCTTTAATTCAGTACTAATTGTCTCAACCGTCTCTGTAATGGTTGTTTCGATATTTGAAACCTTCTCAATATTCTCCTCTTTTACAGTTGGTTCCACAGTTTTATCCACAACATTTGGTTCTGACTCCTCTTCTGGCTTCGTAGTAGACACTGTTGTTGTTTGAGGTATTTCGGCAATTTGTTCCTCAAGTTTTGGTTCTACAAGGTGATCTTTAGTGGCAGGTTCAGATGGCTTCTCAACAGGTTCGTCTTCATCAGATGAGAACACCATAGGTTCGTCAATAACATCCATCCAAGCACTTGAACTTTCGTCAATTGGAAGACCAACATAGTCAACTTTCTTGGGTGCCTTTAATTCAGTACTAATTGTCTCAACCGTCTCTGTAATGGTTGTTTCGATATTTGAAACCTTCTCAATATTCTCCTCTTTTACAGTTGGTTCCACAGTTTTATCCACAACATTTGGTTCTGACTCCTCTTCTGGCTTCGTAGTAGACACTGTTGTTGTTTGAGCTATTTCGGCAATTAGTTCCTCAAGTTTTGGTTCTACAAGGTCCTCTTTAGTGGCAGGTTCAGATGGCTTCTCAACAGGTTCGTCTTCATCAGATGAGAACACCATAGGTTCGTCAATAACATCCATCCAAGCACTTGAACTTTCGTCAATTGGAAGACCAACGTAGTCAACTTTCTTGGGTGCCTTTAATTCAGTACTAATTGTCTCAACCGTCTCTGTAATGGTTGTTTCGATATTTGAAACCTTCTCAATATTCTCCTCTTTTACAGTTGGTTCCACAGTTTTATCCACAACATTTGGTTCTGACTCATCTTCTGGCTTCGTAGTAGACACTGTTGTTGTTTGAGGCATTTCGGCAATTTGGTCCTCAAGTTTTGTTTCTACAAGGTCCTCTTTAGTGGCAGTTTTGGATGGCTTCTCAGCAGGTTCGTCTTCATCAGATGAGAACACCATTGGTTCGTCAATAACATCCATCCATGCACTTGAACTTTCGTCGATTGGAAGACCAACATACTCAACTTTCTTCGGTGCCTTCAATTCAGTAGTAATTGTCTCGACCGTCTCTGTAATGGTTGTTTCCATATTTGAAATTTGTTCAGTATGATAGTCTTTTACAGTTGATTCAAAAGTTTTATCCGCAGCCTTTGGTACTGACTGCTTGTCTGGCTCCGAAGTAGACAATGTTGGTGTTTGAGGTATTTCACTTAGTTCATCAATTTTTGTTTCCACAATTCCTACTGTGGACACATGTTCCTTTGATTCGTTTTGTACAGACAACACAACCACTGGCTCGTCAATAACTTTCTCTGTATCCATATTACATTCATCGGAATTTATTCTTGTTACGAACTCACCGGTTGAAACCTTTTCTACTTCAGTTTTAATGGGGTTAATATTTGAATTATATAAGCCATAGAAACATTCAACTTGACTTAAATGTAAGATATTATATTTAGGCACTTCATAATTATAATAACTAGGCGACTTAGATTCTTCTACATGTGAACGAATTCTTACCTCTTTTGCATCCATTTCGTTTACTTGTTCAAGACCTGATGATGATAGCGCCTCTAGCTGCTTATTACTTTCAACTTTTTCCGAATCCTCAGAGTTTTCTTGTTTAATGCAAACACTAAAATATCTAGCTTCAGCCCTATTGATAAGCGTCAAATCATAACGTGGCACTTCAAAACAATTAATTGCATCAGGTTTTAATGCTAGCTTAGTTATTTGTGCAAGATTAGGAGATGTTAACTTGTTATGACAATTGTTACTAGAGTCGTCCGTATGTACGCTCTTATTAATATCTTGTATTGTGACTTGTGTTGCGTAATCAGGGATGTTAATTAGGGTTTTAGTTTCAACACTGGCACACGGTTTACTGAGGGAATCGTCTGAAATAGATTTTACTTCTTCCTGGGAATCCGGAATTTCAATACACAATTCACTGTCGCGACTAATGGATTTCTGGAGAATTTTTTCAGCATTAAGAATCGAAGTAATACCTGAGATACTATGGGCATGACCTATATCTAACAGTTCTTGGGTTACGGTATTATGTGTTAGTAGTTTCTCTTCTGTCAAAAATGTCTCGATTGAATCTTTAATTCCTGCACTAGTACTAGACAATATTTCAGAAGTTATTTTATCTTCGACTAAATTCTGATTTGACTTAAAGAATTCTTCCGGAATAGTGGGTCGTTTCTTTTTGTCTTTTTTAAATAGTTGTTTTTGAATTTGTTCCAATAGTTCTTGATCTTCGTTTGTCAGATCATGAGTTATACTACATTCTTCGGTCAAATTATGTTCTTCTTTTGAAGGGACTTCTACTATTTGCGTTATTTCTCGCTCTTCAGGTTTAACTTGTTCATCTGAAAGTTGTGTTAATTCAGTGAGTAATGTTTCCTGTTCTGATTGGGGGCTTTGACTAGGGGATAAGTTCTCAGTTACAATTTCCTTAATTTTGACTGTGACATCTGGCAATTGCATATGCATTTGAACAATCGGTTTTTTTAGTTTTTCCTCATGAGTTATTAAAGATATTTTTTGTCTATTGCCCTGTGGTAAAACCAATTTAAAGTCATGTAAGCTATCTACTTCAAAATGCTCTATCTGAGCTGCCTGAGTAGTCTTTGTTGATATTGTTTTGTATTCCGTTGTTCTGGTTGTCAAAATAACCGGTCCGTCAGTATTATCAATCTGTTTGTCTTTATCTGTGATTGTAGGACAAATTTGTATAGACTCAAAATTAATAATTTCACTCTTCGCCTCTGCTGGACACACAATTTGAACTTCATCATAATTAAGATTATCGGCTGATGATAATGTTGCATTTTTATTGATGTTTTCGGCAATAATAACTTCTTCAGTTTTACCGTCTTGGGATGGTGTGGTTAGTTTATCTACCGTTTTTGTTCTAATAGAATTATCTTTGATATCGACTTCCTTGTCCAACGGTTCATTCAATGATACTCTGTTTTTTAAATAAGTGGCATCACATTTATCATTATACTTCTGCTCCAAGCTGGTAACATTGGTCAATGTTTCCTCCACTGTGGGTAGTATTTGACTTACAGATATTTCTGTATGTGGCTCGCTAACATTTATATTTTCAATAATTTCATTGCCATCGGAGTCTATTCTTACTGTAATTGTCTTAGTTGTTAATACTTTCCTATTTGTAATTGTTCCATAGGTAGTTTTTGTTGTTGTTAAGCTTGCATCTGTGTGACCAATATTGCCAATTCCACTTGATGGTGTTTCGCATAAGACGTTAATTTCAGGCATAGAACTTTTGGTAGTACTTTCATCAGCAATTACACTTGGCAAATCATTGTTTTTAGATTCCAGAGGTTGTATTACTAAATCAGTTGACATTGCTGAATCATTTATAGAAGAACCTTGCCCAACAGTATCTTCAGTTTCTGTAACTACCGGATTTAGCCCACTTACAGTGCGTTCAATTTGCGGCTCATCTTCAGTAACAGTTTCAATTACATTATCACCTTCAGTTGTTATTCTGGTTATTATTCTCTTTGTTTTCACAATTGTTGTTGTTGTTACACCTCCTTGAGAACTTGTTTCTATAATATCAGGCAAGTTACTTTCAGATGTTAATACGATCTCCGGACCTTGAGTCGAAGTATTTTTTACGTTTTCTTCTGTACAGTCAGATGGTTGTATTTCGGTAACAAGGGATTCGATGGTAGGGTCATTTTCGGAAACATTCTCCAAAATTTCATTACCATCTGGAGTTATTCTCTTAATAATATTCCTTGTTCGTACGATTTTGGTCCTGATGACACTACCTTTAACTGTGCTTATTGTTGATAAGGAAGGTGTGATGTCGCTATCAGTCATTTTATTTTCTCCATTATCACAATTATCATCAACTAAGTCAGTATATGGCATTACATTCGATGGTGAATTTTCTTCTTCTACCAATGGAGTTATTATTTGACGTAATTCTGTTTGAGGTTCAGATTCTAAACTGCTTTCAACAGCATGACCTCCCTGTGATATAATTTTTTTTGTTATTTTTGTTGTTTTTGTAGTGGTTGTTTTCACTACACCACTCCCGTAGATTGAGTACGTAATATCTCTTGGTCCTGTATCACTATCAATAATTGATTTAGAACCTGATTTTTCAATAATTGGCAAATTTTCAACGAATATTACTTCAGTATCAGTTTGAGGTTCGTCAAGATCATGTAGCGGACTTGTACTCATTATATCCAAGATTATCTGATTATCCACTGATTCTTCATTTTGCGGCGACGATTCAGAAATCTCTACGTCGCATTCTTCTTGTGATATAATTTGCTTGGACTTCATGTCAGACGATGATGGCTCTTTTTCATTACTATTAAAAACAAATGACATTTCCTCTTGAGATTCCTTCGGAGCTGGCCTTTGAACAATTTTTGGATTGAGATCAATTGCTTTCCTTTCCTTAATTTCAATTCCCTCAATAGGTTCAGCAATTGGTTTTGATTTTAAAGACATACTTTCTTCTGAAAGATATTGTTCTGATGTTAACGAGTCTTTCATTGGATATATTTGAATTGGATTTGTATCCGAATCTGATTCAATAGTAATTTGTTGGGAAACGCCACTTTGAGATCTAATCGTTTTCGTTGTCTTGGTAGTTTTTGTTGTTGTTGATTTAACAAGGGTATGGCCCTCTTTTATACTCACCGTGTCACTTGATATAGGTGCATCTTCAACAATTGTAGTTTTAAAGGTTTTGTTTTCCCGATGGGGTTCTTCATCTTCACCTATACTTTTCACAACTTTCACAGTGTTGGAATCAATAGTGTTTTTTTGTTCTTCCACAGGCTTTTCGCAAAATTTAATTTGTACGTCAGTTAAAACATTGCTTCCCTCTGGTAAAATATGTTCCTTCATATTCGAAGGCTCTGCTCCTTCTATACTATCGATTGTTGTCATTTGGGGTACGGATTCAACATTTGTTTCACTTTTGCCACCTTGAGAAATAATTTTTCTTGTTATCCTGGTAGTCTTTGTAGTTGTTGTTTTAACGACGCCACTTCCCTGCATTCTATTAGTTGTGTTTGTTAATAAAGGCTCGTTTTCCACAATATGAGAATCGGAAACCGTAGTTTTTACTTGTGGGTCGTCTTCATACACGGTTTCCACAACTTCTTCACCATTGGAGTTAATAGTTTTGTATATGCGTTTTGTTGTCGTTACTACAGTTTTATAAACTCCAGTTTGAGAACCAGCCGATGAAATATCATCGTCTTTAAAGCGGACTGTGCTACTTGGTAGAACTTCTGATTGTAGTTGTATTTCTGAATCAGAAACCTGAGTTACTTCACCTTGAGTAATTATTTGTTCACTGGTTCCTATTGGTACATTTGAAGGTTCCTCAATTACTTCAGTTACTTTAACTGTTTTTGGTTCAATTATAAGCGTCGAAGTCACAGTACTTGTTGGTACTTCAATTATATTAGATACATCCTCACAAGTTGTAACAATTTTCCCAATGATAGGTGTAATATTCTCAATAGCTGATTCAATTATATTTGCAGTATTCTCTTCCATTTCAGGACTAGATTGTAAAGATCCTTTTTCTGAACTTTCGGATTTTATTTGAATTTTAAGTTTCTTCACGTGTTTTTTTGATTTCTTCGAGTGGTCAACATGCTTTTTCACCTGTGATGAGGACGACTGATCAGCTATATTTATTTTTCCTATGGTTTCAGTTCTTGCAGTCTGTTTGTTTATAATATTGGAGTCTAATTTTTCAACACTGTGGTCTTCGCGCTTCTGAGTTTTTTTCTGTTTCTTTTTCCCTTTTTCTTCTTCAAGATTAGATATAACAGCTTCTCCCTTAGTCACAATTATATCATGTATCATTTTTGAAGAACTTGCATTTGAAGAAATATCAATACCAGTGCTTATAAAATCATCCTTATGCCTATGGTCACCATGCTTTATATCATCTATCTTTCCCTCATTTCTCTCCTTGTGCTTCAACTGAGGTTTTAACGAAATGTGTTTGTCTTTATTATCACTTTTGTTTGTAGCGACAAACTGTTTTGAGGTGGTGACCGTAGAAGCTACGGTTTCTTTAGAAACAACTGGCTCTACAATCGTACTATGTTTTGTTGACTGTATGTCTTTGGTCTTCATTACAGACGGATGCTTTTCATGGAGTTGCTTCTTTGAACGTGACCTGGCTTTCGGTACTGGAGCATATGTGTCCTCTCTTTTATGAACCTCTTTAAGGTCCATAGAAGGAGACTTTGTTCGTTGCCAAGTCGTATTCGTTGTTGCATTTGGCTGCAATTCGTCTCGAATGAATTTTATCGTCTGATCAGTTTTCTCCCTTTTTGAAGTTTCATATCTTTGTTCTTCGTGCTTCAAACTAGAAGTAACGTTCGTAATTTGTTGCGAATGTTGACTGCTGGATGGCTGGAATACTGGATTATATTTGCCAAATAATACTTCTGCGTATGTACTCCCGTGAATCGCATTTTCTTTTCGCTGTACATCTTCTGTCCTTAAAGGAGGTGAATTTCGTTTCGGTTGAGGTAGATTAGATATCGATTGTTCTTCCGATTTTAAGACGGGTGCTTTTGTGGTTTCGTTAGTGGATGTTGTTATTTCGAACTCAGGAACCGGGTCAACTTCAATCGGACTCGGATCCTTACTTATTTCAATATCAATTTCATTAATACCAAATTGACCAAAGGTGATATCAGGCCGTGGTTCATCAACCACATAAGCATTTTCTTGCTGTTGGAACAAAACTCGGTTCAGTTGTTCATTAGGATAATTAGAACTTTGAACAACGGACAAATTTATGGAAGAATTTCCATCAATCACATTAGATGATGTTGTAGTCGATACAATGAGGTCGTATTGACACTGCTGTTTTTCAATTACTTCAGATGACACATTTCCAGGTTCTCGTGCTTGCTGATACGTTGCCATATTCACGGCATTGATATCAATAGGTAATGACTCAACTTGTGGATAAAACATCTGCGGTTGCTCAGAATAAATCACATTTCCACCTGTGTTTTGATACTGATACGAATCAATACTTGTCTGCTGTGGGTGATAGTATCCGGTCATAGTTTGGCTTATAATTTGATATCCTGGCTGATATTGCGTAATGTTGTAACTACCATAGTTGGATTGCGCAGTAGTTTGGGCCGGCTGATATTGTAGTATCTGTTCGTAATAACTAGGCTGTACTGGTTGAGTACGATATTGCCATGCAGGCGGCTGATTATTTGTAATGGGAGCTTGCACTGCCTGTGTGGGCTGAAAAATGTCATAGCTCTCTTCTTGATAACTAGAAGTTGTAGGATATGTTGTTTGGGTCGCTGAGAAATTCTCTACAGTCTGTTGTTGGGGTAATTCGTAAGCTGGTAATGAGGCCTCGTGAGTACATTCGAAGTGCTTGGTTTCAGTCACTGTAGCGCTATTATCGTTTACAACATTTTCGTCATGACTACGTTCCCTACCGGCATTTTGTAATAACATCTCTTGTCGCTGTCTCTCCAATTCAGCACCACGTAGTACTTCAGCGTATGATGTTGAGCCCGGAAACCATATAGGACTCCTTGAACGAGCCCTCGTATCAGCGGGAGCCCGTAAAACACTTTGCTCTTCATATGAAGTCACAACCGTACTTTCGTCTTTTTCCGGTTTGGACATATATTTACGTTTAGGAGATCTTGCTCGTCGTTGTTCTCTTCTTGGCTGATTTTCAGATAATTTTTCATCGGCAATGAACTGACCGATTTCAGAATACCGCGCTACTTCGGGTTGCTGATTGTCACCACTTGACGTAAAAATAATTTCTTCCTTGGAAATTTTAGGAATTACTTCTTCGTCGGTCGATTTGTATTGTTTTAAATGATTCTCACTAGAATCTACAAGATTTGTATCTTTAAGTGATGCCTGATGTCCTTGTTGTGCAATTGCCGAATCTTGCAGCGATGGAAGTTCAAATTGCAGTTTCTGCGATGGCATAGAATAACTAGAAACAGGCGTTTTGCGTTTGACATATTGCTCTTTTGATTGATCAATAACTAAATTTAATGGACTTGATCTGCCTGATAGTACTTCAGCGTAAGTAAAACCCATTTTCGATGGTTTAAGCAGCATCGATACAGCTGATGATGTTGTTACCACTGAATAAGGATCCAGTGCATAGGATAAAGCGGCTATTCCATCGTATTTTTGTTTCATATCTTCGATTGTTGTTTGAACAGCCTGCGCGTGGAAAATGGAATTGAAGAGATGTGCCAAATTGGTTAAGTAAGATCGTCATAAGAAAGACATTTAATTTACGAAAAATATGAATTCTTTAACTTCCTACTCTTCTACTTTAAAAAACCTAACTGTAAACTTACGAAATTAAAAACATTTCTCTTGCTTGATATATATATATATATTTGTTCCTCCAACTTAGAAGTACATGTTAAATGTAACAAGCGTAGGAGGTACGTGTTTTTATGTTTGATGAAAATATAACTTCTTTTAACTACTTATACATTTTGGAACAATTCGGGAGATAAATAGTTCCAAAAGTAAAAAAGCTATTTAAAACTAAATAATTTATGATTTTATTTATATGACTACTGTTGTTTTTTTTTTTTACCACAAACACCTGGTCTAAATGAACTTTGCTTCAAAAATTCCTTTCATTCCAAGTACAACGTAAGCTTTACAGAATATTAAATTATTTTAATATTTATTTAGAATAAGGAACTACTATTTATCTAATATTGCATCGTCCGGTGTTCCACGATGTATGAGTAATTTGATACGCTCATTGCGAGATGTTATTTTTGAATGGAGATTTTTAACGCGTTCCCGGCATGCCTAATATATGAGATTAATATTCGTATAATATTTCAGAGCGGACATAACAATTTGCCGGTAAGCACCCAGATACCAGGAAAGAAGTTTTTGTTATATGTTAAATAATGTAAGAATTTAATGGGGAATATATTTTTAGACACAAATAGAATATTAATCGATTTATTGCAGGATGGGGATTAAAGTAAGTTCCAATAAATAATTATGCGGTTCGCCCAAGCAGTAGAGTGTTCGTGAAAAAGTTTTCAGAGGTATTCGTTTTTTATGTAATATGTTTGTTTTTTTTTTTTCAAGAGAGCAACAACACCAGAATAATATAGGAACATAAAAAGGAAAGAAATAAAGGTAAACTAAATTATATAATGAAATAAATGAAATCGATAAAAATAATTTCGGAATAGTGTTATAAATACTGTCAAGATAAACAAAAGAAAACAAACGGTGAAATTAATAGTCAAGAAGCTAGTTCAAAACATAATTTGTATGTTTTCATGTGATGATCAGAAGAAACTATGAAAATATTAAATGTGTGATAAATATTTGAAACAAAGAGATTAATGTATGTAGCTACAGTTAACCCCACCACCACATTACGAACTACTTATACACAAAAATTCACGCGAATGAGTGCTTTGAAACGATAAATGTGATTGCATTCGAAAATGTGTTCAGTGAAATATTAATATAAATGATTCTTTTTTTATACGAGCAAAATTACTATGACCTTGTTGATCTTTAAATATACTCATCCCTTCATTTTAATATGGTAAATAGTAACAAATTTTGTCTTCCGAATTCAATGAGAGTGCTTCGAGTCTAATCAATGGTATGTTTGTTAATCAACATTAAATTTGACTGGCATACTTTGTATGTATTGGATTCACTCCGTTTGTCTGAAGTCTTCATTTTGGGAATTGAATTTTCTTTTTTTATATATATTTATTGACATAAACATTATCTTAAAATATTGTGGATTGTAATATTGTCCATTTTGATGACCTCGACAAACGACGTTTCGATATAATATATTGTTATACATATATATATACACAAACTGTACGGTGAGTAACGACATTTTATGTTCGAATGAGGCGATAATGCAAAATATGGACAACATATTAGAAATAAAATTATATTTGTAACAGAGTGTTATGAAAATCGAAATGAGTGGGTTTGCATTTCATCTAACAATGCAACCACAATCTGGTATAATATAATTAGCCACTGAACACCCTATGGTAGCCACATATAGTAACACCTATTAACACATCCTCAAATTTTCAATGTTTGCATCTACCTACATCATGTAGCAATTCTAACAATGGATAAATATAAGCAAATAACACATACCTGTTGTTCAACTAATGCTTGTTCTCGATCATGGGGAAGATATGTTGGCGCCATTACCAAGCGAAGTTGTTGTTCTTCTTGAATGATCTTCTGCCTTAGAGACTGCATTTGCTGTTGATAGACATCGATCTGACTAAGCGTTTCTTCTAAACTATTCGACTTTGATTTAACTAAATCGTTAAGACCAGATAGAATACGCAAGAGATCATCAACATTCTCACTAAGGCGTGGATCTCCACCAATACCAGAGCGGAAGTGAACCTAATAAAGAAAACAACATTTAAACAAGAACGAAATGTGACAAGGCAGAGAATAACGCAAACTTAAGCGAGGCAAACTAACTTCAAGTTTTTCAATTGAAAGCCTAAGTTTAGTCTTTTGCACGTTAATGTCAGCTACAGTCTTTTCACAGTAACCCAATTGATCACGTAACGGTTTCTTTTTATGCTGCGTTGAATCAAGTGACGTTTTAGTTTTTTCAATCCAACTCCGAATGTCCTTTATTTTTCGTTCACACTGATCCCATTCCTCACTTGTCTCTTGAAGCAATGCGTTCTAGGAAATATATAGACAGATACATTTTAATATCTGATAGTGATGCAGTTAGTTATTTAAAAATACCCTCTCCAATAGGACAGCTTCTACTCCAATTTTGGCTTCTTCTGCTTCCAAAAGTTTGTCTTTAAGATCACCCACCGTCGTCACTTGTCCTATATGATCCAATTCTTTATCCATTTCACCTAAGTGCTTCACAATAGGTTTGATACTTTTAACAGCATTAGAGTAGTCATTTAATTTCTGGCGAGTTTCGTGTAAAGTCTTCAGATCAAGTGGTTCTTCAAGGAATGCTCTTTTCTCAGCTACCCACGACATTACAATTTGATACAAGTTCATAAATCTCGTCCATGCATCGAGGCTGTCACCAACTTGTTGTTTCTTTTCATCTAACCAGGATCGAACTTGTCCTAGTTGCTGGGCAAGTTGATCAATCGTGTTTTGTACCAACATTTTTTCTTCATTATTTCTACAGTTCTCAATGATAACTGCTCCATTACTCTTTGCCATATTGAACTTTTCATACATTCCCCCGATTTCTTGATTAATCCTGTGCAGTTCTTCTTTTAGTTTCGCTGGTTCTAAACTACGATTTTGTATTTGAATTTCAGCTTTTTGTAACCATGTCTGAATCTCGTCAATTCCTGTCAAATATTCAGTCCGCACCGTTTTTGCGCGTTTGAAATCCCTTTGTTTCGCATCCATGTCTCCTTGCACTCTCTCTGAGAGCAATTCTAACGCTGTAAACTCTTGTGCTATATCCGATGGGATAAGATTCTGTTTTTTAATATATGTCTCTTGTGTGGATTTAATGAAGCTATTCACTTCACCTATTGTCTGATTAACAGACTTCTGTATTTTTTCCAAATCGATTTCAATTTGTTTTACGTTAGAATCAAACACGTGAATTTCACTTATGTTGTCTAAGAGGACGTTAAGTCTGTCTTGTAATTCGGATATATGACGGAAACAGTTTTCAATATCTTCTAGATCCTTGCCAACCTTTTGGTTCTTTTCTTTTAGAGTGTCGTTCAATCTGAAAAAAGAAAAGATTCCATGAAAAATGTACAGTGACTCATGATAGAAATAAGAAGCAGCTAAACTTTTTTATATTTCTTTATGCAGCTATATTTCCAAGAAACCAAAAATGATTTCGAATAATCTCTGACACATGGTTACTGCGTAACATCTAGCTATTGCATACATAGCAATGATCTCATGTGCGATCCTCATTTCGCTTACACACAGAAAAAGCATGCTTGGATTGCTGCCAAATTTCATTGAAAACAATTGGAACAAACATTTCACCCAAAAGTTTTTGGATAGAAATATAATCAGAATACTGCGCAGAACAAAATAAAAAAAATAGCAAACTTAAGTGAAATTACATTTTAAAATATTTAAAGTTGCTACCCATACATACATACATGTGTACGCAACACACATGTTTAAACCAATAGCAATAAATAGATTTCAAGTATTATTTTAAAAAATGCCGTCATTGATGTATTTCGCAAAGAATCTCATTTCGTAAATACAGAACACAAGTACGACATTTAAATACTCAACGGCCTCGCACGCGTGATGACTTAATCAACTTAAAAAAGAAAAACAATAAAAATTCCAATGCTACGAACTGAACACCGGCAAAACAAACCTTGTAATAGGATCGACTTTCTTATAATTCCAAATATTTAGCAAGTTCTCATATAAAATATGCGAATAATATTTATCCTTTTATATAATGTATATTTTCCAAATGTATTTTATCCTTCTGAATAATCCACGTATTATAGCTCTCTAATTTATTTCTTATTTTGCGCTCCTCTTTAATTCTTATGCAATGATTTCCAGCCATCCAGTCTTTCACGTCCGCTTATTGCTAAGTTATAATTAAAACTGAAAACAACGTTTTCGATTTTCTGCTGTGTTCTTGTTAGTTTGTCTATCAATCGAGAGAAGGCCAACCCCCAAAAAGTTGTTTGCGAGACACGAAAGCGAAATAAAAAGAATATGTATATCACAACACAGAAAAGGCCATAACACGCTGAGTAAAATACTAGAAGAGAAGAGACAAACTTGAAATATACCTTCATATATTATTAGTCACTATAAGTAAAGTGAATGAGCGGATCTCTCAAATAGATACTTGTGTACGTGCGGTGCTTAGTCAAAGACTTATTTTCGTAAACATTCTTCTCTTGCTATACTCACTCACTACACCGCAGTAAAAATATAACGTTCACACATGAACGTGTTATATTTTTGTTTTCTATACAGCTGCAATTATTCATTATATTCGAATATTGTTGAATTGTATGGAATACAGATATTCAATGCAACAAATTGTTAAGTAGGGTCAGCAGATAAAGCTTTAGAATAAGTAATATTAGTAATGACGTCATGGAGAGAGCTTTTATATCTTTATAAACCAAGTGTTTATTTTGATTCAATTGCTTCTTGCGTCGTTAGCCGGCAAAATAGTCATGTATGTACGCGCATATATGTATATAATATTGTGTATCTTAACAGTTTCAGTATTTAAATCTTCACAGATGAAAATGTTTAAAACCCGAATCAAGTGTATTATCTAAAAATGTCAACTCAAAAACTGATGGAAATAAAAATAAAATATGCTTCCGGAAATATTTCTTAAATCCATGTATACAAAAGATAATTAACAGATGTGTGTATGCATACTCACTTGTATGTATGTACATATAATTCAATAAATGTATTTTGCATTAGGCAAATAAACAAGTAATGAAGTCATCTCATGTACAGATATATTTCGTATGACGTGATTTCAATAAAATTTTGTTTTCTTCTATTTATTGACATTTGCTTCGTGTGTGCTTAACTTGTTTCAATCCAATGTTTACTTTGCATTCGTAGATTTTGTGATGGAAATTAGTTCTTACGAAAAGCAAAAATGTTTGGTTTCTTTGTTTTAAATTCGCGTATATCTAATCGAATTGTGATATTGTGATATAATTCATTATATCACTTTTATGATAGCACGCCATTTATAGAATAGGCAATTATGAATAGAGCACATTACTTTGGCATTTTGCGTAAATATTTCGATATGTACATATGTATGTACATGAATTAAACAATAAGTGATCGATCTGTTTAAAATTTAAAATATGTTCGTCTTAAAACAACCAAAAAATTGTAATACAAAAATTCCTTAATATAAATTCACCCTAATGACGAATATTTCCATGAATTTATCTTTTTTTACAAGTAGGCAACGTTTGCAATCTATTATTAAAATAACGAAGTGCCACACTGACAGGGAACCCTTGACAATTTGACTTGACATCCTATATAATTTTAATATTTTTTCTTATTTTAACAATATCAACATTTTCTATAGAACGTATTTAACTAAATAAGAAAGAAATTGATATGTGGGTATATACATATCAAATATATACACATGAATTCAACTTCAATTTCTGTCGACATTTTTAAAGTCAATTTTGCTGTATTCCTTCCTACCCAGCATCATTCTGTATGCTCATATTCATCAACAAAATACATACATGTGGTATACTCGGAATCTTCAAGCAATATGTAGATTACCTTACGGAATGTATTATTATGCATACAGTACTCATACAAAGTGCATAAGTTGAACTATAAGTATATACAAAAGACTTACATCTGTAACTTACCATCGTAAGATTATTATTTTCATCATTTGCGTCAAAATTATATCGCATTTCACATGTTTCTATATGACATTTTGAATTCAGGTATCAAGTTCATGTGCATGTTATATTATTATATTATTATTATTATTAACTACGATCTGTTATTTCTTCATTACGACAATTAACGCCATTACAATTTATTCTAGATATGGCATATATATATTATATCTAGATATGGCTTATTCAATTATTTTTAGGTATGTACATAAATACATGTATTCATTAGACACAAATTCGAACACGCTGGTAGTCAGTCAAATCGTCATATGCTTTATTTCTTTATTAAGGCGATGTTTACCTTAATTGGAGGACAAGCGAAGTCGAAAATAAAACCAGTGTTCAATCTAGAGTAACTTGTCATAGATAAGCATTGTATAAAATGTTGGCTGTTTTAAAATAGCCTTCATTATTTTTCTATAATAAAAAAATTAGTCAGACTACAAGAATAAAAAAAACATTTCAGTAATATTAAATTAGCAGATATCAAGAGTGGTCGCCGTGGTATAGTGTTGGTGCGTCGCCTCATACGCAGAGGGAGCCAGGTTCGATCCCCGAATTTACCAACTTTCGTAACTCACGGCTTCACCTCTTTCGAGTCTCAGTGGCTCGAACACTGCTCAAAGATGACTGCTTCTCAAACACTCTCGTTCGGAGTCAGCGTACAAAAGTAGGGTACCATCAGAAAGAACAATTACACGCACAACACTAATGGTTGCTGTAGAAGTTAGACCCAGGTCCCCCTCTGACTTTGGCGTTGCCGATATTATTAATAAATATCAAAAGCAAAAATTATTGAAAATAGAATGATTAAAAATCAGTCACAATCAATGCTGTAGAACAATTACACGCACAACACTAATGGTTGCTGTAGAAGTTAGACCCAGGTCCCCCTCTGACTTTGGCGTTGCCGATATTATTAATAAATATCAAAAGCAAAAATTATTGAAAATAGAATGATTAAAAATCAGTCACAATCAATCAGAATAAAAGTAAGAATGCACGTACACAATAAAAGCCTTAGCTAAAATGATCTTCTGTTCCTCGTCAAAGAAGGAAACATTTTTTTTAAATAAAAAGCACTCCGAAGCAGTACGAGACTTTCACATCACAAAATAGACCAAGAGTCTGTAGGTCGGACAAGGAAATGCGATGGCCAGGGAGGCCAATATTACCGAATCTGTTAGACAGAATCACACACTTCCATCCACATTTTCACTTTCAGACAGAAAACATCCACTTATGAAATTAGAGAGCACAAGTAGTCTGGCAGTGAAATATTATTGAATTGGTTGAAGACAAAATACAAAGGAAAACGGTTTTTTTTTATGTAGACTCAAAGTTTCATAACAGTTTAAATCAAAATTTTAAACAAACAAAATAAAGCGGGTTTGCGTTGGTAATTATGAAACAATTGACATTTTTCATTGTCTTTAAGAATTACAAACAGCATATAGTTGATTATTTTATATGTACGTTATTTTAAGTAATCGACAAAAAATGTGAACTTAAATGTTTACTTACTTCGTATTCTGAATGACTACGTTATCCACTTTGGCCTGAATGGCCTCCGCCGAGGGTTTGTGTACTTTCCCAAGGAATGTGACGATTGATTTTGAGAGCGCCTCAATCTCTTTATGTGATGGTTTAAGTTCTTCAGATTCACAGAGTATTTCCTGTAAACAAAATAAATAATACACACATACAAATTTATGAATCAAATTAAAGACTGACAATTGATCATATCACAATAATTTCAATTACGAACTTTAACAAGTGCAATAATGATAAAGATCTTCTGACCGTTCATGCATCCATATTGAGTATCAAGCAATCTAAATCCACGTTATTCAATTGCGGACAATATTTGTTTTACTGCATTTAAAATGAACAGTTAATTATAAAATTATAAAATGTTCAATTCACGCATGTCCTTGTCTCATTTTTTGCAAATATGTGTCTGTCACAAAATGACATAGCTATGCCCTACTACTCTGCTATCAATATGAATGGATAGGGTTGTGTCTAGCACATGTACATATGTACATACGCACGAAACTAAATGCACTGAGAGAACCACACCTGCCGGCAATGCAAACACCATTTTATCTATCTGTCATGTGGTATTATTTTGTTTCGTGCGATTTGGATCGAAATTGTCAAAATAAATTTCAACCAAAAATAAACACTTGCTCACACTTCTGTTTATGTACATGTTTTGTTTATTATATAATACCCACAAAGGAACATACATATGAATAAACATTTATCCAAATAAGGAATGCACATAACCAGATTTTCGCAACTAAGCAAAGTGTGAGATGTTGTATTTTCATGACAATCACAGATTCTTTTTGCTTAATAAAACAATTACCAAATACATTTCAAATACAGGTTTGCAGAAGAGCCGGTTGAAAGTCATAGAATTATCACCTCGCTGGATATTGATAGTATTTACAAAATTATCTTACCTGGATGACATGCTTTGTATCTTCCAAATGTCGTCTGGACCTTACCACTGGATCGACATTTCGGAACTTTTCCTCCAAACGAACAATTGATTTTTCCAATAGATGGAACTTGTTCTCGAATTCCTCCCACTTCTCTGCAGCGTTTTGCAATGTGTCGCGGCGACTTTCCAAACTCTTGACCAAGTCAGTCCACAAGCGGTTTAACTCCAAGTTACTTTTTTCAATTATTTCGCGATTGTACGAATCTGCTTGACGAATGATAGCTTGTGCTTGTTGATTTACTTGGACAATATCACTGCTTTGATTCTGAACAAAAACAAAGTAAAAAAAAAGTTTAACAAATGTACTATATTATATGTATAAGTATAGGTACAAAATAAAAATATAATATAAACAGTATGGTTCAAATTGCATTTTTGAAAAGGAAGTGAATGTATGTATGTATAACTATTTACTTATATATTGATCGGTGTTCAAGATACTTAAATACTTCAAACTAAAATACAATTCAATATGAAATTAATGTGCTTTTCATTTAAAATCAACTTCCTATTTTCTTTTATAAAAAACGGGTTTAATCCAACGAACGTCTCAACTTAAAATGTGATATTCTTATAGCTTCAATGATTTGACTGGTCTCTATTACTCTTTTTCAGTCGAATACAAGTGCACACATGCACATGTTCACTAACACAAAGCGGAACCGGTATTTTGTATCACACAAAATGAAAACATAACTACTATAGATATAACTCTTGTTTGAATGCATGATTATCTTATGTAGGTACATCAATACAAGAGGAGTGTATATACATACGCAATACCAGAAGGAAGCAGCTTTTGCTGCTGAACGTGAATAACTGAATGTCGTCATCTGTATAAAAAAAGATACTTTCAAACAGTATTCAGATGAAGGCTTCTCATCACCGGCATCAGCAGCCGGTTAACTCTGAACGTACATACATACGTATATCTATTTACACACAAATCGCTGTATATATGGGTGGCTACTGGTAGCTGCGAACATTATTATATTCTACAAGCCGGCAACTCGGCTCTGTCGCTCTCTCCCGGCGCACTACACACACAAAAATCAGCTGAAACTCGCGCACAATTGCACGTGCTCAGTATCAGTTTGTGTACGATACGATTTAAGAAACGAAAAGCTTCCAAAGTTCCAAGTCATGTTCTCTTTGCACTACTCTCTTTAAACTGCCCAAAGTAGTTACTATGGTAAGGTTTTACGGGTTATAATTTATAACTTATAACTTTACTTACATTATCTTTATTTATGTACATATGTATATATATATATGAATGTAGATAAATGCGAATGCAGTATTCGCATATTGTATACATGAAGGTATGTGCATGAAAAGCTCTTTTGAACAGATAAATATATTGGGATCCTCTGAACCCAATGAACTAAATATTTGTGTTGAATTCGGATATGGTTGTGTGTTCTGACTAGTCAGCCTCAGTACCAATCGCAACTTCAAGAATAGAGGTTATTACACATTTTCATAAATAAGTATGCGTATGAAAAGCTCTGTGACGTATAAACACATTATTATGTCTACACAAGCAAGGGTCATAAGATTGTGTATGGCGACAGAGTAGATGATGTCATTTTCGCAGCTAGTCGGGAAAATTTATTTTTATTTCGGTTCACACATGGCGAGAATATTTAATACGACTATACATATGCATATGTATATGTAACATGTGGATATATGCATGGATGTTCTTGAGTGCGGTTTTGATTAGAGTACAAAAGTGAAGAAGTCGCAAGTTCATAGGCATGTTTAAAAATTATGCCGGTTAAAACATTAATTAGGTCAAACAAAATTATGCAGATACATACAAACATACATACATACATATGTATGAATTCATATTGCGACCCGACCCTGAATAGGTATAGCTGGGATCAAACGAACATGAGGGGTCCGTCAAGCCGTTCAACAACAATCTCATCATCTCTTCAATACGCATGGGCTTGGCAACCCGAAATCGACCAGTTCTTTACACTGTGGCAGATTTTAGAAAAGATGAAAAAAGTGCAGATAGAACCCATATCATTTTCATATTTTAAGGTCACATATTTAGTTATTCTTGTCTTGACAGCATTCATGAAAAAATGCCTGGCAAACTGTCATGTTGTGCGGGATGGAGTTCTCAGTGCTCGAAATGTGACTAACGAACTCAGTAAGACCTTCAATAGCAAAATAAGTCTTAGACAAGGCGTCGCGCAATCATGTGACGTCTTCAGCATTTTTCTTAGGAAAGCCATCCAAAACTAGTGACAAAGGGCAGGATCTTCCAAATATCTGTAGACGGATTATATGACATACTAAAGAAAGCTCATACAACATCGACCCAAGATTCATAATACGTCTACCTCATACGTTGCCTCGCACGCAAAGTAGCAGAGGACGCCCGCGTCCATGGTGGGGCACACAAATCGAGAATGACCTAAATAAATTTGGCAATAGGGCCACCTGAAGATGTGTTCTTTTCAGCCCCAGTGGTGTCGTAACAAGGAATCAAACGCTTTGTGAAAGTGTAGGGGGCAGCATGCTTGCCCATACATACTTCACTCTGTATGCATGGACACAGATTTGATTACGCCAACATTCTGAAATTTGGCCTTTGACCACGTTTCCGCTAAGTTATTATGTAATTTTATGTTAGTCCCAAAAGGATTAAGGCGAATACGTTCTCAACTAAATCTAATTTCAAATGGGACTCCAAGAAAAAGCTTTAATGTACTTAGTTTCTTACAGTAATTAGCAATGTAGAACAGGACAAATATAGCCCAAAAACTATCGGCACAGCGAGTCATACCAATAAATTAAATTCTGCCCTTATATAGGGATTTGTGGTATTCTGGATAACGTAGTCAATTTAGTGTCCAGTAATGAAAAAATGGAATGGTTTGGTTATTTAAACAATGAAAAATTTTCAAGAAATTTTTAGAAGGGTAATTTATTGGTGATACAAATTTCTTTATACTTTTCTTGATTTAAGAATGCTTATGCCCTCTGTAGCATTCTTAAATGTATGTCTAAGTACTATTAGATAACCCAAGCTTTGATTTCAAGGCATACAGTTATAAGCAAACAAAACAAATTATAAGCCATCGATAAGTAGCCTCCTTTAGCCACATATATACTAAAAAAAGTTTTGATGAATACTTTTGGAACTTATATCTGGACTGTAGACAAAAAGCTCCAAGAGGCTCCAACGTACTCTATTCACGATGTAAAGACCATACCCATCTACAGACAACTTTGGTCGAAGGAGACTTTTAAGTGTAGAAATATGTTGTTCTAGCTGCGAACCACATAATATGTGCACAATATTATTGTGCACACTATGTATTAGTGCTCCAGAGGGATTGTATTGATGAAAAATAGAATGGGGAGGTTTTCACTGTTGCTTATTGTTATATAATAAACGTTATCTAGGGTCCACATTGCCAATGGGCAAAAAGGGCCACATATGGCAAAAAATGGCGTCTTTGGAAAAAATGCAAATGACTATAATAAATAAGTAATAAGGATACTTTTATGTGGAAAATCTTCTCCCAATTTTCTTTTTAAGAAGAAACTGCAGAAATAATTCGAGGCGGAAAACACAGAATTGACACTGTAATATATAATGTATCTCGGACGGTAGCCCATATAGGCAGTCGTCAGTTCACAATCAACCACGAACTCATGTTCACAATACTGGACGGGAAGACAACCCAAATCTGCAATAGGACCTCCTGCAGTTCCTTCATATTTCATATGTGGAACTACAACTTTGGGAATAAATAATTTGACAGATAAGAAACAAAACGGTAAACAGTGAAGCTTTGAAATTCGGAATGTCTCCTCTCCACCCTCTCATAAACTGTATGGAGTGAATCCCTCATGTTGAACGACTGGATGGCGCAGTTGTTTAAGTGCCTGCCCATGGTTAGTGGGGTCCCTGGTTCAAATCCCAGTGAAAGCTAAGTTAATACGCTTATATCTGGTTTTCAAGTCTGGTCCAGTCACCATTTGCCGTTGGGATCAAATTAACGACACTATCTGTGGGTATCACAATGGAACGATATGGTATAAGTGGAATCCACCCTATCCACCATGTTTTCCTCCATGTTTGCCATTTAAAGCATGGAGAACTAACAACCAGACTCGCCAAATTAAAGACGCTCAGAAGAACGAAAATCAGCAGGAATTTCCTGAAAAACTGGGCATTATTATGGATGTTGTTAAAAAGTGTGCGGGGACCAGTAATGATGGCAACACAATCCAGAAGATTCTGGAGTCAGTGAAAACATAAAGCCCAAGAATGTCGAAATAAAGATTATAAATTGTACCGCACTTTTAATACGAGAAAAAGCAGTCAAATTGCTACGAATGAAGATGTGACGCAGCGTCTCCTAAGTTCCTCAAATCCACTAGTAACAGGCTTAAGCCCACAGGCAAAAAAGAAAACACTACCAATGAACGCAGACGCATTACCCTCGTTATAGCATTATAAACTAAGTACTACTTTATTTAAACTATTTTTTAACCAAATTTTGACAAAGTATATACAATGCATATCAATGCACGCCGTGCATTTAATTTTTGAGTAATTCTCATATTTTTTTGATTTGGCCCAATCACCTCATCCTGGGTCGGCCAAGCCGTCGCCTACCTGCTGGAATCGCATTTAAACCCCTCGGAAGTCGTGGCACTTGATCAAACCACCGAATCATAGCCCTTTCTGATCGTCGCGCACTGCCGTGTTTCTCACCCTATACCAACGAGTAATTCCTACAAGCACGAAATCTCACCAGATTGCAGTCGGGATCTTATGCTTTCGGTTATTACCCAAATTTCATGACCATAGGTGAGAGTTAGAATACATATTGAGTTGAAAACCGCTAACTTT
The DNA here is from genome assembly GCA_905231855.2 of Eristalis tenax. Classification (NCBI taxonomy): domain Eukaryota; kingdom Metazoa; phylum Arthropoda; class Insecta; order Diptera; family Syrphidae; genus Eristalis; species Eristalis tenax. Next base: position 97,446,964 of record HG993125.1, read on the forward strand.
GACGCCAAGCTTGGCCTATCTGAATACCGATCTACCAAGCTGTTTCAAAACTGACGCAGCTTTACCAATCCTACAGGTATGTTCAGAATTACTCCTCCCAACAGTCGTGAAAAAGACCCCGATATACTTAAACCTTTCCATCTGCTTTAATGGAACCAAGTAACATGTAGATTGCATTGAGCAGGCGTTTTAGAGAATCCCAAAACTTCCGGTCCACATTAACCTTCATTCCAGCATCAGCACATACGGCCACAAACCTATCGAGTGCGCACTGGAGTTCCGCTTGGAAAGATGTAAAAATACCTAAGTCATCTGCAAAAAGAAGATGACTTGCCTCAACTCTCCAAATGTGAAATATTCCTCTCCTCGGCGGCGCTACAACGTCCAGTCCATATATACAATGAAAAGGAGATGTGACAAGACGCACCCTTGGCGACTTCCTTCGCCCACGATGAAAGGTGTTGATTTAGCACCGTTAACCCGAACACAGCTGCTACAGTTTGTGTAGAGAGACTGAATGGCCCTAAGAAGGATCATCAATCCCATATTGGTTGTTATTTTACTCTGAGAGACTGTAATAAAAGTAAAAAGTAACATAACGTGCTCTTACACACATCGGCCCAACTTCTCTACGATCCCAAAACCAGGACAACTGGGTTCTGTGCCGTCAAGAATAATATGCCACATTAGCTCAAGTTCAGTCTGTCAAATTGTTTCAAGAGTAAGTAGTAAGTAATAAGTTCAACCGTGGGCCGAATGTAATTGGATTAAAAAAAAACTTCGCTAAAAGAATAAAATATGATTTAAAAATTGAATGAATTTTCATGTTTAAGTTCCATTGATAAGGGGTACCCGATTTAATATTTCTTTTAATATCACTCTCTAAGGAATTCAAGCTCTCTAGAGAGCTGATGAAAACGGACTCGATCCTCAGGTTTACCCGATATTCTTGAAAGCTTTAACGCTTCGTTTGACGCCTTCTAAATTAATATAAGATTAATATAAAAAAATAAATCTTGTAATACAGCATGGATGTTGTAAGCAAGATTTTTTTTTTTTTTTTTTTCAAAATGTTAGTTCACCTTTTGTGACACGCACATGACATCGACATCGTCCAGAAATGATGCTTTCGAGCAAGAAACCAAAACTCCTTTTTGCCAGTCCTGCTATATGACTCTATGGAATCCAAAGCTGGACGCTACGCAAAACTGGCATCTCTCCCCGTTTATGAGTTAGCAATTTTGGATAAAAATGACAAAATGAAAAAAAAAAATATTAAAAAACAAAGGCAACACTTTGTTACCTAAAATTGCCTCTTACTCGGCCACATCGAGCGAATGGACACCAACGCTTCTGGGTCGAGAAGTAGAGGAAGACGGAATCTACGGTATAAAGACCAAGTAAATGTATATGCAGGACAGCTTGGTCTTTATGACTGGAAGCCCCGTGCCCAGGAACGCTTCTGGGTCGAGAAGTAGAGGAAGACCGAATCTACGGTATAAAGACCAAGTAAATGTATATGCAGGACAGCTTGGTCTTTATGACTGGAAGCCCCGTGCCCAGGACCATCAGCTATGGAAGGCAGCAATTATAAGTAAGTACTTAAGAACAGTCCTATTAAGGGCGCGTCAAATATTGACACCAGCAAAGAACAAAAACACCATATTTTAGAGTTTTCTTCGATAAATGCGAAAACGCATGCCAGGCGGCTGAATATGTGATTGATATTTATCGTCCGATTAATATTATATGCGCAGTTTTGGTTCCGTCGATTCTGTTCTGGTAATTTCGATGCCAAAAAATGCACCACACTCTGGAAGTCCAACTGTCGAAAATTTCTATAAAACTAGGGAAATTGTCGAGTTGTACAAAAAACCTTTTGGAACCATTTGAGGCGGGAAACAAAAAGAATCTCTCCACACTCTTACAACACGAGTTAACGCAAAAGTACCTCATATACCTAATTTTCATCACAGCTGAACCGCAACAAAATCGACCAATTTTTGAATCGGATGGTGACTGGTGACGAAAAGTGTATCGCATACGACAACGCTCAGAAGCGGTCAGCTTCGGGCCATAAGAGAGGAAGTAAGATCCACCAGCACAGCGCCAAGCCTTGCTTACGAGGTCTTTATGCGTCCACCGTATAGTCCGGACCTAGCACCAAGTGACCTGTTAATGCCCAACGCAAATCATTTTGCTTGGTGAAAAGTTTGCCTCAGAAGAGGCTTGTGAAACAAGACTTTGTTTCGATACACAGCCAACTGATTCTTTATGTTGCATCGGGTCATATTACCCACATGATCTCCCTTTCTCTCTCTCCGCTCTTTCCCCGACCACTACAACCACAAGGACCTATATTTTAACTATAACTATATTTTAAGCTCATTGAGTGATAGACCCCTATAAAAATCGCCATCTTTCAAACGCAACATTTTACATTTTGGTGTGCCCATAGCACAAGGAGAACTAAAACGGATTATTTTCTTTTGTTTATTTCTCTGCTCATTATAGTTTTGGAAACCTCGGACAATACAAACAAATACACAAATTTGAATTTTGAAAATAAAACAGATGTTTTCAGTGGCAGAAAGACATAGACGGCTTCTAAGCTAGTAAAATAGTCGGACGAGGTTGGTAATGTGTAGGTAAGGTGAGTCATGCTATATGTCCTAGATGTTTGCTTGAGCATTCACTTTTATTTCCTTTATTTTTTATCAATTTTGAGTATAGGAATTGAAAGAAATGGATGGCGTATTATAGAAAAGGGATGAAAAGCAGTTGTTGAAGTGTGTTGAAGTTGTTGTTGAAGTATCATGTGTCATTTATTTGGCAAGTTGTAAAACCCCAGAGTGATATATTTCCGCCTTCTTGGGTACACCAATTTGAATATAGTTAATATCATTCGTACAATAAGAAAAACTAAGACGATAAAGACCAAAGATAAAGACAAAGAAGATATGGATGACTTAATTCGGATTCGTCTGATTGTGAGAAACATATCTATTCCGTGCCAAATGAACACCGAAGGAGGTCATGAAATGGAAAGTGTTTGTTTTGACCACCCTCTTGTGTTGTGAGGAAATACATCATAGCTCTCTTCGCCCATCATGTGTAACAGACTAATTACTATGTCGAATTTTAATCGACATGTCTTTTAGAATAAAAATGGGTCGAATAAAAAAGTTTTCAATTTTAACTTTTTGAATCAGAGTTCCATTTCGGAGACATTAAAATTGAAAGTCGGTAAAAGGGTGTCCATTCTTCTATCCTAAAAATTAAAAAAAAATAAAATAAAATTCCGTTTTGAGCGTTCGCTGTACAGAACCGACGCACATGTGAATTTTGTTTAATCTTATTTTCTGAATATCTTTAACAATTCCTAACGAATTACAGATTTGAATCGTGGAAAATCGTTTTTTTCGGTTTTTATATTCGGTTGAAATTTAACCAAAAATTAAATATAGGTATATTCACATCTACCGACGTGAAATGACGAAGCTTGAGATGCTTTTTCTGAACCTGGTCAGTAACTCGAAAGAGGCGGAGCCTTCAATTGTGAAAGCTGTACGATATTTGGAACATGCATAATATGTATGTAGATAACAACGATACGATATATCGTATCACTACAGTGGTGGTAGCAAGGGATTCACTATGTTTAAGTAGTATAATTCAATTTCATTCATTCAAATTAAATTCATTCAAAATTAATGGTAGCTAATTTATTTTCAAACAGAAATCGATTTTCTGTTTTCAAATCGATTTGTCAGATCTACCATCGGATGTATAATGAAGTAGGGGCAGAACATGGAATACATTCTGCAGCCATGAAATGGCTAATGGTGAATGCACCTGTCTTTCATATAAACAAAAGAAACGAAATAAAACGAATTATGATATGTGCACTCGAACCTCCATAAATGCCTATTCGCAGCGGGAACAAATATGTTCGATTAATGTAATACTTCAGTTATAGAGTGGAAAATATAGGAAAGCTGAAGTTTTATTCTATATTTACTAACACAAATGATTTCTGGTTGAATACAAAAGACCAAATCGAGAACTTATCGAATTACTGACTACTCGACTGAGCGAGCAATCACTTCGAATTAAAGAGCGTACCAAAACACATATGTTTTGTTCGATTTATCAAAGTTTTTTCAAGGGACCAAGCAATCAATTCGAATTATTGAGAATTGCGAAATATCGTGTTTGTAATTATTGAGAGTCGGCTGTACAATTTATTTAAGATCGCGAGCTGTGTGAGAATTTTCCGCACACACGAAAGGAGCCTGTTATCATGCATGATTTTATACAAATTCAAAATGATACGACTCAAAACTAAATCCCAATAAAACTATCCTATATCACATTTTGTTTCAAAAGAGCAAGTTGATTTATGACGCCTCTATCTTGATTTCAGACCGAAGTCACTAGAAATCGTATGAGATACGATTAAATCGAAACTATCTCGTATATTTTCGACACATATAGTTTCATAGATGGAAGCTTAAGGGAAATGAGAAGAAGAACACACCAACATGTTTTGTTCTGTAAGTAAAGCTCACAACATTAGTATTAAAATGTACCTTTTTTATGTCATACATACGCAATATTTGTATAAAATATATAATAAATGGAATAATAACATAATAATAATGTAGACGGCACAGCAGCCCGTAGAGGGCTATGGCCACTGCTTCTACAAGTACCGCTCGTGTGAATCACCAATAGAGCGGATCTAATCTACAGTTGTATGCCGACTCTGAACGACCAAGTTTGAGAAGCTTTTCTCGACAAACTTTAAGCATTGTCAGTGGCTCGAAAGAGGTGGCCCTGTCAAAATTGTTCTGTCGTACCGGGAATCGAACCTAAATATAGATTCAAGTACGTCGGAGTTGACGGCCATAATAAATAAATAATGTAAATAATAATAATATAAACTGAATAATATAAAAAAAAACTTACCTCAATGTTTCCAATAGCATGTGAAAGTTTTTGGATGTTAAAATGCACGCCAGCCAAATTCGTTACTGGTTCATCCACAAAACTAGTGCGCTCCACAATTGCTTTAATCTTCTCACAACTTTGATTATACAACTTCCATCGCTCAGCTTCTTTCTCAAGTTCATTTTGTTGGGTCTTAGCTGCAGCAAGTATTTTCTCTAAAGTCTGCTGGTATTCTTGTAGCTCTCGCGACAGCTCATTTTGTTCAAAATTATTTAGGGAAGGCCAGATTTTATCAGCGGCATCTTGAATATCCTTATGTACTAAGTTCCTAGCATTGGATTCGTTACCAAAGAAGGCCTTGTGTTCGTCTATGTCCTTTAGTAGATTTTCATAGTTAATGCCATGTTTTGCATTTTGGAGGCGAGTCTCAGCATCATGAACCCAAGCATTAAACTTGGATATCAATTTCATGTACTCAATACGGCTATCTTTGTTATGCATAAGATATTTCAAACGCTCATCCAAATCACTAGGTAAACTTGAAACTAAGGAACGTCCTTCTGAAATCATTTCTGTCAAAGCACTTGGCATACCAATCTCTGATTGAACTTGATTTATTATTTTAGAGATTTTATCAAGGTGTTGTTTGACATCCTTTGACAGGTTATGGTGCTTCTGAATTTCATGTTCGACAGAATCCGGATCTCTGTCCAATAAAGGTCGAGATTTTACTTGACCTTCAATGCTGTGTAGCCAATCAAGAAGTTCTGACAATTCTGCAGCCATCTTCTTATGATGTTCCAGTTGGTTCTGGTGCTTTTGCTTCTGAGTTTCAACAGCCTTGCGGAGATTTTGCAATTGTTTTTTAAGTGATTGCAATTGTTCTGTTATACTATTTCTATCTGCAGCTGTACCTTCAGAAGCGATTTTTTGTCCTTTATCTGTAGCAGCAGCTAATAAAGCTTCACATTCCTGAATTTTAACTATAACGTCATCATATTTGTTAATTTTTTCTTCAAGATTGTCAGGCGAGTTTTCAATATCAGTTATTACTTCTGTATATTTCATTATGAATGTAATAATCTGATTGATAAGTGCTATGAATTGTTCACGTAACAGAAGAAGTTGTCTGAGATGTGCCAACTGATCTTCAATTAATTTTATCATATCATCCTGCTGTGAAAGAATACTTTGCAACTCGGGTAGATCATCAAATTGCATATCTCCCATTTTACTTTTGCTGTCCTTAAGTTCTTTTAATAAACCTTCGTATGAGCCCAATAAATCTTGAACGTCTTCAATTTTGCTTCCTATCGGCTTGTTCAGATCACGAAGGCGCTGTTGAACAGTACTTAAGAATTGAATGCAATCTGCCAATTTATTCTTAGCATCCTTATATTTCTTGATGTTATCTGTCAAACTATTTACGCGGTCATTGATTGTCTGGGTAACTTTTCCGTATCTTTCTTTCATATTTTTCAACTCCTCATTCAATTTTAGTTTGTCGGGGTTACTTAGAGATGGAGAGATTCCCTTAGCTTGTTCCGAAACATTATTCATTGATTCACCCATTTTATTCGCATTTTCAGCTAGTTTCTGATAATTAATTAATTGTTCTTCAAGAATGGGAAGGGTGGATGTTCGCAGTTCAACAGATGTTGTCGTCTCAACTTCGTTTAACCAATCATCAAGATTTTTAAGAGCATTTTCTAAGTTCCTCCTGCTTTGCAAAATATCAACCAATGCTTTCATTCGCTTAGAAGTTTCGTCTTTAAGCGCCTGATTATCCGTTTCCAACTCGTCTAATGCTTTTTGCAGTTGTGGTTTCTCTTCTTCAGGACAGTCCTTCATAATATTGTGTGCTTGGCGAATAACATCACTGAGGAGACCTTCATTGAATTCCTTAATATCATCATCATGCTTTTTATTAACTTGTATTTCCTTCTCAACATCAACGGAGTAGAGTGGATGATGACCCGGCTGTTTTCTGACTTCAATTAGTTTTGCTTTTAACCACGCACGAGCTTTCTCTAAATCACCTTCCAAGACTCGCCTATTCTTCGCAGCTTCTAAAGCTCTTTCCATTTCACTCTTTAATAAGTTAGACAAATTCTTTTGATCAGATCCAAAATTTCTTAATGCTGACACAAGTTGTGTATATTCCACAGGTTCCAACTCTGGTTGCAAGTTTGCTGTTCTCTTCTCAAGAGATTCCGCCAGCGACTGTTTTGCCTCAGCATCTTTCATCATTCCCTTAATTTGTTGTTGGCGTTTTTCAGCAGATTTCACTTCAAATCCTATTGGAGAAGGAGATTGCAATTCGTCGATCCTTTCCTTTACCCAATTTTGTAATTGATCAATTTCAGCTTTAGCAGCTTCAACACTCTTGTTGGTTACGTCAAGCAGTTGGGCTTTACGGTCAATCCTCCTCCCGATGTCGTTATATCTGCGCTCCAACGATTTCATTTGTTCTTCCACTTGTTGTCCGTCAAGATTGCTTATTATTTCAGAAATGGCTGCTGCTTTACTTTTCACGTCTTCGAATTTAATAGGACCATTTTCCTCAAATTCATTTTTCAGCTCAGAAATCGCTGTCATCTTTTGACCACAATTCAGGCCACTTCCCTTATCTAGTACATCCATACGTTTAATTAATGAGTCAAACCAAACCTGCATCTGCTGTAAAGCTTGGCGGTAATCATCGATTACATTCTGTCCACTTTGCTTCTTAGCAATAGCATTCATTAACTCAGCTTCTAATTTATCGAGGTTTTCTTCCAGATCAGTTGTGTCATCATCAGCAACTGTAAGCATTACTAATTATTTTCGAATCACAATAAAACAAATTAAATTAATTCCTTACATGATCCAGTCATATCAGTCAATAATTGAGAGCGTTTGTTTTCAATTGTATTAAGAAGATCATTCATGGCAGCTAACTCTTGTTTAGCTGCTTCCGGTCGCAACTTGCATGGCCTTGACAGCCAATCCGAAACAGAATTCTCTTGCTTCTTAATCCAATCTTGAAGTTCGGCTCTCTGTTTCTGTTGCTCTTCTAATTCACCAACTGATTGTGACAATCCACTCACATGGGATTGAATCTAAAAGATAGTAGTATTTATTACATTAATATTCCAATTGAATGTTAATTTAGTTATTAAAATGAATGTGATTAGAATATGAATCCAAACAAATATCTGTAATGAGTTTTTGCTAGCCCACCGAGCAGACGAGAGAGAAGCAGACGAGAGTTAAGATATGAAATGATGAAGCATTCGAAAGTGCAATGCGAAAACGTCGGTAATCCTTTCCTAACTTACCTTGGTAATTAGTGAATGTAAATTAGTTATGTGCTCAGTTTGCGTATTTATTGAATCTATTGATATATCATGCGATTTATTATTTGGAAATTCGCAAGCATCTGGTTCCAATATTTTTATTTCTTCTTTTTCACAGGAAATTGTGTCGGAGTGCGTTACCTTCTTATAGCAAATTTTTTAAATTAATTGCGTAGCGTTTTACATGGTCGAAGTGGGTGTTTTGCAATTAAATGAATGGAATCAAACAACAAGTAAATTAAATAAACACAAAAAGTTAACTTACATCAAATTAGGATAAGGTTAAAAAATAATTTAGAAATATATATCATCAAGAAACCCTCACCTGATCAAGGAGATCTTCCAATTTAGCTCTCACAATCAGCTCCTTTTCAGGAATTGGTTGCATCGCCGTTTCAAGCGGAGAGCTTGGCCGACTTATAGATGCTGTTGCCGCTTCACATGCTTGCACTGCTAGTGCTAAGCGTGATTTCTCTTGCTGTAATTTATTGTGCAGATCTTGAGCACGATTGAGTTGTTTCTTTGCCATTTCTAAATTGGTTGCGGGAACTTCAAGTTCTGTTTGAATTACTGGTTCATAACTGTTCAGATTCAACATTATGCTACTCAGTGTATCTTCGTAGTCTTGGAACTTGGCCAAAGACTCGTGAAGGCGATTCTTGATTTGAACGGAAGTATGTAGCAAAGAATTATAACTATCCTGAATATTGCTTAACTGTCCTTCTACAATGTCACGTATGGCTGGGGTTGTGGGTTCATATCGTTTAATTTGGCCCTGTCCCTTCGCATTAAGTTCGTCTATGGTACCCATATACTTTTGAATTTCATCCAGCAGTGCTTCATGTTGGTTAATTTGTTCTTGAGTTTGTTCACGATTTGATATAAAGAGTGAATTATGAGCCATTAATTGGAATGAAATTTGTAACAGCCACTTTTCAACATCTTGTAAAGATTGATGATAAGCATTATAATCATTTATTTCAGCTTCTAATGATTTAATACGATTTGTGCAATCTGCTTTTACTGTATCAAATCTGTTATGTATGCTTCTAACTTCATCTACTTCTGTTCCCAAATTATTTGCTTCTCCCATTAGATTTTCAACATCGGGTGTTTTTTGTCTTACATCATTTAACAATGACTTGTATCTTTCAAGAATTGTTTTCATTTCACTTAATTCACCTTTAGTATCAGGCGTTGAACGAAGCATATTTTCAGTATCGTCTAACCATTTCTTAAGTTTATCCTTGTTTGCAGAAAAGTCAGTCCATCGTGCTTGTGCTTGGTTGAGGTCGCTCAACTTTTGTTTAACTGCTAGACCTAATTTGTCCCAATCTTCACGAACTTTGGTCATAAGATCACGTAGTTTTTCCTGCTGTTCTTCTGGTGTAATATTACTGGCCTTGTTATAAGCCTCTTGAACCATGTTAAGTAAGTGCTGTCCTTCTGGAAGGCGAGAATAAAGGGACTATAAAGAGAAAAAGAAAGTTTATTATTTGTCGCTCCCAGATTTAAATAAAGATAAGTAGAATATAAACTCACATTAACAACATCCAATTGTTCAGAGAGAACTTTCTTATCTCCTTCACAGGTACACGCGTTGAGTATATCGTTTGCCTTCGTTGTCCAGGCATCCATTTCGGTTTTGAAGTTCAAAAACTCTGTATGATCTGAGAGATTCTTTTCGATTTTAGCTACGACTCCTGTTTTTGTTGTACAGAACCAAATAGTTTATATTAATTTTTCAATAAATTAGGATTTCAAAGAGTATTCAGTGTCAGGATAGTATGGCAATGGTATTGTATACCTTACATTGAAAGATTGAAAGATAATCTTACCTTGGGCTGCCGTTAGCAACTTGGTGTAATTTGCCTGGGTTTCAACGGTTTGATCTCTGACACGTGAACAGGCACTATGCTCCATTAAAATCTCACAAGCATCATTCAGATCTTCGACATTATCCCTTTGATTTAAGACTTCTTCCAGAAGTTTCTGAAACAGATTTTTGGATTTTAAAGATATGCCAAAATTACACCAAAGCATGCAAATTAATTGCGAAAATTAAAGGTTAGGTGTGGGTGGATAGGGATTGAATGAATGAAATTTATATACATATATTTTTAAATGTACGACATGCGACAAACTTACCTTAGCATTCACTAGATCATTGGGGGTTTTGTTTTCAGAATCATTTGCAATGGCAACCCTGCTCGTCATATCAGTTATCCACGTATTGATTGTGTTGAATTTGTTTAAGAAACTATCCCAGGAAGAGAGGCATTCCTCCAGGCAAAAACGAGCATCTCTTGATAATGCTTGAAGGGTTTCCCATTCGGTACACAATTGCTTAATTTCCTGCGCAACTGCATCTTGACCTTCACTTCCACTAGTAGCTATAACATTTTGACTTAATTCTACGGTAGCGTCAAGTAAGGATTTGCCTTCCATAATTGAACTGCAGATGTCGCCTAGCTTATTAAGTTTGTCTTCAACTAAATCTCTTTCTCCATGGCAATCGGAAGATTGCTCTATAGCAATTCTAGTTTTTCGCAACCAATCTTGAGATTCCTTAACAGCTTGTTTGTACTTGTCGTGATTATTAACTTGATTTTCTAAGTTTTCAATTATTTTGCCAACTGTTTCTTGGATTTGATCGAATTTTGTAAGACCATCAACAAAATCATTTCGGTCCAGGCTTTTGTCTTCCTCAAGGCGATTGTTTATTTTTTCTACCAGGTCATTGTGACCAGTAATATCACGATGAATTGCACGATACTTTTCAAGAGCAGCACGTTTTTCACTTAGATCGTTTAGGAAATCATCATTTGTTTTGATACTTGGTTCAATATCTTCCATCCACTCAAGTAAGACCTTGTATAGTTTGCTTACTTCTTCAAGTTGGTTGGCTCGGTTTGTTAATCTCTGTTTAATGTCATTTAGATCAACAAGAAGTTGTTCGAAGTCCTGCTTCAGATTTTCTGTATCTTCTTGAATTTTTGCAGCTCCATTTTGCTCTGTATTCATTATAACCTTCTCTTTCAATTCAAGAAGATAGCGTAGTTTGTTCTGTCCTGTTTCGAAACCTTGTCGAAGGTTTTTCACTGTATTCAATTTGATTTGGACATCTTTGAGATTTCCGGGAATAACTTCGCAGTCGTTCAACTTCTCGCGGGTCTTTTCAATCCATGACTGACATTCTTCGTAGATTGTATGATGCTGCTGATGTTCTTGATAATGCATCTCTAATCGTCTCATAACTTCCTTAGCCAAGGTTAAAAGGGCATTATATTTTGTTGTAAGTTGTGTTATGGCATTACTTATTCTGGTATCTGAACATGTCTCCAAAAGCATTTGTGCCTTCATATTCAATCGATCAAGTTCTTTTTGCCAGTCAAATAGCGTTTGCAAGTGCCCTTGGAATTCTTCTAGAACAACTTTCTTCTGTCCCAAACTGTCTTGAAGTTTATTATAAGATTGGACCAATGCTTCGGTTTTAGTCAACCATTCCAGAGCATCAGTATATTGCTCTTGGTAATCCGTCCATTTAACGATTCCAACTTCGAGATATTCTTTTGCTTTTTTGAGGGCTTCGACATAACTATCGAACTCTTCTTGTAGAAGTGCTACCTCTTCTTCAATGATTTCTCGGTCTGCTGGTTCGGCGCTTTTGCAGGCTATCTCACCTTGCTCTAGAGCAATATCCAATTTCTTTTGACCATCTGGCACTTCGCTTTGAAGTATTTTGAGCTGGTGAGTTTTTTCTGCCAAAGATTGTTTATCACCTGTTGGTTCTGAACACTTACTTAATCTCTCCTTGGCGTTGCGAAGCCATTGTGCAAACTCGTTGCCAGCGTCAATAAGAGCTTGGTATTGCTCAATTGCACTTCTTTGTTTTTCATATAAGTCCTTAGCTTGTTTTGATAATGTCTCATACTTATTGGAAATTTCGCTAGCTGGGGCACCCTGTTGTAGGTCTGAAGCCTTTGAAGCTACTGATTGTATCATAGGCTCAAATGAAACTATATCTTGAACAATGTTATTTGTTTGCCTCAAATATGCCTTTCTTTCGCTTAATCCTGAACTTAGTCCAGGTTGACCCTTTCGGGATTTAACTATTTTCTGTTCACAAGCTTGTTGCAATTTTGCCTCTCTATCAGATATCCATTGTTGGAGTTGAGAATAACTTGAACTGTAGTCAGCCCATTGTAGTAAACTTGTTTCTAAATGTACTTTTGCTGTAGACATCTTCTTCACAAGGCGTTCCCAGTCAGTTTGAAGCTCTCTCATTTCAGAATTAATAGCATCCTTGCCATCTGATCGTGTATTACGGACTACTTTTTCGCCATTATTAATTGCAGTATGAACTAAATTTTGCCCTTCTTCTCTTCTCTTAATAAGATCTTGAATCTGCGCAAGACGCTGCTGTAAAACTTCCTTTGAGTTAGCACTGGAGGATTCACTACAGTTGCGAATTACTTCTTTGGCCTTTTCTATCCAGTTTTGGGCAGCTTTCATGTCTTTATTATAGCCCATGTGCTGTTCATAATTCGTTTCCACTTTCTTCAAAACATCGTTGGCAAGGTTAACTTGAACTTGGTACATTGAATTTAGGTGTCTCAACTGGTTGTTAACATAGGTGTCCAAGTGAGATTTCAGTAATCCGGCAGCGGATTGATTAAATTTCTCGACATCAGCTTTTCCATTCTGCAGACGATCCATGATACTATGCATATCTTCAACCTGTTTTTTCTTTTCCTCTACTGAGGGAAGAAGGTTTAGTTTGTGATTTTTCACCAATATGTCAATTTGCTGAAGCCATTCCATGAGGCGCTCGTATTCTTCCTTATATAGTCGCCATTGCATCATTGTCGTCTCAAGATTTTCTTTTTGTTGAATAATTTCTCGGAAAAGGCCTTCAAAACTATCTCGTAGAGCTCGGATGTCATTTCGAATAATTTCCTGACCTTGAGATGATGTACTAGCTAGCACGACTTCTCCTGTATGAACCAAATGCTCCACAAGTAGTTCGCCCTGAGCTTGTTTATTTATCAGTGCTTCAGTAGCCTGAACAGCATTTTCTATTGCTAACTTGTCGCTTAAACTGCTTTGTTTAAGTGAAGGAAACTTTTCTCTAGCTCGACTTATCCAGCTAACAAGGTCATCATAGGCTTCTTTGTATAGTCTATGGTCCCTGTATTGGTCATGCCGGGAGGACAGTAATTTTTGAGTACGGGCTGCTAGCTCATCGAATTTTGCAAGTACTTTTTGAGCTTGGAACGCTTGCTGACTTTGTTGTCCAGAACCCAACATTTCAGGTATTTGGGCCTTCAAAGCATCTACATCAATTTTTTCCATCCGCACTTTTTCTTCTGTACTTTTAATTCTATCCAATTGTGCACGTTTTTCTGTCATCGTTGCTTGGAATTCAGAAAGTTCCTTAAGTATATCTTCAAGCCAGTCGTTAATTTTACGAACATTTTGAACTTGTTCAAGGAACCCGCTCCATTGACTAATTGAATCGTCCAAATTGGCCCTTACATCAATCATTCTCAAGGCAATAGAAGACCATGCTTCCTGTATTTGTGAAAGTGACTTATTGATTTGTTCGTGTCCTGCAGGTGCAGTATTCGCCAAAACACTCTGGGCTAATTCCACTAATCCTTGAATCTTTCCAGACCCCTCTTCTTTGCATAAAATCAGATCCTGAATTGTAGATAATTTATTCTCTAAATCAGATTGACTCACTGAGCTGGTATCAGAGCAATAATCTAATTTCTCTTTAATTGAATCGATCCAATTGCTGCATTCAGCTATTTGGTTATCGAACTCCTGATGTATGGTAACATATTGATGCCATCTGTTGTTTAATTCCTTAACTTTATGGAAGATATGTTGGTACTTCGTTACTAGTTCAGGGCCCTGTAGACTCCTAACGCTTGATGGGCCCTTAAGCAACAGTTGTCCTTTTTCAGAAACACTATCAATCTCCAACTCCTTAGCACGAACTTCACCTTGCAATGTTTTCAGTTCATCTAATTGTACTTTTTTCTCATTTAAAGTTTCTTTTAGATCAATGGCATGGAGCTTATTATCAGAATCTCGGATCCAATTGAGACACTGATTCCTGAGCTGCTCATATTCTGACCATTGTTGGAGACGATTTTCAATTGCTTCAATTGTTGAATTAATAGAAGCAAGAAGACTTTCCCATTCCTGTTGTGTGTTATCTATTTGTGATCTTACATTTACTTGACCTGTTTCAACTGTTCCTGGTATAACCTTTTCTCCTAATGTTCGTACTTGATCCACTCGAGGGAATTCATCACCAAGATTTCCCTTAAGATTTTTCAAACGATCTAAGTTTGTATGCAAAGACACTTGTTCTATGTCTAGATCGCCCCAAAGATTGACTGTATTCCCAGTTGCATCGATAAATTCTTGGGCTTCCATCACTGCTTTACAGTACATCTGATGATCACTAACAATGCTCTCGTATCTTTCAACAAACTTTTCATTTCTTGCCTTTAAGGCTGAGTACTGATTGTTTAATTTCTTGATTGTAGCGTCAACATGGTCAGTTTTTTCAGGCAGATTTGAAGAAATCTCATGAAGATTTCCCAGCTCTACTTTATGATTGCTAATGTCGTTGAGAATGTCTCTGTATACTTGTAACTTGGCCCGCTTTTCATCTAAAGTTGTTTTTAGTTCGATTTCAGTAGAAAGCTGATTTTCTACATCATTAAGCCAAGTTTGTAATTTTTCTGCAATCTCATCGAATCCAGACCACTTGGACATTTTGTCTTGAATTTTTCTGGCTGTTACATTGATATTATCAAATAATTGATCGAATGTTTGCTGAAGCTCATCCAATTGGGACCGTATTGCTTCTCTGCCTTCAGAAGCAGTAGATGGGTAACATTTTTCACCAAGTTCCATAGTTCCATTAAGTAGTAATGTGACACTGGGCTGCTGAGCCAAAAGTTCTTGAACTACTATTTGCTTTTTAAGAAGGTCTTCTCTGCAACCTACTTGCGAAAGATCACAGCTGTCATCATACTTCGCCTGAGCATTGGCTATCCAATCAGAGCAAAGTTTGTATTTTTCGTCGAAGAGCTGATGGTCGTTTACTGACTGCTCACATTTCTTTAAAATTTCCTTGGCAGTAGCTTGAATCGACTGGAAGCGAGATGTTACTTGTTGAACATTAACAGAAATTCTTGTTTCGCCACTACTTTGAATAAGCTCAGATGAGTCATCCTTAATTTTTTCGAATTCGGCTTCATTCCGACGAAGGCTTTGCGTGAGAGATTGGAATCTATTGAGTTGTTCTACCTTTTCTTCTAATGTAGACTTAGGATTATAGTTTTTCAAACTATTCTCGGCTTCTCCAAGCCAATTGATGAGACGATCTAAATTAATTTCGTAGTCATTCCATTGTTGAAGGCGATTCTCCAAACTACTCTTGACGTCACTCAGAGAACCACTGAACTTTTCAAAATCTGCATTTAAATTCGCCAAGTCTCGGATCATAGCTTCTTTAGATCGAGCCGGAATACTGTTTGTATTTTTTTCAATGTGAGCAGAGAGTGCTTCAAGTTTAATCATGCCCTCAGGGAGAGTGTCTTGAATTTCAGTTACCTTGTTTAAACGAACTTGTAGAGCCATTTTATTGCCAGAATAATCTGAGTAACCAGTTAGACGATCCCAAAGATTTTTCTGATAATCTTGTTGTGACTTTTGAAGGTCTGTAAACTGTTGGTAGACATCAAAACTGGTTTCAAGTTCACTCAAAAGTTTTGCACAATTTTGAACAATCTTTTCGTAGCGATTGTTAATATCAGACACTGACGTTTTAATATCATTAGTATTAATTGGAACCGAACTTTCTAGAAGAGTAGCTGCTTTTTCGTTAACTGCTTCAATAATCCTTTTGTGTGAGTTAATATCTTGGGTAGTTGATTTGTATTTGAATATCTTTGAACGTATTTCTTGTGCGGAAGTCCAAGAATTGGAGTTTTCATTACTTAATGCCTTTTCAACTGAATCGAGCCAGTTAATTATTTGGCTATAAATGTCTTGATAGGTGGATAATTGTACTGTCTGAGCTTCTTGACGTTTCTGTAAATTTCTTATACCTTCATCAAGTTTATCCCACCGATCATGGACATCTCTCAATTGCTGCCTGATCTTTTCTCTTCCCTGAGTTGAAGTCTCAGGCAAAGCTTTCTCTCCAACAGCATTAAGGGAAGCTAAAAGGTTATCAGCTTGTTCCTTTTCTGATAAAAGCACTGGAAGGATGTTTTCTGTCTGTGAGGGCTCGTCCTTCAATGCCTTTTCAAGTTGTTTTTCGATTGGCTCCAGCCAAAGATTAATTTCATTCAGTTTGTCGTTATAAATTTGGTGGTCCTGAACCAGATTTTGCCATCGATTAACAACTTCCTTGCTGAGAACCTGCAGCAAATGGTAGCGGTTGGTAATTTGGGAAGTTAAAGTTTTTAGACGATCTGTGCCACTGTTATTAAGCAAAGCATGTGCCGCATCTGCAAACGAATCGATCTCCTTCTCTTTTTGCAAAATTACCTCTCTTTGAGTTTTATATTTTTCAAATTGCTCGGCTTTCTCTTCTAATGTAGATTGTAGCTGCTGATCTCGGAAAACATTTTCGGAAGCTCGGCACCACTTGGTAAGTTCATCAAGGCTCTTTTCGAAGGTGTTCCATTGATTAAGAACATCTTTCTGTTTTCCTTCTATTCCTTCAATATCGTTGAAATGGCTTTTTATCGTAGTCTCTAGTTCCTCAATTTCTTTCTGTAAAACATCGTTACCTTTTTCCGATGTGGTGAGTTTAACCTTTTCAAATTGTTCACGAATTTCTGTTATTATTTTTTTACCCTGTGGACTAGCATCTTTGAGGCGTGCTAAAATATCGAGTTTACGTTTTATGTCTGCTTTTTCGCCATAAGCATCATCACATTCCAATAATTTTTCCTTTTCGCTTGCAATCCAAAGCTTTCCTGACGAAATTACGTTGTTAAGTTCAGCATGTTCCTCTGCGCAGACCTCGAGATTACTTAAAATGTCTTCGGATTTTGTAACAATGTTGTTGAATAATTGTTTAATTGATTCCAAATAAATGTTCAAAGAAGAGTCCTTAATTTGATCAACTAACATTTGGGCTTTGTCACATACATTGTCCACTAGAACATTGTGTGTAGTTATTTCTTGATGGAGAAGTTTGTGATTTTGAAGCTGGGCTCGCTTTTCTTGCAGGGTTGTTTTCAACTCCGTATGACTTTGCATGACTTTGTCAACGTCTTTCAACCATTTAGTTAGTTGCTCTTGTGCAATTGTAAATTCATTGAACTGTAAAAGGCAATGATCAATTTTTTGAATTGAAGAGTTGAGGTCGTCAGTGTAGTTATCCCACATAGTTCTTAATGACCTTAATTGCTGGCGTATTATTTCCCGCCCATCTGGACTTGTGTGGCTATAAAGTTTCTCTCCACTATCAATAATAGCTTCAAAGGCCGTTGAATCATTAATGCGGTTATCAGACATTTCACGAATCTTGTTTTGCCGTTCTTGAAGGATGTTAAAGTCACCAACAATTTCATTATTTTCAGCGAGTTCAGAAACACAATTTTGGAGTTTATTTTTGAAGCTCTCGTAGTCATTATTGAACGCTGTGTGATCCTTGACGTAGTTCGAATACTTTGAAATATTTTCTTTGCAGATATTCTTAAGAGTTTGGTAGCGGGTATTGAGACGAGACAGTTTCAAATTTAAGTCTGTTTCGCCTTCAATTTCTCGACCCTGGTCTAGAAGTTCATTAATAGCTGGAGCTCTGTCTTGAATGTCACGAGCAATATCATTGAGTTGCTTCAAATATGATTTCTTAGCATCCGCCGTACTTTTAAGGTTTGGATTTTTAACAACATTTTCAACACTTTTCATCCATGTGTCGATTCCGTCAATCAAACCTTCGAATTCATCCCATTTACTACAAAGTTGTTTCAGTTTAACTAGAGAATCTTCGCAGAGTAACATGAATTCCTGCCATGCCTTATTTGGTTCTTCAAAACTTTTTATTAAGAGTGGATGTCCGGATGGGTGTGTTTGGCTCAATACCGTCTCAAGGAGTGTATGACAAGTTTCAAATATCGAATTACCTTCTGGTTTTTGTTGAATCAAGTTCTCTACCACAATCAGCTTCTCTTCAGCGCCTTCTTTTTCAAAAGTTGTTTCATTAAGAATATCAATTGCTTCAGATTTAATGGTATTTAACCAGTCTTGCGCCTTTTCAAGAACTTGATCGTAAGCTTCATGTTTCAAAACCTGGTTATTGACTACAATTACACGGTCTGCAATTTTATTTGACATATCGGTGTATTCCTGAATAGATTCGTCAGCTTTGCGTTCTGAATTATCATCACAGAGACTTACAGCTTTATCTCGTAGTTGTTTTAATGCATTCTTATGCAGTTCTATTTCTTGCTGTAGGATCTTATAATTCTGAAGTGCTGCTTTTTTCAATACGAGGGTGGGATATAACTCGTTTGTATCGTTAACCTTGGCTCTAGATTCATTCAACCAGTTTGAAACCTGTGTGCAGCTCTCTTCAATAGATGTTTTCTGAATCAAAACAGCTTCAACTTGCTGCATCAAAGCATTTGCCTCATCTCTTAAGTAATCATAACTTTCGCGCAATTTCCTTAGATCTGCGCGAATACTGTCCCGGTTCTTTGGTGTTACCATTGGATAAAGAACTTCGCCAACATCTACAGCATTATTAAGATGTATTTGGCCATTCTCGAATGTCCTTAAGAAGTCTTTCACGGTTTTTAACTGCTGAGCTGTAGCTGACGATGATCCTGGAGATCCCATACGAGCTAGTTCTTGGAATTCTATCTTTGCTTCGTCATACCACTCGTTGAAGTCAATTACAGCTTTTGTGAAATTCTTATTATTTTTGTCAGCATTCTTCACTCGGTCGATGTACGTGGCTAGGCTCTTCACAACAGTTTGGTACCTTTGAACTAAATGGTTGACAAATTGGCCAATACGAGCTTCTGGGTTTTTCTCAACCAAAAGCTGTGAAATTTTCTCCAAGTTATTAATATTGGGCTGCTGCTCTTGCACCTCTTTTTGAAAGCTTTGTAATTCATTCAGTTTCGTTTCAATTTCAGGCAAATTTATTTGATTACTAGTCTCAACTTTAGCACGACCCTCAACTTCCCGAAGCCATGAAGATATTTGTTCATTTACTTCTTCATACTGACTCCAAAGATCGAAATTTTCATTAAGAATATCTTTGATTTTATCGAAACTATTTTGAAGGGCACTCATTTCGTCTCCAATTGCTTTAGCTTCTCTTTCTAATTCAGCTATATTTTCAGGACTGTCAACTAGTCGCAAATACTCGAGCGATTTCAATATTTCAACAAGACGATTTTGACAATCTGCCATTGCTTTATTTACTTCTTGAAGGGAAGACTTCTTGACATCAAGATTGTATTTATCACTTGAGGTTTCAGGCTGACACCATGCCACCTTTTCTTGTTGGGTGGTTATCATTCGCTTGAGCATGCCTACCTTGTCGGCATGGAACTTCTTTAGAAATTGTAGCAAGGACTTTTCAATTTTTTTCGCATAAAGGTCAACACTTTCAAATCGTTTTTGTACATTGCTCAATTCCTTGGGAATAATAGATTCACTGAATGTTGGGTATAAGACACGCAGTTCTTCTACACGTTCTTTCAAATTGTCTATTGTTGAACCATTATTATCTAATTGCGCTCTTAAGGACTTGCACAATTGAAGTCGTTCCATTATTTTACTATTGTCCCCTGACATGTCATCACATTTGACTAAGTTTTCACGAAGTTTGCTGAGATTTTCTCCTGCAGCCTTAATATTCTTTCTTATGTCCTGCTCCTTCTCATTAAAAGAAGTGGTGATGGAGTCTAAACGTTCAGCATTTGACTCAACTTCTGCAAACTGATCAGCTAAAAGATTGTTTAGAGATATAAGTGCAGGAATCGGGACGCCATTATTAACTTTAAAAAGTTCTTGTGTTTTCTCTAAGATATTGTCTTTTAAAATTGAATATGAAGGTAAGTCGGATTTATATTTTGTTAACCTCATAGGAGCGAATTCAATCTCAATGGTATTATCAGCGGCATCACACAACCCCTGGTTTGTTTCGGACAACCAAGGCAGGAGATCCTTTTTAGCATCTTCAATTTGGCTCCAAATAACGGTTTCTGTTTCATATTGATGAGCATTTTTGGAAGCTTGGTCATGTAAATGTTGCCATTGTTGTTTTGCCTTAGCAATGTCATCTACAATTTCAGTGGGAACAACTTCGCCAATGCTACTAAATAATTTTCCAACATTATTTCCCTTGCGCTCCAATTCATCCAGATTAATTTTACATTTTCGTATCTGATCTAATGATCGGCGAGTTTTTTCTGCTGCTTGTTGAAGCTCAATTTCATCGTTGGGCTGCTTAGGAACAGCATTATAAAAATCTTCTGCTTTCTTCAATTCTTTATTGAATTTGTCCTTAGAGTCGGCATATTCTTTTAAGCTTTGGCTGATTAAATTATATTTTTGAATACGATCTAGAATATCTTGTTGGAGAACATCATAGTTTTTGTCCATTACCAAAAGAACTTCCTGAATGGCTGGCATATTTGCGATATCTTCCCTCATTAAAATAGAACCTTCATCGTGGATCTTGTCTTTAAGGCTCCCATCATGTTTAATAGCTTCATTCAAAGTAATTAAGTCAGCAATTATTTGATCAATGTTCTCTAAATTGGGCTTAATTTTTAAAATTTCGGACAGTTTTGCCCGATTTTGCTGAAGATTTTTACCAAGACTGTTCTCAAGGGTTTCAAATTTAGTTTTACGAACAACCAGTTGGTCTTGTTGACTCTTTTGGTTTTGTGATCGTATCTTGAGATTATCCAACTTGTTTTCCAAGTCGTTTACGAGCTTAGTGGCTATAATTGGTCGTCTGTTTAGAGGTTCCTTTAATTTAATAACAGCGTTTTCGTCAATTTCTTTTGCCTGAGACTTCCAGTAGTTGAAAGGCTGATATATTTCATCTATTTCGCTTATAATTGTTTTCAACTCGTCCGTAATTGGTTGGTCAGGTTTTTCCAGCTGATGTTTTAAGTAGTTCAAGTGATTTTCAGTTTCGTTTCTCCAACCCAAAAGTTCATTCCACTTTTCAAGTAAAGATTTTTTTTGTTGCATATTGGTTTCAAGATTTTGAAAATTCACAACCAAAGCAGTGTACGAATCATTTAATGCATTAGCTTCTTCAGGTAACGAGTTCAATGATAGTTGTTTTACTTCGTCATAAATTGCATTGAAACTGGGTTTCTTGTCGGCATGTTCCTGCATTAGGGCATGAATTACTTGAAGGCTAGTTTCAACAGATTCTGGACTTATTTCATCAACTTGGGCTACTTGATTACGAAGTTGATCCATCCATGTTGAAAAGTTGGCCATTTTAGCATTGAAGTCTTGTCGAGCAATTATTGCATCTGAGACTTCATTAATTTTAGCTCTTGTTATTTCGGATAGTTTCAATAACTTCGCTTTCATTCCCATTACACGGTCTTTTACCATTGCGGCTCCTTCTGGTGCTAAATGAAGGCTTATTTGGTCAGAAAACTGCCCTAAGGCTACTAACTTTGCTTGCTGTTCAGAGATCTCATTGTTAAATGATTTTAACTTAACCAGTTCATTTTCGAGTTTGTCGATATGTGGGGAGTTCAAGACGGAAGGCCTCTTGGAAATCACCTTTTCTCCATCGTTCACCCATACTTCTAGTTTCCCAGCATCAGTATCAAAAGATTGCCAAGTAGAAACTAGTTTCTGTAATTTGACATTCGATTGTTTGGCGTTTTCATGAATAGCGGTCCAACGCGAATGCATTGCATCTAACTCATCTGGGGCATTGGTTTTACATAACATTTGATGGCTAATGTTTGATATGCCTTGGAGTCTGTCTAATTGCTCCTGACATTGTGCTTCGAATTGGCTAGCGTTCTGTTGCAACTGAACGGCTTCTTGAAGGGTGAGGGGCTTGGGGACTATTGTATTTACCTTTATTTCAGAATCCTCTATCAATGGCTTAATCTCCTGAATACCGGCTTGATATCTTTGCCAGTTAATAAGATCTTCCTTGACAGCCTGAGCTTGATGATCCACATTCCTATTTATTGCACTGAAAACTTCTTGAAGTTTAACTATTTCTCCTTTCAGACGTTTTGCTTCGGCGACGTTGCCCTCTTTGGGAGAGAGCTCCGAAGCATCACCGGCTAGAATATCAAGTTGTTTCATTTTTTCACTAAGAATTCCCTTGAATGCATTGACCTTAGCAACTCGTTCATCTGGTGTAAGATCATCTGATCGTAAAGCTTCTATGTTTTTCGGTGCAACTTTGTTTGCCCATTCCTGTAGCTCCGCTAGTCGTGATTTATAATTGTTCCACTTAGCGCTGTAGTCTTCCAGATAGCCTACACGATCCTTAACGTGTTCCATAGTGTTAAAGAATTGCTTCTCAACTTCAGCAACTTCTTTTTCTAAAATTGGACGTTTTTCAGAAGCTGCCAATGGTGCCAACTGAGTTCGTAGTGTATGAAGTTTAGGTAACAGCTGATGCGAAGCTTGTTGAAGTGATACATTCAACTCACGTTTAGCTTTAAGATCTTGTGTCACATTCTTTGGATCTGTTTGTAAAGGTGTTATGGCTCTAAGTTCGGTTTCGGCAGTTTGAAGCAGTGAGAATATATCGTTTTTTTGATCAACGAACTCATTCCAAATATTCTGAGTACCCTTCAGTGACTGTAGCTTGTCAACTGTTTCTGTATATGCTTCATTCCAACCGGTTTCCAAGTTTCTAACTTCAGTATCGACAAATGATGGGGCGTGGACATCTTTACTTAAGTCCCTACCACGTTGCAGCATAGACATGATATGAGGTCTTTGATGATCTAATTGATTAATGGCATATTGT
Source organism: Eristalis tenax (assembly GCA_905231855.2). Classification (NCBI taxonomy): domain Eukaryota; kingdom Metazoa; phylum Arthropoda; class Insecta; order Diptera; family Syrphidae; genus Eristalis; species Eristalis tenax. The sequence goes on from HG993125.1 coordinate 97,470,289, forward strand.
TGTTCTTGAATCATTTTATTGACCTTTTCTAAGCTGTCTGGAGCAGAAGCATTCGCTGTTTGTTCTTTCACCTTTGAGAGAAGGCATACAACTTCATGCACTTCCCTGCGGTAAGTAAAACATTTCGAAAAAACTTCAGTTTTTACCATCGTTATTTCTATTGTCGGTATCAGATTCTTGTAGCGTGCAATTAAGTCCTCCAATTTTTTTTGTTCGGTATTCGCTTCATCTTCTGTGGCATAGCTTAACAGGAAATCCAGGGTTTTAACTAGCCACTTCATATCTTCACGTTTCATATCAGCTTCTTGACAAATTTTCTGCAAAAGGCACATAATTAATACAATATTGGAGAAAAAACAAAAAATAAAAAAAGCATGATAAAATTCGATTATTACCACTAATTCTCTTAGCTGCATGTTAGTTAATTCATAAAATATATGGTTAGTTATATATTATCGACAATTATTTTAATAAGAACCCTACCTGAAAAACAACTTTCTCCTTTTCGAATTCTTCCATGCTATTGACTTCATTCACAATATTCTTCAGACTTCTATCCACGGAATTCATCCAATCGACCATTTCATTGAATTTTTGCTGATAATTCTCCCACTGAGCTGGAATCTGTTGTAAGGTTTGAACAAGATCATCAATTTTATTTGAAACAGCGTTCCATTGCTGTTCGGCTGTATTGTAACTTGTCTTCAAAATATTGTCGTTCGGCATTTGTGTCGAATATGCTTGGCTTAAACGTTTCATTGTGTCCAGACACCTTTCGATACGAGGTATTGTTCCTTGGGTTTTAAAGAAATTCTTGTTTCGATTTAAAATTGATTCGATATCTTCGTTACGGTTTAAAGCCTGTTCTTCCAAATGAATTTCTTTTTCAACTTCTTTAATTAATTGGTGGAACATATTTTCATCTAAACGAAACTCTAACTTTAGTAAATGCAACGGAGCTTGAGAGAGAACACCCTGCCATTTGACTTGAAGCTTTTCAACAGTTTCCAAAATAGGAATCTGTTCACTTTCAGGAAGACATCTCGATAGGTCGTGAGCTGAGTACACTAAATTGTTCATCCAAGCTTCGTTTACGTTTTCGAAGAATTGTTTTTGACTTTCTATCATCATCTTTGATTCGATATGCTTTTCTGATAATGCAGTTTCAGCTTGCGAAAGCCAATCGCTTACTATCCGCTCATTTTCTGAAAAATTATTCCAAGAGCGAATTGTTTCTGTTAATTTTTGTTCCCATTGTTGTGCATTTTGTATGACATAATTAAATCTGTCATTGAGTAGTTGCATTCTCTGCCTAGCTGTGGTTGTATCGATGGCTTCATCTTCTGCCACAGACTTTAAAAGATTTTGGAACACTTTATTCTTGCTTTCTAACATAGATCGATAGTATACGGTTCTTGAGAAAAATCCTTTTATTTTGCTTAGTTCCTCATTCACACTATCCTTTCCACCAGCCAATGTGTTTTTACTCAATATATTTTCAGCTTCATTCAGCCATTGGTTAATTTCCTTTTGGCCGGCTTCTAACGATTCTTGTTGAAGAAGCAGCTGATGTATGAGATGGAGTTTGTTAGGAATACGAGCCCGAACTCGGACTAAGCTTTCTTTTTCTTGCTTAAGTACTTTCATGGTCTTATCTACCTCTTCGCGTGATAAGTCTTGAATTAATCCCTGGAAATTTCGGCTTATTGTCTTAAAATGCTCTTCATTATCATCGATTTCACTGGCTAGTTTTTGTAGTTCATCAGAATAATGTTTTATTTCATCCACATCACCGAGAGAATGTTTCTGCTCAAGTTTAGACTCCGCATTTCGAAGCCAATTGCTTAGCTTCTCGATGCCCGATTTGTATTCCTTTCTGGAACGCAATATATCACCTGCGTGCATATATTGTTTAGTATTTGCGAAGAGTCTTTCGAATCTCTCTAATAGACTATTATGTCTATTTTTCAGATCATTAGCGATCGTGTCTTGGCAGGATGCAATTAGATAAGTAACAGAGCTGTATACAATCTGAAATTTTTCTTTCCATACTCCTATATCTTGGAAAAACTCTAAACGGTCATCTTCAGATTCATTAACCTTTCTTTCGGCTTGATTCAACCAATCCTCACAGATAGGACTCAATGAATTCCAATTTTTCCAACATGTTACAACCTCTTCTAGAGAATTCTGACAGCATTTGAGCTCCATAGAGACGCGGTTCCAGCGCTCTTCTGTTTCGTACATAAACTGATCAATATCCGAAGCTTCTTTCCGGGATACATTCCCATCACGTTTATATTCATCCACAACCTGCTGCATATCGACAAATGCTTTTTGAAATTCTTGGAAGATTTTATTTCTTGATACAAAGTTTTTATATTGCTCCAATTGTTGTTGGACTTTATCTTCTGTGCCATACTTCCCAGTCCATCCCTTCATCTTGTTTTCGACTAAATTAAGGAAAGCTATAAGGCAGCACTTGTGCTCTAGGAACTTCAGTTTTATCCTTCTCTCGGCTGACCTTGGTCCGATTTCCTTCAGTCGAGATGCTATATTGCTAAGTTGCTCCAATGGCACATTTTGTGCATATGGAGATCGTTTTGAGTTTTCGAATAAGGCCTCAATTTTGGGTAGTTGTGCAAAGAATATTTTATGCTCTTCCAACTTTCTACTTATTACTGATGCTGTCTCCTCATTCATAATGTTCGGGATTTCATTGTCTAATAAAAGTTTCTCGGCTTCAGCCAGCCATTTGCCGACTGTGCCTAAGTCTCCAGGAAGATCAGAGTCCAAAAGCCATAGCCAGTACATTATTTGATATTGTACCAAATTCCACAAGTTATGAATTTCTTCCCAAGTCTGCTTAGGCAATTGTAAGAAACCACTTTGTGTTTCAAATAGGCTTCTAACTCTATTATATATCGAGCTATGAGCATCAACCTCTGATCTGGCGATAAGGTATTCGCCGAAGTCCCGTGGAAAAGAATTATGCATTACCATTGGTTCATATTCGGTTGTCTTTTGCTTCAACCAATATCTCAATGCGTCGGCTTCTTCTTGGATGTCAGACGAACCCGTTGTAGCTCCCTAAATAAATGTTTTTATAAATTGAATAAATATATAAAACGGTAAACACAGGAATATTGAGCGCGAAGTTACCTTTGGTTCAGGATACTTATGCAAAAATTGGGCAACATAAGTCATAATACTTTTTTCGTCTGGTTTCGGGACATCTACATCCTCTGCATCTAAGAGTTTAGCAATGCCGAGTTTGGATTCAGCTACATCAAAAGCCGTTTCCAACCGTTGGCGATTAGTAGCTTTCTTTAACTCAGCCAAATTGATTAAATTTGCTTTGATTGCGTCAATAAGAGCAAGGAAAGCAACGCCGTCCCTCCAGCTAGCTCCAAAATCACGCACCTCAACACCAATATCCCTGAAATTATGAGAATTTATGGTATTCACACAGATTCGGATTGACGGGCAGATTGATGGATTTGATACATTCTTATAATTCGAATGCCTCGTTGTATGATTGATTTACGAATACGAATTAATTTTTTAAGAGTAGTACTTTTGTACTTGTGAATTTCCGAAATAGTTTCTTACTTTGGTAATGCATTAGTAACCCATGTAAGAAGAGTCTTACGAGCGCCTTGTTTCCATTTTTCAGCTTTAACTTCGCCAGCACCTTTTCCAACACTGTCCAAAGAACTGACTGATCCACTTATGCCTTGTCCCAAATATTCTAAAGCACGACTGTTTTCTTCAATCTAAGGGCAAGAGTAAGTAATTTCATTCATAGACATATGCATATATATCCTACTTTTTTAAATACAAATAATAAGCTAAAACCAAACTATTTATATTAATATGTTTTCATTATAAACACGAAAACATATATATTAACATTTTTATATGAGATAACAATTAGTATTGATACTTTTATTGAGGACATTTTTTTCCCTTTCAGGTATAAAAATACTGAATGAAATGTGCACCGAATTTGATCGTGTTGCAAACAGACTACTAAATTGTGATTGAATAATTATAAATTTACAATTAATGATAATAATTATAGGCCCAAAGACGAAGATTTGGTTCATCCATTAATGTAGAGTAAGATTTTGATTTCTTTGTTATGATTCAGAGGGTTTCTTTATTAGTATGAAATAAAGAAAACAAAATTTAAAAAATTCTTTAAAATAAATTGTAAAATAACAGTAAAAATATAAGCCGGCACGAAAATTTTTTAATAATATTAGAAAAATATGGGTAGCGCCACAGCCGGTAGAGGGCCTGGACCTAGCTTCTTAGCAGCCACTCGTGTTGTGCGTGCTATTGTTCCGTCACGAGTGGAAGGGAACTAAAGTTTTATGCCCACTCCAAACGGCCAATTTGAAAACCCTTTTCTAGACAATTATATATTTGAGCACAGTCAGTGACTTGAAAGAGTTGTGCTCGAGAAAATGATTTTGCTCGTACCGGTCAACTTACAACGCCGGCCGAGAAATATTTTTCGAATATCATAATCCATGTCTTCTTATGGAATAATTACTCATCCAAACTATTAAATATATGTCTTCACAGAACTAAAAACAACCAAATGATATTTGTATACAAATTTAAATTATTACAGCTTATGAAAATTAAACAGAAAATTAGTATATTTAAAAATAAATACATTCTAGCAACATACCTTAGCTTTGTAACTAATTACTACTATTCTTCTCCGCCTCTTTTTGCGAAGCTTGCACAAGAGAAAGTATTATATTCTATATTTAATTCTCAAATAAAATCTTTAGGTTTAAGCATATAATATGTGCGGTGAACAATCCCAATTTGGATAAGGCAGCGATATAAAGCCTAATTTAGAATATATCTGAATGAGTGCAATAATATGCACACGTAAAGCGTGTTGCCCTGTGCCACTGTGTCCTTTTTTCACCAAAATGAAGACATCACACAAAATAAAATACTTTTTAGAAATAAACTTACTTGGAAGTATAATATAATTGTCCAAATTAAACCCAACACAACTGGTGGTCTCCCATCCACTAGATCTGCAGGGTTTATGTTAACTAATTTAATTCGTTTGCTAGCTAAGAATTGCAAGGCGGTATTTGCATTGCTTAAAAAATGGGGACGTCTTAAGACTCGTCCTTTCTCCACAGGTAGACGCTCCCCCGAAAGGACTTCGAGTAATGCGATCAATTTGGTGCCATCACGTAAATCATTTATTAAATCATCCACACGAAGTGGTGGGATACGCTGCAAATAAACAAATGTAGAAATATTAGAAAGCCGCTCTTTACATACGCTGACGTATTCATAAAATGTATTATATTGTTTTATGTTATATTGCATTATGTTATTAATGATAATAACATATAATAATAACGTAAATAAAATTTAAAGGACACATTTGTATAATTCATATAGAAAGAAGACTAAATATAGGAGTAGCGGCTGCGACGCAGTGTGTATATATACAATATTACTAACAAAAACAAGAGTAACATCTCTAATACGTAAAAAATGGGTCCTAATTCTGCTAATTCTTCTTCAGCATGCAGTGGTAGCTGTTCCAACCTAACAGGTTTATTTACAGGAGTTTGCTAACTATGGTGGAGAATGAACAAACACCAGCAGAAACATTAAAAACAACTAACGCCTTTGCAGTTTAAATGCTGAGATTAATCAATTAGATATCAGTACATATGATTAAAATTGACCTGATTTATCCGACAAAAAATCAAAATACTTTTTTTTTGTGGTTGGCCTTGAAATACTAATCACGCATGTGTTCGATGTAGGCACACTCTGGAATACAAATGATATGCCAACACCATTAATTTGATGTTAAAAATACAAATTTACATATTTAGCACATATGACGCTATGCGATGATGTTATGTCACCTTGAGAGAGGGTATTTCTTATATTTATACAGAAATATTTGATTCAACGTAGCAGAAATGTGTTGATTTAGTGACATGTATAATTCAACCGGTTTCTCCGCGCCGGATACAATCAACTTTAAATAAAAAACTAAATACAGGGAATTCAGCAAGCACTATTTAGTGCTTTAATAATAACAATAAAGTTTAACTTTAACGTTATTGTCAACATAGAGCATCTTTAGTTAATCTGCCCATTATTCTATATTTATAAAAAATAGGGAAGATCGCTGTTTATGGACCGCACTGTTTCAAGAAAACCAGAACGTTTATAATTTCGCACAGTGCGCAGTGCCCTTTTCCAAAGTTCTATTTGGGCAGGGAGACCTAATTGTGTTGCTCATATTGCCCAAACTGTCAAACGTCAAGTTCTCCAGATAGAAAAATATGTGTCAAATATGTGTTTTAGGAGTATCACTTTCTTCTCACACAATTTTAATTATGTGTATGTTTTGAAGTGATGCATCTCGCCAGAATCACCATTGCGTCAGGTTCATAAGCGCAAACATTTGAGCGCCGTTAAGATTCCTGATGCGTTGTTGATAGTGGTAAATAGGAAATGCGGAAATTGCAAAAAATTATGCAGAAATTGTTCCTAAGATAAAATAACGTTCTAATATGGTTTAGATTCATATCCATTATGATTAAATTATAATCCTGAATTTCTCTTCTTTAAATTTTGTTATCATTGTGGGCATCCGCATTATTCTCATTCGTCTAGTTTCAATTATAATTTTACTAGAAGAATTTCTATATTCTTCTCAAAATGTTTAACTTAAATAATACCATCTGACGGAAATGAACAATTCAATCTGCATCGCATCTACATTTTCATTTACTATTACATGTAATGCGTAATTTAAAATGTAAAGTTACAGTTACAAGTAATGAATAATTTATTTTTTTTTTGGAAGCGTGACATCCCATGTATACTGAAAGGTGACCTTACCTTCTCTGCCATCGACGGAGGTGATGATGACTGTGTCATCTTTTCCACCATTGGAAAAATATTGACATAGGAATCAATCTCCTGTACACCGATTTGATGAGAGAAAACAATGGTCGAGCTTCTGTCGCCTTTGATCTTCAAAGACCAGAGGTCAGAGAGCTGACCTCTACAAAAAAAATCCATTAGTAAGCTAGGGGAGCTGTGGAGTAGTGCACAACTAAAGGTTGTACCCAGGGACGCAAACCCTAGCAGGCCAGTGCTCGTGCCTGGATCCCTGTACACCCCTTAGACGCTTCATCAATCTTGGAATTCATTCAGGCTTGCAATCCAGATCTCTTAACCCACAGCTAAAAGATTGCCAATGTTGAGGAAGCCCCTACTCGATACCAACGGCGCCATCCACTACGACTTCTGATGCATAACCCTAAGTGTATACAAAAAGGATGGGAGGAACCTGCGAAGGCGACGTAACCTTCCTCCACCCAGCCCTCCGCTACACTGGCCGACATACTCTTTAATAAAGTCAAAAGCACACGGAGGGACTCCTACAAGAGAGCTCTCAAAACTTTCAAAATCGAGCTTAGAAAAGCAAAGACATCATCTTGGAGAATCTTCTGTGGAAAAATCAAGGAAGTCTCCGCGACCTCTAGAATGCCCTGCCTAATTCAAAGGGCAGACTGTACTGGATTGCCTCCAGTACGGAAAGACTAGAGCTTCTTATCGACACACATTTTCCAATCAACTACGGTAGGATTGACTTTTCTAACACACTCCTATACTTTTTGCAGCTCGCTCAGAGTGACGATCAACAGTGTCATTTGGCCCATTAACCCTTTCAAACCTTGCAAAATGGCAGGAGCCGATGAGATCTTTTGCTGCCGAACTACAACAATATTAACAATATTAAAAAACAACAATATTAAAAAATTAATATTTCTTGATTTAGGACACTTACATAGACCATGGAGATCTAAGACCATAAGTTAAATCCAATCTTCCTTCCTGCTCAAAACTCTCGAAAAATGTTAGTACTCCCTCCTCTCCAATGAAAATGATTGGGAATCATGCTATAGTCGAATTAGAAAAATTGACTAAATGTTGCGGCCTAGCTCCGGACACTCTAACATCCTCGATAATTTCGATCCCTACCGGGAAACACCGACCTCCCGATACCAAAGTTCATCTTCGAGAATAATTTCTCAGCCAGTATACCCCCAGATCTTACTGGATGTCGGAACACCAGACATTGGACGGTCCTCAGCGCATTTTCACAGTTAGATCGAGATTTGCGAAGGAGTGGGTGTGAGAGTCTACTCTAAGGATCTTAATTTTCAACTGCCTATGGCGATGGCGATTAATGAAGCTCTGTCCTGGCTAAAAAACAATGCAATATTAGGTGCAGATGTTATCATCTATTTGAATATCCAGGTGCGATCAAATCTCAAGATGTCCCGGAATTGCCGCCTTTCTCTTAACGAGATGACCAAATATTTCAGCATCCAACTTATGTGGGTTCCGAGACACAATGACATCTCGGAGAATTGCGAAGCAGACAAACTCTCTAAAAACTCTTTCCGACTATCGCTATACATCTACCAAAGCTTGCTCACACCAAACGTAGATAGTCTTCTGGGACTGGATGCCAGAAAGATCACAAAGTAATTATGGCTTATTATAGATCCAAAACACTCACTCGACCTGATCAGAATGAGTACGCCGAATCTTAAAACTCTCATCGGCGTCATAACTGGACATGGAGCCATTGGACTTCCAGCCTCAAGACTATGTGAAGAGGATTTTTCACACCTACTTTGCAGTCGTAATGCCCTCTCATCTTTCAGATTAAGTTTCTTAAACTGCCCCATATTACTACGACTTGACTGAACTAAGATCGCAACGAGCCTACTTTTGGCCTAAGTGTGGCTACCCTTAAGGTAGTCAGCCACTCTAACCAAACCTAATCTAATTGCAACTTTTCTGGAGAACTCGCTAAACAGTTCCGCAGGGTTATTACATTTCAGTAGAGAACCGATTAACCGGGAGGCTCGGGACCGAGCTCATCACGGAAAATCGAACAACCCGGATAAAAAAATTAAGCTCAACAAAAACTCATTTATTTTGTCAATAAAGCAAAAACGAAACTTTTCTTTGTCTTTTTACTAAACCTGATGATGATGTCATTACACTAAAATCAACTTCACCACCTCTACAATTAAATTGTAAATGATGCGCCCCGCAAAACTGTCGGAAACCAAATGATGAAACTAAGAAGATTTAGCAAGGCAAAAGCGATATTTCTTCCTTAGAATATTAGTTACATTTACATCAATGGCGCGCAAAAACCAATCTATGTATGTATTTACATGTACAATAGGATTGTGTTTTGTTTTTGTTTTGACTTGATTTTAGCTTGCATCCCGGATAATAGAGCCTTTTCCGGTAATCGAATTTCAATAGGAAAGACATTTTTATAAATATGCCGGTTGATTGGGTCTAGCGATTAATTTTTGTGGTTGATTTGGTATACCGTTAATGTATTTTAATATATTTATATATTTTGTGTAATAATTTTAACTCGAGTTGACAAAGGACTTTTCTTGCAAGGTTAAGATAGCCGACGTACACCGGGAGTTGATGCGTTGCAGAACAAAACTGACGGAATATTATTACGTCATGCTTACCATTGGTATACGAGGTAAGCTGGATGATTTTTCCATAAACGTATATATCATTAATGGCTTGAATGATTCCGCCCTAACACGAATGCTAATCTCTATCAAAGAAACGAACAAAACACAGACTCGTATCGCACCAGCAAGGTCCGAAGAAAATTTTAAGTGTTTCAATTGCAACGACTGGGTTTACGTCGCTGCAAAGTGTCTCCAAACCACAAAGAAAGCAACGATTTACCATTTACAAGAGATCCACGGTATCCAGGGTCGAGCAGAGCTTTCGGAGGGTCGCACTGCGTATACTGTATTACACCGCATTCGTCCACACTGGTAGCGACAACTCCTTAATTGGGAAAAATCTTCTGCTTCAAGAGACACGACCAGAAAAAAATCGGCAAAGCTGTTGAATGTGATCGGCGGATCTATAGTTGAGTCATGAAACATCGTACCCGATGAATTTCTTTCACAAGTTATACTTTTAGTCCATGATGTTCTCTGTCGGAAGAATCAACACCTCGTTTTCGAATCAGGTGTGTTGCGAATGTAGACGAATTCATCACATAAGTTCAACCTAGGCGATCAAATCGAAGAAGCTCAGCGACAAGCAGTATTAGACATTCTTAACAGCTAAAAGATGATTTTTTAAAAGCTATAGGAAAGTTTCAAAAAAAAAAAAAAAAAAACACATAAAATTCAGAAAAATGCATGAAATCTTAATTTGGATCGATAGTACGGTCCATATAATTTAATGTTTGAAGATTATTTCATGCAAATGTTGACCTTGACTGCGCCTCAAATGGTCCATCCGCTTAGTCCAATTTTGGCATACTCTTTCCAACATTTCGGCGAATAAATGCTTCTCACGAATAAATGCTTCAATGTTGTCTTTCAATGCGTCAATTGAAGGGGGCTTGTCTGTATAGACATGAGCTTTAACATAACCTCACAAAAAATAGTCTAAAGGCGTTAAATCGCACGATCTAGGCGGCCAATTGACCGGTCCCGAACGTGAAATAAAATGTTCACCGAACTAGCCTCTCAATAAGTCCATTGTTGCGAGTGCTGTGTGGCATGTGACACCGTCTTGTTGAAACTACATGTCATGCAAGTCAAGCTCTTGCATTTTGGGCAAAAAAAAAGTTGGATATCATCTCACGGTAGCGCTCACCATTCACAGTTACGTTACGATTCGCATCATCTTTGAAGAAGTACGGTCCAATGATGCCACCAGCCCATAAACCGCAACAAACTGTGACTTTTCTGTATGCATTGGTAGCTCTTGCAATGCTTCTGGCTGATAGTCACTCCAAAATCGACAATTTTGCTTATTTACGTACCCATTGAGCCAAAAATGAGCTTCGTCGCTGAACACAATTTTTCGGTAAAAAAGTGGATCTTCGGCCATGATGAACTTTCTTAACAGAGCACGCATTTTGATAATAAAATTCAATAATTTGCAAACGTTGTTCGTTTGTAAGACAGATGTTTGACAGTGAAACAAAACACGAAACGCGCGTCAGCTGTTTAAACCAGTGTTGCCAAAAAGATAATAGCTAAAAAATCACCCTTTATATATATAAATATATTGGTCTATAACTTAATTCGTGTGTTTTTTTTTTCAAATTTGAACGTTTATTTAAGAAAACCATGTACAATAGTATTATTCAAAGTATTGCCCATCTAAATCTATGACTTTTTCCCATCTTTCTGGCAATTTGTGGATCCCATCCCAAAAGAACTGCGCAAACCAACTTTTGATATTCTGCTCTGATGTGAACCGTATTTCAATGAGGGCGTTCTGCATCGACCGGAACAGATGGTAGTCAGAAGGGGCAAGGTCTGGGCTATAAGGCGGGTGGGATAAAACTTCCCATCCACTGTTTTCCAAATAGTTCTTAACCGGAATAGCAACGTGGGGCCCAGCGTTGTCATGATTATTGCCTCGTGTCTGGTCGCATATTGCGGGCGTTTTTCGGCTACTGCTCTCTTCAAACGGATTAATTGTGTTCGGTAGCGTTGTCCATTGATGGTTTCACCCGGTTTTAGCAGCTCATAATACAGAACACCCTTCTAATCCCACCAAATACAGAGCATTACCTTCGCGCCATGGATATACGGCTTTGCCGTTGATTTGGCTGGTTGGTCAAGCCAAAATCACCTTTTAAATCGTGCAAACCACTTTTGGAACTGTCGCTCAGAACATGCACCATAAACTTCCACCAAAATACGATGATATCCGGCAGCACATTCTTCATATGGCACAAAGTTCGACATATTTGAGTGAAAAAAATGTATTGCTGTTTACGCTTCAAATGAATAACATACTGAAATGACGTACAGTGGCAGTAGCTTTCCAACGAATGTTACAATGGAATAATAACAATAGAATAATACAAGTTACGCAATCTTTTAGCAAAACAAAGTTATAGACCCAATATATATACATGTAAATATATATGTTCTGTTAAATTGAAGTGTTCGTGCATATATTAAGCCTTCGAATAAAGTTTCGATAATTTACTTCTAACCTGACAAAATCTACTCTGGAACAAACAGCGAGAGCTCGGTGAACAGAGACGAGTAAAAGGTGCAAGCTCAATATGTGTTATTGCAGGGATTATGTCGAAAGTTTCACCAAATTCTCAAAACAAATGTCGAATGGATATTGAGTTTCCACATTAGGCCATATTAGGCCGTGGAAGTCCATAATAGGTCAATCTTTATACTAGCGCAGACTATGCGTACATTACTATGCGTAGTTTTGGCATTCCTGCCAATATCTTCAGTTTGTACATGATGACAATGGAGAATTCTCACAGCCCCGTCAAGGTAGGTAATGCACTCACCGAGACCACAAATGTCAAAAAAGGATTTAGACAAGGCGGCCCTGTATAGACATGAGCTTTAACATAACCTCACAAAAAATAGTCTAAAGGCGTTAAATCGCACGATCTAGGCGGCCAATTGACCGGTCCCGAACGTGAAATAAAATGTTCACCGAACTAGCCTCTCAATAAGTCCATTGTTGCGAGTGCTGTGTGGCATGTGACACCGTCTTGTTGAAACTACATGTCATGCAAGTCAAGCTCTTGCATTTTGGGCAAAAAAAAAGTTGGATATCATCTCACGGTAGCGCTCACCATTCACAGTTACGTTACGATTCGCATCATCTTTGAAGAAGTACGGTCCAATGATGCCACCAGCCCATAAACCGCAACAAACTGTGACTTTTCTGTATGCATTGGTAGCTCTTGCAATGCTTCTGGCTGATAGTCACTCCAAAATCGACAATTTTGCTTATTTACGTACCCATTGAGCCAAAAATGAGCTTCGTCGCTGAACACAATTTTTCGGTAAAAAAGTGGATCTTCGGCCATGATGAACTTTCTTAACAGAGCACGCATTTTGATAATAAAATTCAATAATTTGCAAACGTTGTTCGTTTGTAAGACAGATGTTTGACAGTGAAACAAAACACGAAACGCGCGTCAGCTGTTTAAACCAGTGTTGCCAAAAAGATAATAGCTAAAAAATCACCCTTTATATATATAAATATATTGGTCTATAACTTAATTCGTGTGTTTTTTTTTTCAAATTTGAACGTTTATTTAAGAAAACCATGTACAATAGTATTATTCAAAGTATTGCCCATCTAAATCTATGACTTTTTCCCATCTTTCTGGCAATTTGTGGATCCCATCCCAAAAGAACTGCGCAAACCAACTTTTGATATTCTGCTCTGATGTGAACCGTATTTCAATGAGGGCGTTCTGCATCGACCGGAACAGATGGTAGTCAGAAGGGGCAAGGTCTGGGCTATAAGGCGGGTGGGATAAAACTTCCCATTCACTGTTTTCCAAATAGTTCTTAACCGGAATAGCAACGTGGGGCCCAGCGTTGTCATGATTATTGCCTCGTGTCTGGTCGCATATTGCGGGCGTTTTTCGGCTACTGCTCTCTTCAAACGGATTAATTGTGTTCGGTAGCGTTGTCCATTGATGGTTTCACCCGGTTTTAGCAGCTCATAATACAGAACACCCTTCTAATCCCACCAAATACAGAGCATTACCTTCGCGCCATGGATATACGGCTTTGCCGTTGATTTGGCTGGTTGGTCAAGCCAAAATCACCTTTTAAATCGTGCAAACCACTTTTGGAACTGTCGCTCAGAACATGCACCATAAACTTCCACCAAAATACGATGATATCCGGCAGCACATTCTTCATATGGCACAAAGTTCGACATATTTGAGTGAAAAAAATGTATTGCTGTTTACGCTTCAAATGAATAACATACTGAAATGACGTACAGTGGCAGTAGCTTTCCAACGAATGTTACAATGGAATAATAACAATAGAATAATACAAGTTACGCAATCTTTTAGCAAAACAAAGTTATAGACCCAATATATATACATGTAAATATATATGTTCTGTTAAATTGAAGTGTTCGTGCATATATTAAGCCTTCGAATAAAGTTTCGATAATTTACTTCTAACCTGACAAAATCTACTCTGGAACAAACAGCGAGAGCTCGGTGAACAGAGACGAGTAAAAGGTGCAAGCTCAATATGTGTTATTGCAGGGATTATGTCGAAAGTTTCACCAAATTCTCAAAACAAATGTCGAATGGATATTGAGTTTCCACATTAGGCCATATTAGGCCGTGGAAGTCCATAATAGGTCAATCTTTATACTAGCGCAGACTATGCGTACATTACTATGCGTAGTTTTGGCATTCCTGCCAATATCTTCAGTTTGTACATGATGACAATGGAGAATTCTCACAGCCCCGTCAAGGTAGGTAATGCACTCACCGAGACCACAAATGTCAAAAAAGGATTTAGACAAGGCGGCCCGTTTTTTTTCTATCCCGTTAGCATACGTTAGCATGGTAAAACACAACGAACCGTTTGCTGGCATTGGGCCAAAAGCGGCTAAAATGGTAAGGAAATCGGAGTGTACAAAAAACAAGTTGACACATTGATCATCCCAGTCCGGCGCAGAGGCATGTACAATCTCCAAAGCGGATAAAGAAGTGGTTGGTTTCTTCGACAGAAAAGTTCTGATTGCGATCTTTAGGCCTGTTTGTGTCTGTGGGATCTGGAGAAGAAGATTCAACGGATTGTAGGTATTTGTGCAACTTAGCTCCGACCCGAAAAGGCTTCGACTACGAGAACGCATTAGAGGACAATCAACTCTAAGGCGCTGCACATACGCAGAGAAGGACATCAACCACCTGCGAAACTGGAGTCAGCTAGCCACAGATCGCTGTAGGTGGAGAGGCTTGTTGGTTGAGGGCCAGGCTCACTTCGGATAGTAGCACCACACAAAGAAGAGAATATAAGAAACGTCTAGTGTTTTTTTTTATTGATTCTGAGTTTACCGTTACCTCACCATTGAGTCACAAATACTTTAATTTTATTGCATATAATGATTGTAGGATCGTGAAGACAAATGCATAGTAGAAAATACTTCTACTTTCAATAAAGCACCTCACGCTTACTTTGTGCGAATTTGTACGGGCCCCGTGGTCTGTGAGATTTTTCAAAAATGGAAAGAAGTGAGATTCGTGTTTCAATAAATAAATAAATTATTGCTTGGTAAACCATTAAATATAATGACAGGAAAACAGGATTAAAAAATATTATGAATACCCTGGTCCCTCGTATAAATGGTGCCCAAGTGGTTCACAGAATTTCGTTGGGGTTGTACGAACACAAAAGACGCTGAGCACCCAAGACGTTCAAATGACATCATAACAGAAAAAAATGGTCAACAAAATCCACAATATTGTGTTGGGCTATCGCTGTGTCATGGTCCGTGAGATAGCTTGATAAGTAAATTAGGTGTCGTGTTTGTCCACCGTCACCAGAAACGGATTCGGGTGAAGAATTCATAACATAATTTGAAACGGAGTTTAATCCTGGATACATAACTATACACCAAAAATGGTGTCGTGTTTGTCCACCGTCACCAGAAACGGATTCGGGTGAAGAATTCATAACATAATTTGAAACGGAGTTTAATCCTGGATACATAACTATACACCAAAAATTAAGGAACAATCAAAGCAGTAATTCCACTCCTTGCAGGCAAACGTACTTTAAAATAGGGAAAACTGAATAGCAAATGCCTATTTTGCAGTTTGAATGATCATATTTTTAGAAAGTGTTAAAAAAGATGGAAA
Source organism: Eristalis tenax (assembly GCA_905231855.2). Taxonomy (NCBI): domain Eukaryota; kingdom Metazoa; phylum Arthropoda; class Insecta; order Diptera; family Syrphidae; genus Eristalis; species Eristalis tenax. Next base: position 97,486,064 of record HG993125.1, read on the forward strand.
ATTGTTGGGAAAGTGTATTGCAATGAAAAGAGAAAACCTTAAAAAAAATATTCAATTTTGATGTGTTGCAGACTGCGTACACCAGTGTGAATGGTGAAATACACAATAAAGTAAATTCTTTCTGTAAAAAGTAAAGAAACAATTATATTCATATATATATATATATATAATATTATATTCATTTGTATACCTCTGGCTTACCCTCTGGCAGTGATTCGAGGGAGAATTAATTGTGAATTTGGGAAGTGGCTCATGTCAGAAATTTAATCTTGTAACCATTGATCATAGAAACTGAACTTACGACCCGGTCGTTAATATTTCAATTATTGAAAACTTGTAGGTGCACACACCTTTACATCATTTCTCCACCATATTTCAACAGCAGATATATCTGCACAGCGCGAAATATGGGCACGTCACGATAAGCAGGTGAGCGGTGACATTGCGGAGAAATTCAACATAGAAAGGATTGTAATTGTGCAAACATTATTTATTGTAGTGTATTTAAAAGCTTATTAATTACATTGTATGTATTCAATTACATTGCGCATTTTTATGATATTCTCCATGTGCAATTTTAATGCGTCTACAGATGCAAAATTCTACATTGAAACCGCAGTCCAACTGAAGAATCTGGCACACATCGGGTCTCATGAAAAAGGTGGACGTATCGAAATGTTTTATCACGGTTTTCGTAATATTTATGTACATAGGTAAACATCAGCTTTGACACTTGTGTCGTTCTATACTACAATCTACACACAGCAATATTGTCCTTACAAATGTAACATTTCAAATGTAACATGGTCAAACACACAAGCCTCTGTAACGGATTTACATCAATTCCGACACGGAAAAAGTCCTTATAACTTTCTTATTTCATGTACTCCAACCTAATACCAGTGTGTAATTCTTTTATCTAATTAGCTGCCACATACTTTAACAAAAAAAATTAACATGTAAGACGTTTCTTGTGGGCATTGCGTATGCGAAAATGAGCTCCGCAAGTTCTCAATTAAAGAAAAAAGTGTGATAATACAACGTTTGGAAGTGGTGAATGTAATGCCAATTTTGCAAAGGATTTCTGTGTAAGTCATTCAACAATATCTACAGTCAAGAAAAATAAACATTATATAGAACCCCTATTTAATGCAAATGCTTCGAAACCTAAATGAGTGAGAGTCTTAACTCAAAACAAGTTGAAGAAGATCTATACAAGGGTTTAAACTCGATATCCACGTTGGAATCCCAACTTTACTAACACAAAAACTAAGTCAAATCAGTGGCAATAATTCAGAATAAAAAATTTTTACATATTCTTATGTTGACCTACTTTTTAATTTTTATTTCGTATTTAATCGTTGTTCTAACCCCGTTTATTTTGTTAGACAACTATGACGAAAGTTTCATCATTAAAGTTTCCCCTTGCATTTTAGTGGTGCTTTTCGCTTTGTAATTGTTCCGCTTTATGAGAGTGTGGTAATTATTTGATCTTTCATTTCATGTTGAAGGCCTTTTTTAATAGCAGAAGAGTAAATCTGTACGGACATAGTTTTAAGATTAAAGAATGAAACGTTGCATTAATAAGAACTAGTTTATATATGCAATAATTTTAATATGTCTAATACTCTAATCACACATTATTGATATTATGTAGGGTTATTTTATTATGAGGGAATTATATTAAAACAGGGTGCTGGGGCAGCTATGAAGGAGATGATTCAGTCACGTACCATAATGACCATACAGCGATATGGGTCTAGCCAAGGGCTTACGGCTCCAAGGGCGAAAGTGGTTAAGGTCTTTCTGGTTAAGGAATCTTTCACTCCGAGCCCAAGCAACAGAAGATTCTCCGTTTGATGTGGTTCACACAAGTGAACCACATTCACATTAACTTGGTGTGCGAAATTGCAACCAATACTAAGCGATCGTAGATATACATTCATTCGTCGTAAAGACAAGTTAAATAATTATAGGCGTTTTTGCAAAATTACATAAACATTCAATACGTTGTCATCGTTGTCATTACACTCAGTATCGACTACCCAAAGAAGTCGGAACAGCTTTATAATAATATTTTTAACACAAAACGACTAGTGACTGTAATCACTTTTTTCTTTAAACAGATGTATCCCAAAATAAAAAGTTATATATACTTATGTAGTAGTTAACATTTCAGTTGCTTACCTTGGAAAGATATGAATTAATCCAATTGGTGAACGTTTTCTTTTGAACACGTTCTTGTTCCTCTGAAAAGAAAAAAAAATAGTTAATAAAATTAAATAAAAATAGTATTAATGAATACGTAAACAAAAACTTAAGCCAAAATGTTCATTGAGGTAACATTTTCTTATCTATAGAACCAGTAAGAATATACCCGAAATATCACATTTTAAAAACATACTTTTGTGCATTTCAGGTTTCGTTTTGACTGTTTTGATATGGGTTGTCGTATTTCATACAACAGACAGTTTTCGAATGAGGCAAAACACCAACAATTTTCCCATCACTAATCAATATCCAATTGCATATACACGACAAGTAACAAATCTTATTGATATGAAAGTTTTTTAATCTCTTATGTGAAAAGATCTTTGAAATTTCGAGTGCAAAACAGGCCGGATAATTTAAAACCGGTTGAGTGCTTTATATATGTGAGAAAATGCGTCGTGAGCAATTGAATTGAAAAGACTGAATACACACTGCAGTATCTGTCCCAAGACAGATCGCTGCCTAGAACGGATCTCTTCGATGCTATACAGGTTTCCCAGATTCACTCAATTTTCAATTAAAAAATTCACGCAATCTGTACTGTTTATGACACTGCAGTTTAAATGGAGATCAGTACATATCAAGTGTCCATTGTTTATACAATGTATAATGTAATTAAAACCTCAGTAACAAATTTGATAACAAAAATCAATACCACAATTTTAAAAACCTATCCAGTCATAACAAATAACCTGTTATTTTGAGTTAATGTGAATATTATATTCTTTTAAATATATATCAATGCAATATACGACATAAACAAATAACATGTTGTTATGATGAGCTTATACTCATCATTATTGCCGATAACAGAGAAGTATAAGGTTTGGAACTGAATCCAAAGATTGTAATAAAATAATTCGTTTCTAAAGTTGCACAAGTAAATGAAATAAAAAAGCTGGTTAGTCAGAAATATCTTACTTGCACAAGTAAATGAAATAAAGCTGAAGTCAGAAATATCTTTTCTGGGGTTGCAAAGGTGTACGACTTCGTGATTATTGACTATTTTTTAGTTTTTTAACCGGAGATACTTTGGATTTAGATGCAGAAAAAGAAATTATGCCCGCTGGGTACGAGGTCAACACAGTTAATTTTGGTAGTTCAGTTCCCCGTTTTCAATAATAGTGTAGATATATTAACTTTGGAAAAAAAACTTTGGAGATAGATGAAGAAATTGACAATGAAATTGACAAATGAATACAACTGGTCAAGCGCTATAAATGGTTGAAGTATTCTGTCAGAAAGATGCTGCTATAATTGTTTCACAACAAGATAATACGCTTTTCTCTGGGTTTCATATCTGGTCCAGTCACCATTTACGTTGGAATCAAATTAACGACACTATCACTGGAGTGGTCGATCAGAGGTAGTAGTCTGACTGAGTATCACAATGTGCTGGTGAATTCACTAGCAAAAGAGAAGAAGAAGTCACTCTACCATATAACGCAGAATGCAACATTTCGTTCACCTGAAATTCCAAATCAAATAACCCAATCCAAGTTTCGGGAGTTGCGACCTGAATAGAAAATGAATTGGTTTGTGGACGGTCTGGAGATGACCTGCAAGATCGTGGCTCTAATGTTGATGTGTGAATCTTGCAGGTCATCTTCAGACCGAAGTCCGTATAACTTTTGGTATACGCGGATGACAATGACTTTAATGGCAGAACTCAGCGAGCCGTGAACGAGGCGTAAGTGTATGCTATCCTCAAGAAAGGACATACAAGGGATATAGCTATAACTTCAAGGTGTTCAAGGACGTCTTCTACCTCGGCACCGCAGTAAATAGTACAAACATCAGTACCGAGATCAAATGCAGATCAACCCTTGCCGCTGCTATTGAAAAAATTTATTTATTCAATACATGTAATTGTAATTGAAAATAAAAATGAAATTTTCTTTAAGTACTTTGAAAATCAAAAAAAAATATACCTATTTCTATTACTTGTAATATGTAATTGAAAATTGTTAATTACAATTACATGTAATGAATAAATAAATTTTTTCAATTACAATCACAAGTAATGAGTATTTGGAATACGTTCAATTAATAATCAACCTTGCAATCGATTACGCAAAGTAATCATTGCTTCACAAGTCTGACAATGAAGTACACATGCAATTTTGTCCACTCGTACTTATAATTATCACAAACAGAAAAATTTCGTCGGTGAACTGAGTGAAATACTCTTTTCAAATAACGAGATTAATTGAATTAAATAACTTTGTTATCAGTCTTTGTTGATTGTTTTATTTTTGCATTAGAGATAAGAATGATGTCATCATGTGTTCTTGTCTGACCTTGTTCTTTCGGTACAAATTGCTTTAATGAAATCAGACTATGTACTTTACAATTTCATTTTTGTTTGCTTATTTTCCCCATTCTACTGTCACTTTAAATTTAATAAAACAATATGTCTAACCCACGTTTAGATGTTTACATTCCTTATCAAAGTATTTACTTTCACTTTCCTACTCAAAAACAAAGTTGCTAAATTGGTATCAATAAAATCCATGATGAAGTGCACTAATATACACCAATTATATATACTTTTGCATCTGTTTATTTAATTTGCGTATAAACCTGAAGGTTAAAATATCAAGTACAATATTAACCGATACACTCAGTTATACAGAACATCATGTTCGAATGTTTAAAAATAGATGCTCGCTCAATTATTTAAAATATCTATTTAAGCGCCACTTTTCACTACCACAACTTTTCAGCACAATTAAGGTGCAGATATACATCTAACTGCGGAAACCTTATATAATTCTCATGAGCTTTCCCAATAGGGAACATCTCTAAATATAGACAAATGTAATCAATTCATTACACATCACTAAAGGTGACTACATTCCACTTGATCAAACGTGATTTATTTCGATCAACCGTAACGATTTTCGAACTTACACGGGAGTTAATTCATGTTTACAATTTAAAGTGCATGTACAACACTCACGTATCAGCTGTAGTGATATTTGGATTATGTGATGGAAACTATAACTGAGGAAAAGTTCTAAGCATCAAACATTAGCAATGTATACTAGGAACATTAACATATAGATGTACAGGGGTACATTCTCATTATTTCTGTGTATCTACGAATTTGATTTCATTTTTGTGAAAGTTATAAACACGTTGGAGTATCTCAACGTGATAATCCAGGATTGCATCCTAATCTTTAGAATAAATTAGCAAACTAACATGGCATGGTAGAGTACAAATTGTAAATCGACTCAACTTTACGCACAATAGAATTGGAACAAAGTGTTGACAAAGGTGAAAAGCTCGCGATATTACGAACTAATGGTCATGACGACTGCTACATATTTGATGTTTACAATTCTTAAAATGTATTAGTAATGTGCATAAATGTACATTTTTCGATGTAATAGTTATGTTTTCAGCATGCAAACGTAATTGCAATTCAAATCTCGAAATCACATTAAATAAATGTATCTTGTTTATGCGTGCCTTGGGATGTCTTCCCAACAAAAAATCAATAGCAATCAAAACGTAGCAGAATGAACTGTACAGCAATACTTAGCAATGAATAAATCTATTTGTCTTCTTTCCCCCTCTTTCCAAATGTTACCAAACGCTCAGCAGTTGTGTTTCGTGAAATCGTTTATTCTAATGAGAATAGTAAATGAACTATTTAATAATATAACTAATCAATATGCTAGCTTTATCAATATAATATCTGTTTCCAAATCTGATAATCCACAATGAAAGAAGATAAAGGTAAACTTTTTTCAAATCGGTATTGCAGTCTACTATATAGTTTATATTGTTGATTTAATTCCCAGTTCATCTGAAACCTTTTAGAATTTAGCCGATTGTTATAAATAAATATACACAAACAAATAAGCTCTTTTATTTAAGCTTCAGCATTACCTCTTTTCTCCCTGATGTGACTGTCGTACTGCGAATTGCTTCGAGCGTAATTAATAGCTGCCATAGTGGACTGAAATTCTTTATACTCGGTGTTACTGCTGCTGCTTAATACAATACGTTGCCTATTTTCAATTGCACTTTTTGTCAAGTTACTATCATCCGTTCTTGCATTTATGGGTTCCAGGGAAGCTGCGGAGTCCACTTTAGGTTCAAATAGGATACTTTGAGTTGCACTATTATCACCACTTATATGAATTGCAGATGAGGTAATTGATATACCACCACCAGAAGCACCACAATGATGGTTGACTTCACTGTCCAAGTCGCCGCCCTCACGTAAACTAGTTTTTGTTTTCGTTTCTATTAAAGGCGATGAAGAGGAAGAACTAGTAACTATCCTGGTAGTTGTTTTTGTTTTAGTTTTCCATGACGATGGTTGTTTTTGTAGTTGTCCATGGTAGCCGCTGTTGCCAACAGTAATAATACTTTCTGAGGTATCCATAACATTTTGACCTCTACCATCAGCTGTAAAACTATTGGTTGTATCAACTTCGTCTGCATCAGACCCTTCCAGTTTTATTAAAATGCGTTGTCCTCCAGCAGTCAAATCAATTGTGCGAGGGGGAGTAGTAGTTGAACGTCTTGATGTTTTTGTGTGAATCTCGATTTCCTCAGATGACGCTCGTTCATGGTCACTGCCACTTGGGAATCGTTGTTGGCGAATAACTTTCTCCTGTATACAATGTTTACGAATTGGGGAAAGAGAAAATCCATCAGGTCTGCTACTGGACACAATAGTTTTAATATCATCAGAACTGTATTCACGTGTTTCTTGCATTGTTTTTCTGTTATATTTAAAAATCTGTTCACCCATTTCAAATGTGTAACTCTCACCTTCTCCACTCTCTTCAGAACCAATCCTACTCGTGTGTCGCAATTTCACATTGAAAGGACTATTTTCGGGAGCTGATTTCGTAATCGAACTGCGAGGTAATGGCTGAGGTGTTGAGCGAAGTTTCACAAAGGGAAATCTTGAACTTTCAACTGTTCTGCCATCACGTTCCTCTTTAAGGCGTTTCTCGTAAGCATGAACGTCTATACCAACCATGCCTTCACCATCATCATCTTCAATATTCCCTTCAATAGATAGACTATCGGATGACTCCTCCGAGTGCCTTTTCATACCACTTCCAGATGACCATATTTTTTCATAAAGTGCTATTTTCTGTCTTAGTCGGTGAGTTGGTGTTAAAGTCGGGGTACAACTTCCTGCAATAGTAGGATCCGTATGCTCCTCATCAAAGGATTCCATATCTTTAAACTGTACATGGATTTCGGAGCCCTCTTCGCCACTGGTCCCTGCTTGCGTATCACCAGCATTTTTCCTTTCCATTTCTGTTGGATCCTTGTTTTCTGATGAATCATTATCCATTTTATTAATTTATAAAAATTTATTTCTTGATTTGTCATCAACATTAATACATCACATTAAAGTGTGTGTATTTATGCTTACTTTTAAGAATATAGTATCATTTGCGAAACTCACTCCCGCAGTTATATTATACTTTAAAAAATATTTTAATACACACAATCACAAAATAATTTCAAATTGTCACTTATACAGGGTATTGCTAATAAACAGGCTTCTTATCCTATAGAGGAAAAGCAATTTTTTTAACAAATAAGGTTATATTCAAATGAAGGTGTTTTCTAGATACAACTTAAAAGTTGCTTGAAAATTATTCAGTGCACATAATGTTCTCCAGTCCTTCCTATTCTTTCACTTCGAATATACTTCACATATAAGCAACGATTTTTTAAGCAGCGTTTCTCCGAATTCAAGTCCGTTTTTGTAGAAAGCCGGTTCGATACTGAAGTTCGCTATTAAAAAGTTTCCGAGTGAGAGCTTAAACTGGCTCTAACTCAGTTAAGCTGCAGTGTTGTGTTCAATCCCTTGTTATACATGCATGTAGCTTGTGACCACAGTCATTGACATAGATTAGATTCTTAAACGCCGAACGTATACATTAGATAGATTGTATATGTTTGCTGTATATGTGTGCTATGAACAACGCTTTAATGTGGGGAGTTTGTTGAGAGTTCTCTACAGTTTCTGCGATTGTATTACAGAAGAAAGCTTTGAAAATAAGAGAAAAACTCACGTCACACCCGCCTTCCAAGTCAAACCCGACCCAACCAACATTCGCATTCTCAATCACATGCTCGCTATTGTATATGTATCCGGTAACCCCATAATAACACTCTTTTAAATCTCTTAGTTTTTAGTCTGCTCTCTTCGTTTTTACCTCCCATCATCCTCCACTGACTAACTACATATACTCTTACCTTTAACGTTTGAGATTCAGAATTGAAAAGTCGCTTGAGACCAGTGGCTGACTTGCTCTGCCTCTGGACCAAATGTATTTGTAAATATATGTCTATTCTCAAACATAGTACACATGTATACTTGAGGTAGACATGCGTACAAATAAAAATGTGGTGCATCTAAGATGTTGGACACGGCATAACATATGTCTTATGACGTCACATTTTATCTTTTATAAGATGTGCCTTACTTATTTTGCATTCAACAAAAATAAATATTTGAATATAAATAAATATTAGATGCAAACATACATTCAGTATTCAGGTAAATTCTTTTAAAATGTATTTTTGGCGCAACCGAAATTAGTCAAAATGTATGATAAAGTGAAATATTTATTTCTACAGGGTGCTAAACGGCTACGCGATTCCACTCAATCTAGACAATGATAAACAAGAATTCCTTCCCCCGATATCGTCAAGATCGCAATATGGGAACTGAGATTTTCAAAACAGTTACGATGTACTGCGAGGCGAATGTTCCACTTATCTGCAAAACATGAAAATCCAAAATATACCCAACACTTTGTTCTAAATGAGCAGCGGTCGTAAACTCGTCAGGGCAAGTATATATGTACCTGCCTACTATATCATGCAAAACTAAAATCTGAAATTGATCTTCAAAGTTGAATTTAAATCTTGAATGAGAACGTGATTAACGTGATTGCAAGATCTTTATGTTTTTAATAGTCAAAGTATCATTTAGTGAATCCGAGTTTTCTTAGATATTATGTTCTGATTTTTTGCCAATTGTTTAACTCCTCGGTGACAGTGGAAAAATAAATTTTGAACCAAGTCATTCGGAGAAGTAACTGCCCAGATGCATTAATAACCAAACACCTAAGAGTAGAAATAAGTCATCACCATCTTCGGACCCGCATGCTCCACTTAAGGGGTCGCTGGGGTAAACCACGCACGAGAGATCTCCAGGCAAATCGATCCTCCACCATCGACTCTAACTCATCAGGAGTTATGCCCAAGAGTGACTAAGCGAGTTTTTGGACTTGGTGCAACCATCTTGTTCTGGGTCTGCCAAGCGGTCGCCTACCTGATGGAATTTGCATTCAACGCCCGCCTCGAAAGTCATAATGAAGGGGACATTCGTGCCACGTGACCAAACCAACGAAGCATAGCCCTCTCCGTTCGAAGAAGCAGCTCCTCAATGTTGAGCACTGCCGTGTTTCTCTCCCTATCCCGGCGAGTAAAAATTGTATAACCATATGTGAGAGTTGGAACTAATACTGAGTTGAAAACCGCTAACTTGGCTTTGATACCAAGCTCAACCTTCCTGATTACAGAACTACCAAGCTGTTTCAAAATTGACCCAGCTTGACCAATCCTACAGGAAAGCTCAGCAATACTCCTTCCATCAATGGGATTCCACTAACTTGTAGAGTGCATTGAACAGACGTTCTGGAGATGACCATAACCTCAGATTTGTCCACGTTGACCTTTATTGCCCTCAACTCTCCCAATGTGAAACATTCCTCGCCTCGGCTGCGCTGCAACATCCAGTCCATATATACAATGAAAAGGAGAGGTGACAAGACGCACCCTTGGCGAAGTCTAACGCCCACAGTGAAAGGTGTTGATTTAGCACCGTTAACCCGAATTGTGTATAGAGACTGAATGGCCCTCAGAAGATGACCTTCAGAAATAATTATAAAACGAAATAAGATATCATGGATGTAAAGGTAAGTTTACTAACTCACATTTTTGTTTTTTGATAGTTACAATTACTGAGTCACTGTGAAAACAAAATTTGGGTTTTGATTTACCCAAGGACGTACTGTATGTGTTTCCATGCTTGACAACAAGTTGTCTCTAAAATCATTTTCTTATGATGCAGTTTTATCCCCTGAAGAATTCTCTAAAAATATTCCTTGAAAGTACCATTATAATGTATAATAGAGTAGTAGAGACAAACTGAATCAATTCTTTGACGACATTTCTGGTAATTTGAGCGAAAATCGAATTGCAGCATATACATATAAAGGGTGATTTTTTAGCTATTATCTTTTTGGCAACACTGGTTTAAACAGCTGACGCACGTTTCGTGTTTTGTTTTACTGTCAAACATCTTCAGTTTGGTCTATAATTCAACCATGAATCATCTTACAAACGAACAACGCTTGCAAATTATTGAATTTTATTATCAAAATGCGTGCTCTGTTAAGAAAGTTCATCGTGCGAAAAATTGTGCTCAGCGACGAAGCTCATTTTTGGCTCAATGGGTACGTAAATAGGCAGAATTGTCGATTTTGGCGTGAATATCAGCCAGAAGCATTGAGAGAGCTGCCAATGCATCCAGAAAAAGTCACAGTTTGGTGCGGTTTATGGGCTGGTGGCATCATTGGACCGTACTTCTTCAAAGATGATGCGAATAACGTAACAATGGACTTATTGAGAGGCGAGTTCGGTGAAAATTCAACATTTGCATGAAATTGGTTGGTCAACATTTGCATGAAATAATCTTCAAACATTAAATTATATGGACCGTACTATCGATTCAAATAAAGATTTCATGCATTTTTCTGAATTTTATGTGTTTCTTTTTAAAAGCTTTCCTTTAGCTTTTAAAAAATCACCCTTACATTTATCCAAAAAAATTTATTTTCATAAAGTCTTCATTAACACCATCATATGCATTTGAAAAAACAAATACACACCTAGTTATGTCTTATTGACACAAGGGTTAATTAGGTGATGATGTTTTATGTTTATTGGGCCCTAGAAAAAAAATCACCAAAAGACTCGAAGAAACGGGAGACTTAGTTTTTCTGAAAACTGAAACGTGACCGCTATTCATGCTGTAACGCAGCAAACCACATATTGTGAACATAGAGGTGTGCTTATGCGAAATATAATTGAGTTAGTTTAAAATTATTTATAAGAATGCGGCGTCCTTATCTGTTATGTGTACTGGTAATGTACAAAAAATGGCAAATTGGGTTGGTATCACCAAGTGTAATATTATAATACTACGAAATGTTCCCGCTTAGCAACTAATGAAGACGTTATTCATTAAATGCTCATATCATCTGATCCCTAAATTGCAAATTTAAGGCCCGACCCAAAAACGAAAGATTCTGTGCGTCGGTCGGGGCAAACCGTAAACTCCACAAATGCATGCTTGTTAGGATACCATCTAGAATAAAACTATTTCACTGTATCTACATTTGTTTGTCAAAAATTTGAGTCATAACTTCAGACTCAAAGGACCATTGATGATTTATAAAACATATTCTCCAAGACTGGAGTCAGAAGTTGACAGCAAATCCTGTCCGCAAAAGAAACTTTTGCTTATGATATTTAGGCCTGCGAAAAATCGACTTTGCTAGCACACAACAAATGGTCCAGATAAGAGGGATATAGATGTGGTAGTCCATCAACCACTCCCACAATGACATAATATATGTTTCATAATCTCAGATATTTTTAATTTAAGATTTTCATAAACCTAAGTAAATGTTTATGCCAACAATTTATTATCGAATAGTCCACGATTCACTCAAAACAAATCTTTTCTTAAATTTCCTCATACATGCAATTCATTGATAATAGACCGAGTGTTAAAATAACTTGCCATTCATAATGAGGTAAAAATATTCCATGTGGTGAGAGTGGTTTATATGAAACAATATCTCAACAAATAGTATCTATATTACAACGTCCATTACAGCACGACTGAAAATCTTAGCGCACGTGAGCTTAGAGATGCATAATATATTGGTGGTGCTATTTTTATGTATGCAAATGAGCTACCATATCATATTTTTGTCTAAACCATATATATTGGTTATATTGGTGGTGCTATTTTTATGTATGCAAATGAGCTACCATATCATATTTTTGTCCAAACCACAAACAATTTCTAAGGAAATCTTATCCACTCAGGATAAGCATTTTAGCAAAAGCATTATGAAATACATTCGGTTACATACCGGGTTTTCTTTACATATTTTTCTGTAATCAATGTCTTCTGAACGGGAACATCAAATTCAAATCAAATTCTTTTGAAGTTTTAATAATGAATTCTGTTATTGTTTGTTATTCTTTGTGCAATGTTGTCCATATAAAAATTATTTTCCTGAATTCACTTTTCATAAAAACCACAGAACATAATGAATTTTGGTTTTATATACCTGTTAATGTACTCAACATACTGAATAGATGAGTAAATTATAATAATACGTAAACAATTTTAGAAAAATAATCACTTTTTTCTGTATTTGCTTCATTCTGTTTGCAGTTATCTTACAAAAATAGACTTACCCCAAAAGGTGTATACGGTTGTATATATACACAGAGTACACAAAAAAACACAAGATATAGTTATGAAGTTGAACACTTCGATTTAAAAAACAGAATCTATTTTCATAACTCAAATGTATGTCGGATACATATATTGCTCACATATGTTTTTATAAGCAAAAAACAAATCCTCATTTCAATATCATTTCATTAAATTTAGCAAATTATGTCGATTGATTTTTAAAAAGATTTAGTTTTTAGGACTTAAATACAATGTAAAAGTTCATAGGCCATAAAATATATACATACACATGACGTTTAGAAGTGTGTATATAAAACTTGGAGTGTATTTTGACCAATCTTAACCTTTCTTGAAATCAGCAGCCGTAAGAACAAAGAAGAAAAGTGCGATACTATGGATTCGCAGCGTGCACACACAATTACTTTTGGCAACGATGTATCCAATTTTGATGTGAATAGTTTGTATTGAAGAAATTTATAAAAAATATAACAAATCCAAAAATGTATAGGTATGTAAATATATAGTCGGCAAATGTCGTTGAATTCTTCTTCAAAAAAGTAACATGTTTGAAAAACATAAATTCAAAATCTTTCGAAAATTATATCAGAAAATATAAAATATTCTCTTGGAAAATTATGTAGATGATTTAATCTTTAATAACTACTCAATCGTAAGCGCATAAACATGCCGAATCTCAAGTATCCGAGCAATTTTATGTCAAGATCAGAGATAATGCAAACTTACAAATATTGTGCATTTCAGAAAATGAGAATACATTTTGTATGAGGGCATACATACAATGTACGTAACTTTAGAATTCGATAAAAATTATTGGTGTAAATATCAATGGTTATTAATATAATTAAATTTAATGCAGGATGATATGGATAAATTAAGTTTTGTATATACATTATATCATTTCCCAAGCTTCCCGTACATATGTTACATATGTACATCTAATGTATGTAAATTAAAACCGAACTCACCTTGTAACTGCAGGATTGTCATTTGATATTCCGCCAATTTTTCATCAATATAATCCTGTGATTGGTTAGCAATTATTTCGGCTGTTGACGGACCTTGATCCTCTTCTTCATCATAAATTATATAAGATTTAGGTTGTGGAGGCTCCAAAGGAACGCCGACATATTCGTATTGTGGATTCGGCGAATGTTGTTCGTATAAAGAAGCAGGCGGTTGACTAACGTACGAAATCTCAGGGGAAGTTTGACACACTACTGGCGAAGGAGTTGGAGATAATTGAAAAGAACTTATCCCATGCCCGTGCTCATATATTTGGTTTTGCTGATGAGTAGGGTTATACATTGGTCGAAATGGTCTGGGACCATTCACGCCAGCAAATGCTGTAGGCGATGGACCTAGCTTCGGAGGAGGTGTATAGTAACTTGGAGCTGTTGCGTACGAAGAAGCTTGAAATGGCTGTGGGGATTGAATATCTGGAGAATATTGTTGAGGCATACGATAAGGCCACTGGGGTCGAGGATGTGGAATGTTGGTCACACCTCTTGATCCACGCATTCCAGACATTCCTTGAGGACCAGGTGACATGGCATGCATTCTACCAGGTGTAGGGCTCATTGGAGAACCCATAATTGGGCCAGGAGACTGCATAGATGGTCTCCGAGGTCCAGATATAATTGGTGGTGGTGAAGGCGCGACTGGTGTCCATGGCGATTGTGGTCGATACATGAAAGAAGGTGACGGTGAATTCGGATTGCTAGCTCGTGGATTCCATACTCCTCGTCCGCTCGTTCCAAATGGAGGTTGATGCGAAGGCGGCGGCTGCTGCCCAGACATTATCTCAATTTTAATCTATCCTTTTTTTTATGCACTAATTATGTATATTCGCTTTGGTTTTGAAAAAAAAAAATCGTTTTCACTGTCACATACACTTTAATTTTATTGAATTATATCAGAGTTAATTTAGCAGACGAAGAACTGAAACCAAAATCAGGAACACATTTTTTTCAGTAGCATTCTTTCGAGGTCACAAAATGATTATTTATAGAGATACGAATATAATACTGTAGGATTACAGGACCTTGCTTAAATAATGGATCTTTGTGCCAAATTTTGTTCTCCTTATTCATGTAAAACGTCGGTTTATTTAAAAGACAAATTTGAAATTCATAAAATTTCAAATATTATGAATACATAAATTCATACATGCGATGATAATGTTTTGTGAAGTTTGTGGCAAGTCTTAATTTAAACCATTAATAAATTACAAATACATTTATTGACCGTAAATTATATTAACTTTTGATAATCGAGATTCAAATTCGAGATATAGACACGTTTTATTTCGTTGACAAAACACCTTTTGTCTATTAGGGACCACTCCTCTGATATCGCAAGGTCGGTAAAACATAGCCAACTGTCTAACTTTTTAATTTATATTTACTTTACTTCGTGCTATTACTTGTATGTAATCTTAATTTATTTTAGAAAATATAAAAATGTATATTAAAGAAGAAGATTTGTTTTATTAATTAATGTGAAGGCTAAATAGGAAGTATTGCCATTATAGAAACATTTATGTAGGAACACATATTAAATAGACCCATTAGACTACTTTTGAACGATGGAACAAGCTTGGAAATTCTATAATTATCTATTTGAATGATATCACTTAATAGTTTGCCGTTTCTGTGTTCATAAAAAAATCAAAGACAAACAAAGATGCTTTTTCAGAATTATTTTTCGTCATATAATGTTCTACAGATATGAATACATAATATGTGCATAAAATTTCTCGATGTATTTGTATCACTTTGCGCAATAATATATTAAGGAATATGAGCTAATTTCCTACGGAAATTCATTCATGTAGAATACGCGCGGCAAAAGAATCTCAAAAACGTGTAAGTGTTACCTTTTAAAAGCATATGTTTGCTTATCTCCTTTGAATTAATAAATGTATATACTTATCTGGATATTATACACTAATAACCCTTAGAAATAAGAGTTTGCGCAGGTAAAGGTTGCTAGTTTTATTCATTTCCACAGAATAATGCATATTACAGATATAGAATCAGACGGAGAATATGTTCTGTTTTTTCATTTAAGATGAAGTTGACATTATACAGATATATTTTGAGGACATTTAAAATGACAAAATTTTGTGTAGCAGCAAATATGAATATACAAATTCAATTTAATTAAATATATATGTTAACTAAATATCTAAAT
This sequence comes from Eristalis tenax, assembly GCA_905231855.2. Classification (NCBI taxonomy): domain Eukaryota; kingdom Metazoa; phylum Arthropoda; class Insecta; order Diptera; family Syrphidae; genus Eristalis; species Eristalis tenax. The sequence goes on from HG993125.1 coordinate 97,502,106, forward strand.
GGTTAACGATACGATTAAAATCATTGATATATGTACTTATATTTACGAAAAAAAAAAACAATTTCAAATAAGTATTATTTTTTTGAAAATTATTATATGTAGTATGATAAAGTAGGCCTATTACCAAGTTGTAAAAGTTTCGTGTGAGGTAAATATAACTTAAAAACAAACCTAGCAATGCTTTCGATTTCTATTTGAATTAACTTCCGTTATTATAGCTGACAAACGTTTATATAGAGAACAAAATTAGCACAAAAATCATCTATGAAAGTAGGATGAACCCATATCTAAATTTAACGATTCCGCATATTCTCCACGTTGGGTTCTATAATTTTCCTGTAGTCCGGTATCCAAAAATAGAACTTCATTCTCATTTTTTCTTTAATATAAGATATGAGACTCAAAAAAGTAGTATCACTTCCTTTTTTAATGTAATTATCCATTTCCATTTTTAAGCAACTGAACTACAATTTCTGCAGCCTTTTTTCTCCGAAATTATTAAAAAAAAACTTGCTTTCACAAAGACGCATTCTTTCATCTAACTTGCATGAAAATCTAGATGTGTAAGTCCTTCAAAAATAGAAATGAACTCAGTTCGTTAAACTTATCCGTTGCTCATAGGTATACACATGAAATAAAAAACGACTACATTTTCAGAACGTTTTGGAGAAATTTCGAATTTATCACATTTATTATTGACTTAGAAATTCTCGCATTCACTTATCCAATTAAATATTTTTGTTCATATTGATTTGAGTTATGTAATTATACACATAAATTATTTCTGATTTTAAAACATTGCCCACCTATATACATATGAATGGTATCTTAACACACTTTTTGTAGGAAATTCACAAGGTTTTTCGAAGAACAATTACACTGTAAATGTTTTTTTTTTTAAAAAATGTTGATTCTGAATATATGCATCGAATATGAAAAAAGAATAGATAAAACGGTCTTCTTGGAAACGAGAACAACACTCGACGAGAACGAAACACTAACTGAACATTAATGATATATTCTAGGAAATTATTTTCGAAAGAACATTTTTTAAAACTGTTTAGCTAGCCGAATACATATTGAGAGATGTTTGATTCTCGTGTATTTATCTCCTTCTCGAATACATTGCGTGTGGAAAACGTGAACAGTAGTATTTACAACGATTTCGAAATCATTCGACAATGTTGTATGAACAACAGATATACGTATAAGTATTCAGATATAAGCATTTAATATTTACAATAAATTGGTATGCGTTTTTATTATGTTTCTTAAATGCTCCGTCAGTTTAAGTTTAAAAAACAACAAGAAAGAATAATTTATAAAAGTAATAACATTATAATAATTAGTTATATTATAACAAAAATAATAATTATATTATAGATAGAGGACCAGTTTTAGCTTCTACAGCAACCGCTCGTGTTATGCATGCTATTGCTCACTCTCGAGTGGAGGGGAGATACATTTAAATGCGGACTCCGAAAGGGCCAAGTTTGAGAAGCTTTTTCTAGGCAGTTATACTCTTTGAGTATTCCGTAGACAGCATAGGCTCAAGTCCGTAGGAGTCGAGGCACATATGCACTAATAATACGCCACTTATAGTACATATACTAATAATAGTAATATTAATAATAATGCTAATAATAAAAACAAAAATTAATATATAAAACTATACAATTTTCTTGATAAAAAATATGCTTTTCAGTATCTTAACTCAAATAAAGCGCTTCATATTTGTTTTTCTTTTTTTTTAATTTTTAATCACATGGAAATATTAAATATGCCTGCGTAGTAACATGTACAAACATGCGAAAACCACACAAAATAATACCACAAATGCAGTCACTCCTTTCACTCGCATTTAAAATTAAAAGCCTACCAAACTTATCTTAGTGGAGCGAGTTTATATAAATGCAACGGGCGAACCGAAGTCAATTACCCACACTTACCAACCAATCAACATACTGTTGACATTCTGGACGTTATTCATGATTAAATAATACTGTATATTTTCAGGTGTTATCGTGCAATCAGTTTGTAGGAGTTATTTATTTATTTATTTATTTAATTAATAGCTACAATATAATTTGAATTAAAAGCCAGAGCATCAAGGGGCCTTAGGCTATTGCAAGAGTTACTTGCCAACATTTTTGTTAAAGTAAATATATTAGGAATCGAGAAAATGGGGTATTTTATAAGCGGACAGGACGGCCTTATTTGAACATAAGGCCAAATTTTTTATTTCGTTGGATCTTATTTTGCGTCACCAAACTGGGCTTGGTGCTAAGTTCTGTGCATTCAAAGTTTCTTTTAATTCGCGTTTTCCATATTATACCAAAATTTGCACAGGAATTCTCATAAGGAAACTTGTATTTAAATTTATATTTTGTTATAATTAATATTCAAACCTCGATATCTCCTAAACTAGGCAAATACAAGAATTTTGGTATTTTATATTTTAGTCTTATATATATTTTATTAGTTTAGTATATTTTAATAATGTGTATATAATGATAATAGTATCTTAGATATATTACTAACAAATAAAAGTAAAAATAATAATGAATTTCTTAGTGGAATACACACTTTTCGTGCATTCTCGCCAAGCGAAAATAGGGGAATGTAGAAAGAAGGACCAATAAAGTGTCACGAATGACAGCGTCATAAGAAAACGCCAAAAATAAATCGGCGAAAATATATATGTTGTTTGGGATTCTGAATCGTTTTTCAATATTCGCTTGGTATGAAAAAAAAAAACATATAGAAAAGTGATTTTATAAAATAAAGTACTTTAAAAATATACCCCCTTTTTGCGTGAAAAAGCCTTTTGTTTGTTATAAAAATTTTAAGACATTCTGACGCGATGCTCTTAAGGCGCACTTTTTAAAGTACTCCTTACAACATTCTAATTGTAAATAAACGGTGTTCAGGTTAGATTCGTATTCCTGTAACAATATAAAAAAAAGTGCAGATCCCGATAGTTCATAAAAGGAAATACGTTACTCCTAATAATCCTCTAATCTCAGTGACATGTTAAAAGTTTCATAAATATTGGTTCTTTATAATACTTTTCCGCAGTTGGAATGAATGCGATTAGTCTGTATGTATCCACATCCAGGATCATTCTTCATAATGATCCCAATGCTCATGATCGCAAAATTGCGGATTTATATCGATTGGTACCATACCTTCGACAATCCATGTCATGTGCCGTGTGCGGGCGGCTTCTTAAGGACCCTTTCTCCCCAAAGGATGCAAAATGTCAACATAATGTATGTCGTTTATGTGTACGTGGAAGAAAGAATGTCAGGCCCGCGTGCAATTATTGTAAAGATTGCCAAGATTTTCGAACTTATGAAGAAAACAAGCAAATGCGTATTCTGCTTCAATGTTACAAAGGCATGTGCGAACATATAATGTCGACAACCTTATACAGTTTTATTTGTAAACAAACAATCCAAACTAGCAGTGTCGTGAGTGGTGTAATTATTCCGAATTTAAGTTTGGTAGAACTGATTGAGGAAGGTGCAAATTTCGAAGACATTCTTATGGCCTTTACTACGGAACTGCCGAAAACATACGCAAAATTGAATCAAAATATTGTAACTTCAGTGCCTGCCGCAAATCCCCCCACCCAAGTGTTTACGGGAACAACTTCACAGCTGCCTCTTATAATAAAACAGGAATTTCCAATGATTGATATGTCTCTAGCAATACCAGTTACTGTCACACAAACCGCTTCTCCCGTTGCATCACGTCTCAATAGTTCTTCCGTTTCCATAAGCACAGCTTGTACAAGTGTCCCCACAGCAGCAAATTCTTCAATAAAGTTGCGGCAGATTAATAAGCCTCCAAATTTTGTCCAACAGCATAGAAATGTATTAAGTACAGCACCATTAGAGACCAAAACTATGATGGTGGCACCAGTAGCTACTACAGCAACGCAGATAAGGAACCCACCTCCTATTAAAACAGTTTCGAATGGAACAGCTATGTATTCAGTTTTATATACGGGTATTGGCAACAAAATAACAATAAAACGAAAAACAGATGTAGACGAAGAAAATTCTCCGAGGGTAATAATATATATAAAATAAGTATAAAAATAAAGTTTTTAAATGACATACAAATTTCCAAATCTTTATTTCAGAAAGCTGCAACCCCCACGCTTTTTCGACAAGTTACCAAACAAAACAATAAGCGAAGAGGTTGTCGATGCGGTAATGCAACAGCAACACCTGGAAAACTAACATGTTGTGGACAAAGATGTCCTTGTTATGTAGACTCCAAATCCTGCATTGGCTGTAAGTGCAGAGGATGTAGAAATCCTCATCGACCAGATGGAGGGAAAGTCATACCTGTCATACCTGAACTTGCATGCTATGAGATATACATGGCAGATGACAATACAAATCTCACGGGAGGAGATGTTCATAACATAACAAAAGATCATCAAATTACGAACAAACATTTGATATCCACTCCCGCGTTTAGGAACCATAAAGATTACGTACCAAATGAGCTCCCAGCAGCATCGAGGTTGACTGTAATGTCGAATACGGGACCTCTTCCACATCGAAGCCAAACCTTGCATCAACCGCAGCAACAAAATCTGAAACAAACTTTTACGCCAACAAATACAAATAAAGTACAAAGAGATCAAGGCGTAATGCAACTAGAAAGCCTCTCGCAAGAATCGCTTTTAATTCAATCGCCGGAGGGAAAATATCAAGGTACACATTCATATATTTTTAATTTATTTCATTTATTAAAATTATTGCCATTTACTTTATTTTTTTATCTCATATAGTTTGTCATATTTCTTAATGTTGTTCTTGAGCTCAGTATCAGACTAAATATACACCTATTCTAATATATTTCGCATTCATTGTACACAAATTATGTTCTCTAAATATAGGATAAGTATATATATAGTATAGGATAAGTACACCGTTTTACTTAAAGATCTAAGTTTTAAAAATTTTATTTTACTAGTTTGCATAGCAACGTTAAGAAAAATGTTTGGATTTCTACATAAAAAATATTTTATTTGTTAATAAATGCCTTATTTATATATATTTCTCCTATAATTTCAGTTGTTAATGTTTTTACATCCGCATCGCATCAAAAGCAACCAAATGTGCAGAGAATCCACTCAATTTCACACAATAGCACTGGCAGTACGTTTATTGTCCCTAACTCAAATTCTCAGCTTTCTTCATCGATACATCAAATTCCAGAAATCAGTACGACATTGCCGCAAATAATTATGCAGCAACCAGCACAACCACAGTTAACGTCAAATAATAAATCGCCAATGGGTTCAAATAACCAAGTTTCTTCGTTTGCAAAACAAAATAATGTAATTACAGTGCACACAGTACCATCACATAGTGTTTCACAATCAAAAAATACATCAATTTCTCTTTCAACAACACCAACTACGTTTACCTTGTCCCCAATCATTGTTACCTCTCCTAGCTCATTTACTTCTGAGCTGTTTCAAGATGATGACTATTTGACGAGTTCACATGCTTCGACAGGAGATTCACCATTGTCAATATCCCACCCTTCATTACAAGAAGTTGTTGAGACAAGTGAGTTCTAATCGGTTTACCGTTTACCTGCCTTTACTTGAATATGCTTACTTCCTTAAATATAACTTATATATATAAATAAATATAAGTTATAGCAGAAACTTACAAGTTAGATAATTTTTGTACCGAAATTTTATAGTTAATTTTTATTTAATTAGTGCCCGTCGAATTATAAATTAATCTGAAAAATGTTTAGTTCCACATTAAAAAAAAAAACAATGCAAAATTTAGACCTAAGACTACTTATAAGAATTTCTATGGTTCTAAATGTATACATACATACGTATATGTGTGTTTATATATATGTATTGTAAGCTTAATAATAAATATATTTAAGGCCCAAGTATCAAAGAAATAAGAATAAAACATATTTTAGATTTTTTAATTTACTGCTTTTTTACTTTTTACACATCGGTTATGAAATCTAAGTGAACAATATATGTATGTGATATACAGATGAACATACACTAACTTAAGATTTTTTATCGGTAACAATTTATCATCATCTATAAACAATTCACAAAATATTCAAATCAACAAACCTCCCTATTCAAACTGAGCAATATCTTGTCAAAATATCACTGTTTCAAGTTATGCTTAAACTGTGCAGACACATGTATGTGCATATTTACATACATGCAAAATGAACAGAAGCGATCTGTTTAACACACAATCATCATTTCAGCGACTATCTCACAATCGCGCGACCCTTGACCATTTAAAGATCCAGACAATATAGGCTGTGCATTCATTATCAGTTTTCCGGTACGGTGGTACGTACGCTTACTCTTTGAATTAAAATTTTATTTTACAAACTAAGGGCATTTTTCTCAAAAAAAAAAAAAACCTGCGTAATATGACGTACATAACATGGATAATTGGTCTTCTATTAACTTCAAGTATCAACTGTGCCTACGACGATGGTAAAAAATTCAACGTAATGTGCTCTATAGAGAAAAAATGTGTAGTTTAATTTTATCAGGCGAAAATTCGTATTCTCATGAGGAAGATGACTCTTCAACGGCTAATGTGGATGATCACAATCTGCATGTAACCGAAAATAGAATTGCAGCTCAATTACTTGCAATACTTGAACACTACAAACAAGAAGACCCAGTAGGATTTCCGGGAGCACCTATACCTGATCCGATGGAAGTTCCAGACATGACTAAGAGTATAGCAATGTCTTCATTAAATATGAAAAATGTTAAGGCTCACGGATTATCCAAGTTTCGTATCAAACAAGTTAACGCGGACCTCAAGGAAATGAAGGTATTTAAAATAAATTTAATTAGCTTAAGATGTTTTTAATGATTTACATTTAAGGTTTACGCTGGAATTCAATTAGATACAATGACAGTCAAAGGATCATATACTTTAAGTTCGTTCTTCTCTAAGGCGCAAGGACCCTTCACAGTTATATTAAAAAACGTTATGGCAAAAGCGACTGCAACTCTTGGAGTGCAATTAGATGGCAAACTTACAACCGAACAAATCAATATGGATCTTACATTTTCGGATATGTCTATGGACTTTCAAAATCTTGGGTTTTTAGGGACCGTCTTTCAAAGTATTATTAATTCAGCTCCGAATTTAGTATTTGATGCAATGAAACCGTTCATGCTAAAAGAAGCCGATAAACAGCTAAGAGAAGAAATCAATAATAATATTAAGAGTCTAATGGGTGACAGGAAATTACCGAACTCTATATCACCCTTGGATATGGCAATATCTGAGGCTCGAAAAAGAGTTCGTACAATGGGATACGATCCGTATCATGTGCCCAATTACAACCGCACAGTTGGCGTTTTTTCAATGCAAATGGTAAATACGTGGATTACTGGGGTATCGTCTTTCTATCGTGTAGGTAATATGACAATTTCAATGGAAAACAACACAATATCCCTAAGTTTTCAAGTGGGAACACAAAAAATAAGCGGCGCTACTCAATGGGAAGTAGGTTTTGGCGTTGGCTTTGTATCAAGAGTTGGACACGCTCAATTTACTGTCCAGCATATTAAAGTGACTGTAAATGTAAGCCAATCATTAGACACCCGTCATAAACCTCAAATCAATGATCTTCAAATAGATCTAGGAAATATTCAAGTACGTTGTGATGGTGCGGGTACAATTGATTATATTATGGAATTCTTGGTCAATGTATTGCCTAATATGTTGCGCTATCAAATAATGGCTGCAATAGAGAATCCAATCAAAATTCGAATACAAGAAAAATTCAATCAAATTGATGTGGAACGGGCTATAAAAGAAAATATTCATAAATTTCAAAACCTTGATCAAAATTCATCATTCGATTTTAAGTTTTAGGTATGCAGTTAGTTAGTTACATTTGAATAATGTTATCAAATAATTATTGTTTATTTAGATTCAGAGGTAACTGTAATTATTATAACAAATAAATATTTCTATTCGCTGCAATACACGTTTTTATTATATATATTATTCAAGGTGAGATACAGTTTTGAAAATGTGTAAACGTATATTACATATGTATATTTGCAGTTATTAGTTTATGGATTGATAACAGAAAAACAAGCATAATGAAGTTTCATTCTTTCTTTTACATCTTGGAGTATAGCGTCAACTTTTTTGTTTTGATCTGCGTTCATTTGTGGGTTTATAGCATCAAGCGCCTCCAAGAAAAACGACCTGCGGTTTATATTGATCATTTTACTTCTTAATTACATAAATACTAAAGTACTTACTTCGCTGTCTCATTGCTATATAGTTTTAGTACATCTCTCATTAATCGTATGTCTAAATTTGCTTGAATAACTCCTGTGTAACTAAATTTTTGTACACAGCTCATCAGACGGGCCAATTCTTCTGCAACTGTTTGAACAAGTGGTTCCAGTATTGATCTGAGGACTGATGGGCAAATTGTAAAAATCTCTGAATATACTCCTACTAAATTGTCACAACATTCGTGAGCATAAGGACGCAATTTTCCAATTTCCACTTCATTGTCCCATTGAAAACGACCCAAATACATGGAAGGTTCAATAGTTCCTACAAGAGGATCTCCTTTATGCTCAACATAAGCTTCAAGCAAATTTGTAAAAAGTTGATTAATCGAGTATCGTGAAGTTTCTATAGCTAAATTGGGTAACGGATAGCCAAATTTTACAAATACCGTTCCAATATGCGAAAAAAAACTTTTGCTACAATATGCGCAATTAGCCAAGCAGCACAACATACGCTGCTCCCAAGATACAACTGAACCCCACATTTTACTATCCGGTCCGCTTTGTTGAGTATTTGGAAAACCTAGCAACTGTGATACAGTCGACGTGTTAGCTTCATCATCGTTCGTTTGGAATGCAAGTTCTTCAATAACACCGCAGAATGTGGACAACATTTCCTGTAATCTTTGAGAGACCTCACGTTGACCATCTGATTGCGGTTCTAAGAGATTTCCTTCCCTTTGAAATGCGTATTATAAAAATAAATATTAATTATATTATCAGATAAGTTACATTTCCGATAATTACCTTATCTCTGGATTCATGCACGTATTCTGCCCTTCTTCAAGAGTTTCCACAATTATTTCTTCCAACATAGACGGTAACATAGTAGCACCGGGAAATTCATCAACACCTGTAATCCAATTTTCGCGTGTACCCATTTTTTTTACTTTATCGTTAGACCGCTTGAATATAATCGAAAAACAAAACAATCTGACATCATTAATCAGCTTTTGGATTATGTCTAATGCATTATTTGGCAAATCCAATCGAATCAAAGTAGCATATGTAATGCGAATGTATCGAAGGCACTGTTGGATCCATGGTAAAAACTGATGCGTAGCTGAAGAAGAGCCTATTGGCCATGAAATTCCTGTGGTTTGACGCAAAGCCCGGAGATCAGACGCAATCAAAATAGTTACTCGTAGATAAGAACAAAACTTTTCAATAGCAGTTAAAATCATGCGCTACAATAGATGAGGGCATGTTAAATTATAAGCAAATATTGCGGGATTATTTAAGATGTACTTTGAAGTCACCTGGTTTTGGATCATGAGGACCCCGTAACTCTCCATTAAAATAAAGTTGCCCAAGCCTCCATAAATCTGGAATTTGTGAAGCTGCAATTTCACATACTTCTTCACAAAAAATCACGCGGTTAGGCGCTTGATTCGGGTCACGATTTTTTGATTCTATAAAATTTTGTACATTTTAATTATATTTAATAGTTTCTAATAATGTGATTACTTTCTGGGCCCAAGTCTTTAGATGAATATTGATCGAAAGTATGCTTAAAGGTTAGCTCCAAATATTTTGCCCGCGCATCTATTGCATCCCAAGCTGGGTCCGTGTCCTTAGTTTTATCACTATGTAAACTTCCACTTTGCTGTAACTGTTTTATATTCATAAGATTGTATAATTTACTCAATATGTCTATATTTTTAATCTCACCTCGATGTTAGTCAATGCTTTAATAAATTTCTTTTGCTGTTCAACACTTTGAGGCATTTTAATTACTCTTTCATGTAGTTCTTTTCTAATGTATAGTACCCTTCGATCAACTTCATCCAGAACTCTTTTAAAAATCTTTCCAAAGACAATATGTGCAGTTAAGAAATTATGTTTAAGTTTCTTTTAACTCACAGGAATTTCGGTTTTTCCAAACAAATTCTTTGCTCTTGAATAATCGCTTACTAGTATATCGTAATCACCTGCCGCAGCTCGTCGGTCAACAGAATTCGGTAAAGAAAATAGGAATCTGGAGAAAATTTATTTTAATTATACAGGATATGTATGCTTTGTGTATTTACTTATGTCTTGAAAGGGCAAGAAGTACGGCCCTGGTAGAATCAGCCTTTTCTTTTCTTATTAACACATCGTTGAAAATATTCTTGGATTCAACAATGGAACCTGAAAAATGCTTAAAATAAATTATATTTTGTGTTTGTAACAAGTCTACGCACTTTCAATTGAATCGTGGAGAAGAGGAAGCGGATCATGTCCCTGCGCTTTTACATCTTCTTGGAATTTATCTCTTATATTCATCAAAGTGTCTAATTGATCAATCACAGATCCAGCATTTGATTTTAAAAACGAAAGTTGGCCCTCTTTTTGGCTCTCCACCTTTCGTTTTAAGTACGACAAACCAGCTTTCAAATCCTCGAATGAAGTTGCTAGATGATTTTCTAGTAAAAACCATGACGGTGAAAAATTTTCTTGCGATAAATCCCCACTACAATCTGGAAAAAGTTCCCTCAAATCCTCCGGAATTTTTTGTTCGTTTCCTTCAATAGACAATCCCAAGGGGTCCTCTTGTGTGTAACCAGATTGTGCCAATGTGCGTCGGCCCCAAGATAAAGTCTGTGTTGGAGATTCTTCAATCCATACAGCCGACTCCTTCAGAGGTCCAATCGTTTCATGATAAGCACGGAACTGCACTGTTGATGTGCCAACGCCACCGCTAAGTGTTGTGACAATTATATCTCCTTTACCTTTTGCAGGACCAGTACGTGCAATAATTTTATTAGAACTTTTCCACTCCGCCGACAGAAGACAGTCAGAACCACAAATTGTCAAGCCTTTGAATGAAAAACAAAAACTGTTATCATTATTTTTTATTCTCAATCAATAATAATATCTGTATCATTGGCATTATTTGTTTAAATATGTATATTATGCAAACTAACGGTATTGTAAATCAAGATCAAAAAATGTTCATTCTATCATATCTTCTAAGTGTAGTATGGTACAGATAAATATAAAGGGCTCAGCTGCGAGGACTTTGCTCAGCTGTACAAAAAAATCAAATTTTAAATCTAAGATGAGATGAGATATATACAAAACCGTCAATATTTGTATCGTTTGGAGTTTGAAGTACTTTATAAACTTACAGCCTAGCGATGTAAGCTTATTAAGAGTTCATGAAGTTCAGTCAGTCAAACTCTTGTTTGTGCGACCTCAAGTTATTATTAATACCTTTAAGTGTCCGGAGTTAAGAGGTTACAGACAATTATGGTTACCTGGATGTGAGTGAATAGAGGAATATCGTCGAAATATTTTGTTAACTCATTCCGTTTCTAAGATTTCGGACGTTAGAATAACCAAGTATTGATTTTCCTACTCTAATACAAATTAATGTACATAATGTAGATATAAATTTACAGTAGGTTTAATTGAAATTAGAAACATGTTCTGTACCAAGAAACTCAATATCCACCATGACCTTATGAATATGTAATAGAAAATTGTCATTTAGTTATCAACATTATATTGATAGAAAATACATACTCCACATTTAGAAAAAGTAACACATTTTGGACAAATCACAAATTAAAATTTTAATGATGATTACGCACAAAACTTGAAATTGATAAATATCAATCATTGTTGATAGTTGGGAGCGGAGTTCAATATATTATATATAGATTATGTATATGTTTATACATAATATATAAATTAATACATATATGGAAATTATCATACATATTGCCTTACCAATAAGATCATTTGCACGAGTTCCCAAAAACTCGCCCCTTATTATTACCCGTGTCCCTGGGGGACCCTCCTTTGGAGACAATCCAGTAACAACCGGTTGCGGAGCCATATCACTCTAAAAATTAACAATTCCGATCTTCGAAAAGAAAAACATCGCCAATTAGTAATACTTCTTTAAATTGACATTTCCCTCACCTAACATCATACCAAAATGAATATATAACTTTACCATGGAAATGAAAGGCAAAATACTAAAACATTATTTCCAGTATAACTTGCTTATTGACAGAGATAAAGGAGGAAGAGATGTGCCACTTCTACGTTTCTTGCCCCTCAGATTTTCATTAACCATTTCACTGACAAGCGTCTGTGTGTTGAGCTAAGCGAATCTGATTACTCCCGCCTAACACCATTGCGTTGCTCTATACTTCTAACAAGTGTACGTGAAAATAAAGTAGTATGCGTGACTTGTGAGCACACCTGTGACCGGCTGGGGGTATTCCACTGGAAAGACGAATATCTATTCCTCCATTATCTCTGCTTATTGGCATCAGAAATGAAGTATGATAAGATGCCCAACTTCTACCCTATTCCACTTAAAACTTTTGACAACCTTTTTTTATATCGTTTTCTAAAGCCAAACTGACCAATCAGAGCACGGCATTCACGTTATTTCGTGTATAACCGTTAAAATGCATGAAGAACTGTCGAAAAACCTCTAAAATTCTTCGATGGACTAGGGATCAATCAGCTGAGAAGTTGGGTATCTCTATAATACTTCATTTCGGATTGATGAAATAGATATCCCTAATGCAAATTCAAAATTTACACTCCGTGCCAGAAAATGTAGTAGACGTAGAAATGATGTCAAAATGTAGTTGACATATCAATTTAATGTCAGTTCAATTGTGATTCATGTGAAGAATGTGAAAATATTCTAAAGGCACTGCAATATCCGCAAGTAGTAAATTTAGCGACAAATTGATACTTAGAGTTCACACATAAAAAATGTTGGCAGACTTCAGTTTTGAGAAAACTTCGAAGTGTTTGCATATAATGGCGGAGCGTGCACAAAATGAGAAGCTAAGACTAACGAAGAAGCGAGTTTGTGTGAAATCCGGGGTAAAGCAATGAAATAATTCCTATTCCAAAACATTGTGAAGAGAATTAAATGAAAATTCCCCCGAAGATTTTCGCAATTATTTGCGTATGGATGCACTGGCATATGAAGAGTTATTGAGAAAAATAAGCTTACACATTAAATGAAAGGCCACTATTTTAAGAGACGGAAGAGGAAGAAGTTTCTCAGATTAGCACACGAATTGATAAATCCGCGAAATCCACTAAATCCATTCCTTTAACAATTTATTTTTGCATTGTTCACGTTTTTTCCCTACCACAACATTATTTTTCCACATTGAATGTCATCTTTCATTCCGCCGATGTGCACTCATTAAAATCCCAATCAGAAATGAAAAATATAATGAAGTTGTACAACACGTGTTCACACCCAACAAAAAGTCAATCCATCAAGCTGGAAAGTCAAGATGTTTTATTTACCGCACTACAAGTCTGCGGGCTTGGTTATAACGAGCGTTCACATTGACGATATGGTCCATCTACGACGGCAAAACAACAAGCAAATCGTAGCGACAATTTGCCTCACCTCCCTTCACCAAAACATAAAAAAGTCGCAGACAATTGTAGCGTGTGTGAAAGCGGCCTTAAAAAGAATAGTGTGAGTCGATGTAATGCCATGAGACTAGCGCCACGAATGAAGTCTGTCAGATACTGGATTTTCCATTATCTCTGGGTACAGCCGTACGACATGGTGAACGGGAATATTAGGGGTGTTCACACAAGATCAAAAAGATCAATTTTCTCAACTTTTTCGTACCACATGTCGTAGTTCTATTTTTGTTTGTGGCTACAACGAGTCGATATCAGCGGATATATCAGAGATAATGGAGATACGACCGTGCCGTACCACATGTGGTATTGTGTGAACGCCTTGCTTTGTTGTGACAGTGTATGTAGCGCAATTCCTTTGTACTATTTCATTTGAAAGTTGAAAGAAATTGGAATTTAAGCTATTTCTCCGAGATAAATATCGTATCCCCTGTCAACAAGAATAACAATCATTCATTTATCATTATCTTGATCGAATTAAAAAAAAACGTTTTTAAAACACTTTGAAGTATAATTTATTATTTTAAGAATGGCTGATATAGCTTCAGTTCAAAGTGAAAATGAAAATCTCAAAAAAGTACGGAATCGATTGTTACGATGGGAATCTAAGGAGATCGCAACAGCAAAACTTACACGTAAGCAGGAACTGTGTATAGAATTATTGACATCCAAGTGGAAAAGGCAATTTGAAGAGGTAGAGGTAAGGATTAATCTTTCATTCGTATAATTATGTGTTTATAATATGAGCAACCTTATACTGTTTAATCATGTAATCGCCCAAGTTGGAGGATGGTGAGTCAGTTGATTTGTGTTTTGACAGTGAACCAATAGTGCCTCATTCACCGGACCATATAAGCAACACCTACAAAGATCTCCTTGGATCGTTATCAGCCATCTGCAGCACACATGACTTCTTGCTGTGGTACGACCGAGTAAATGATGAAATCCATTCCCATTCGCACATTTCATACGAAAGATACTTGCGTCAATTGGAAATGCGTAGCACCGAATGCCAAATTATGCTGGAAAAGATAGAATTGGCAATGTATAAACTAATTAATTTAAACTCACAATATGAATTCGTTTCGCATAAAACAAGTTCTTTGAACACTGCAAGCCAACAACTT